>OX344752.2:19677385-20877385 GCA_947034885.2 Thuidium tamariscinum | reverse complement strand
AATGTATACTTTCTACTTTTTGTGCTTTACATTATCTTCTTTGATGCTCACTTCAAAAAAGTTGTAAAGCTTATATTTTATAACACATTTGTATTTTGTCTTAATCCCTTGGGCTTTTAGAGGTTGAATATTTTGCATTTTTTTATAAATCAATAAAAAAACACAATTTTGACCAATCAAAAAAAATTCAAATCCTAAAAATAAAAATAATATTTTTGGTGAATTTTTGAAGCTATATCTTCAAAATTCATTTAAAAATAATCAAAATTTTTTTTTTTTACTTTGACTGTATGGATACTTTCTACTTTTTGTGCTTTGCATTATCTTCTGTGATACTAACTTCAAAAAAGTTGTAACACTTATATTTTATAACACATTTGTGTTTTGTCCTAACCCCTTGGGCTTTTAGGGGTTAAGTGATTGGTTATAGGTGGTTCTACCTTTAAAGATTTCGTTTATTAAAAAAAAGAAAAAAGCTAAGGTTTAGTCTGACTTTGGGGGTCAAAGGTCAACACGTTTCAAGGAGTTCAGAGGCCTGGAACTCTAAATTGGATATCTTAATTAGGCTTCGCAGAAGTGTGCGGCATTTATATGGAGTTATTAATTATGCTTAGTACGCTCAAAGCTATCTTAGGAGTAAAAAAACTAACTTACTTAGGTTGTTGCAACTTGCCTAATCTAAGGGCCAGCCACTTCACACCAGTGATCTCAAAACAAGTTCAAGGTTTTTAGCCAAATGTTCATTTTTGAAATATTTTTTTCTGAAATTTACACTGGGGGCATGAAGAAATTATGTAGCAATCGAGTGAAATTTAAGGTAGGTACATCTAAAAGCGCCACTTATTCATACTGAGCCTAGTTCTTGCTATTAATTAGTTCAAATTTTATGTAGTCTTGTTGGCAAGTGAAAGCATGTTCCAACACACCAAATAACGTAGGATTTGGATACCGTATGCAAAAGTTATTAACCCCTAAAGGACCAAGGCCTTTTTTCTGTCAAAAACCTCTCAAAACTGCCATTTCTGTTGCATTCATCCAAGAAAACAAAAAATATATATTTTTTAAGAATCTAACCATAGGATCTTGTACTTAACTTGATTGAGATCAAGTGGCAAAAATTTCATGAAGTTTGACCATACAAATTGGAAGATATGAGCATTCAAAGTTGGAAATACAAGTTTTTTTGAACTGTGGTTTGCAATTTCAGATGACTTTGACTGGAATTTGTATTAAAAAATTGCACTATAGACTTTGAATTTATAATTTTTTGTATTAAGAAATTGAGTTGAGAGTCTAGCAAAAAAATTTCACACAAAAAACACTTGATTTTCATTCTTTAAAAAATTGTTAAGTAGATGTAGGTCCAAGATTGAAAGAAAAACTAAATGGTTAATAACTCTAAGATGGGATTGAAATACAATAATTCCAATGGTGAAATTGTTCTAGAAAGTAAACATAACCTTGTCCAACAATTTTTTTTGAAAAATTGTGAAAATTGCATTCAAAAATGAATCCTATAACTCTATAAGTTATTTTTTCAAGAAATTGTTTAGATTGCCCGAAAAACAAGATTGTCCATAATTTTCTCATTATAAGTCCAAATAGAGTGAATCAAAGCTTCACATGTAGGCAAAAATATATTATTTTAGAAAAAAAATTTAAAAATTAAATTTTGACTTTTTGCAAAAAAAATTTCTGCCCGCTGAATGAAAATTTGGGCTTTTTGTGGTATAACTTTTGCTCCCGGTCACCAATTGAAATAAAAATTACATTCCCATGAAGCTAATTAGTTTTCCTATCTTATGAGAAAGTTTCAAAAAGATTCATTAAAAATTGAGGTCTACGGAACCTGCCCGAACTCCAAATTGTCCCCCGAGGGGACAATGGTCCTTTGGGGGTTAATAGTCAAAGTCTGTTTCTGAAAGCGCCATCTACAGTATGTGAACATGACTGATTTTGGAAATGTATGTGCACTTTAGATGGCACTTTTAGGAACAAGGCGCTTTTGGGTGTACCTACCTTAGCCAGTTTGGGGATCACTACTTCACACTTGGCCATCTTCGTCAAGAGCCTGTGGATTTCTACTAAGGTAGGAGGTCCATAAAGTGACCATGTAAGTGCTGAAGCTGAATTTTGGGGAGGGAAAACATCTTGAAATATTTTTCAATAAATTTTCTTTGAAAGACAAGAGGAAATGACATCCAACCCAAGTTGTTTGATATTTTTTGGATCTTTGTAGAATTAATTATGAAATTTTGAAGTTGAAAGCCATAGGGCTCTAAGAGCGACCACCACCTAGAATGTACACAATTTGTACATTTTTGAATATTGTAGAAAGAGAAATGTACCTCTAATCCATATTTGGTTCTAAATGCCTTGTTGAAGTTCGAGCCTTCTACTTTAATCAGATTTTAGAAACCATGATTTTCACCAATTAGATTTGAGAAAACCATGACCTCTCGACTTAGATGACCATAG
Source organism: Thuidium tamariscinum (assembly GCA_947034885.2). Taxonomy (NCBI): domain Eukaryota; kingdom Viridiplantae; phylum Streptophyta; class Bryopsida; order Hypnales; family Thuidiaceae; genus Thuidium; species Thuidium tamariscinum. Next base: position 20,874,907 of record OX344752.2, on the reverse strand, counting down.
TGTGAAGTGGCCCTAAGTTTAGACCATTAGGCTTTTAACAAAGTTTTGTTGTTGTTGTTTTTGAATGAATGGATTTGACTTATTCATTGCAAAATGGAGAGCACAACCAAGTGTTTGGGATATTTTTTTGAGTTGTTCGAGCTATTTTCCTATAATTCCCAAATTGAATCGGTTTTCCAAATACTAAGTTACATCCATTTTTTTTCCTATTTTTTTTTCTAAATAGAAATTTTATTGATTTTTATAACATTTTTTTCCAATGGTTTCAAATTGCAACTAGGTTTATTCTCAATACCTTTCAACTAACAATGAACTAACCGTCACAATATTAAACATTGGCACAACCTAAGCCAAGAGTTGCTTGCCTTGAACAAAGTTTAATCCCTAAAGGACCAAATTATGTTTGGGAGGGATGCAACCATTTTAGGAGTTCATTACAAATGGATTTTCTTTTTCCTTTAAGATTTTTATACAACATGAAGACAAGGTTTTTCCTTAAGGTCCAACAATTTTCATTGCTTTTGATGACATTGTTAAAAAGTTGTTGTATGATATGAATCTAGGCCAAGTAATTTTAGCAGATAAGAAAATTTTACTTTTTCAAAAATAATGATTTTGAGATTGTTTTTTTAGATTTATATACATGTAGAAAGCTTTGAATAATTCCCTTTTGATTAATGAGATGAAAGTTATGAGGTTTTTTAGTTTATAAGCAATTATAGAATTCAAATCTAAAATAAACTTAAAAACCCTTTGTTTCACTCAATTTCTAAAATACATCTTGAAAAAAACAACCCGTAGGAAACGTGTAGCCTATAGCTTATTACAATTTCACAACCATTGAAATTAGCATTTTCTTTTAATTCTAAAAGTAAATTCTTAACAACTTAATATTTTGAACCATCTTTTGCTTCTTTCTATTTACTATTTTTTTCCTATAAGTTGTACAATTCCAATTGATTTGAATTTTTTTAGCATGTAGCTAACTCGCCTAGAAGAATGAATCCAGAAAAGCACCAACAACATAAACATTTTTTCATACGTAAGGTGGGTACACCTAAAATTGCACCTCACCTAAAAGTGCCATCTATAGTTGTTGTACATTTCTAAATTCCATTATGTACCTTTTTGGTTGGAGCGCTTTTAGAAACAAACTTTGAACCTTAATAACTTTTGCATATTGTATCTAAATGCTATGTTTTTTGGTGCATTGGAACGTGCTTTCACTTGCCAAGAAGACTATATGAAAATTTGATTAGACCAATAATAGTTACTAGGCACAGTACCAAAAAGTGACACTTTTAGGTGTACCCACCTTATGTGACCTTGTAAAGCACAATTGCCTTGTTCATTGCATGATAAAAAAAAGGATTCTTTTCAATACAAATGTTGATATCTTGCAATCCACATAGTGGAAATTTCCAAAATTTTATTACATCTTCTCAAACTAGCATACTATAAGATCATATGATTACATATGTTCAAAAAATCCTTTGTTTCTAAGATTTGGTATTTGTACAAGAAATGATAGTTTGGGAGTGTTTTGGGGGAAAAACATAAGGTATTACCACCTATAACCAATCACTTAAGGTATTTTAGACATGATCTAGTGTGTGCAAGGTAAAGAAAATATTTTTAGAGGTGCAATGATAGAAATGATGGGGATTGCAAAAATTTTGGTAATTTTATCACATGAATTGAAATTATTGTGGATTTTAAAAGGCAAAAGGTGCATTGTACCCATCACCAATTTGTAGACTCTTCTAATTCCAATCACGAAAAAAAAACCTTTTTTACTCACTCTTTCCTACTTTCTTGCACGCTACTTTGGACATGTGCCATGAACTTTGAGTCCCAACTTTGAAAAGGAGAAAAAAAAACATTTTAGCTTTGGTTGGGAATACGTCCATTGATAGGTTGGTTATAGGGTGTCAATTGCTTATTGGTGGTCCTACCTTTGTCAAGAAACCTTAAGGTTAAACCCTTGTACCTGATAATATAGTTTAGACTTTTAACCCCTAAAAGACCAAGCTGTGTTTTTTGGCAACATAGCGATTTTGGGCAGCTCACTACACATGGAGTTTTTATTTCTTTTCTTTGAAATTTTTACACAATGTGTATCCAAGGAGTAGCTTTAAGACCCAAAAATTTTCATAACTTTTGAGTACATGGTTAAAAAGTTATTGCATAATATGTCATTTTCATTGGACGGCGGGTAGTCCGGGCAGCCCAAAAAACTTCTTTATAAAACACTTTAAAAAAATTAAAGATTTGAAATTGATTCTTTACATTCATATACACATGGTAAGCTTCAAATCATTCCATTTTAATTAATTAAATGAAAGTTATGAGGAATTTTAGTTTGCGGGTAGGTGTGTAGTCTTTGAAATCCATATCCACCCACAAACTAAAATTCCTCATAACTTTCATTTAATTAATCCAAATGAAATGATTCAAAGCTTACCATGTGTATATAAATGTAAAGAATCAATTTCAAATTTTAAAGAATTTTTTTGGGCTGCCCGGACTGCCTGCCGTCTAATGAAAATGACATATTATGCAATAACTTTTTAACCAGGCACTCAAAAGTTATGAAAATTGTTGGGTCTTAAAGCTACTCCTTGGGCACACATTGTGTAAAAATTTCAAAGAAAAAAAAACTCCATGCGTAGTGAACTGCCTAAAATTGCTATATTGCCAAAAATGTAGTTTAGTCCTTTAGGGGTTAACCCTTGAACGCCACTGCAAATATTTGGTGTCCTTTGAATGACAAAGAATCTTTCCCTGTAGGACAAAAGTACAACTTTTCATCCTTGGTATTAGGGGTGGAAGGACAAGATCTTCTACAATACTTTGACTTCCAATTAGTATTTTTGGCTTTTTTAAAGTAGATGATGTTACACGATATAAAAAATGCATGATTTCCATGGTCACTGGTCCATCCTTCAAGAGTTAAGTTACTTATTACAAAACAAACTTCAAGTTTAAAAAAAATTAACTTATTACAAAGGTAGACTTTACAATAGCCATTGGATCTTGCTACAAATTCTACCCAAATTTAAAGTAGAAACACCCATTTCTATCCCTGTACCCATTCTTGAACCCTAGAGTATTACTAAATTTGTCTATAAGCATTCATTAAAGTGTCCTACAAATGTTTAATTCTAATTTGTTGATGCAATTGTAAAACTCATGTATAATTTTCATTCACTGACAACTAATTTCAGCAGAGTTTAGTTCAAGGTACACCTATAAGATGGTTCTAGTGGTTTAGGGAGCCAATACTTTGAAAATTTATAGAAATTACATACTACATTTGAAAATTTTAATTTTTTAATATTCATGATTTTCACTCACTAATATTATAAAAATATTATTTTTACAAAAAATGCCTCCAACTATTCAGAATTGCTTAAACAGACGGTTTTGAGTGTTTTCACTATACTTAAGCTCAGATTTTTTTTATTTTGCACAAATGAAACAGAATTTCAATAAGATTTCAAATTTTTTAAAGTTAACTTACTCCTGTTTATAATACCATTGTTCAATTCATTTGACTGGAGAAGAAGAACAAGTAAGTTATAAGGACTTTCACTTGGATCCTCTTGAAGCTAGTGTGAAACCAAACTCAAAAACAAGTGTCATGGCCACCTGTGGCTGGCTGGTTTGTACTTTGGTTCTCTGGCAATGGAATTCGGGTTTCATTTGTTTTAAAAAAATAAATGTCACCATTTGTACATCAAAAGTCTTAATGAGTGATGACAATGGGAGACAATATATGACATACCTTGACTTACCCTATGACCACACAGATTTGCAATCTGGGTATCTTGTAGAATGTGCTTACAAGGCCATATTTGTTAAATTGAGACTTTTTGCAGATTTTGAGACAAAATGTTAGTTACTGGAAAATTCATTTAAAAAAATATTAATTAAAAACAAAAATAAATAATGATCAAATAGTGATTCTATAATAAAGTTCTAAAAGTTAGTGTTCTTACCTTTACATAAAAAAATACTAGTTAAGAGATAAAGCAATTTATCCTTGAGTCGAAGATAAAAATAAGACGGCGAACAATCCCAATATACCAAATATGACCTTTTACAGTGGAAACACCCAAAAACGTCCAAATAAGGAATTTAGCATAGTTCGGGAGGTAGCGTTTTCTAAAAATGATATTTTTCTAGTATGAGCAAGTAAAAATCATGAATATTAAAAAAAATGCGGATATAGTATGTAATTTCTACAAATTTTCAAAGTGTTTTCTTTCTAGACCTATGAAACTGTCCTATAGGTGTACCTTGAACTGAACTTTGTTGAAATAAACAGTGAGCCAATCAGATATTTATATGTGTCCTTGAAATGCGTCAACCAATTAGAATCAAGCATCTGGCAAACACATCAAGGAAACTCTACTAACGCATTTGGGTGAATCTACACTCTACTACAAACAATAGGTGCGGGAATGGATGTTTTGTCCTTAACATTGAAATGTTGGACCAGTAACCATTGGCTTGTCACTTAGTTCATTGCCGTTTTTGAAGTAGATTTGTATGAAAAATTTTATATTTATTTTTCAGAGATGAAACTACATGTCTTCTCTACTTCAAAAAAAATTTAGATTTTTATGAGGAAAATTGATTTTTCTGAGAATTTCTGAAGGAAAAGTGAAGAAAAAAACACATTAAATAGAAAATGATTTCAAAAAATCTGAAAATTTCACCATGTATGTGCTTTACAGTGACAAACATCATGGTGTAAATACAATTTCCGTGTCCTTCTATAAGTATAATATAATGGATATTGAAAATACATCCAGAGTTTAAATTATAATAAAATATTCAATATTACGAATTTTTCAAAAATTCCAATTGTATTGGAAACTAGAGTACATGGCCTTTATTTTGTTAGTTGGTCTCAAACTCAAAAAATGTCATTTTCAAGAAGAAATTTCAGATTTAGAGCAAAGAACAAAATACATTGAAATAGCAAATTTTGCCATCCGTCTTTTTTACTTACTTCTCATTCATGAAAAGACAAACACTAGCAAGTCTACAAACTCAATTAGGTACTCTTTATAACCCCCATGGAAGATCACCAAGCAAAAAATGGATGAAAAAGTGCTCACAATGTCTCTCCACACACTCTTCTATTCATCGAAACGCCACGGAATGGTGTCGCCGGTGTTTAGGGGTTAAGTTATTGTTGCATGTATCTTTATTTTATTTTAATTTTTGAAACAAATGAAATGGGATTTCAAATGTATTTTAATTTTCAAAAACAGAATTAGTTGAATTGCTCGAAAACAGAAATGGAATCATATTAATCTTATAACATTCAATAGCAAATTCTGGCACAGTCTTAACTCTACAATGATGGTGTGGAATATTTCACATCTAATAGTACCATCAATAGCTAATTAGACAAGGGGAGGATGCAAACACTATTGGATGTGGTATATTTCATACCATCACTATAATGGAGAAACACTCAAACCTGTCCTTGTATCTTGCAATAGACCCTAGAATCCCTAGACTACAATTAATGTGTTTGCCAAATGCTTCACTCTAATTTGCTGACACATATTAAAGACACATACCATAATGTGATTGGCTCATTGCTGATTTTGTCACCGTTGAGATTTGGGGGCATCTATTGAACAAGTCCAATGGTCTAGGGAGACAACAATTTGGAAAATAATAGAAATTACATACGGCATCCAAAAAATCTATTTTTTTTAATATTCATAATTTTCACTCGCTAATACTAGAAAAGTACTATTTTAAGAAAAATCTCCCTGCAAGTCTCCAACTATGTTGAATTCCTTATTTGGATGGTTTTGGGTGTTTCCACCATAGTTATAGAGCCAAAAGGTAATACCAATGCATGGTAATGAATGTTATAGTGCTAAGAATTGAAATTGATAAGAATTTTCAAAGATGTTTGTTGCAAAAATGGATAAAAAACATTAGTAGGTGGAAGCATGACTATCTTAAAAAGCTTCAAAATAGAAAACCCACCACCTTGATTTTATTTAGAATATTGAACTTGATTGTGCTTTTAGAATGTTGAACTTGACTGGGCTTTTGATCCCAAATTTCTAAAGAATCAAATTTTGGTGTTGATAAATTCTGAAATTTTATGATTTTTTTTTGTTAAACTACTATTTCATTATATATTGTTTTGTAGGTACAAAATAATTGAATTTTGATTTTCAAATTCAAATTTTTTTCTAGCAGGTCTTATTTCAATACTTAGGTTTTTGAGTCTTACAAGTTTCTATTCATGAGATTGAAATGCATTGGATTTTGGGAAAAACAACATGGTAAATTCATTTCATTAATGTATACAGTAGATTTTGATTTGGAGTAAGTTGTGTAATAAAAAAATAATATGTTATTTTGATGTCCAACAAAACATATCAAAATTTGGTGTCCTTATTTCTAAATGCCTCAAAATTTATGTGAGTAAGATTTAGCATTTGACATGCAAGCAACTTAACAAAGAGTTTTTATTTTATTTTCAAATTTCAAATTTTCTTGAAATCAAAAGTCAATCCAAATGACTATTGTAAAATCACATAAGAGGATTTTTAGCTACTTTGGAAGACCGTGAGTTCTCAGGCCATGGGAACTCTCTAAACGCTACCACTGAGGCGATCTGATGTGGCCAAGAGACTGCCACATCAGATAATCATATTTAATTAATTTTTAAATTTTTTTTAAATTTTTTAAATTTTTTTAATAATATTTTAATATTAAATTTTTTTAATTATTAAATTTTTTTTAATTATTATTTTATCTGACGCGTTCGCAGACAGGGGAACTGGGCTGAAACGGTCTCCTAAAGCCTTGAAAAATCCTCTTATGACAATTGTAATTCCTATTTCTTTTGCAATTTGTAACCCTTCTAGTTAAATTTTATTGTGAGAACATTCCCTCCCAAAGTTGTAGAACTAAGAAAAACTTTGGTATTTGATGTTATTTAGTTGTTTTTTCAATTTAGTAAGGATATTCTACAAACTTCAAGTTGTTTTGTACATCCTATGTTTGATTTTATGAAATATATGAGTTTGTATGGATGCAATGAATCTAGAATCACATTGATTATTCCATTATTTTTTCATATATATTCATTTTCATGAGATGCAATTAGGAAGATAAGGCAAAATCAAGGATAACCTTGATTCATCTTCCAACATCTACATCATTTGATGTAAACCTCTACCTTAGTGTTTCATTTGATTGAAAATTTTGATTTTTGTCTTGGTACAAATAGTCTAAAGGCCACTTTACATCTAGAGGCCTTGCTAATTTAGTGTGTCATTACAAGTCTATAATCCTCATTGGCAATCAAATAAAGATTGAAATCAACCCCAACTCCAAATATTCGTAGAAGTTAAGCCAATTTTGTGAAATTGACTTTTCATTCAAAGAAGATATGCTTTGACATTCCTTGAGTTTGTTGAATTAAATTTGGGAGCCAAATTTTTGGCTTTAAGGCCAATGTCATATTTCAATTTTTTTTTTATAATGTATTATTTTTGTCAACAAATTAGATTTGTTGGATTTTGCGGCAACGACCTTTAGGAGAATTGGTTTGGCCTATTTGTGTAAAACAATGCTAAAAGTCCCCCCTCTCCCCCTATCTTTTCTAAGATTTATTGAATCAATTTGACTTCTTGGCCTGCATGCATTTGTACATGGGAGAATTGCCCCCATTATGATCTTATAGTCTAATGAGTAGTTGTGGCTGGCCTTCAACTAAAAAGGGTCTGAAATTTGGTACAATTGGTTTCAAAGGAAATTGGCCTAGCTTCTAAGTTTAAAGCAACCCTAAGAAGATACACCATATTTCACTAAACTATTGAATAAATCTATTTCTATGAGGCAAAAGTGAGAAAATAAAGGCAAAGTCTTAAATCAAACTTACAAGATATGAAGTCTATTACACGCAAGGTCAATGGGCCAATTGCCAACCACACCCAGTATCCAATTTGTAGGAGTGCAATATTTCTAATGAAGGTGAGAACAAATTCCAACCAGGGGCTTGGAATGCATTTTTCTGGTCCTTTTTGAGGTTGAGACTAATAAGGTTATGACACATGTTCCAAATTATTGAGAGTGAAAATAGGAAGTAGTGACCTGAAAAGTAACTCTTGAATGATTGGAATAGGAAGATTCTAAACATTGGTTATTGGTCAAGAGTTCTTTTCAGTTCCCAAAATTTATAGTAACTTCAATTTTGGGAAGTAAACTTTGAAAATTTTGCAATCTCTATATTTCCTATCTTTCTACATGGGAAAAATTTCCACCACATCATGCTATGCACAATCTGCTTCAAAATTGCTAAATGATTGGTTACTAGTGCCGCAACTTTAATGCATCATCCTAGAAATCATTAGTTGTTGCTTGCCATGGAAAATGCAACAAGAAAATGACAAGAGTTTGCCCTTCAATTTGTGTAGTAATTATGGTGGAAGCACCCAAAAATGTCCAAATAAGGAATTCAACATAGGTGGAGGCAATTTTTTCTAAAAATAATATTTTTCTAGTATTAGCAGGTGAAAATCAAGAATATTATTCAAAAAAAGATTTCTTTGGATGTCATTTGGAATTTCTATAATTTTTCAAAGTGTTGGCTCTTTAGACCACTAAAATTGTTCAATAGATGCCCCCAAATCTAAATGCTACTGAAATCAGAAGTGAACCAATTAGATTTTGGTATGTATCTTTTAATTGCATCAAAGAATTATAATCAAACATTTGGCAAATACATTCTTTGTAGTCTAGGGATGGTTTGGGATGAGTTCTAGGATCCACTGAAAGGCACAAGTGCGGTATTGGTGTTTCTCCCTTAACCCCTAAGTGCCCAATCGACCATACATGGTCGCTTTGAGATTTCAAGCCCATTTCTGAATGGGCAGTTAAATTCTTGTGACCATTTAAAAAAAATTTCAAGCAGTTTTAAGGGTTAACTATTGAAAACTTTCATTTTTCACTGAAAAAAGGACATACTTGATTATTGAGAGGTCTTCAAAGGCATACATGTACTATAAATGAAGTGTAAAGGTTGCCAATTTTACTTCATTTCCTAGCTTTATGCAATTGCACTTAATTTGAGATCTAAAAAATTGTACATATCCAATTGCTTTGAAAATGGTCCCAACGGAAAGAAGAAAGTGTTTTCATGATATTCACCATTGAAAATTTAAACATACAACTATTGATTTGGAGTTATTTTCAATTTCTACTTATAAATATAATTGCATTTCAACAATTGCAAGGTGGATTGTGTAATGAATTTAATAGCTTTTCATGTGAAATTAAGTTTCTTAGAAGTGCATTTTAGTGTGCTAACACTTTTTGTAGTTGTTTATATCACCTCAAAACCTCCCCAAAAATTTATATGCAAATTTGAGAAACATTGTGGGAAAAGGCAGCATACTAAACATAGAAAATGTACTCTTCTCTCATTATAATCTCACAACTCCAATGCAGTTTTGTATTCAAAATTTGTGTACTTACTAATAAACAAGCTCTTTAAACATCTATGCGGTTAGATTTTGGAAAAAAATCAATTTGCTTCACTAGTGATGACTACAAGTCCATACACTTTATTCATAGTCAAAAACCACTTGAAAAGGCTTGAGCATTTAGGGGTTAAACTTGACCATGAATGCAGGTGTCTATTTTCAACAATGGGCTACTATTCCAAAATAATTCCTCAATAGAAACACTGAGTGATGAAGAACCTTTCGTCAACCTTTTTTTTCCGGCACCGTGTGGCCAGATTGCACCATTTCAAAATAAATGTCTTTTTTTTGCCAGATAAAAGTAATTTTTTTTCGCCAAAATTTTTCTAGTTCTCTTTAAAATATGGATGAAGTTGCCAAATTTGGATGAAAAAGTGTGTGAATATGATGGAAAAGTATTTTTAAGTCCAAAAGATAGATGAATGTAAAAATACAATGCTTCACCAAATTTGAAGTGATTGCCATCTTGACACTTTCTCAAAAAGTAAAAAAAAAGGACTGCCCTCTGTCCTCAGCCCTTCATGCTGGCTCACACAAGAATGTTGTGTGAAGACTTTCAAAATGGTCCCAAATGGCAGTAAGTTATCTTACAGACTTCAATTTTCTGCACTCGGCCACCACGCACTATTCCTTTGCAAAATCTTTGTTTCTGTTGCCATTTTATTTTATTTTATTTTGTTGAAACAGTTTCTGTCAACATTTTTTGGCATTCCAACCGTACAACAGCCCTTTGCCTCTTTAATTCAGTTACCTGTTGAACTTGCTGAATTAAAGAGACCATGCATAATGGTTTCTTGCAACTGAAACGAAGGTCGGTTCCGGCTTTTGTGACCATAAAAACAGACATGTTCTGAACCCACCATCATCACTTTCTGGGCACACCTCCAAAATCAATATGCACGTAACTTATGTGGAAGAACCAGTTCTAAGCTTACAACATGGGACCCCAAAACAACTTAAGGTACATTAATGATGATATTTAGTGTCTTGTATACTAAATACGAAGGCATACACTAAAAGTCAATTATCTTATGAAAGTAAGTAACATTAAATGTCAATTCAAACACTAAATGTGAATTATGGTGATTTGAGAGACTTGCCAAAAAGTTACATGTTTGAATTTAGTGTTTATGAATTTAGAAAATTCAGGAAATACATGCAAAACAATGACATTCAAAGCATAGGAAGTTAGAAGTGATTAATAAAAAGTATACAACAAGCATTATCAATGAAAGAGTGGTTTATAACATAAAGAAGATGGAATGTACATTGTAATTTCTGAAAATCATGGAAGTACAAATTTTAGATTCTTGGAGGCACATGCTGCCCTAGAAAAATCTGCCCATACTTTCCTACTATCTCCTGCAAATGTGGGAAAAGTTGCTCCACACTCCAACTGCCATCTAGAGCTAAAGACATACCAGATCTGATCATGGTTTTTTTAGCATAGCTGATATTGTCACAATCAAGTTCCCGGTTGACATCTTCAACAGAATCAGCAGCTAACTGTAAGAAAAACCTCTTACCCGGATTTGAGAGTTTTTCTGACTAGCCATCATCTGCTCGAGGTATATTCTGTCAAGCATTCGATGCTATTAAGTCTGTTTTCTTTGCCTCCCATCTTTTGGTCCATGCATCTTTCACCTTAGAAATAATGAATGTGTCTGCTGGTTGGCAAAGGTGGGTCGAACAAGGTGGCAAGTATTTCAAGATGGCATTTTTGGCTTCCAAAATAGTGGTAAGTCTTGGGGTCATGTTATGACCGGTACAATTATCTACCCAAATAAATTTTGAGCGGCCATGGACATCAGATTGGAAGGCTCGTGGTTCTACAAAATAATCTGAAAATAGAGTTTGATTCATCCATCCTTTAGGACCTGTACGATAACATACCCCTGGGATGTTGTTATCCAATCCTCGAATTGGATAACTGTTGTTCAGATTTGTAAATATCAACATAGGAGCTTCGATCATAGATTGTCGTCCCCCTGAGATTCTAATGACCATTGTCATTGAATCTCCACCCGATACTACCTCGGCATATTTGACAATTGTGTCACCACCGAAGCCTAATGTTCTACCGTTGTCCATGTTTAGAACAAAATGGGTTTCGTCTATATTCTCCATTAGATTTTCATCAAAGGTGCTATCCAGAAATCCTCGATTTAAGACTCCTAGATGGTATGCAACTTGCATCTCAATTTCTTGTTCTTTTTCAGGACTGCAAGTGAGACGACCTCTTTGAGATAAGAGGACAATGTTTTGGACATGCATGAATTGCTGGATCCAATAGTGGGTCAATTTTTCAAGCAATAAAACATTGTCCTTAGGATCTATGGATAGGGCTGTATAAAGGGATGTAGGGTCCACTAGGATTGTTTTTGCTAATTCAATTAGCAAACGGGGAGAGAATTTCACACTAGTTTTTTTGAAATGCTCGAATGCATCAAGTAAGAGCGGGTAGAGCCACTATACCCATTCGGAGCGTTTGTGACCACGACCGAGGGCTACCTTTGTATGGAGCTGTTTTTGTCCTCTAGATTGGCATTTTCATATAGTGACAAATGTTCCAAATCTTTATGAAGAAAGTGATCGTCTATTAAACAATATAATATGTGCTTACCTGATGGAAACGGAAGTTTGCGAGACGGGGATCTCCCGCTCCCACACACGTGCAGCAAATCACGTCAGCACTTTGCGAGATCTCTCTTTCAGTAGCCCTCTTTAGAGATTTCTATTTCTTCTCATCTGCACTTGATAACTCACCTATATGACAAAAAAAATAGTTAGCAACCAACAAGACATATAGTTGGCTCAGCAAACAGGTCAAAAGCCCATAAATCTCGTACAAATCCCTTAACCCCTAAACACTTAACCGTCAACTTTAGGAAACTACAAGGAAATTCGTGTAATATATATCAATGGGATGGGGAAAAAAGAGCAAAGATAAATTAGAGGAGTTAATTAATTTAATATGATTTCTTAGGTCGATCCTACTATTTTAAGATCGAACACTTGATGGTTAATTCCATAATTATAGTTGTAATAAAATTAGAAACAAGACAGGTCAAAGGTTGAAAATGTAATTACCAAGTTCATCCTTCAGGAGTTGCAATTTATGTAGCTCACTTTTGTCCATAGTGTCTAGATGTCAAACACTATAAGAAACTTGTGTTTTAGATGACGGATTTTAGGTGACATCCAATGATACAACCCATGTTTTTATGTCCAAACTAATGTCCGCCATAACATCAAGATATTATGGCGGACATTAGTTTGGACATAAAAACACGGGTTGCATCATTGGATGTCACCTAAAATCTGTCATCTAAAATATAGGTTTCTTATAGTAGAACCTGTAAAATCATACATTTGTATAGACAAAAAACTCCAAATGTCAAACCTGTAAAATCATACATTTGTATAGATGAAAACTCTGTGGAATTACATACCTTAAATCTGTGCAATCGCAAAGGAAGGGATGAAGTACAAAATGAAAGTCCAGCTTGCTAAGTACCAAGAGAGGCAAATGAAGGGCTCTCTCAAGAAAAAAGCAAAAATGTCTAATTGCCATTTCTACAACCTATAACTCTAATGTGTTAATGACATGGCCCTGGAAGAGGGTGATACAATCCTACAAAATGGGGTATTTAGAAAGTAATTTCTTACAATCCATCTCAGACTTCTCACTGCCTAGGGTGGTGAAATGTGTCGCTTTGTTCCTACTTGCCATAGCTGCATCAGCTTGCTATGCAAAAGCACGCACTTCCATCCCAAAGAGATCAGCTAGATCTTTGACATTTTCATCCATCACACGAATTTCAAACCACCCTCCGCCACCCATAGGATGCCTGGCCTTGCCAAATAATTGCGTGAGGAGTGCCTCCCCCACTATCACCCGTAGGACAGGGGGAGCCCACACTCTCACATCCTCCCGTAGAGAAGACATCATTGCCTCATACTTTGCATCTAACTCCTGCCTTTGTGAATGCAATAGAAGAGAGTTCTACATCTGGAATTGTTGCAACTTCCATTCGAAGTGATGTGCCTGCAGCTCCTGTTGCTGCTAGACGTGTGCTTGAAGCTGATCATAACACTATAACAAAACATGGTCTAAAAAAACCGTAGTCAATTTTGACTACGGTTCTTTTTGCCACGTTTTTGTGCATGCGCGCGTAGTGGATTTTTGCGGTTTTTTGCAATTTTCCACTGCAATTTTTGGAATTTTGGAGCGTGTAATATACCATTGGAAAGGTATTAAAAAGACCTTTCCAATGGTACATTACACGCCCCAAAATTCCAAAAATTGCAGTGGGAAATTGCAAAAAACCGCAAAAATCCACTACGCGCGCATGCACAAAAACGTGGCAAAAAGAACCGTAGTCAAAAATGACTATGGTTTTTTCAGACCATGTTTTGTTATAGTGTAACGTGCATTGAGGTCCGCCACTTGTTCTTGGATAGTCCACCCTTCCATCTACACAACACCACTACTTCGATCAAACCCTAAAGACACAGACTCTCGTCCAAGATGAATATGGTGCGTTGAAAATTCAGAAGAACGCATAAGGAGTGAGCTTACCAGATTGGTACTCGGGATTGGAGTAGGATTTGGGGTCGAGCTTGAACAATCGTCTCCACTGCGAGGTAAGCCTTCTTCGCACTTGATTTAACGTGAAATTACAAGATTCAAAGACTCTTCAATAAAGACAAAATAATTCACACACTCAAAGAATTCGCCTCACAATCCTAAACTGAATTACAAGATCCTTAAACCGTAAAGTCACACAAAATCATTGTCAAAGTAACAGCACTCATACAACACTCACGCACCTGATACACAGTGGGCATCACAAGATAACAACAATAAACCAGCATCATCAAAACAAACAAAAAGGAAATAACGACATTAAATACAATTCCTTATCCCACCTAAACCAATGGTGCAATCGTGGAAGAAAAAGGTCCTAAACCCTAAACTTCATTGTGAGGGCTAAATCAATTGTAGAATTGCAAACGAAAAATTCCACGTATCTCAGAAATTAGTGATGCATCGCAAAATTTAGGGAGATGCTCTGTAGAATTATAGACCCTAAATCCGTAGTTGTACCCCAAAATTCAGTGTGCCATGAATCTCCAAATTCAGATTGATAATATTCATTAGTCGGGGAATTGCAAAAGACAAAGTGCATACTATAAGAAACTTGTGTTTTAGATGATGGATTTTAGGTGACATCCAATGTAACAATGCATGTTTTTATATTTGGATTAATGTCTACCATAACATCAAGATGTTATGGCGGACATTAATCCAAATATAAAAACATGCATTGTTACATTGGATGTCACCTAAAATCCGTCACCTAAAATCCGTCATCTAAAACAAAAGTTTCTTATAGTGGCATGTGTCCTAAACTTCTTGTTGTCAATCTGAATTAGTTGTGGAATTGTAGAACAAAACACCATGCAACCCAAAATTCAATTTACCAAGCATCCCACGATTTAGCAACTTGTGAGGATCTACACCAGTCAAGCCATTGCAAATGTAGAGGAAGAAGTTAATGAACCCCCTACGTCAAAGAGATGACATATGTCAGTCAAGAAAATTATACAAACAGAAGTAGTAGCTAACAAATCCCAAAATTCAAAGTGATGACCTAATTCAATTGTGCAATTGCAAAGGAAGAAGCTTCGAACATCCTAGGATGACAAGTACAAATTGAAGTCCAGCTTGCTTACCAAGAGAGGTGAATGAAGGGCTCTCTCAAAAAAGAAGGGAATGTATTAAAAAAAGGTTCAATTGCCATCAGTACACAATTCTACAACGTACAACTCTAATGTGTCAATGACACAGCCTTCGAAGAGGGTGACACAATCCCATAGAAAGGGGTATTTAGAAAATAATTTCTTACAGTCCATCTCGGACTTCTCACTGTCTAGGGTGTTGAAATGTACTGCTTTATTCCTATTCACTACAGCTGCATCAACTTGTTGTGCAAAAGCACGCACTTCCATCCCAAAGAGATCAGCTAGATCTTTGACGTTGCCGTCCATCACATGGATTTTGAACTATTGTTTGCCCCCCATAGGATGTCTAGCCTTGCCAAATAATTGCGTGAGGAGTGCCTCCCCCACTGTCACCCGTAAGACAGGGGAGCCTACACTCTCACGTCCTCCCGTAGAGAAGACATCATCGCCTTATATTTTGCGTCAAATTCATGTCCTTGCGAATGCAACAAAAGTGAATTTTGCACCTGGAACTGTTGCAACTTCCATTTGAAGTGATGTGATTGCAACTCCTATTGCAACTAGATGTGTGCTTGAAGCTGATCATAATGTGCATTGACGTCTGCCACTTGTTTTTGGATAGTCCGCCCCTCCACACCCGCATAGTGCTTGGATTAACTTGATACTTTTGGATTTTTGGTAATTGGTCTTAACACTGATTTCTATTTTAATCCTATAATTTAATCAATTTAGGAATAAGATTTCTAATTGTTACTTAATATGTTTGATGATTTCAAAATAAAGGTAATGAAGTCCTTTCAATGGGTTGAGTAGCTTTGAACTTAATTTATAATGGAACAAAGCCAAAGCTTTGCCGTACAAGTAGAGCTTAGGTTGGTCCCTCAATGTAGTATTTTAAGTATTCAAAGGTTGAAGGAGGTACACATGACAATGTTTGAACTTTGAACCGAACTTCACCTTTCAAATCCCTTAAAATGTCCCACAATTTAGTATTTCAAGCTTTAGTGTCAAAGGAGGTACATAAGACAATGTTTGAACCAAACTTTGACGCCAAATACTCAAAATTTTCAAGCAATGTAGTACTTTTAAATTTTAGAATCCAAAAGAGGTACACATGATAGTGTTCAAACTGAACTTTGGCGCCAAATTCTTCAAGTTTCTACAAAGTAGTCTCAAAAGAAAGTTGAGGTTGATCTTCAATAACAAAAGGAAGAAATAAAAATCAATTGAAGGGACCCTAAGCTTTCAAAATTCTAACTAAACACATAAATAAAACTTGGCCAAGATTTTAGGTTCAAGTGATGTTTCGACCACATTAGTAGCACAAATAAAGGAAAAGCTAACAAAATGTCAGTGTATAGAGAATGAGGGCACTGGTAACCTCGATGGGGGCCTTCATATACCTATTTTCAGATTATTTTGTAGAACCAATCTGAAAATGTAGTTTGCTCTAAAAGCGATTGTGTTCTAAATGTGACCTCTATCTAGGAATGACTGACATGTTGTTTGAAATATGTACTACTGTAAATGATGAGTTGGGTAGGTTTAAGTGGTTGCTTTTAGAGTAGACTACCTTAAGGTAAATCATCCCATTACAGACCAAATGGGAAGAGATCCATTGCGGGTCAAATTGTATTGGTGGTGTACATTTAACCCTTAAGCATCACAAACCAAACAGCTCTGAAGGCGGGACCATTCTAAAAAAAGCAACATAACTTGAATTTGAATTGATTATTGCATTCTTCACCATATAGATCTATAGCCGACAACCTCATCAATCTAAACTCATTTTTTTTTTGGGGGGGAATCCATCATACGGATGCAAACATTATAAGATTTAATGAACTCAGTCTTCTAAAATCAAAGGTTTGAAAAACATCCCCTGTAATGTTCAAGGGTTAAGAACTTGAATGTACACCACCAATAAAATTTGACCCACAATGGGTCTGTTCCCATTTATTCTGTAATGGGGTAGTTTACACTAGGTAGGGTGCTGTAAAAGCAACCCAACTCTAAAAGTGACCTCTAGTACAAAGATGCATTTTGCTTTCATCAATGTACCAAAAGTGTACATTTCAGTAGGGGGTTACTTACTTGCTTTTAGTGACTACTGCTTTTCAATTTCAAAGATTTGTAATTGATTCCACAAAGGTCTAAAAAATTTGAAACAATTTGAATTGGATGCCAATTCCATTTTTCTTTCTATGAAAATTTACTAGAAATCATTTAATGAAGTTTAGCTTCTTAGAAAATGCAATCAACTCTTAAAAGCTTGCAACCCATTTTCGATCACTTAAGAAATTTAGCATAGCTCTTGGTTGAGTTTGGTGGGGTTTTTTTTCCTCTAGGAAAACAAATTTAAGATAGATTTGTAATTTTTCCATATTTTTCCACCAAAAAAAATTACTATGAATTTTTTTCATTAAGATATTTTGAAACCTATTTTTGACATATAGATACATCTAATTCCAATCATAGGTTGGTCAAAAAATGCAAAGGAAATCAATGCTCATAATGGGTGGTTACTTCCACCTCCTATGTTCAAGAATAAAACAATCTAGACTTTGGGAATAGGGGGCTAGTTAGGAAGGGGTTGACTACCTTAGAGCCCCCTACCTTTGGCCCCTCCCTAACTTTTGAATACAATATCCAAATGGACCCAAATGTTGCAATCTTGGATGCCATTGGAAACTCCTTTCCATTTGCCAACAAGAAAATCAATGAAAATTTGACCAGTCTAATAATAATAATAATAACAACAACTACTTAAGGTAGGTACACCCAAAATGACACCTGACCTTAAAGTGCCATCTACAATGTGCATACATTTCCAAAATCAGTCATGTACCCAGACTGTAGATGGCGCTTTCAGAAACAAACTTTAACCGCTAATAACTTTTGCATATGGTATCCAAATCCTTTGTTCTTTAGTGGGTTGGAACATGCTTTCACTCGCCAACAAGACTGTATAAAAATCTGAACAGCATGATAACAGCACCTAAGAATAAGTGGCGCTTTTAGGTGTATCCACCTTAAACACAGTAGAAAAAAATGGTGGATTTGTAGCATCCCTTATCCACCTTCTAGAAGCTTCTAGACACACCCATGAGTTTCACTGCCTGAGCACACATTGTAATCTAATTTCACTTAAAAAGAATCCCAATTCAACCCTCCCACCTAACCAGCAACTGGGTGTCAGATTACGTTAAGTTACAGTACTTGCAAGCCAGAGTCCTGTATCCTAGTTCCAAGCTTGCACTTCCATCCTCAAGTGCCTGCCAAAAACAGAGCCAGCTGATCATCTCCGTCCATCCTCCCAACTGAAGCCTGCATTGGCAAAATTGGCAAAACTGGCAAAATTGGCAAAATTGGTTTCTAATAAAATAATTAAAAAAATTGGCAAAATTGGCCGATTGGCCGATTGGCTCCATCAAGTCCCGGGCAGGCACTTAAGCTCCCCCAACACTTGCTCATCATGTGGACATTCATGAACCATGAACATGGATGGCAGTCGGTGCCCCTTTGCAGACGGACTGACTCCCGGCCAGTTCTTAAGTACCCCCTGCCATGGCAGTTTTATGGGTTGAAATCATGAATTATTTGGGTGCCACCTCGACTCCTTCAAAACACTCCAACTAGGTGTGCGCAACACCTTGGGATGGATGTTGCCGTAACGTAACTTAACCCTTAACCCCTAACTGCCGGCAGAGCCATTTTGTGGCTTTTGGATGACTTCTCCAAGCTACCAGAAGGCTTGAACAGTAGTTTTTTCATCCATTTTTTTTTCAATGACCTTTCATGTTCAGTTACAAAGAGTGTTCAGCTGAATTCTTAGTGTAATTGATGTTTTTTTATCATGTAGTTAAGAAAAACGGATGGCAAAATTTGTCATTTTAGTGTATTTTGAGAAATTAAGTAAATCTGAAATTCCCCTTGAAAACGACATTTTTTGAATTTGAGCCCAACTAATGAAATGGAGATCCTCTATTCTAGTTTCTTCCCCAATTGAAATTTTGAAAAAATTCGTAAAATTGAATATTTTATTGTAGTTTGAACTTTGGCTGTATTTTTAATGTCTACTGCATTCTAATTATAGATGTACACGGCAAATTAGTTCACACCATGATAATTTCCACTATATTTTTCACACATGGTGAAATTTTCAGATTTTTTGAGATTATTTTCTATTTTCTATGATTTTTTCTTCAATTTTTCTTCAAAAAATTTCATAAAATACAATTTTACTCAAAAAAATCTGAAATTTTTGTGAAATACAGAGGACATGCAGTTTCATCTCTGAAAAATAAAAATAAAAATTTCCATACACCTCTGGTTACAAAATGGTAACGAACTGAGTGACAAACAGTGCAATCTGAAACTAGTGGTTATAGGCCTGGCGTTTCAGGGTTAACCCCTAAACGACGAGCCTATGACCACTGGTTTGAAGACTCCTCTCCTGTCACTCAATTTGCTACCGTTTTAGAACCAGTCATGTCTGAAAATTTTTATTTTTATTTTTCAGAGATGGAAGTACATCTCTTCTATACTTCACAAAAATTTCAGATTTCTTTGAGGAAAATTGATTTTCATGACAGTTTTTGAAGAAAAAGTGAAGAAAAAATAATAGAAAATAGAAAATAATCTCAAAAAATATGAAAATTTCACCATGTGTGTACATTATAGTGACAAACATTATGGTCTAAACTCAACTTCCGTGTACATTAAAAATGAAGCCAAAATTCAAATTGCTATAAAACATTTGATTTTACGAATTTTCCCAAAATTCCAATTGGAGTAGAAACTAGAAGTGAGGATCTTCATTTTGTTAGTTGGGCTCAAATTCATAAAATATCATTTTCAAGGAGAAATTTCAAATTTACTCAATTTCTCAAAATGCACTAAAACAACAAATTTTGCCATCCGTTTTTGGTAATTACTTCTCAACCACACGAAATCAAACATCATCCAGACAAAAAACTCAATTGGACACTCTTCATAACTCAACATGCAAGGGCATTAAAAAAAATACGGATGAAAAAACTACTGTTTAAGTCCTGTTCTGGTCCCCTGCAGTCATCCAAACGCCATGGAATGGCTTCGGCGTCGTTTAAGGGTTAAGCATCTCAATCCTTTTTTGAATTTTTGCTCATTTTCGCTTATAACTTTGTACAGATATATCATTTACCATAATTTAATGAATTTGGTCATTAAAGAAGGTAGTCTTTTCTAGATTCAAGTATTACATTTGATAAATGAGAAGTTAATTGGATGAAACAGTGCCTTGAAGCCCTTTGGTCGATCATTGTCCAGAATATAAACATCAAAGTACTTCACGGTTAAAGAACTTGCCTTTGGAACACCCAACAACAAGCCACGGTAGCTTCATTCTATTTTCATCCATTATTTGGCAATTTCATCCACTATTTTAAAAAAAATTGAAGTTTGTGGGCGATTTCATCCAAAATTTTATTGTTTATTTCCTATAGGCTTGGTGCCAGGGTAAACAATTTAGTGTAATTTTTCACCAAATTGTTGGAAGAAAAGCACTAGCCCTGGTAGTTTCACAGGTCAAAAATGTATGTGAATTACTTTGGTGCCACCTCGACTTTGACAAAACACTCCAACGAGGTGGACATACTAGCAATGGATACAAAATGATTTTGCGATAGAACCTCGAACTTGCCCCTTTGAACCATGTACCAAGGACAAGCCATGGTTAGTAGTTTCATGGTATGAAATCATGAATTATTTTTGGTGCCACCTCAACTTTAATTTCCAAAACACTCCAACAAGGCGTGTGTATTGCCAATGGATTCAAATCATTTAGCCATAAGGGAGAAACACACATTTTTGTCCTTGTACCTATTCTTGGACCCTAGAGTATCACTAAATTTCTCCATAAGCATTCATTAAAGTGTCCAACAAATGTTTAATTCTAATTTGTTGACGTAGTTGTAAGACACATGTATAATTTTCATTCACTGACAGCTAATTTCAGCAGAGTTCAATTGAAGGTACACCTATAGGACGGTTCCAGTGGTCTAGGGAGCCCAACACTTTGAAAATTTGTAGAAATTACATACTATATCCAAAAAATCTTATTTTTTTTGAATATTCATGATTTTCACTCGCTAATGCTAGAAAACTATCATTTTAGGAAAAAACATGCCTTCAACTATGCTGAATTCTTTATTTGGACGGTTTTGGGTGTTTCCACTGTAGAACGTAGAATGGCCCTTGATACGGCAACGCAAGCTTATGACCAATAAAGCTCTTGGTTTATGTACATCAATCTGACTCTCGGACAAGTAAGGTAGGTACACCCCAAATGGCACCTGACCTTAAAGTGCCATCTACTCTGTCCATACATTTCCAAAATCAATCATGTACCCAATTTATAGATGGCCATTTCGGAACCAGACTTTTTTCGTTAATAACTTTTGCAAACTGTATCCGAATCCTATGTTCCTTGGTACGTTGGAACATGTTTTCACTGGCCAACAAGACTATATAAAAATCTGAACAGCATGATGACAGGAACTAGGCACAGTAAGAATAAGTGGCCCATTTAGGTGTACCCACCTTACCCCCACGCAAAATGCGTTGCAAGGGAGTGTTCTACACTTCGAAGTCACCTTGAGAGCGTTCAGAGCTTCCTCAATCATGAACCTCCCTCTGCACCTTCAGGAACAGGGCTTTTTTTTTGGTACTGTTCATCTACAGTAAAGCCCTCTGTGGCCTCCCAGCAGAGGCCAATATTGGGAGGGAGCCACGAACACTGGTGAGCCAGAGCGGGAAGCTGGCGATAAATCGCCAGAAAAAAAAACCCTGTTCAGGAAGTTAAGGTACATCCCTTCTGAGCGGCTTCACGCTTGTACGCGCTTCTGCGGCCTGCCACAAATCCTGCATGGATTCATGGATTCAGGCTAACTTAACTTACTTGTGATTGACATCAATTGCCATTTCTTCAGGGCATGCAAGAAAGTTCGGGAACCAAGGCACATATCTCCATGCTCACTAGCAAGTTCAGCCACCAACCTTCTGGAATACTCAAAATAATGCCAATGCTTCCTTTTAAAAAAAAATACAAATATGGTAGAGGGATCCATAATCGATAAAATAAGCACATAAGGTAGAACCACCCGTAACTGATCATTTAAGGTATTTTAGGCATGATCTAGTGGTGTGCAAAGTAAAAATAATAATTTCAAAGGTGTAAAGATAAAAATTATGGGGATTGCAAAAACTTTGGTAAATTTATCACATGAATTGAAATTACTATGAATTTTGGAAGGCATAAAGTGTGCTTGAACAAATGCCAATCTATGGAGTCTTCTAATTTCGATCACGCAAAAAAATACATTTTTACTCACTCTTTTCTACTTTTTTGCACACTACTTTGGAACATGTGCCATGAACTTTTAGTCCCAACTTTAAAAATGAGAAAAAAACTCATTCTAGCCTTGGTTGGAAATACATCCATCATTAGGTTGGCTATGGGGGGCCGATTGGTTATAGGTGGTTCTACCTTATGGACATGATCTAGGCAAGTGCAAAGCAAAGCAAATATTTTCAAAGGTGCATAAGGTAGAACCACTTATAACCAATCGGCCCCCTATAGCCAATCTAATGATGGACGTATTTCCAACCAAGGCTAGAATGAGATTTTTTCTCATTTTTAAAGTTGGGACTAAAAGTTCATGGCACATGTTCCAAAGTAGTGTGCAAAAAAGTAGAAAAGAGTGAGTAAAAATGTAGCTTTTTGTGTGATCGAAATTAGAAGACTCCATAGATTGGCATTTGGTCAAGCACACTTTATGCCTTCCAAAATTCATAGTAATTTCAATTCATGTGATAAAATTACCAAAGTTTTGCAATCCTCATCATTTTTATCTTTACACCTTTGAAAATGTTTGTTTTACTTTGCACTACACTAGATCATGCCTAAAATACCTTAAATGATTGGTTACGGGTGGTTCTACCTTAGACATAAATGATGAAGATTGTAAAAAATTTGGTAATTTTATCTCTTGAATTGAAATTACTATGAATTTTGAAAGGCAGAAGTTGGGCTTGACCTATAACCAACATCTAGAGTCATCCAATTTCCACCGTTCAAGAATACTTTCCCATTAGTTATTTCCTACATTTATGCTCACTTATGTGTCATTAACTTGCTAGTTCAAGCCTTGAAAAAATACAAATACACACATTCTAAGGGGAAAACAAAAATCCATTCCAATCTTGTTTGAAATAGGGTACCCTATTTATTGTTGATGGGGTGTGTGTCAAGAATGGGTCCCTCTACTATAACTTAGAATACCAATATTATTTTGAGGTAGAGAGGTTTAAATAGGCAGAGACGTGTCGAAATGGAATTTCCATGTCAAATTTGGACAAATTTGTGTCACCTTGCAATAATCAATAGATGCCATATGTTACTTTCTTTAATTAAAAAAAATTAGCTTCATTTGTGTTGAGTTTGGCCTTTGGATATGATGGAAGCACCCAAAAACGTCCAAATAAGGAATTCAACATAGTTGGAGTTAGCTATCTCTTAAAAAAAATTATAGTAGTAGCAAGTAAAAATCATGAATATTAAATATTAAATATATTTTTTGATGTTGTATGTAATTTCTATGATTTTTCAAAATATTTGGCTCCCTAGACCATTGAAATTGTCATGTAGCTAGGTGCATCCAAATCTGAACCTTGCTAAAATCAGTAGTGAGCCAATTAAATTATAGTATTTGTCCTTTAAAGGTATTAGCAAATTAGAGTCAAGCATTTGGCAAACACATTCATTGAAGTTTGTGGACACAATTCGATGAGTCTAAGGTCCAATGCTAGGGATCTGTATGGTATTGGATGTTTCTTCCTTATGGTAGTCAATAAACTTTTGGATGTAATCTTGCTAAAGATTAAAGATTCATTCAAGATGGGGACATTTATAATTTAGGTAGGTGATGATAAAGTAAAAACCAAATGGATGATGTCTAAATTTTGACACAAGATGTAGACATGTATTGCCTTTGTGAAGATGTAATTTTATAATTGAATGCCTCCAACAAAGGTTATGTTGTTTGAAAAAATCTACTTGAATCTACTTCTACACCTACTACTGGCATTTTTTTGTTGAACTCATCACCTACTTCTAGAAATGGGCACATAAATAAGTAATAGGATATAATATGCAAATTTCTTAAAAAATACAACTTTGAAAACAAAGAATTCATCCTAAGAAGAATCAAAATTCTACTAACCTTATTGGGCAAGTTTGAAGAAAACACATTTTTATCTAACTACAAATGCCATTATCTTGAAATCTACAATTTTGAAATTCTTGAATTTTTTTTCCTCGTTGCTATAGAACATGGTTGTAAAATGAAGATTGTGGAATACATATCTTTATAGAATTTACTCAAACATAATTACTTTGAAATTCCTTCAATATAGAAGATATGTTAACAATATAATAAAAAGTGGGAACAAGATTCAAAACTTTATTTTAAAGTTCTCACTAAAGTGTACTTAAAGCTTGCAATTGGTAGAAAGCTCTCCATGAGATTCAATGAGCTGGTATTTAATGGATACCCATAATATATGCATAAATTATGGAAAAATACCCTCAATTTACTTGGACAACAAATTGAACCTCTTTTAGTGTACAACCTTGAATTCATCTCAAAAGGTAAGGTTGGTACACTTCAAATTGCTATTTTTTGTTATTGTGCATGATTATTATTGATAGACTAGTCACATTATCATAATTTTTGGTTGGCAAGTAAAAAAAGGTTCTAATGCACCAAAGAATGTAACATTTGGATACTCTATGCAAAAGCTATAAAGAGTCAAACTATTTCTTTTAGTAGATATTTTAAATTTGTCTCTAAAACATATGTACATATTGACTATAGAGATGTATACAAAGTAATGATGGAAATTTTAGGTAGGGTATGATTTTAAGTGTACCCACCTCATCCAAAACTTTGAGGACACATACCCTACACATAATAGTGAAATTAGATTGTCCTACTCAACAAAATACCTCCTAACTCACTACTTTTTGATGCAGAGGAACATGCAATCCTCTAAACCGATGCACCAACCTATTCTACACAGATGGTTTGTAACATTGTTAACCAACCTAAACCATTTTTCTTTGGAGAAGGGATAATGCCTCTTTGTATGCCTATAAGCGGAATTAGTTATAATCTATAGAGGGTTGGGAAGTTACAATGCTAGTTTTACTCGCTAGTTGGGAAGTTGCAACACTAGTTTCATTGATTGGATGGCAAGTTGCAAAAGAGTCATTGTCTATTTGGGAAGTTGCCATATTGAGGGCTCCTACATTGTATAGAAGCAAAATGGTCCTTTTCTATGTTGGTTAATAACATTTTGTTAAGGTAAACCAACTACTAATTCCGTCTCCAACCTAATTTCATCACCTTGTATTTGGTCCCAATTTTGTCCATTCAAGCATCCAAATCTGTCTAGAAATCTAACAAAATCAATGCGCTAATGTCATGAAGAGTAATGCGTCCATACGTGATTGGTAAAAACTTAAGTGCTAATAGATATGCAAATAGGTGGTTGTGGGTTGTTAATAGGATATTTGTGACTCCACTCTACTAACAATTTTGTAATTTCAAAGCTCAACACTTCAAAAATTCACATAAATCACAATTTTAATTGGAAAGTCATAATTTCACTTCAATTTGACTTGAGAAATACGCACATTCATAGAATTGGCCCAAAGAGGGCTTGATTGTGAATCAAGGGGGTATTACGGTGGTATTAGGCTTGTCTACCTTATGGGTTGATGCAAATTAGTACATCCTTGTTGCATCCTTGTTGCATCCTTGTACAGTAACAAAAAATATTTATAGAGTGAAAAATGTCGAGGAAACTACAGTAGTGAGCGGCAACCCAATTTCAGTACTTAGTGTATAGGAAGAGGCTATTGAATGGAGTGGGTTCTAAAATGGTGCCCTATCTTAAATGTACAGTACTTGTACATGTTTCATTTTCATAGCCTTCAGCAGTGTACTGACAGTGTACATTTTAGCTAGGGCACCATTTTAGAGCCCTATGCCCTTTCAACTTCAGAATTTGATAACTAATTCTAGAGAGCTCCAAAAAATATGAAACGACTTGGGTTAGATGCCTATTCAAGCTGTCTTTCAAGGAAAATTCTCTGAAAAATATTTCAAGATGTTTGACCTGCCCAAAATTCTGTTCCAGCCCTTCGATGGTTGGTTTATGGACCTCCTCCCTTAGTCATGTCAAACTTCACAATCTTGCCCGTCAGCATCGGAATTCCATTTCATCTGTGTCCAAAAAACCCACAAAACAAGAACAAACTCCTCAATCTTCTTAGATTGCTCCATCAATGCATCTGCATTTAATGGAGAAGGGTGAATTTCTCTCCTACAGTACCAGCACAAGGAAATGCGGGAGCTCAACAGTCCCCTAATTTCTCACAAGCCTCCAAATGAGTGAGCTTAACGTCGACAGCTATGATATGTGCAATTTCAACTTCGCCAGGGTTCAGTACCCATTTCCTTCTTGTGCAGAGTGCTGGATGCGTGGAACCAACGGCCGGGGCTGCTGCTGAGTCCTGACAGATTGGAAAATTTCTCAAAGATTGCTGTCTCGCTTGTACCAATTCCCTGCTCCCTCATGGCATGGAGTGCATGTCACTTAGCTTTGCGGAATCGGGAAGCGGTCAAGTCAGGAGGCTGCCGGGGTAGTTGTTCAGCAGTCGAAGAAGATGCAATCATCGGCCTGACATGCTTGAGGCTGGAGCTAGTCGTTTGTATTCGTATGTTAGCGGATTGGAAATCATGCACGCTTGAAGCTGTAGCACCATACACAAGGTTTTAATGAAGGAATGCTTGGGATCCTGATTGACTTTCGAGGTGTGATTAGAAATTCGCATGTGGGTGCAGACAATGGCAGAGGATTTTGGTGATCGGGAAGTCGGTTTATAATAATAATGCATGTCGGTGTATGACACTTGCTCGCGGATGGGTACTAAAAAGTGGATGACCTGATCGAGTCAGAGGGGATCCGGTGAATGGCAGATAAAGAGGTTCTGGGCGATTTTGTGGTTGCCACGGAGGTTGCGAATTAGGTCACAATGTCTGTTAGGGTTGTAGAGGATGCAACGATCGAATTTGGCAGTGGTAGTTTGTACTCGTAGGTGACCGAATCGGAAAACACGCCAGCTTTGAAGCTCTGCGGTGTACAGTACACAGTGTACACGAGTTGTACGTGTGAATGGTTTGGATTAATTGATTAAGGTTACTGTGAGTTAGAGATTTTGATTAGGATTCTGCGCGTTGGTGACGAGTTCAGATGGTCGGGATGTCGGCGCACAACGTTGTCGGTGTGTGATATTCGCGACTAGAATCTCATGACCTTAGCCTGGGAATATTCTGTTAATAGCAGATGAAGAATGTCTTGGTGCTTCCGTGATTGCAACGACATCGACATTCGACATCAATTCGAGCTCTGAATTAGGTTAGGGCGTTGACGGTGATTGAACGCTAAATTGGAGTTTTTAAGTAATTAAGTTATTTTGAGTGGTTGGACAAGGGCCACTGTGTCTCGAAGCAGGTGACGGTTCGGTTGATTTAGTCTAAGGTGAATATTTTTTTTCATTGAAAGAAATGGACAATTTAATCCTCTTTTAAAATAACAGTTTAGAAGATTAGGTTTTCGTGGAAAGTAAGTTCGAGGACGTTGCGAGGCTTGTGATTCAACTTGTTCATCTAGATGCGAGCCATACAGTTTTCATCGAGCCCGACTGCCATGTCTGGCGGATTGCCCTGGGCTAGTAGTGTTTCTGTACACGTCGTGAAATCGCGGGGAATTTTCTGGCAACTGAATAAGCAGCGGCATAACTCTTTGCACAGCCAGTTTTGTACGATTCCGTGTGGAGACCCTGTGGTGACGCCGTCGTTGTCGAGGGATTTGCATTTGCGCTCCTGCGTTGAAGCGCGCGCAATGTCACCAGCTCAGGAGTGGGTAGGTTTACCAGCTTGGAGGACGGATCCTCTGAACGACTTGCGTGTCTGGGGGAAGCAGGGTTCTACATCTGCCAGGAATGAATTTGAGGACATTTCATCGTCTTTGGCGAAGAAATCAAACGTCGCTTCTGACGTTTTTCAATTACACTGGGAGAAGCTGCGAGGGTTAGAAGCGAGAGTGGAGGAATTGAGTTTTGGCCCGGGGGGTGCGTCTCTCGCAGAGTGGGGTGCGATGGTGCTTCGTACTGCGGACCCTGTCGAGAAGGCTGTGCTTACTCACCACGCCTACCGTCTCTGGTGCAATGGCGAGCTTTCTCTTGGAGATGCGGAAGCGCCTGACTCGCCTGCCAGGCCTGAGAAGCCCCAGCTGGTAAAAAATTTGGTTTATAACTTTCTCTCTTTTTCCCTTTTCCTTGGTGCTTCCAAACTCTTTGCGAAACGCCACAACTTCGAAGAGTTTTTAGTCCATTGTTTTGTTGAATCTGTAAGAATCATGTGCCGAAGTGTTGAAGGAGTAATTTATAAAAATTCTCATTATTTTTGGATTGGTTCAAAGTAGGTGGTCTGTACATCTCTGTTACAATGGATTTCTTTGGTTCGTACGAAAATGTGGAGTAGGAAATCACCGGAGTGGTGATCCGAAATGGACACTTGTTGCGCAGGTTCACCCGTGGGAGATTCCTCCACCTTCAGGCACAATCCTCACGCCGAGCGCGCATGCTCTTCACAACTTGGCACACATAGAGTTGAATGCAATCGATTTAGCCTGGGATACTGTTGTCAGATTTTCTAGTGCAAGTGAGGAGCTTGATCAACAATTCTTCACAGACTTTGCACATGTGGCGGATGATGAGAGTCGGCATTGCCTTTGGTGCCTTCAACGTCTTGCGGAAATGGGATTTAGGTATGTGAAAGTCCACTCTTGTCGCTCTCGATTAATTTATGAAAAGCAACCCTTGCGGTTACTGTGGGTTGTCCCGTTGATCATGTCACTGTGACGACAAGGTTGTAGAAAGCTAATCTAGGGTGTTCATTTGGAGCTGGAGGGGAACAGCTATGGTGATATGCCAGCACATAACCTACTGTTGGCAGATTGTCAAAAGTCATCAACAAGTGTGATGGCGCGACTTGCAATCATCCCAATGATGCAGGTGTACACCACTTACCCTTGCTTGCTTCATTGCAATGGTAGCGAGCACTGAAGCGTTAGGTCTGAAACTTGGAGTTATGTTGGGTGTAACATTTGATGTGATTTACAGAATGAGGTGAATGTCTTGCGTGTTGTGTAATTACTGTGGTACTCATGTTTGAAGATCTATCATCTTGCACTTGGCAAGATGGCGAAGCAATGTCAACCTAGGCAGTAGACACTTTATTCTAGAGCATCTAAGTATGCATTTGAAATAAACTTTTTGTTTCTGGGCAACCAGGAAGCCCGCGGATTAGATGCTGGACCAAGGTTATTTGACAGGCTAACGGGAAATGGTGATGCCCGTAGTGCCAGTATTTCCAAGCGCATTGCTGAAGAAGAAGTTGCCCATGTTGCAGTTGGTGTGGCTTGGTTTGTGGATGTATGCGGACGGCTTGGTCTGGATCCTGGAGACCGTTTTCAAGGTATTCGATTTGCTCTGATCCTCTCAGACAGTTTCTTGTATTTAATAAGATTGTTGTATCTGCATGAGGCTTGAGATTACAATCTTTGTAAAAATTTACGAAACAATCATATTTATTAGCTCTTCGTAACATAATCTCATTTGAAGATGTAACCACCGTTCCCAGGTTTGCTAAAGGAGAGTGATTTGGAACTGAGAGGGCCTTTTAATCACGCGGCAAGGTCATTGGCAGGACTACCACGAGACTGGTAAGGTCTACTCGATGATGCATTTCTTTGTATGGCAATGCAAATTGAACCTGTGAACTGAAGTTTAGTTGTTTGTATATGAGCTCGGACAGAAAGAAAGCAGTATTCCGACAATAGAGCGTGTCCAGGTTTGGATTCAACAATGTGGGTATTCAATGTTGTGCAGGTATGATTCATCTTACGATCCATCGGCTGCTGCCGTCAATACTTCTGCTACTGCTAATCAGCTAGAGCCCAAAGTTGCCAATACGAGCAGAGAGCAGTCAATGCCAGGAATCAAACAACAGGTATTGTGCCCGTTACTACCTGCAATTGTATTAGGCATTTTCTGGTCTGTAGCTTTGTTTTTTGTGTTATATCCTGAGCTGAAAGACGAAGTTTAATATGATCCCGTCAGGCGCAAACTCCAAGTGAAAGTCATGGAAATAGAAAGTCGAATCCTGGATCTAACGTGAGAGGTGACGACTCTCGGCTGCCAGAGGTACGTTATTACATTCGTTTGTTTGGACTCGATTCGTGGTATAGCATGGGGAAGCTGACTTTTATTGAGTATTGGATTTTTCATAATCCTGGGAAATGTTTTTGCATATGACTGTAAACGGTTCCTTTTCAGAAGTCGTCAAGTATTCTCCACTTTCGCTGAGGTTTGATTCTCGTGTGAAGAGGTCATTCAAATCTTTTTGAAAGCAAAAAGTGCGTTCAGAATTTAGATGAAAAAATCAATTTCTCTACAACGGTGGTTGGTGATCCTTGCAGGTCTATACCCGGCTAGCCATGGTGGTATCCATGGAACAAGAGAATGCTGACGCATGATGATCTCGTACACCCCAATTTGTCAGTCATATCACGAGATATTTTGGGGAGGGGATATTTGGAGGTAAAATTTCATGGCGGAGGACAATTGAAACCAGCCTCTCAGTAGAGTATTAGACTTTCAGCACAAATAGGAAAGGAATGTGGGTTGCCGTTCTTCGGCTCCTCCAAAATCGATTGCGTAGTCGTCCAAGATTACGTCACCGCTGTAAAACCATTTCTTTCTTGAATAAGCTTTTTATCCACCACTCGTGGAAGTGCAGATCGTGGCTGATTCGTACTTCAGTTCCAGGCTCTTTTTTTTTTGAGATTCTCTGCACTCCATTGACTTTTATGAATCCAAGTGGGTTGTCTGGCAGGAGTCCCGTGTCTGGAGCACATGAACAAATTCTAATCTTCATCGCAGATATGCAAGTCTCTCGATAGTTCTGCAAGAATTCCTCCACTGGTTTTTGCCCTTTCACTTAATTAGGGTTTGTCAGAGTTCGTGATATCAATTGCCGTGTGCATGTCTGTCATTTGTTTGTAACTCTAGTTCCATGTGCCAGTGAAGTTGGCAAAGGTCCAAGGTTATCACCGGAGTTGCAAATTTGCAATCATTGTCCACTTCTCTGTAGAAACAAGTGGAGTAGAATTGCATTGTTCTTTAAGTCATCTCGTACTTGCTAAAATTCATAATTTAATGTTGTCAATTCTTTTATAGAAAGCTCATGAGAAGAATTTAAACAATATTGGGTATATGATATAAGGTTATTGTTGCACCTATAAAATTGAGATGACTTAAAGAACAATGCAATTCTACTCTTCACTTTCTCAAATTGACCCCTATAAATTTTTTGCCTATAATGTTTTCCCATTATGTATGAGAGTTTGGGGTTGGTGTAGAACTACCTATTTTCAACACTTTGAAAATTTCTAGTTTTTCATCTAGTGCTCTATAAATGTATAATAAGAGTTTTCAATTAGATATTTTTAAGAGTTTCAATGAGATTGAAAAGTTTCATTGAAACTCAATTTGCTGAAATCTCATTGAAAATCCATAGAAAAATCAAGATTCTATTATACATTCTATTATACATTTAATTATGCACTTAAGTGATTGTCTTGTAGACAAGAAGGTCTATAGCATGAAGGGATTTTAATAGTAAATAATTTTATATGGTATACAAGTCTTTACATTAATAAATACAAATATTGTTTTGGTAATTCTTTGGTATACAACCAATTTATACAAGTTGGTACTTATGATCATTTTTCAATTTTTTCAATTTATTTATTTTGTGTATTTTTAAATGTGAGAGTTCCTAGTGTTTTATAGAGATTTTACATTTTCATAGTTCTTCTACATAGGAAATCATTTTATGCTTTATATTTTTGGGATATAATCTTTTTAAGAATCAAAGCATTGGCTATACTTTAATTTTCTTTACTTTAAAGAACTTGATTTAAAAAAATTTTAAAGGCTCATGGAAGAAATCCTCCTACAACACAACACAATAAATAGTACTCAAATTTCTTTTAATTGCCCAACCGCATTCCAACAACAAGTTTATTTTGGGTTGGAAAATTGTCAAAATGTCAAAGATTTTTTCAACAAATGTAGCTATAAAATTCACTATAATTTCAAATTTTCTCCCCAAAATTTGAAACTTTTATGGCTTGTAGTACACATACAACTTCATCTTTGAAAAATAAATATAAAATTTTTCATTCATATCTACTACGCTGAATAGGGTTTTAAAAAGAGCTATACTAATTCATTGGCATTTTGCACTATGTAAATATCTACCTTTGTTGTACATGAATAGTTAGTGAAATGTTATGGTGATGTACATCATGTTTCAAACATTTATAATTTTCTGTCATAAGTTTCTTTAATTTAATACCCTTTTTAATGCAGGAGCAAAATGGCAGCAAACAAAGTGATGGATACTAGTGTGGAGAGCGAGGCTTCAAATCAGCGGTAATAGGTCCCACTACCATCCACCTGACAGAAAGCATCCCAGTCGACTAGAACCATCCTCCTTTCATCCAAGAAACAAATGGCCCTCGTTATTTGCTCGAATATGCATTCTCCGAAATTGGAATCACTCTTCTTATCCACCGGGCTGGCGACGATCTGAACCCTAAATTCAACCTCAATTCTAGCCAGCAATTTCGTTCCCTCAGGACCACCCAGATTTCTGTGTTGCAGAAAAAAATTCTGGCATTCAATTTGTGAGGATTCAGATTGGAGATGCCCTTGCATTTTTGTGTTTGTTTGCGGAACTTTCAAGAGTCATTAGGTCGGTTAACTTAGTACGGAGTATTTTCTTCGAATTCTCTCTCTGTTGGTGGAGAATCTTAGTGCCTCAGTTTCGCATTTGATTTCGAATTTCGATTAGCATTTCTACGCGTTTCAATCAGATTTACCTATTTCGAATTGTGCTTTGAATTGAACTGTACAGCATCAGGTCGGTTTGATTTTTCGCGTGTTTTTATCGAAGGTACTGTCATTGTGAGCTTGTTAGGATTTAGTAACGATAAAATTGTCGTTTCGCTTTGATTTTGTATTGGTTTTGCGTTGCTATTAGATTTTCAGATTGAGCTTTTGGAGTTCTATGGACTGTGCAGCATTAGGTTGGTTAGTTATTTTTTTCGATTTTTGGAAAGGCATTGTGACGCTGTTGGGCGAACGGAGGTTGTTAGAATTTTAGTCACAATGAGTTTTCTGTTTCGCTTCTAGTTTCGAATTTAGATTCGAGTTGCGCTTCGAATTTTCTTTTTTTGGAATGTGCTTCTGGGGTTTCTCATTCAAGCGTCTACGCAGGGTTTGGAATTAGAGCGGGAGTTGAAAAAGAGGAGGAAAGATGGCGTGCTTGATGGCCGGCGCAGGAATGGCGGGAGTCTTCTCATCATCGCATCTGAGCAGCCGTTCCGTATGCGCTTCGCAATTTAATGGTCTTGCTGGGGCTTCTTCTGGCGTTTCTTCTTCCGTTCCGAAGGGCCTCGCAGTGCGGGCAGGAGGTATGAAATGAGCTGGAACTGCTGTTTTGGCTGATGGTGACATATGGGAATTTGGATTTGAGGGTGGCGCGTATGTTACTCGGTAACGTAAATCTGGAACTCAGTTGTGAGAAATTGTTCATGCTGAGTCAGTAGCTCTAGCTGTGAACGATGTGTTTTTTCTGAAGTACTTAGCAGAATCTCATTGAGGACACTGCGATTTTGGTCTACAGATTTGATTTATCTAGCGCAATCTCAATGAAGAAGCTATGTTCATGGCTCCAGATTTGAGGTACCTAGAATTATCTGAATGAGGATGCTATTTTTATGACTCGAGATTTGAGTTTTAGCATAGTCTCAATGAGAACGTGATGACCATTGGCTCTACTTTTGAGTTGAATAGCATAATCTCAATGAGGATGCTATAATGATGGGTCGAAATTTAAGGGGCCTAGCATATTCTCAATGAGGCATGGGTGGTCCAAGGATGAAGCAAGAAGCTCTTGGGAAATTGACCTGATTAGAAACTGTGTGAAAGAGGAGTGATTCTGGCATATAATAGCAGGCGACTACTATGAGTCTCATTAATATTAACCCTTGAATGTCCCCCTTTCTCTGTACACACAAATGCTTTTGTCGTAAGAGAATCCTCAGAATATTGGATTTTTTCCTAGCTTTTCAGTTCCAGTTACAAATTTCCCAATTGGCTTCATTGTCCAATCTTAAGCTTCTGAATTCAGGCCTAATTATTTTCTTCTGAACTTGCAAGATTGTTCTCCTTCGAATGTTTTAGAATCTGAGATGCGCGTCTGATTTATTGCAGGAGAACCTTCTGCGAAGTCCCTGGAAGTTATGCGGAAGTTTTCGGAGCAGTATGCAAGGAAGTCTGACACTTTTTTCTGCGTGGACAAGGGTGTCACGGCTGTCGTTATTAAGGTGGGTGGCCTCGTACTTGTCATTTAGTTCCTGATTACCCTAAGACTAAGAAATCAAATCTCTTACCATTGTTTTGTTAATAATTCTTTGAAACGGTTACCTGTTCATTGCTGCGAGTGCCTGCTGCATTATTATTGATATCATTTTATACCAAACAATTTCAGAACTCATAACACCACAATTGCCTACAGAAGCGCAAGAGAGTTTTTCTGTCTTTCGATTTATTCTATCCTTTCTTCGTGATTTCTTGTAGCGACTTATTCTGGTTCTTGTATTTCAGGGGTTGGCAGAGCACAAGGATACTTTAGGCGCTCCTCTTTGCCCGTGCAGGTTTGCATTGAAAGATTTCATGATTGTAATTGGTCCTTTTCCGCAAATCTTTTCTTCTTTGTTAACTTTTCACTGGATCTGTCGTTTAGGGTTTTATAGAAAATTTAGATTAAATAAATACCTTGGTTTGGTCTGGATCTTGGTAATTAGAATTATTGCTATATATCAAATCATTTTCTATCACTTTGTTGATATCTCAGGCACTACGATGACAAGGCGGCTGAAGTTCAACAAGGTTTCTGGAACTGTCCTTGTGTTCCCATGCGTGAGAGGTGCAACTTTCTTCCATGATGCTTTTACTGACTGTGGTCTCTGTTAGTGTACTCATCTTGTATTCTTGCTCTGCTTGCACTGATTCTTGGGTTATCGTGAAATGAAAGAATGCTTGATTAGGATTGAGGTCTAGTGTTTCTTGAAACTATTCTCCACGAGTTTTCAGATGTTGCCCTTCTGAATCGGTTGTCTGTACAGGAAGGAGTGTCATTGCATGTTGTTCTTGACATCTGACAACGATTTTGCGGGAGATGAACAGGTACTTGAGCATTCAAGCATGAAATGCGTTCCACTGCTCTTTCCGTTTCCGAGCTTACTGTTGCGAAATTGTGTTTACAAGTAGTTGTGTGAAACCAAAGTTAATTAGATCAGAATGTTCGTGGTAGTCAATAAAGCATGATGCAAATCGGTTAGCAACTTAGCATAGACAATATACTCTCGTCTTCAAATCTTTAAAGTGAACGAAAATTTGAATCATCGAGCTATCATGGTTGGATTGCATAGATTAAATGCTGTTCCCAAGCTTTCTTTGTGCACCCCTTTCTCATGGAATTTTTTTGTGTTGGATCTGTACAGAAAATTACGGTGGACGAGATTACAGAATTGACTAGTAACTTTTAAGGTCATGCGGAAATGAGGCGCTTGTACCATGTTGTTATTTTCTTTTCTTTTCTTTTCCTTTATTGACTTCCTCTCCATTGTAGGACCGTATCTCCTGTTGTCATTTTCTGTGACAACTGACCAGAAGGTGATTGCATTTTATTGCACCAACTTCTGTTAGTACTGATACGTCCAGAGTGTAAAATTTAGATCTGGAATGTAGCTTAAAAGAGGTGCACACTGCACAGATTACCTTGCCTAAAGGAGAGAAGGTGCTCCCATTTCTGATGGACTATCTCTTTCACATGGTTTCCTTTATTTTTGAGAAGATTTTTTTACACTCTTTTGGGAATGATCTGTGCGAGATTTAATCCACGACAAGCAACGATTTTTGGTTTGCGTTAGCAGCCTCACCGGTTCCAAGCGCCATTTTCTGTGACAACTGACCAGAAGGTGATGGCTGCGTTTTTAATTCAATTGCGTAGATGTGTAGGAAACATCTATATACCCATATCTTTCATGTTAAAAATACCCCATTAAGTAACAACAATGTGATCTATGAAGAGTTGAGTGTGAAGTTTTGTACAACCAAACTTCATAAAATAGACATTTTTGACTTTTAACTAGATTTTGGTGTAGTAATTGCATTGTTATGCCTATATGTCCAAATGTAGTCAATGTATGAGGGTGAAATAGAAAAAACTAATCACCATATGGAAATATCTATTTTATGAAATTTGGCATTGGAAACCTCAATACTAAATATTTTCTTATAGATTATTTTTTTGTTCTTTAACTAACATGAAAGATGCACAAATGGATGTATCCTCCACACTAATGCAATTAACCTTGGAATGATGTGAAGGTCACTATGGAAATCATCTTTTTTGAAATTGAAGGAATCATTGGTATTTTGAGAAAAACTCGTTTGAAGTTAAACTATTGAAGAAGATTTTTCCTTTCCACTTCTAATTGCAAGGATGAATAGTTGCAATTTTGTCCTATATAAGAAAATGCCTTGTCATTTGTTGGACATTCATCAAAGATTCATTAAACATTACACACCTACGGTGATGTGGCATCCATCTTGGGGTAAAAGTTCAAAACTTCATCACTACACTGAAATTGGTAAATAGTGTTGAGTGCTAATAATTGTTGTTCCTTGTTTTTTACCCCCAACACTATTTTCCAACTTATGTGTAATAAGAGAAGGGCTAGGGTTTGATGGATAACCCATTTAGTGTCGATATTTTATTTGTTCCATTCGAGATGGTGAAGCTTTGACTTTGGAGGTTCCAATTGTATTAGTGTTTTTTTTGTAATTTGTAGAGTGACGACAAAGCTTTGAACTTTGATGTCTTAGAGTTTTTTAGAATTTTCAAGATAATTTAAACAACGGCAAAGCTTTGAACTTAGATGTTTTAGAGTTTGTTAGAATTTTTAAAATAACCCAAATGATGACAAAGCTTTGAACTTCTAGATGTTTTATATATTCCCCCAAAACTTGCTTTGCCACTAAGTTTAGTTTCGAAAACCCACGTTTTTGAAACCCAAATTTAATCTCAAAAATTCTTAGCATCAAAAATAAAAAATTTCCCTTAGATGTGTCTAAAGGTTTTTATGTTTAATAGGAAGAAATAGTGAAGTTAGACTCCAAGAATTCAAATTATTAATGGTCATGAAATCCCACAAAAATGTGAAGATTTAGTATCTCAAAAGCAAGTGAGTAAAAAATCCCCCAAAATTGAGCCAAAGTTTGAAACTACAGAGCCAAAAACGGAACAAAGAGCTAGAGTTGGAACCAAGGAGCTAAAGGGTTTAGTCACCCCCCTCTAAACTAGTCAGTTGTAGCAACCAATAGTGGTGTGCTACGTAGCATCCCGGTGATGACTAGTTTGTGGATCAGAGTCAACTCAACAAATTCGGGGGGGGGGGTGTGAGCCAATCGAAAGTGTGAGTTGGTGGCTAGTTGGGTTGAGTGTGGCCATCCAAGCTACCTCACATAACAAGAGAAATGTGGAATACAAAAATAAAAAAACAAACTATAGATGTTTATTGCCTTGGGTTTGTGAATAGAAATTAAAATAGAACTCAAGTTTTGAATAGACATTTTACTTCAAAGCAGAATAGGTGAAGTAGGAGAGTCTACCCTCAAGTTCTTTTCATTGCCAAAAAACTCATAATTTAGAAGTAAAGGAGAAGAAGAAGTAGAAGGTAAACACCACTTAAAACTCTTAAAAAGCTTTCAACACTCATAGATTAGGATGCAAATGATGTAGAGAAGTTTGAAGTTGGGATAGTTGAGAAGACATTGGCAATAGATAGGATTATGACGAAATTTTTGAAAAACAATTTTAGACCATTAGAAATTAAGATAGAATAATAATTGACTTGGATAGGAAGTAGTAGTCAATTATTATTTTGAAGTTTGAAACATTATTGTACAATACCCAAATAAACTCTTAGAATACAATAATGGAGTTTATATAATGGAAAAAGAAAAAGAAAGAAGACTAGGAAAAAGATAGCCAAGTCCAAAAAACTGTAAGAAACTACCATCTTAAAGTAGTAAGCAAAAATTTCATAAGTGATTCAAGATGGAAAAAAAAGATAAATGGAAGAATGTCTACAATAATGTTTAAGATGAGCCACAAAACAAGGTAAGTTTTTAAAAACTCTAAAAGTTATTGAATTTCAAAATAGGCTTTTTAAAATATAGGAACTAAATTAGAAGTTCAAGTTAAAGTAGTTAGATCAAGTTTTTTACAAGTTTAAAACTCAAATTAGTTTAGATTGAGTTCACAACTTTCCAAAAACATATTAAACATAGAATTTGAAGTTAAATTGAGAAAGTTAGAAGGAGATGAAGTTTAGAGGGTAAATCAGATGATAAATGAACAAAGCTTAAAACTTTGAAATAAGTTGAGTGAATTTGAGAGAAGTCAAAATCTAAAACTTGAAAGTGAAAGAAAAACTTAAATTTGAATTGTGAATTAGGTGGATGAAGTTTCATGAACCGATTAATGATCAAACTTCATCCACCTATAATTTTTAGTAGGAAGGTCTAATTAGAAAGTTCAATATCAATTTAGAAATCTAGAGTTAGGATTTAGAAGATGAAAACATAAAAACTTTAAAAATAACAAATTGACAGTAGTTAGGCTAAGGTATAGAAATTGGACAAGCTTACTTAAACACTTATAAGATAGATAAAGAACAGATAAGTCATTTTTTTATTGATCATAAAATTCTTACATTCAAAATCTATCCAAGTCTTATACCACAATTTCTACATCACAAAACACTTAAATCCTAAATCCTTGACCACATGCTTAACATAGAATCCACACAACCTCTTTGACTGCCAATTGCTTGATCTTATTGCAATATACAAAAACCTTAAAACCTAGAAAGTCAATAAGGTAAAAGAACATTCTCAAACAATGATAATGCTCTTGTTCCACTAACAAGACTAATACCAAAATCTAAAGTCTAAACTACTAACCTCCTCTATTAATTAACTAGCTTTCAGGCAACAATTCCAATGAAATTGTTGCATTGGCCTTAGGGTATTTTGGGGGGTTTCTAGTACCAGATTGCACAAAAAATAATATGGCTAAAAAATGGCAAAAAACTATGAAAGGAAGGAACCCGGAGATAACTTTGCTCAATGTTTGGTCTATGATAGATTATAAGAGATCCGGAAGGGTTGTTTTGTTGGATTTGAAAGCACTTTGAAATGGTAGAAGAGGCTAGACAATCACTTGGCTATTGCTTAGGTACATAGTGAATTGTATTACGCAAACCATTATCAATCACATAGTTTACCACATGAGTGTTAGATGATCATGCATGACAAGATGGACCATTTCAAAAGTGCATCTCCAGTCTTCTCTCACAAGATTAAAGAACTTGATGGGTTTGTGAAATTCCTTGTTACTATCACTAGCATGATTGTGCATGGTCATGCTAATGTTTGGTACATGCGGCATTATGGCTTGGATATATTTTCTAAAGATTTGAACTAAACCATTGGCTCCATAGCAATGGTGTTGCAAGATTTGGAATTGCCACTAAAGTCTTCTTTTTACCAATTGTTTGTGGGGGCAAGGTCGACAAATTTGTCAAAGGTGCAAAGATGTGTGAAGCCTTACTTTCCTCATCACTAGAGAACTTAGTTCCAACAATGCCTTTGCCACCCATTTTGAATGTGCAAATGGACAATGCCACTAGAGACAACAAGAATAGATATGTTTATTACTATTAGTCTCTACTAGTTGCAAACAAGATTTTTTGTAAAGTATATGTAAACTTCATGATTGTGGGTTATATTCATGACGACATTGATGCACTCTTCAGAAGATGGAGCATGTTGTTGAAGAAGGGAAAGTTCCTTCCAATTCAAGTGCTTATGAAGTTGTTTATATATGTGGAATCCATTCCCACTATCCCAAACTTATAGAAGAAGTGTCTAATTTCAAGGCTTTCATTGTAGGCAAATTCTAGGACAGTAGTATTATCATGATTGGACATACGAAGTTGGGGCAAGAGAAATTCTACCTTGATTTGATTGGTTGTCCTATCATAAAGTACAAATTGTTGTGCACTGACTTAAACTGGTTGCCCAAAGGTGCTGGTTGCAAAATGAAATTGTAGCTCAAGGATTTGGAGGGGTAAAGTTTATGGCCCTGGGTGATTGCAAGAAACACTTGTCCTATTTTTTGTCCCCTTGACCTTCAACAGGTAGTTTTTTGCTCATAACTTTTGCATAGTTTTCCCTATCAACTTGAAATTTGGAATGAAGGTGCATACAAAAGTTTTATATGTTGTGTAATTTTTAAAATTTTTTAAAATTATTTTAATATTTTTAAACTGCCCCCGATTGGCTGTCTACCTTGGCCATTTTGGGGGGTTTTAGTCCTATTTTTTACCCAAAAATGCAAATTTTGAGCTGAAAAGTGGCATGCTTAGATATATAGTATAGTTACACAGTCCCTAAAAAGTATTTTTGAAAATATTAAACTGTCCAACTTCCACATGTCGTCAAAGTAGATGACTTTGTGCAAGTGTAGAGAATAGAATTTATTTTTTTCAAAGATGAAATTTGTTGGAAAAGAAAGACATTTACTTGAAGAAAAAAGGCTTTTTTATTTTCATTTTTTGAATTTTTTTACTATTTTTACCAAATTAGTGAAAAAAGAGCTATTTTCATTGTATTTTCCATTGTCTATAACATTTAGAGAAAAAATTTCTTAGGTCTGAATTTCAAGAGACATAATATTCTTATTGCTCTTCAAATTATCCATATTTTTTTCAATTTAAAATAAATTTATTTCAAAGGGTCACAGGACTCACAGGACTCATTGATTTTGAGCCATTTTGAGCCAAAACCGGTAAGTGTTTCTTGCAACGACCCCCCTGTGGAATACCACTTGCAGTTCTACTAAGTCCAATGAAAGGTGCGAGGGACATTCTAAAGGATATATCCACGTTTATTAAGTATTTGGAGAATTTGCGCAACTAAGACGACACTAGGGGATGTCAAAGACAATTGGAGCATGTATTGCACTACTGGCGTGATGTGAAGGTAGAACTTCAAGAATTACTACCTCACTCTACTATTTTGAAGGATGGTTTTTGGCCAACAACTCATATTCAAGTAACTTGAGTAGATCAATTAGACAAAGATGACAAAGATCGTGAAGAGTTTGGAAAAGATGACTTGTACATTGGGCCATTAAGTGGTCGCCCACCACCAACCTTCAAAGTACAACAAGATCTCTTTAAAGGCTATTTTCTTGCGATTATTCCTGTGGAAAATGTCTTGTATCCAGTGTGGATTGCAAGGATGTTGTCTAATTTTGACAATAATCAACTACATCCAAATTGCGTGCTCATTCAATACTTTCATCCAACAATAGTTGATGATGATATTCAAAACTTCTACAGTGGATGGGACAGTGAAAGAGGTTTACATTGGATGATTGAT
The DNA here is from genome assembly GCA_947034885.2 of Thuidium tamariscinum. NCBI lineage: Eukaryota > Viridiplantae > Streptophyta > Bryopsida > Hypnales > Thuidiaceae > Thuidium > Thuidium tamariscinum. The sequence goes on along the minus strand of OX344752.2, from coordinate 20,832,802 downwards.
GCAAAAAAACTATTACTTTGATAGCACATGGATGTTGTTATGACACTGTGGAAGTCTAGGACCTAGAAGGAAACTAAAGATTGCTTGAAAAAAATTCCTACTACTCAAATTGAAATCATTAGGGAGAGTTTGGTTGAAAATCCTTAGCCTTAGGTACAACAGTGGTTGGAAAGAAGCTCCCTATGTTGTTAGGTCTATATGATAGTGTATTATTATTTTGTCATTTATATGTCTACAATATGTTTTTGCATAAATGTGAAAGACATCATTTTGTGTTCTCATGAATGTAGGCATTTAGATTTTGTTTTTTCAAATGGTTAATAGTTCATTTGTATGAGTACAACTCATAAATACTGATTTCTAGTGAACATTACATGTTTGGGTGATGCATTTGCCATATTCATATTGCAAGTGCAATTAAAATATCATCTTCATATATTTGCTATTGCATTTTAAAGATACTTTGTTTTTGAAACACATATGATGTTTAACAAGGAATATAACAACATTTGTTGGAAAGTGTTCATTGTTTGCATGACTCTCATTTTAATGGAAATTGCTTCTTTAAACTAATAAATGGAGTGATTTTTGACCTAAATTAGAGCCCATGCAATTCATTTGTGCCTTCAAATACTTAAGACTATTTTGACAGACCCCAACCCTCCATTTTAATGAATATAGTGTTTAAAGCATCCTCTAAGATTAAATTTAGAAGGATTCTTATCCATGATTAGACTTGAGAAGGGATCTTGTCAAACATTCTAAATAAGATGACTTATGATTGGTGCATTGACTATTTTTTGGGTATATATAGAGACTATGATTGGATCCCTTGAAATTGAAGAATTGATGAAAGTATATTTTGTTGGGCACATATTACAAGTTGGACTGAGGATGCTCTAAGTTACTTAGTTAAAAATACCCCCCTTTAGTGGAAGGCCGGCATTTGGTTTTAAGCAATTGTAAAACCTTATATAGATATTTGAAATTTGAAATATTTTGAAACAGATATCAACCCTACAATGTACATCACAAGCAAAACGATTCCTTACTACACAAACAATGATACAATCATTTAAATTTTCAAGAACTAAAAATTATTTCTTACTCAACTAGTAAATTCTCATTTTAGTGGTAAGCAATGTTCCTACTCATTCTCTAATGACACTCTAGTTGTTTGAAGTTTTTGAAATCTATAGATATTTCTTGCTTGGCAAATTCTAACTTTAGTAGTAATTAGTGATCTCAACCCTCTCTATTGATACATTTTGTAATTGGACATTTCCAATGTACCTTGAGAATTTGACATGTTATGTATACATTTGATTTAACAAGTTCTACATTAGAAGTAAATATATTCAACTTCATTTAGAAGCCCAATTCTTTTCAAAAACATTGTCATTTCAAAGGGTCACATGTATTTTTAGCTCTAATTTAAGCTACATAAATTTATCCAATTAATAAATGCACAATATTAGTGTCTTTGCAAGAATAGAATAGATCATAGATCTACCATTTTATTAATTTTATTCTTCAAAACTAAAATACTAAAGGTTATAAATTTACTAGACACTACCTCAACAACGATAGATTGTAGAGGTTACAGATTTGCTAAGCACTAATTTTATTCTATGAAAATTAATAGAATACACTAAAGATTTCAAACTAAACTAATTAAAGTATTCACAAATAGTACATCATTTGTAAATTAGTGTCAAATATTAATAGAATAAATTATTGACACACCACACTAATTATAATTCCTAAAGTAACCACTTATCACAATTGAAAAGCCAAAAACTCATACAAAATCACTCAACCAATGGCTTCAAAACTAGAGTGTAAATGAAACACCTACGGCAACAAATTCAAGACCATTCAAACCAATAAACATATAGAAGAACAAGAGATGGACAAAAAAACAATACCATGTAAACAATCCTAAATTATTGTAAAAATACATCCCAAATCAAAGATTGTTTATTATAATTCTTGAATTTATAGTGACATCAATATACATTGCACACTTGAATCACCTAACTTCAACAACATAGGCTACAATTGGTTAGGATTAGCAACCTTGTCACCAATAATCACCACAAGAACACACGCCATTTTGGAAGTGGTGAAAGCGATTAGCATCCCTCACAAAAACCTCTCGTTCAGTCGCCTTTGAGATAAACTTGGTTGCTGTGTGACAATCTGAACACACTCGAAGGTTCTTAAACACCCGAATTGGCTCTCCAGGGGGAGTCCGCATGAGTCCGTAAGCAATAGCCAACTTCTCACTATGCGAGCAAAGAGCAAGTTCTTTCTCCTCCTCCTCAATGTTCCGCAACACTAGCCGGGTATCAGGAATGTACCCTTCGGCCTTAATTTTCTCACTCAATCTCCTTAGCTCAGCATAGATCTCCTTCGCTTCTGAGTGAGAAGTATCCCCTACAACGAAGTCATGGACCTTGTTATCAACTTCAATCCAGCTACGCCCTGGCTCCTTGCGTATACCTCTCTCCTGCATCATAGAGCGCACCCACAACACCTCCTCCCACTTGCCAGCTGCAGCATAGATATTCGAGAGAAGCACGTATGCAGAAGCATCCATCGGTTCTAACTTGAGACACTCATTACCGGCAAGTTTGCCCAAATCCACATTACCGTACGTTCTACAAGCACCAAGCAAGGCTCCCCAAGTCGCCCCATCTGGTTCCAATGGCATGTTCCCAATCAAGAGCTTTGCTTCCTCCAAGTGTCCTGCTCGACCAAGAGCATCCACCATGCAGGTACAAAGCACAACAGTAGGTTCAATTCCATGATCTTGTGTCATAGCGAGAAAAAGTCTACGGCCCTCATCCACAAGGCCAGCATGACTACAGGCCGACAACACTGCAACGAAGGAGATCACATTAGGCTTCACACCGTCTGCAATCATATTTTTGAACAATTCCAGGGCTTCGTGCCCGCATCCATGGTCTGCAAGTCCACCAATCATCACGTTCCACGTGATTACGTCACGATCCTCCATCCGGTCAAAAGCTAGCCGAGCATCATCAACACTTCCAGTACTCGCATACATGTGGACAAGAGCATTGCCCACACGCAAATCCGACTCAAGTCCCGCTTTAAGGACATGTCTGTGAACCTCCTTCACCCACTCCAAAGCCCCTGCGCTAGAACGTGGATTCAGAATGCTCGCATAAGTGAATGCATCGGGTTTAAAGCCTTCACTTTGCATTTGCATAAACAGTTCATATGCTTCTTGCCCACATCCATGGTCTGCAAGTCCACCAATCATCACGGTCCACGTGATCAGATCACGATCCTCCATCCGGTCAAATACTAGACGAGCATCAACCAAACTGCCACACTTTCCATACATGTGGACAAGCGCAGTGCCCACACGCAAATCCGACTGAAGTCCCGCTTTGAGGACATGCCTGTGAACCTCCTTCACCCACTCCAAAGCCCCTGCGCTTGAACAAGGATTCAGGATGCTCGCAAATGTAGATGCATTCGGTTCGAGGCCTTCCTGTTTCATTTGGAGAAGCAGTCCATATGCTTCGAGCCCACATCCGTGTTCGGAAAGTCCACCAATCATCACGTTCCACGTGATCTCATCACGATCCTCCATTCTATCGAACACTAGCCGGGCATCATCAACACTTCCAGTATTTGCATACATGTGGACAAGAGCATTGCCCACACGCAAATCCGACTCAAGTCCCGCTTTGAGGACATGTCTGTGAACCTCCTTCACCCACTCCAAAGCTCCTGCGCTTGAACATGGATTTAGAATGCTCGCATAAGTGAATGCATCGGGTTTAAAGCCTTCACTTTGCATTTGCATAAACAGTTCATATGCTTCTTGCCCACATCCGTATTCGGCAAGTCCACCAATCATCACGGTCCACGTGATCACATCACGATCCTCCATCCCGTCAAAAACTAGCCGAGCATCAACCAAACTGCCACACTTTCCATACATCTGGACAAGCGCAGTGCCCACACGCAAATCCGACTCAAGTCCCGCTTTGAGGACATGCCTGTGAACCTCCTTCACCCACTCCAAAGCCCCTGTGCTTGAACATGGATTCAGGATGCTCGCATAAGTGAATGCATCGGGCTTAAAGCCTTCCCTTTGCATTTGCATAAACAGTTCATATGCTTCTTGTCCACATCCGTATTCGGCAAGTCCACCAATCATCACGTTCCACGTGATCACGTCTCGATCGTCCATCCGGTCAAACACTAGCCGGGCATCATCAACACTTCCAGTACTTGCATACATGTGGACAAGCGCATTGCCTACACGCAAATCCGACTCAAGTCCCGCTTTGAGGACATGCCTGTGAACCTCCTTCACCCACTCCAAAGCCCCTGCGCTAGAACGAGGATTCAGAATGCTCGCATAAGTGAATGCATCGGGTTTAAATCCTTCCCTTTGCATTTGCATAAACAGTTCATATGCTTCTTGCCCAAATTTGTGTTCGGCAAGTCCACCAATCATCACGTTCCACGTGATCACATCTCGATCGTCCATCCTATCAAACACTAGCCGGGCATCATCAACACTTCCAGTACTCGCATACATGTGGACAAGCGCATTGCCTACACGCAAATCCGTTTCAAGTCCGGCTTTCAGGACATGTCTGTGAACCTCCTTCACCCACTCCAAAGCTCCTGCGCTAGAACGTGGATTCAGAATGCTCGCATAAGTGAATGCATCGGGTTTAAAGCCTTCCCTTCGCATTTGCATAAACAGTTCGTATGCTTCTTGCCCACATCCGTGTTCGGCAAGTCCACCAATCATCACGTTCCACGTGATCACATCTCGATCGTCCATCCGGTCAAACACTAGCCGAGCATCAACCAAACTGCCACACTTTCCATACATGTGGACAAGCGAATTGCCCACACGCAAATCCGACTGAAGTCCCGCTTTGAGGACATGCCTGTGAACCTCCTTAACCCACTCCAAAGCCCCTGTGCTTGAACATGGATTCAGAATGCTCGCAAACGTAAATGCATTGGGTTCGAAGCCTTCCTGTTTCATTTGGAGAAGCAGTCCATATGCTTCGTGCCCACATCCATGGTCTGCAAGTCCACCAATCATCACGTTCCAAGTGATCACATCACGATCCTCCATCCGGTCGAAAACTAGCCGAGCATCAACCAAACTCCCACACTTTCTATACATGTGGACAAGCGCAGAGCCCACACGCACATCTGATTCAAGCCCAGCATGTCTTACATACGCATGAACTTCTTTGCCCCACTGCAAAGCTGATGGATCGGCACATGCCTTCAGGATGCTCGTGAAAGTAAATGCATTTGGCTGGACCCCTTTTTGGCACATTTCATTGAAAAGTTCCATTGCTTTTTCAGCATGATTGTGCTTTGCGTAGCCTCCAATCATAATGGTCCAACTGAACACGTTCTTGTTCACAAGTTTATCAAACACTCCACGTGCATCCTCCATTTCTCCACACCTGATATACACGCTCACTAGGTTGTTTGCCACATATGTATTCTGCTCCATTCCACTCTGGTTGATGTAGTCGTGAACCTGCTTCGCGACGTTAACATTAAGGTTTTTCTCCTTCAAGCACCGTCTCAAAACTTCAACATACATAGATGAGTCGATGGCCATGCCTTGTCCTAGTCCGTTCTTCAAATTATCAATTGCTTCAGTCGTGCTTCTTGCACTTTTCAAGGACATACTACCGCCACCACCCGGTACAATATGCCTCGACTCTCTTGCAGTACTAGGCAGAATGCGTCCTCTTCCATTGTAGCCCTTAGATAGCCTGATTCATCAACAGATTCTTCAATAGAAATCCCTTCGAAAGAACAACACTGATACACAGTGAAAGGGTGCAAGACCACTAATGCCCAGTACTCACATATTTCAACATCCAATAACTTACATCCATCCTTTTGAATTCTTAATATCTCTCACATACACAGCAATTCGTTGCAAATCATTCCACTTTAAGCGCACCCAATAACCAAAAGGAAGAACAGAGCATATTGCACACACAAAAATCCTTAAACTCACCCAAAATCACATATTTCTAGATGCGGCTACTCTAGTCACTAGACAAGGTAGCCAGCTCAATTCCTAAAGTTACCTGTCTCCTTGTGTTGTGTCTTGAGAATCTTTGGAGCGATAATCGACAGGAGGTTGCATTCTCCCTTCAGTTGTCAAGTTGAGCATTGCCTTTACCCATGGTGGAGTTGACCAGCCGTATATCCAAAGTGCTTTCCTTGCCACCTTATGCCTAAAGTCAGGTGATCTAGGATTCCTCTGTAGGCACCAAAACCCATGATCAGATCCAAAAAAACTGTCTCATATTCATTTTGCACCTGACAATCAATATTCCAGGAATATTTGTTGATGACACTGCAATGATCTGAGCAGTGTTCACTCTACTCAATGACAGAAAACAACGCAATTTCATACTTGTTGCTTTACGAAGTGCCCACAAGTGCCCATGGCCTTGTACAAGCAAGAAACGTCCCGTCACTTGTTGAGCCGAGTATTGTATCCGCTTTCTTTTATCTAGTCATACCTTGTCAGCTCTGTTGTCCCACCACTGCGTAGGATCCGCAAAGTACTCTTTCCAAAGTTCTTCAACCGACTGTAGTTCACCTGAATACATCGCAACATGCTTTACCCATGTCAGTCACATTCGCACCAGGAGAGGCAAACCCTTTCTGCGACGATGGGCATATGATACATACCTGAAGCATTGGAATTCGAAGGTGATCTCTTCCAAACTGATGAAAATGGTGAACACCGGATTGGTCCACTGCCTCGTATGTGAGAGGACAAGGGCAGGGATAAAGAAGGGTAGATAGGCCATGGAGACCTGAAGACTGAGATTGCACAGATATCCTGGGTACACAAACGTCAACATTCTGTTGATAAGCAACTTTGTACCATTCAAAGCGCTCTTCCCATCAATACCGGGGTTTAGGGTTCGGTCAACCATGTTTATAGCCGGTTACGTTTGGAAAAATGTGACAACCTCTTTATCAAACATTGCTGTAAAGGAGACCTCATATTTCGACACATTTGTTGTCAGCGTGACCACAGTAGTCCAACCCATGTCACAAGTCATCCAACCGCTTAATTCACTCACCTGTGCACCACCTGGTCCACGTACCGACAAAAAGCATCGCTGCTCTCTCCTGCACTGCAATTGTTGTCTACAATCTAAATCCCACGACACCAATTGAGGTGGCAGTCCCATCACTATCTGCCTGCATTACAGAAATCAATTCACACTAACTGTTACTAAGAAGAACATCACAAGGAACATCGCCGGAATGGGCCTCAGAATTCAACGTGTGGACAGAAACACATCAAATTGAAAAGAACTACGTGTGCGAAAATCTGCTACTACCTCCAATCCTGAAAACCCGAACACATTAACCCTTAAACGTCAGGCCGGACACCGTCGGAGAAAGCGGGCTGCGACTAGCGCTGCTGACCGAAGGTGGACACACTGTTCACGATCTATGAACAGTGATGCAGTTGGGCAGCCCGACGTCTGCAAAAGGGGAACAGTGGAAGCGGTCGTTGACCAGGTTACCAATGCCCTTCTCACACGATTTTCTCTGTGTCCGACACAAGTGCAATCAACGAACACGTCTGTAGCTACAGTCCCGCCCATATGTGCCGTTTGTCCACAGTCAGTGGCGTCCTTTCTTCCTTCCTGGCAGTAATGTAACAGCTATTTTGTGTAATTCGCCACTTTGCAAAGATTACAAATTGTGTTTGCTCGAGCATGTGAAGAACTACTGAGACAAGCACTAGTGTAACATGTGGAAGCAGAACATTACTCTACTTCAATTGAAAGCTTATATTTATATGGGAAGTTCAGAGCTTGCATCCTAACTCTTTGGTACAAATCACTTGCTTGCTGCGGCATTCTCTCCGCCTGATGAACAGAAACGATCATACCTAAAGACTGAATGAAGCACATTCACTTAGCATTCTAATCCACACGCTTTCCAGGTCATGTTCTTATTGACCTGCATATATGATACAGTGCACACGATGAGAACAAGAAAGTCATGTCCACGTTTCTACAAGCTCCTTGATAGTGATCCACATGTGGAAAACAACACGAACAAATTGGGAAAATGACAGGAGGGGAACCAGAATACAAAAGATGACATGGTGAGACCCATGACTGCTCTCACCTTTTGAAACCGCTGGAGTGCAGAACACAACCAATTACTACGTTCACTGAGGTACAGAATGAGACCACGGGAGCTCATTACCCGGAAATGTATATTGCTATCTACTCGTGAACATGAAAATGAACATGGACATTGCTGAACCCACACGGAGGTCTGAAATTCTTTTCCGACTGTCCCGCTTCATGAGCTGAAGTCGAATTTCAGAAACAAGAGACTCACATCGCTATGAAGAGGACGGTGCTGTCATTGAAGAGACCGAAAAAATCTTCCAAGTCATGTACCTTCACGAAGAGCACATCGTACTGCAGAAGAAGAAGCGACATATCCCGCTCCACCGCCGCCTGCCGCAACCAAGTTCGTCGGTCAAACTTCGGAATCTATGACAACAATCAAGAACTTGCGGAATTTGGAATGACGTTTCTCAAAATCCTCAAAAGCACTGCAGACAAAATGGAGAAAATGCACAACTCATAACGGAGACACGCTGGAGTGACTCAAGTACCTCCTCTCTCACGAACCCAAGAAGTGGCTGCCTGCACAGTAAAGGTGAAGCGAAGCTGAATGACTCTGACAATCACACTGCAAACGCTCATGCAAAAGCCCAATTGACGTACCTTCTTCATGACCCAGTAAGTTTTCCACAGATTCGCTGACTGAGTTGGCTACGTATTCTCCCCCTACACCTGAGCCTCCATTGACCCCAGTATCGAGCTGTCACGAAGCCACACCAGCGAGTTCTCCTCAGCGCAGATGGCACTAACATTGTTCACAAGGCGCTTGTCTGGAAAACACGTCCACTACTTAGCACACAGTCAGCATCGTCTGCAAGGCATTTCCCGTCTTCTTCGAATCCTTCCTCGCTGTGTTCTCTTTGTCAATTGATGCAAACAGCGGAAGAAATGAAGGCGAAGAGCAGTGGTAGTGAAGCACCTGCTTGAAAGTTTTGAACGTCGGAAATGTGGAACAAGTCTGGAGTCTTCCAGGTACATCCATTTCCTCCTGATGAGGCAGTTGCCGCAATTTGTTCGCCAGCAGGTGACTCCACCGGCTGAAAATGCCACGGCGAACAGTCCTTCACCTCCCGCAACAGGTCACTGAAGGAGCGATTAGGGTTTCATGATAAACCCTTCCGTGACAGGGCCGGGATGAATCGGACCCCTCGCTCCGTCGGTCACTTGAGAAAACACTGAAATTTTTTATTTTCAACGCATGAAATGCTCTGCAAATTCTGAATTCATACTTGCAATCTAATGCCCCACATTAGCTAGAAGGCATCTCACAGCTAATCCAACACCGTAGCTGGAGTTCAAAGCATAGTTACGAATGGATCATTGACAAGCAAAAGTCACCCTCGAGTGGCTCCAATCTACAGATTCTGATGATAAGCTTATCACACAAGATTTTGAAAAAGCAAGCAAGCTAAGAACAGGCACAACACAAAGATTTTTCTGTTGGGAATCCCTTGTGAGGGGATCCTCTTTGAAGAAATTCTCTTGAAATCCAGATAGGATTTCCATTTGGATTCCTATGGAATTTTTTTCACAACATTAAAGCGATTCACACTAAAACGAGAGCTGCCTGTTGTTTTTCATTTTGGAGCTCAAAAACTATGTGGTTTCTCATTGAAAATGAACTAATGTTAGGGTACATTCACACCTACCGTTAGTAAAAATTTAGGTGCATTTACAAGGGGCGTGGTTACACAGAATGTCCCTATGAGCCTCTTTCTGGGGCAAGGATTGGATGTGGGCAGTTCAAGGGGCTACTCCGCAACCCCTCTAAGGATCTATGAGTCTACTTCTAATTATTGTTTAAATTTTATTTTTCCAACAAAGTAGATGAGACTGCTATAGAATATAAGATTTTCAATAAGAAAATTGAAGCAATGTGCCACATACTCACTTGAGCCTCATTGCCAATCTTGTGTTGGAATGGGAGAAGAAAGAAACTCTTTATACTACCCTACGCTCGGGTCAGATTCGTTTTATATTAATTCAAAAATAAATAAATATGGCATGTAATGAAATTTTGAGAAATCATAGGGTGACATATTTGAATAATGTAGAAAAGATTAATGAGAATATATGAAATCTTAAAAAAGATTTCAATGAAAAATGAAAGATAATATTAACCATGTATTTCAAATAATCAAAAAATGATATAAAATAATATTTCCATATACTATGTTGTAAAGCCTTGAGACTTGATTGTAAAGCCTTGATTTTAGATTGAGAATTGACAGTATGGCCTAGAATGGACATAGCTTGGATCCATGCACCTAATAATTGAAATGGAACAAACTATGTGTGTTAACAAATATTGGTCCTTCATGCATCCTTTTAGAATACTAAATAGGTGAAAGGCTTGACTTTTGGCTTGATTGGAGTGCTTCTTAATCGTTGAGTGCCCCAAAGGTGAAAATATTGCCTCTCATTTGAAAGATGTCCTTGTTTGACTTTTATCATCTTGTCAATGGTATGGGCAAAGGATGTGACCCTTTCCATGAACCTCCAAGCATATCTTTACCACCAATCGGTACAGTCACTTAGTATGGATTTTTTTCTAGATGATAGTTTAATTGGAATGAATATAAAAGGGTTTGAATTTCAGTGAACATAGGCTAAGCGCTTAGGGGTTATTAACTTGAAGCTAAAATTGAAGTGGACTTAATGGATTGTAATAAAATCATGTGTAATTTATTTTGGTTATTCTAAAGCATTAAAATTAAAACTCACAACGTAGAGGATATGAATGAAGATAGTCTCATTTTGGTTATTCATTGGATGCTTTAACAATTGCCATGAACATTCTAAACTAATTTTTTTGATCACTTTGAGCATTCACTTGGTTTGTTGGTACTCATGTTGTCATTCATTATTGTTGTAGCCTATGAGTAGTTGTTGCAACCCATAGACCTTCCACTTCAAAAAATCCCATTTATTTCATTCTCACACAAAAAATTTTGAACACCTCTTCTATACAGCATTCCCCATTTCTCTTCCTACCAAAAATATTGAAATAAAATTGTGATCAATTGATTTCTCCATATAGGGCCGTTTTTCCTTAGATAAATGCAATCTGAGCCTTTTACCTTATCAACTGAAAAACTCTCTACATATGCTTTCATTATGAAAGCAAATGATAGAAATGGACTTACCAAAATAAACAATCTAATACACTAAATATACACTAAATTTAGCTTAGAAAAGATGTTTAACCAATTGACAATGGATCTCTACTGATATGTTTTCATATCTACATGTCTACAAAAAAATCTCTACATATGCTTTCATTGTGGAAGCAAATGATAAAACAAACTTACTAAAATCACCACCATTCCTAATGTTGTTTTTTTCCTGTAAGTTTTTTCGAGCTCCCGGACTGAAGTCATGAACTCTAGAAGCCCAAGACTGCCATCGACCGATCCCTGATTGCAGAGTCTCTCAACCCAATTGGCGCAAGTGCAGATCGACCAATTGTTCCGTCTCTTCCATCATCAATTTTGTGTTTAGGGTTTCAAATTATTCACCACCACTAATCCCACCATCGAGTTTTCTTCCTAGCTCCGCAGCAGCAATCTTGCGCACCATGACACGGAAGTGTTGGTGCATCCCCAGGATCCGTCCTCCGTCTTTCTCAGCCACGAAGCTCTTGTCGATCAGGTTCTGGAGACTGATTATGGGCGATCCGGCTGTGGACTTCTTGGAATACGTGTGGTTGATGAAAACATCTCTCCTCACCTGAGTGCAACTGACCCGGTTGTCGAGGAAGGAGCCCAACTCCACCAACACGGCTTGCTCGGGAAGGTCCAAGTCGTGGAATCGGTCCCAGAGCCGCGTCCACAGCCTGTCGGTGCTCTTGCTGCCGCCCAGCGCCTGTTCATCGAAGCACAACCCACTAATTCACATCAAGGAATTTCACTCTTGATACCGACTGAGGATGAATAGTTGCACTTCTGTCCTCCAAGGGAGGATTCTTTGTCATTCATCAGACACAAAACATCCGCCTCAATGTTTAAGGGTTAATTCACACCAACCTTGTAAGGACAGACAACCCATTAACCCTATAAGGACAGATTGGTCTCCATGAAAATCATACTTCTTGAAGCCGTGGGAATCATTCTACTTTTAAGAAATTCAAGAATATTCATCGGAGAGCAAACTACTATTCATGACCTCTCCTTTTTGCACAAAATTCAAAGGATGAACTATTGCAATTCTATCTTTTACATGCAAAAATTCTATGACATTCATTAGACACTAAGTGCTCACAGTCGCATTATAAAGTTAATTCACATCAAGGAATTTCACCCTCTCCACTTCTAATCTCCAAGGGAAGATTATTTGTCATTCATTAGACACAAAACATCTCCTTCAATGTTTAAGGGTAAATGCACATCAAGTGGCTTTGATCAACGGGCACAACATCATTGACACATTCTAAAAAAGAAAAAAGAACTTCAACGTACTATGATACGGACAATGATTGGCTCTATCCTATGACTATCCAAGCGTGTAAGGGAATTGACCAATTAAACACTTGAAATTGACCAATTAAGCAATTTTGTATAGTTTCCTTTGTTATATTCAATTTTTTTTTTAGAGGGTCTTGTTGGTAGTCAAAAGGGGATTCTAGATTCTCTTAAAATGCAATTTTTGAACATGGTATGAATAAAGTTAATTATGAACATTCAAAGTGATGACAATAGGTATTTCTAAAATTGACCTTAGACTTTCATGAATAGTGGGAGTACATTTTCAACAAGAAAATTAGGTATGAAATTAAGTACAGTTAACTGTACGGGTCGAAATTAGGTGTAGATACCTTCAAACTGTGAGAAACAACTGCAACAAAATGTGAGTAACAACGACGAGAACAACAACAGGGCACCTGTTTATGTCATCAGTTGACACAGTTTCTCTGTTTCCCGTATGTATCTTTTGTTCATGGAGTGAGAGTCTTTGACATGTTCCTCTTTTGCTTTTTTGTTTGAGACGTGTTTTTGGTTAGTTTTCAAGGTTTTAACTCGAGTCAAAATGTTTGGCTGCTAAGATATCACACAACCCATGCTGAGAGGATGAAATGTGCTCGCACTATGTTTGGTGATGGCAATCAAGGCCATGGCTATCATACATATCAGTTTTGTAACTTAACACTGACTTTGCCACTTGCAGCTTGGACAAGTGAGGCACGAACTTGCAAACTGATTTTTGATAACCATGTCCTTGATTGCCACTACCCAGTCCAAAACTGACATAATTGAAATCCTACAATTCGCATTCTATTGACTTGGTATTCACATCCTCCTTTCACCAAAGGAAACATGGACTATGTAGACCAACGACACAAGAAGACCCACATGATTGACTACACCATGTTTTGCCATAATTAGGGTTTTTTCATTGCATACGGAAGAAAGAAACAGAGATGAGGTTACCTGAGCGTGGTTCAATTTGTACAAGGCCTCCTTGTAGATCTCCAGGAGACCCGCGGTGCCGAAGCAGCTCTTCTTCTTGCCCAGAAACTCGCCCACCACTTGGAGACTGAGTGGGTTCCCGTCGCAGGCATCCACAATCTCAGTGGAGGCGGTCTCGAAGTCGCGGAACAACTTGTCTACGTAAGGAGAGTGCTCGGCCTGCTTGCGTGAGTGGCCATCCTTCGCCATGAGTTGGTGGATGAGCCTCTGTCTTTCCTTGTCCACTTTCGCCCCGTCGAAGGCGTAGTGCGAGAACATCGCCATGCTGTCGATCTTGTCCAGTGGCCCCAGTTGTACCCGCCCCCCTGCCGAGACATAGTCTTGCATCACCTACCACGATGGACAAGGGTTGTCAGGAATTAGTAACGTGATTGAATCACATTTCATAACCTCAGTATTTTCAAATCAAGATGTTCTCCACAAATTAATGACTAGAAGCAAAGTATTCTGCAATTGAGAGACACTTCTATGCAATTCCACACGCCAACAAGGTCCATTTGTCTTGGCTACAATGTTTATGAAGAACATCCCGTTTATATAGTTTAATACTGTTACAATAAATGAATGTTACACAACACTCTATGGAGGGATCAACCTCACTCAAAGAAAGAAAAAAAGAGAACTCCTAAATTTTCAGGCAAGAAATGGTAGAGTTGGCGGCTACAAAGCAACATTTCTGGAACTCAATAGCTACGATGTGTAGCCAATAAGCTCTAAATTTTGCGATCGCAAATCGGCAAATCCGTGCCCTTATGACAATGTCATTGCGTAGAACAGTCTACAATAAGGATCTATTGATCATCTATCACAAGGGTACTCTGTAGGGTGCATGCTCCATTTAGTTGATCCTACCTTACATCATTACAAATTCCTAGTTATCACAAGTTACGTGCGGGTATGAACCACCCCAGTTCTGATATGGAAGAATTTAGGGTTTAAGAAAAAGCTGCGATTCCAGACGTGCCAGTCCAATGACGCTCTTCTTCTTTACAGTTTTAGTATTTGTTCTTCAGTTTAGAATCTAAAAACTTACTCCGGTACCGAATTAGATGATCCCATTTGTTCGATTAGTACTCCCAATTAGATCCACCCCTAATTTTCCAAGTTACAAGCCGGGAGAACACTCCAGTATTGAACAAAAGGGTTTACAAAAGGGTTTTAGAGTTCAGGGTTTAAGATAAAGCTCCAAATCCACACCTGCCAATCCAACCCCGTGACGGCAGCCTTGCTCCTCTTCTTCTTCACATCTTTGTAATGTTTACTTCTCCACATTGTCTAGAATTACTAGGGTACTGAATTAGATCATCCTACGTGACATCAATATTCATTCTCCCAACTCCTAATTTTCCCAAGTTCCATGCCAGGGTCAACACCCCACAGTAAGTTACTCAAGGAAAGGGTTCAGGGTACAGGGTTTTTAGCGTTGATGAAGGAACAGCGGTGATGAGTCCACACACGCCTGTCCTGCCTCGTGACGACGACTTTGCTCTTCTTCACCAATATGTTATTTCGTCTTCTCTACATTATCTAGAATGTTTAGGGTGCCGAAATCCCTGATCCTACCTTATATCGGCGTTCATTTCATCACAAATTCACCACTAATATTCCGAAATTACATGCGGGATCAACACAGCAGTATAGAACGAAAGGGTTTTAGGGTTTAAGGAAAAACTGTTTTGAGACCCCACCTGCCAATCCTGTTTCATGACCACCGTCATGCCCTTTTCTACACAGCTTTGTATTCATTCTTCTTTGCATTTCTTCGAATTTACCAGGGTATCCAAATAGCCGACCCTAGCTTCGATCATTAGAACATTTTCCCGAGTTGCAAGCCGGGATTAGCACTCTAGTTTTGAAGAAAAGAGTTTTAAGGTTAAGGGATCAAGGAAAAGTTGTGATGAATCCCCACCTGCCAGTCCTGCCCTGTGACCACCGCCTTGCTCTTCTTCTTCACCGCGCGCTCCTCCCGAAACGCCGACACCTGCAGCGCCGCGAGCTCTTCTTCACACCCCACGTCGTCCACCACCACCAGCACCCTCAGCGTGCCCACCATCTGCCGAATCTTGGCCGCGTACTTGGATTTGTCCCAGTCCACGGTACTGCACAAGTCCACCAGCAGCTGGCGCTGCACGTCCTCCGTGCTCCGACCGCGCACATTCTCCAGAAAGCTCGCCCTCTCGTAGCCCGCACGACGCGTCTGGAACAACAGTCTCGCCAAAGCGGACTTCCCTATGCCGCTCATGCCCGTCACGCCCGCCACGGAGACCCCCGCGGTGGGGTCGCTCAACAACTGGTTCAGGTCGACTTCGCGTTGCCCCAAGCTCACGGAGAAGCGGGAATCAAGGGATGTTGGTAAGAAATTCTCCCGTTGGTTCGCCATAGCCAAGGAATCCAACTTGGGATCCAAGTTAATCAAAGTCTTCTCGTATAAACTCAAGGTTTGGTTTCACATCACAGGCTGCGCAATTGAAGGTGAAGGGTTCCCGATAGCGCTGGCACTGGTGGGACACAAGAAATGGGGACATAAATGCGTTGCAATCACGGTTGTTCTCAAACTGAGAAAGGATCAATGAGAAGGAGATATCTTCTGAATCTAGAGTTCGGTTTGGTGCATTTTGGACAATCTGTAGAAGCTACTGAAAATTGCAGATTTAGCTTCCTCAAATCCACTCTATAATTAGGCTGAAAAAAACACTCTACAGTTTTGGTACTGAAATTTGAGAAAAACGCAAAGCAAGTTCGCAGAGTATGTTCGTAGAGTTCGTTACAGAGTGGAATTTGAGGACTGTCTCTAGAATAGAACCAAGAATGGATCCCTTAGCACTAGCACCGTAAGGCAAGAGTTGGGACAATATTCGCTTAAACCACGGTAGTTTTCGAACTGAGAAAGGATAGATGAGCAGGGAGTGTTACGTTTCCGAATCTAGAGCTTAGTTCGGTGCAATTCAACAAAAGTTTACGGAAGCTACTGAAAAACTGCAGGATTCATGAAGCGTAATTCACTGTTATGTTGAATACAAGTTCACTCTAAACCGTAGGATTCACACAATTAAGCCATTCAGAACAGAATCGCAAAGTAATACGTTCGCGAAGTTCGTTACAAGCACGTGAGCAAGTGGAGGATAGTAAGCTCACCACTGGATGCAGAGGATTCCCACGAGTAAAGCCCACTCAGAATATTAAAACGCAAACTAACTAATTAAGTTCGCAGAGATTCTGTAAGGACACTCTAAATTTGAAAAGCGGAGATTGAGGACTATCACTTGAATGGAATCGAAGATCAATTACCAGTGCAGTGGGTGCAGAGGAAACTTGCAACGCATCGCCCAACTGATCGGCAATGACGAAGTTGATTGTCGCAGCTCTACGCAATGCAAAAACTGTCGGTTATGAGCTAGTGTCCGCCGTCGATCAGCTTCACTGAGCTCCAGACTCCAGAGAGTGACATTCAGCAATTGCAAGGCACCGACCCCGCCATGGCGCCATTGATGAGGTGTGCACGAGGACTGAGTTTCGGAGCAAAACAGGGGTGGAGGTCGAAACGTGTAGGGAAGATGAAGGCACTACTGCCACCTATCGGTTTGCATTTCTTCGGCCACCAAATAGAATCTCATGAAAGGGTTGACGGCCTCTGTTGTACTTATCATAGACTCGAAATCTGTGACAATCTTTTTCATTAATCTGGAAACCTCGTTTGGATATCGGTCGTCTCGGAGGTTCATGAATTTTTTATTTGTTTTTGAAACTCAGGATTGTACGAGGAAGGGAAAAGGATCTCACTCACTGTGACTCAAAGCTTGAGTGGAGATTGGAAGAATTCCAGTCGTAGAAGCATTCGAATTTTCATCGGATCGAATTCAGTGAAGCTTGTTCAGTTGGTTTGCAATGGATGACAACAGTCACGACGAGTGTCAAGTTTCCGGATTTGCCAGGAGCTTGGACTGATCGGAGGAGTTAAATCCGACCATCGAAGGTGGGTCCAGCAGCGTGGATTTACCTCGGCTGAAAACGCAGGAATTTTTTACCTTTTGCAAATTTTTTTTTGCAATTTCTGAATTCATATTTGCAAACAGAGACCCTCAATTTATTACTGAACATGTTCAATATACCCTAGACACAACACAAAATAGGGGGCTTTTTTCACTTTTATCCCAGAGAACCCAAAATTATCATGTTGGGCCCACCTTCAATGGTAGGATTTAACGTTTTGCAACTGATGAGAGGATGTTAAATCTGACCATCAAAGGTGGGCCCAGCAAGGTGGATTTACCTTGGGGGAAAACGCAAGAATTTTTTTATTTTTTGCAAACAATTTTTTTTGCAAATTTTGAATTCATATTTGCAATCAAAGACCCAAATTAACTAGAAGAGGTTTAGAACAAATCCTAGACATGGCACTAAATAGAAGGCTTTTTTTCACTTCTATCTCAGAGGATCCAAAAATTATCGTTGTGGGCCCACCTTAAATGGTAGGATTTAATGTCCTATAGAGTGATCCATATGAGATTCTGTGGTTCAACTTCTTTTTTTGATTTGAAACCGTTTTGTTGTCTTTTTCTAAACATAGAGCTATTGAAATGATCAAATAGGGGTGATGACACCTTTTTCATTCTACAAAACTTCTCTAAAGAATGAGGGAAATCAAGAGCAAATGGACTACAATTCTTGGTAATAAAGGTTTGACCTCCCTCTCTAACTACAAGAACATGGAGATCGAAAATTAGAGAATTAATTACCTCAATATTGAACTAGGGTTTTGCAAGTTCTTGGGATCCAATCACTACTACATGCCAAGCTTGTATCACCACAAGTTTTAGCAAAGTTCAAGAAGAACGAGGTTTCAACAATGAAATCAATAGAAAGTAGAGCACTACATGAAAATTTTTGTACACAAAGTCTTTTCCATGCCCATTATTCAATTCTAGAGTAGAAGAATGGCCACAATGAATATTTTTGTAGAACAAAAATATTCTTCCAACAATGACCAAGCAATAGCCAATTTGCATTCACTACATACTTATACTTTAGAGATGTTTTAAGAGTTGAAGAAGGTGTGACTAACCTTATTGAATGAACATGTGACAATCTTTTCTTTGTTGATATCTTTTCTACTTGATTGAGAATATATTTCTAAGATTCAAGGCATCACATTAGGAAGGATTGGAGGCCTCTATAGGGCCGTTTAAGAGTCTGTTCCCGAAAGTCCCCGAAACAATGCAAGGAAATTGTTGGCTGCAGTCAGCAATTACCCAAAAATTATAATTATAATTATAATATTTTTTGGATCCTGAAATATTAAAAAAGGTCCAAAAAAACATTTATTTGTTTTTTTAATTTTTTAAGTTGACCTGGCATAGTCTCGGCTATGCTAGAATCCTGCATTTTGGGGTTCTCGTGGTAGTTTTGGCATTCCCAAATTGCGGGAACCTATAGTCTTGTAGAGGCCTCCAATCCCTCCTAATGTCACTATCACGTCCCTATCTTGTTGGAGTGTCTGAAGTGGCTTAGTGAGCAAAGGGGGACCTTGAGGGGGACTTCCTCAGCTTTATAATAGTCTAAATTAAATAAGAAAAAAAAGACCCTTGAGCAAATAAGATGCAATAACACTATGGATTTCAAGAATTTGAATATTTGTCGTACATACATGGAAAATTCTTGAAAAGACGCTTCCAATTGTCTAAAGAACTACAATTTGGACTTGTAGGCTAAAAGTTATGGCTATTCAAAATTGAGTGTATCTCAGTGGCGCCAAGACACTTGAAGGCTAGGAAGAAAAGATTCCCAATGAATACCCCAAGGAAGTATAGTATGGAGCATATCATTGGAAAGTTATGAACACAAGGAAACTATAACAACAATATTTACGAGGTTTTAAGCCATGAATCAAAAGTTGTGGTGAAAAAAATGGCATGGTGAAAGCATGATGCCCTTCTCTAGTGAATTATAATCTTTGGAGGACCATTATTTTGTGAGAACTTGTTTAAATGGGACAAGTGAGCAATCTATTGGCATCTAATCATTGCGTAGATATTTAAAATGGTCTCCTTTTTTGGATTTGAAGATTTAAGCACAAAGTTATGCCATTTAGAAGTTTAGAAATCAAAACAATGAGATAACTTAGCAATAATATTTTGGTTGGAAACAAGTGGTCTTTCAAAACCCAAGTGGATTTGGGAACTCTCTTTTACATACAAAGAGGTGTGTGTGTGTTGTTGTCAAAGACTATAATAAAAGAGTACTGTAGTAGCAGTTGGCCTCCTTCTTTACGCCCTCTTGGAGCCTTGGTGAGTCAAGGTTGGCAATGTAACTTTACCACCACTCCAAGGCACTATAGGGCACTTGTTTGTATGTCTTGTGGCACTGGTTAATTGAAGTCTTACTCCTTGCTATGCATTTTTGGATGTATCCTGAGTTGTAAGTGTCAGTTAGCCATGGTTTGGAGGTAGTAAATACAAAATGGACTAGCATGAAATAAGGTGACGCTCAAAGGCAGTTAGGACCTTAGTAAGTAATGCCACCATAGAAACATCCTTGCATAATAAGATGGAAGTTCCATCTTGTGTTATCATATGACATACCTAGTGTAATGAAAGGAGTATGTGCTAGTAGTCTTGCTAATTGGGACTTAGTATCTAGAATGAGTTGGAAATGCGGACTAATGTGTGTGCTTGGCATGTAGAGTGTTAGGCAATTTGTAACCCAAATGATGTTGTAAACAAGTTGTAATGAACCCATTGAGCTATTCGGTACTATAAGAGTTATTTGAATTGCAACAATGATTCATTCTAAGGTATTTTCTCACTCCTACTTTAAATTGTTACACAAGAGTTAGACTCAAATGTCATTTGGAATTGATCCAATTGTAGTAAAAAGACCCAAAACTATCAAAATAAGCAATTCAACATTGTTAGAAGCACTTCTTTATGAATTTTTTTTGGTAGTATTAGCAATTGAAAATCATGAAGTTTCAAAAAAATGAAATAGAATTTTTGGATAAGAGATTTTATTGCTATGATATCTCAAGTTGAACTTCCTAGGACACTGAAATTGTCACATTACTTGGTCATTTTGCCAAAATTTAAGGAATTAATAGTCAACCAATCATAATTATATGTGCAAATGGCTTAATTGAACTTCAATTAATACTTCCAATAAAAGTTTATTTGTCAACAATGGGTAAGTATACACATTTTTGGATCTTTTCACCTTCATATGAGAACATGAAATCAAGTTAATAAATGTAATGTAATAACCTATTCATAAATATTCCATTTGTTTTGAAGTTGAAGTACCAATTTATTGTTATATGAACAAATTCATCAACAAAGAATAAATCCAAGCCTATGCCATAGTGTATTGTATTAGACAATGCCTAATTCTTATGCAATTTTTGTATCATTTCCTTCTTATAGAGTCCCAATTAATATGAATATTATATTTTGATTTAGAAAAAAATTCTATTTCTAATCAAAATTCTACATTAAATTCCATGACATTGTATGATGCTTCATATTTGATTGGGAACCATTAATGATGAATTCTTTAAATTCAATTACATATACATATTGAAAATGTCCATAAGCATGTATGTTTTGTTAGAAGACATTGCTAATGTCTCAAAATTGATATTATTAACCCCTAAGCGATGCCAGCGCCATTCCGTGGCGTTTGGATGACTGTAAGGGGACAGAAGAGGACCTGAACAATAGTTTTTTCATCTGTATCTTTTTTAATGCCCTTGCAGGTTGAGTTACGAAGAGTGTCCAATTGAGTTTTTAGTCTGACTAATGTTTGATTTCATGTGGTTGAGAAGTAATTACCAAAAACGGATGGCAGAATTTGTTGTTTTAGTGTATTTTGAGAAATTGAGTAAATTTGAAGTTTCTCCTTGAAAATGACATTTTCTGAATTTGAGCCCAACTAACAAAATGAAGGTCCTCACTTTTAGTTTCTACTCCAATTGGAATTTTCGAAAAATTCGTAAAATCGAATGTTTTATCGCAATTTGAATTTTGGCTGCATTATTTATGTCCACTACAGCCTAGAAATAGGTGTATACGGAAGTTGACTTTACACTATAATGTTTGTCACTATAATGTTTGTCACTATAATGTACACATATGGTAAAATTTTCATATTTTTTGAGATTATTTTCTATTTTCTATTATTTTTTCTTCACTTTTTCTTCAAAAATTGTCACATAAGAGGATTTCTGGCCGTTTAGAAGACTGCGAGTTCCCGAATGCTGGGAACGCTGTGGGAACGCTGTGGGAACGCTGGGAATGCTGCCACATCAGCATGCTGATGTGGTCGAGAGACTGCCACGTCAGATAAGGTTATTTAATTAATTTAATTAGTTAATTATTAAATATTTTAAAAATATTTTTCTGAAAAAAAAAATTATTTTTTTAAATCAGTTTTTTGCTTTTTAAGACATTCTGAAATTCTTGAAAAAAATAAAATTTTAATTTTTTTTTTTCGAAATTCAAAATTTCAGACCAGCAGGGGCTGGTCTGCAGCACTGGGAACAATTTCAGGGAACAATCCCGAAACAGTCTTCCAGAGGCCCAGAAAATCCTCTTATGTGAAAATCAATTTTCCTCAAAAAAATGTGAAATTTCTGTGGAGTATAGAAGAGACGTACTTTCATCTTTGAAAAATAAAAATAAAATTTTTTAGACATGATTGGTTCTAAAACGATAACAAATTGAGTGACAGGGGAGGAGTCTTCAAACCAGTGGTCATAGGCCTATCGTTTAGGGTTAATAAAGAATTCAATGCCAAGCAGTGATCCCAAAATTGGCTAAATTTTGCTCATTTTCTACTTAATTTTTTCATGCCCTTTGTATAAATTTCCAAAAATCTTCCAAAAATGAACATTTGGCTAAAAACCTTGAACCTATTTTGAGATCACTGATGCCAAGGTGGTAATCCCTAAATTCTATTAAATAGATGTCTATATATTGCACCTAAAATTTACTATTTAACTTTAGATATAAACTAATATTGTACCTTTAAATTTAATAGTACAATTGGTTTGCCTTATTTTGTATTGTACCTTTGAATGTAATGTACCTTTTGTCTATAATGGCACAATATACAATTATTTGTTTGATAAAATTTAGAAGTATAACACCTCAACTTGTTATTGTTCACATTAATTCTTTATACTATGAATTTTGAAACTTTGAAACTTTCTTGTAATATTCTGTTTAAGGACAAAAGTCCTTATGAGCGTTTTCAACATGTATATGCAATTAAAAATTATTAAAATAGTCATTGATGGCTTACAATCACTTATGGCTTACAATCACTTATCATGTAATATCAAAAAAATTAATAAAAAGCATTCACCAACAATAATGGTCAATTTCGTAAAAATGGTGGTAAGGTAGAGGGCTCGAAAACAGTTCGGGCATTAAGAACCGCCCCTATAACTGGTTGTAGAATGGACATGATGCAGTTTATAAATTGACCTCACAAGTCATTGAATGAAGTGAAGGAAAAAGCATTCTTTATCGCAGGAGCCAATCATTGTCTTTGCTTTCCCCATTTTTTTTTAGAATTGCAAGTGAACACTATATGAAGGACCTAGGAACATAAATAGGGACCTAGGACACATCTCCTTTGAAAATTCATAAGTAATTCAATAATGTTTCAAAAAATATGAAACCACTTGGGCTAGATTTCCCATCAATTTTTCTTGGTCTGAAAAATGAGCTAAAAATGTTCCCATCTAAACAAATACTGTAAAAATGCAAACCAGCCCTTAGATGAGCGGTTTCTGAGCCTTCTACCTTACTCCAATAAAATGGCATGACATTCCGTTAAAATGGCACAACATTCCCTTAAAATGGCACATTTTCTTCCTCTACCACTATGCCTCTATGTCAAAATGGTACACAAAATATGTTAAAATGACACTTGAAATTTGTCAAAGTGGCACATGGAATGTCAAAATGGCACCATTTTAACAAAATTGGCCATAATAATACTTTTATTTGAAATTTAGTATGCATGATTGGGACTACATCAGAATAAACACATTTGATTGTGTGGGAAACAAAGAGAGGTGTGAATCGTTTTGTCTGGATACTGCACAGTACAACATTGAGGCCAAATTTCAACAATTCTGAGCAATCCTCTTGACTAGATTCAAGCCAATCGTAAATATAAATCATACCTTTCGAAACATGTCTAGAAGTAGAATAGAACAACCTACCAATTGCGAGTACATATGCAAGCTATATAGATTAAAGGACTGAAACAACTATTTGCCAAAAAGAAACCTTATTTCTATTTCATGATTGTGGCTACGATTGCAAATCGTATTTGAACTGTTCTTGTTCCACTACATTAAGTACAGCAGAAACTGCGAATTCACAAAGTTGGCTTAGAGTTATGAAAAGGAATAAAACATTAAAAACTAACAACATCTTGTACGTGAAACTCCTCTTGGCTCAGAGGAATCCTCACAAGAAATGTACCGAGGAAAATTGAATAAACTCCGAATTCATGTCCTTAAATTGACGAAGTATAATTCAAATACTTGAGTGCAATGTGCATTGATTAACAAGAAGCATATTTGCATAGCACAAAGCATAACAGACCCTAAACCCTAAGACTGTCGTTGAAAGTGACGCCCCCCACAGCTCAAATATAACAATCAGAAAAAAATTCCTAATCATCAGAACGAGATAAATACCTCCGAATTTCATATCAGTTCGATTCTACTGCATATAGCTCAAGCAGCCAAAATGGACAGACTCAACCCCACGTTAGGCTGCGCTTTCAAGTCCCTGGAGTTCACTTCAGCAAGAAGACTGAAAGTGACGAGAGGGGTGGGCGAGAACTGCAAGAGACCAGCCACCAAACCCTTGTCGTCAAACCTCCCCTTCAATGTGGTTTGGCTGTTGTAGATATACGAGCTTGCCACTTTGGCAGACGTGAGCCCCTTCTCGTACAAGCGGCTGATGTGGGTACCAACTTGACATCTTGGAGATAGGAAACGCGTGAAGTAGAGGTCAAAGCTCTTCTCAATGAGAGGATCAAACACTAAAGCCCCCGTGAACTCATCAGTTGTGTATCCAAGTCCTGCGTACAGTGCCACCCCATAGCCATTAAAACCTGAATTGAAACCATAGTCTACGGTAGAAGATACTAAGACCTCTCGAGCCCTGCTCCCGTCTCCTATTTACTGACCCCTTTTCACCAACAGCAAAGCATCATTCCTTTTATTTGGTTGACCGTCCATTAGCAAATTAGGTGAAAGCATGGCTTAATTCAATGACTACTTCCACTGATCTTTGTATGGAAAATGGGGTTTTCTACTGTCCCTTTAAGAGTGGTCTACAACGTCCCACTTTGAACGATGGCATAAGAAACCGTCCAATACATTCGAGTAAGAAAATTTTCATCACATCTCATAAAGTTATCTCTCCAGCAATTTCTAATGCGCGATCTCCCACGCTCCTAAATATTGGTGAAATGCTTACAAGTGACGGAAAGGGTATCCTCTACCTCGATTCATTTGACATGGGCTATTCTCTATGATCTCAAAAGTATGAGTCGTGTGGATTCAGACAACATACCGGCTTTTGTCAATGAAATGTTCCTCGACTCTGTATTGTAAATAAGCGACCCTCCCGTGAAGATCCTCTTGTTTCCGAGGTTGGCGGACAACTCAAGGTCGGGTGCAGCCTTGAATCCATGAATTTTGGCGTGGAGAGCTGCATAATCGTGATGGTAGGTAATCTGCGGCAACAGAATGTTATGAAGTCAGAGTCATAGAGAAGGCCATCCTGGCTTTCTAAAAACATTAGAAAGCTTAATTCATAAAAGCAACGTCCCCCAAAGAAGAATTCTACCACGAAAGTAGGAACATGAACATACGTGAGCCTTGCCGTCAGCGCTGCTCGGGTAACTTGTTTGTACGCCAGCCGTCAATCCTGCTACGCCGAAGTTTGATATGGTTGATTGAGCATTAATCTGCACAAATGAGAACAGTCGTAAGAAGAAATGACAGGAGTCACACTGATGGATGCATATCACATGCAATGTCAACGCTGTCACTAGAAATCACTTGAATATTCTCAAAATAAACTCAGTGGTCTTGCTAGCTCTCAGTAACACAAATCTTCAATTGCACCTTCTATATATGGTTCTAAATGAAGTTGAATAAACAACTACAGTGTATTACATCGCCCTAATTTCGACACAACAACATGCTTAAGAGGCTACTGTTCTTGAGTAACCATCTCCAAACAGTACCAGCTAAGAGAGCATTCTCTAGAATGTTCCATACAGAGCTCTATCACGATAATAAAATCAAGATTCAGACTAGAGACTAGAAAGAAAACGACCACACGTACCCAATATCACTATTTTATACTAAATATCCAGTTAATAAACCAGAATAAAAACCACTAAAGCACTCGAAGTTTGTGAATACTAGGGTTTCCATTGATACTATCAGAATCATTAAACGGAACAGACCAGAGAAAACATACGACGACTCAACAGAACAAATGAAAACATGGAAAGAAAAGATGATGGAAGTCATGTGATATAAGTTACGACGAGCACAGCAGTCACAAAATCGATTGAACTTTAAACTACGGGAATTCTCAGTCGTGTTGCTACCCCTCATCAAGACGTATCTCCAATTGCACTCTCTAATTAAAAAATTCAGGAATACATACGACAGCAGTACGCAACCTAACTCTACCTTCGTCACTAAACAAACCTAGATTAAGGATGTAAAAAGTTCTAAAACTATAAATAAAATGGGGATTCAAACTAGTTACCCGAATGAAAATCATCAAAGTACTGGCACTCTAGGGCTTCCATTAATACCACAGGAATCGTAACATGGGGACTATATGGACCAGACCACTATATGAGCTAGTTCGCCTAGTTGCCTCTAGTGGCGAAGTAGCTTAGCTACAAAAGCTGTAAAACGATTAACATAAAGAAAATTCAAACTAAATAGCACAAAGAAAATCATCACATATAAATAAGACCTACTCAGTAGATTTGGAACCACCAAAGTACTGGCACACGAATAATGTAAATCTAGGGTTTCCATTAAAACCACAGGAATCGTCACAATGGAATAAACGAAACAGACCAAAATATGAGCTAGTTCGCCAGGTTGCCCTGGTGGCGGAATAGGTTGTCCACAAAGCTCTAACACGATAAGTAAAACGACGATTCAAACTAGAAAACAGATATTCCAGTAATTTCCATACAATGAAATTCACCTACGCAATGACACACTTATGATTGAATCCTAGGGTATTCATAGAATCGTAACATTGGACTAACCGGAGCAGACCAAATACTACCAAGTTCAGCGGGTTGCCTCTGGTGGCGAAATAGAGGTTACCTACAACGCATAATGAAGATCGAACCTGGAATCTAAAACGAAACTAGCAAATAGACCTAATATGACCACACCAAATATTCCAGTAATTACCCTAGAATGAAATCCACCAACACAGTGGCACACACATAATCGAATCCTAGGGTTTCCGTAGAATCGTAACATCGGACTGAAGCGACACGACCTAATGAGAATATTCGACATTTCACCTGGTTTCCAGTAGTGGCGAAAGATAGATTATGCGTGGTGTTCCCCTCCTGGAAATTGGCCTGCACAATCCCCACCGTGATGTCCTGTACAATGGTAGCGGTCGTGGTGATAGTCGCAGCACGGGGTCCCACGCACGACAACATCAGCGTGTGCCCTCCCACGAATCCCTTGAGCACCAAATCCTTCGCCTGTTTCCCCACATCGGAGAACAACACCGGCCCTCCAATATTGGCCAAGAGAGGAGCCTTCTTCACCTCATTCTCACTCGCCATTTCGACACAAGATAAAATTCAGGCAGCAACCCCTAAAATGGTGGTTCTGAAGATTGCGGACGACAAATGCGATGATCTGGGGTGCGTCAGAAAGATGACGGCGAGCCCTACCGAGTGGGGAAGAGCGAAATTGGGGAGAGATAGGAAGGGCGCGGGTCGCGACGGGATTGTTCGGCGACGTAGCAGGCGAGGGCGGGGAAGATGCCGGGGGACTAAGAACGGAGCAGCAAGATCAGTCCTCGCCACGTGGTAAGGGGGAAGCCAATTGGGGGGACGCACTTGGAGTGCATGTGTACGTGGGCATACCTTGACGACACCCGGGTCAGGTGCCCGGCACACATGACGTCCGGTTCTCAATCTATGGGTGGTGAGTGCCAATTTTAGGTAGAAAAGTCGGCCTAAATTCGTGGGGTTTTTTTCATTTCTTATAATGCCAAAGTGGCGATATTTTATTTTATTGTAGAGCTCCAACCAAGTTTCTATTTTTAGCATTTTATACTTTTGAAAAAATGTTTATGAAGTCTAGTTTCAGCATCGAAAATTCTATTTTGAAAATGAGTGATTATTATTTTTCTATTTTTCTATTTTGTTTAAGGGTGTTCATTGCAATTGTGAATTTTCATAGCATTGAGAACTCTTGGTAACGAGCCTCAAATACATTAGATCTTAGAGAAAAAATCACATTAGGAATTCATTGAAAAATTGTACAGTAGATTTAGAAAGCCATAAATTCATTAGGATTATGCATTATTAGACCTTTTACCTTATATTTTTTGGTGAATAAAAAATTTTAGATTTGACATATGAAAAGAGGATTGAAGGACTCCAAACTTTCACAATTCTAATGCCTTTAGGTAGAGTCAAAATTATAGGTTAGTTTTTTGTCTTACTAGTACAAATCAACCTTTATGAAAAGTAGAAAGTGGATTAGTAAAAATGTGAAAATAATTGGTTGTATTTTTAAAGAAAAAGAAAAAAAAATTGTGAGAGTTGTAGAATCTCTCTATTCACAAAATAAAGTATTGAAAATATTTGGGATGGGTACTTGAAAAAATAATTGAATATAGAAATTGAAGAAAAGTAGTTGATTAGGTTTCAAAAAAAACTCATGGACACTACTAGAAACGTAAAAATAATGAGTTTTAATACTTTTTAATTATATATTTTTAGTAAGTTTATAAAGTTACTGAGAGTTAAAAAAAACCTTCAATTAGCTCTTATATTCATGCATGTTTGAATCACCTTCTAAAGGATCCAAATTACTCATTGGCTCTATTATTTTTCATCTCCATAGTCTTATGTGTAAAATTGTAGACATTTTGGAAGGATAATTTAAGGTTATATAACATGTCAACAAAAATTTGTTTGTAAAATTAAAAAGGCAAACGTATTCAAATACTAGTACATTATCATAGAATGATTTAAATAGAGGGAACTCTAAGTTTTAAGGACACTACCAAAAAGACATTATTATCCTAGCACTACATTACAACCTATGAAATTTCATTATTGAAAATCTATACGGAAAAAAACAATTCAAACTATTATTGTCATTGTGTCTTAAATTTGATTTGAAATCAACACAAATACGTATAAAATAACATAATTTTAATACAAAACTATGGTTTGAAATGTTTGTTTTAGTATAGATTTGTACTAGAGTTTTTACTACTTATCCATACAATTGATTTCTTGTTGATGTATATCATGGATAAATAAGATAATATCAAAGCAAGGCATTAAAGTATTCTGGGGGCCTCCTAAAGATTGTGAGTTCTTAAATTGTAAAAAGTCCATGAATTTTGCCATACAAGCAATATGATATGGTTGAGAGATATCAATTATTATTTTTTAATTAATTATTGTAAATTTAAAATTATTTCTAAAAAAATCATTTTAAAATCATTTTAAAATTTTTAAGTAACTTTTGAAATTTTTGAGATTAAAAAAAAATTATTTTGAATATTCAGACCAACGACAGTTAGTTCACAATAGAAGAAACAATCTCAAGATACAAACCCAAAATATTCTTCAAGAAGCCACAATAAACCTCTATTGTCTATTGTATTGGTTGGGAATATTGAAATGTGGATTAAGAAATAAGTAAAGATCAAACAAAGTAGAGTATTATTCAATGGGATTATGGAAGTATAAAGGTAATTATAGCTAAAAATGAAATTAAGTAGAAGATTGGAAAGGAGTGCAAGAATGTGAAAGAAAGATATAGTTCAAGATGATATAAAGCAAAGTATGGAATGGAGTATAGAAATAGAGAGGTCCATTAGATGGATTTTGACCTCAAAGGAGGGCAATTTTAGTCATATTTTCCTTCTAATAGTAATAGAGTGGTTGGTTGTTAGAATATTAATATTAAAACATTCAAACTAAATAATTTTTAAAAAAATTTTAAATTTTAAAATTATTGAAATTTTAAAATTATTGAAATTTTAAAATTATTGAAATTTTAAAATTATTGAAATTTTAAAATTATTGAAATTTTAAAATTATTGAAAAAAAACTATTTAATTATTATTATGTAACGTGGCCAACATTCAACGACATCAAACTATTGATGTGGCACTATTGTGGTACAATTCCCTTGTTTTCTACAGTTTGTAAATTCACAGCTTTGTTGAGCACCTAAATTTCATCTAATGAGATATATTTAGAAAAAAATAAAGAAAGTATTACCAAAGAACTTTGTAGACTAAGGCCAATTGCTCTTATTGACTTCGACTAAATATAATGTTGATTGAGAAAATGACAATGCTTCACAATGCACTTGTATAAAATAAGAATATAAAGCAAAACTTGATTTGGCAAGATTGAGATTTCCCACATGATGCATTAGAGGGATTTAAGCCTTTAGAAGATTGTAGATTCCTAAATGTTAAGAAGGCTATAGAAACATTGAGAACATTAGATGAAATCTGAGGCCTCCAAAGGGCTGTTTCAAGTTTGTTTCTGAAATGGCCAACTACTGTCAAGTTGACATCTTTCAAAAACATAACAAGTAAATTAAAAATAAGGGGTCGTGAAAAACAAAAAGAAGTCTAAAAATTTTCCAAAAGAAAATTAAAAATGACATGGCATGGTCACAATTATGTTGGATTCCTACAATTCTTATGCTTTTTGTGTTCCCAGACTACAAGAACTCATAGTCTCTTAGAGCCCTCAAATTTCATCTAATGCGTCATCAACAATATTAATATGGTTGAGTGATTAGCACATTTGATGATATTAATTCACTAATTCAATTTATTATTATTATTGAAATTAAAAAAATTCAAATCATATATTTTTTTTTAATACATTTTGAATTTTTGAAATTTTTTTTAATATAAATTTGAAAATTTATATTAGCAATGGCTGTTCTGTAGCATTAAGAATAGTTGAAGGCAATAACCCTACATAAGAGGATTTTTAGGTGGTTTACAAGACTACGAATTCCCAAATGTTGGGAACGCATTGGGAACTTTGGGAACGCATTGTTGATGTGGTCGAGCGATTGCCGCATCAAAATATACTAATTAATTAATTATTTTTATTAATTATTTAATATTTTAAAATACTTTTTAAATCATTTTCTTTTTTTTTAAACATTCTGAAATTTTTTGAAGAAAAAAAAAATCTAATTTTTTTTCCAAAATTCAAAAATAGGGGTTTGGTCTGCAACAATGGGAACAATTTTTGGGAACACCCCTGAAACAATCTTCTTGGGGGCCAAAAATCCTCTTATGAAACAATTTCTTAGAGGCTAAAACTCCTCTAATGCCTTCAATAAAAAAAATCTTTATTTTTTGAGGTTTCTTTAAAGAAAATTGAAAGCCTCTAAGATGCATTTAGAAATCCTATTATTTTGGCTATATTATTTGTAAAAATTAGAAGTCAAAATGAATATCTTTTGTTTAAACTTTTGAAGTACGCTATACATTTAAATATCCCCACCAACTACAAGTTCAATGTGCCTTAAATTACAAAATGTAGACTTTTTGAATTGGCCCCTTCCAAGTCGTGACCTTTTATCTTTCGACTCTTAAAAAAGAAAAAAGAAAATATTCCATAACTTGTGCAATTTAGTCAATACTTTGGAAAATAGATTGAACATGCATGTAAAGAACTATAACCCAATAAATTGATGTTTCATCTTTAAAAAAATATAAAGTGGAAGGTGGTACTAAATGAAAGAAAAACTAAAACACTAGTAATTTTACAAAAAATTGAGAACAATTAATCCTAGTGGAGAAAATATTTTGATAAATAATTAGTATCCTCTAATTTTGTCTTTATTTGAAATTTTTCAGTTAACTGAAAGAAACAATTCTATATGTTTTTTCTATCTTCCATGCCTACAAAGTAAAATTCTTCATAAATTTCACTTCATTATTTGGAAATCAATGTTTTTAAATAGGTGTCAATCTATTCAATCCAAAAAAACTAATTAGTCTTTTATATGATATATTTTTTGCTACCCAATTTTGACATTGAATAAAAAGAATCTTGTAAATTTTGCAATATTTATTGGGATGACATCAAACAAAGTCCTACACCAAAGTAGGGATGATTAGCATCCATCCTAAAATTTGTATACATAAATTCCAAATTATGAAGCCAATTGAACAATTCGGATTCATTAGAGGAGATTCGAGGGCAATAGGAGACTATGAGTTCCCAACGTAGTGAACGCAGGAATTTGCCGCAGTAATGCAGAACTGGCCTCTACTGACGTGGTCGAGAGTGTGCCACGTCACTGATTTTTTTTGAATTTTTTTTGAATTTTTTTTGGACTTCATTTTGCATTTCAGGACAAACTTCTTCTTTTTTTTTGAAAAAAAAAATTAATTAATTACTGACCCGACAATATCGGGAACAATTCTAGGAACAGGGCTTTCGGAGTCTCTTGTTGCCCTCGAATCTCCTCTAATGCTTAAAAAACTCAAAGAAGGTTCTTTAATTCTTTTGTCTATTAAGGGTTAATTTTGAATTAACGGGCTAGTCATTCTAGAAATCATCAATTTTGATATAGTATTTAGGATTTGCTTTAAAAAATTTCAAGTACTAATTGGAAGCAAACTATTGTAGAAAACCTCATTTTTTGCTCAAATTCAAAAAGTGAATGTTTGAAGTTCTATTTAATATAAAATGAAAAGATTCTTGTCATCTATAGTTTGCTTTTGGGCTTCTATATCCTTGCAAGACTAATGTAGAAATGAATAATCTACCTATAATGTACAAATTTCATCATTTTTGGAAATGGAAACCAGGATGCTATTTATATTGTGTGAATTATTTGCTTAAAAAATCTCAAAATCATTCAATATAACTCAAACTATTGTATAAGACCTCCCCTTTTCATAGAAAATTTTGAACTTGAATATATGCACTATTGTCTTATATAAAAGGAATTGTTTGTCATCCATCACATATTTTTCAGCCACCATGCCATTCTTTTGTTAACCATTTAAAGAAACTATTGACCATCCCTTTTTTTTTTGGCACCATTAGGCCAAATTGCACCATTTCAAAATAAATAATTTTTTTCACCACATAATAGTAATCTTTTTTTGCCTAAAATTTTCTAGTTTTCTTTAAAATATAAATGAAGTTGCCAAATTTGGATGAAAAAGTGTATGAATATGATGAAAAAATATTTTTAAGTCCAAAAGATGGATGAATGTAGAAATACAATGCTTTATCAAATTTGAAGTGATTGCCATTTTAGCACTTTCTCAAAATTTAAAAAAAAAAGGGTTGCTATGAACCTAAAGGTTTGATGGATGTCATTTGTAGATACAAAAAATGCTTGTATGAGTCTTGTAATTAGAATATTTTAGTGACTACAATGGTCATAGACTTTGCATCCTTCCAACATTAACCCTATAAGGCAAAAAAGCCACTTATTCATACTGAGCCTAGTACCTGATATTAATTAGTTCAAATTTTTATGTAGTCTTGTTGGCAAGTGAAAGCATGTTCCAACGCACCAAAGAACGTAGGATTTGGATACCATATGCAAAAGTTATTAATAGTCAAAGTCTGTTTCTGAAAGCACCATCTACAGTCTGTGAATATGAGTGATTTCGGAAATGTTTGGCACTGTAGATGGTGCTTTTAGGAACAGGGCGCTTTTGGGTGTACCTACCTTAATGACCTGGTGGCCAACTAGTATCGAATGTATAACAAAAAAAATCCCTCTACAAAAGACAAAATTATAAATGTTCATTGTTGGAATCTTGTACGAAAAAGAGAGGTCTTATACAATAGTTTGACCTCCAACATATGATATTGATCTTGAAATATAGCAATAATGTAGCAATATTTGGACCTAAGAAAAATGAAAATTTGCTCTATGAAAATAATAGCCAACGTGCCAAATTGAAAAGAAAAAGAAAAAGATGATTTCCATGGTGGCCACCAAAAAGAAAAAGAAAGAATCGGATAGAAGTGCAGAACACGCCGGACAAATGACGCAGTGGGAGCAGTGAAAAAATTAAGAAACTTACCTCGTCGTGCGAGTGGCTCCCTGACCTGCCAGTCTGGCGTTGGGCAGGCGATGACGCTTTTTTTCTTGAACGCGTTCCTGGCTCCACCTGCGTTTTCTGGAATGGCCGTTTGGCGACAAAGTTTTTTACTGCTTCCGCCCTGTGTGGCGATGTTTCTCAAAAAAAAATTTGCTGTTTAGGCGAATACCTTAAGAATCTGAGTATTACTTCGGGGAGTTGAACCCCGGCCATAAAGGCATTGCCCATGTGCAATAAGTAATCCCACCCACCCCCAACCAAGTTAGTGAATTGTTTAAAAAGAACATAGAACTTCAAAGTCTTGCCGGGTTAATAGAAACAAATTCCTTACAGATCAATTCCCCTGCGAATCCTTTCTTCACGCCATGACAAAATGGCCTTGGAAACAGGGAAGTTCTCGAGTGTGAAGAAATCCTGGGAAAATAATTTGACACAAGTGTCAACGTGCCCGGAAAGCCTGTTACGAAGCTTGGATTTCATGAAACTTAATGTGGAAAAGGTTCTTTCATCCTCCACACTCCCAAGGACCGCACAAATGGCCACTTCAGCCACTTTGAAAAATTCAGAGAGTCGATTCAACATGAGGGCATTCTGCCCGATTTGCATCCACACTTTCGTCAGCGGATTCTGATCCCGTGGCTCCTGAAGAGCGGCCTTGGCATGAGATTTCATCGTCAACTTAAACAATGACATTTGTAATGTGAGAAGCCTCCCATCGAAGAGAGGGTCCACCTGTTGCCATTCGGGCTCCACCTCTGTCCCAAAATTAACTTACCGAACCACTCCAAAATGAGACTTCAAAGTACCCACATGCAAGGGGAAAAGGGCCTCGGAATTGGCCTGTAACCAATACTGCGGGAATACAACTCCCAAGGCTGACATCAGCTCGACGTGGGGAAAGCGGACATCGAGCTCCAGGCTCAACATCTCAGCGGCGTCTTTGCACTGGCCCTTGACAGAGCTGACCACCGCAGCTAGGTCCTCCTTCGTCACCGGGAGTTTTTTTTCCACTGACTGCGCAGATGGAATGGGCAGGGTAGGTATGACCTGCAATACGGAAAGCTAAAAATTTCCCCCCCGTGTTCAAGTCCGTCACCCACTCTTGTGAGATGGAATACGACTGATCATTCAAGATGTCGTAGAACATCTCGAAATGCTGCTTCTGCCATGCGGTGTCTGGATCGGAATACATCATGTATAATTCGCCTTGGCAAATTTTGATGGCAGCAACATAATCGCTGACAAAAACGTGATTAGACTGTGCGAATTTCATCAATGAATTCACAGATTCAAGCAAGGGCATAAGACAGGGAAGGCCTAGCAAAGTACCGATGTCACAAAGCAGCTCGTAGTTCTGCCTGGCGCTTTCCCTTGCTGCTGTTTGCTTTGCCGTGAGGTTCGGCTCCTTGACTGCTGCATCTTGGCACATTTTTGCCAGAAGTGTCTTGTACTCGCCCATGACCCTCCTCAAAGGTTCCAGCAACGAGATCCAACGTGTCTTCACGTTCTTGAGCATGCGCCGGCCTTCTGTTTCTACTAAATCGGCAAGTTTTTGAAACTCTAAATGACGTTTCGGGCTATGGCTGAAGTACGAGTACATGGCCTGACAGAGAGATTCAAGTTTCGCCACAATCGGCAAGTTCGACAGAGGCTCAACCGCCAAGTTCGTGCGGTGAGCCATACAATGAACTCCAAAGAGAAAAGGGGACATGTACTGCTGCATTTGTACTGTAACTCCATTACGAGAACCCTGAAAGACAGACACACCATCTGCACCGAAGCACACTAGACGACTGGCTATTTCAACTCTTATAAGACCAGTGTAATGAAGAAGCATTCCCTCTATGCAGTCCTTGACAGCCTGAGCACCGTTACCCTCTTGCAGTCGACTTAGAGACAGCAGAATCGGGACTCTCTGGAAGCCAGAGCAAATGTACAAATGGAGCGACAGCCACGATTGAGAATCTATCGTACTGACTTCGTCGGCACTCAAAGCGAAGAAATGAGATTTACCTATAACCTGCTTGGTATGTTTTGCCAAGGTCTTGGCAAGATGATCCGCCATGTCCCAGCCCACAGGAACGCTCCAATGCTTCTTGGGGAAATTTGGGACCGAGAGGAGCTGCAACAAGTCCCGCATGTCTTCAAAATCAGACAGCGGCCGCCCCTGCATGAGAAGCCACAAGACCACACGGAACTGGACAACCTTCCTCTTGCGCTCCTTCACAGTCCCGCACACAACCTGCTGGAAGATCGATTCCCCCGAATTCCCCAAGCGAGCAAAAAAGATTTTCTCATTTTTTACATGAGCGTTATTGGACAAGAAATAGTACTGGCCTGCTTCAACTTTCCCGAAGGAATTCGTGGCCTTCCTCCTGCCGCAATGTTTCCACAACGAATCCAGTTTCGGGACAAGAAGCTTCTCCTTTCCCTCAACTTCAGTGCAGATTTTGCAGCGTACCTGGCGAATGTTTCCATCCGCGTTGACGACGCTCTCAGCCCACGGCAGTCGCGCAGCCCAAGTATCTTGCCATTGACGATTTTGTTCGTATTTGGCACGTTTGGCGCGGGCCGATTCGTATGCAGGCTCCGCCTCCCCAGGATCAAGAATGACAACGTCTGAATCGGAAGCCAAGGGTGTAACCCCAGCCTCGCTTGTTGCAGAAAACGGTGGCATGTCGATGTCAAGAAGAATTTCGTGGCCTGAGGTGGTGCCGAGAAGCACCGAAGGGGAACCAGGAACCTGCGAAGAGCAATTGAGGGCATCAGATGCCCGTGCTAATTCAACCCTCCCCTCATACAGAAATTTCGTCATGATGGATTGCTGTGGAGCCATGACAAGTAACCCAAACACGGCAGCACAAGAAAGCAAATTCAGCACAACAATTCAGTACAGGATGAGAACTCATCTGCCTGTGATTCTCTCAGCTTCGTTTATTTATTAGCAACTTCGGCAACGTCCATCTTCGTCGCAAAACCTGCAGGAACCCACATGACAAGAAACGAGACAAGTTCAGTGAATTCCTAATTCTACACAACGACAATTGCACGTTAATTACACTCTCGTGGCCGCACCAATCAACAATTGGACGTTAATTACACTCTCCTGGCCGCACCCTAAACCCTACACGTCAAAAAACACATTGTCAGCAATTTCTTTGCGAGAGAACACAAATTCAAGAACCGCCATGCACCCTACGTCCTCTACCATGCAGGAAAAGGCTACGGCTCACCTGAGGTTTCCAAAAACAATCCAGCATCCGAATCGCTCACCCTTAACTCCGCAATCCTTAAACCAGAAAAAGCAGCACTCACGCCCAAAGCGTCGACAAACAAGCGAATTAGCAGGGAGATAAGTCTGCGGAGTAATTAGCAGGGAGATAAGTCAGGCGACAATTAGCAGGGAGATCAGCGCCTGGCGACAAACTTGAAGAAGGTGGTGGGCGCTTGGCGCCACACACCCTAACTGGCAGGGTTGGAGCGGCGATGGGACCAGGGTCGGGGCGGCTCCCGAGGCTCCCGGGGCCACGTCACAGGGCGGCCTGAGGCGAACCCAGCGATTGGAGGGCAACTTTTCTCAATGGGTCAATTCGCCAGCCCAAAAACGGGGGGGGCAGCTGGCGAAAATTCGCCAATAATTTTTTCACTGAGTGGGAGTCATGCCTGGCTCCACCGACCAGGCGGACAAGTGTCGCCGGCCCCTTGGAGCCCGGCCCCGCTCCGCTCTGGCACCAGATCCTCCCTCCTCGGGGTACTCCTCCGAAAGTATCCTCCACCTCCGCAATCCTCATTCACAGCGAAAATTCAAGCACCCATATCGAAAATTGGCAACGGAATCAGCAGTGAGTTTGGATTCTCTAACAATTTTCTCTCCTCACAATTTGATTTCTGTAGATTCCACAGCCGGAGATTGTACGGCAGGCTTGCTCAGGGTTGCCATTTGAAGGGCATTCAATTTGGTCTGGCATGTGAGCTCCTTCAATCGATCCTTCAGTCTGTCCTCATTCCTTCACCCGTGTCGTGAATTCGCGCCTGATTTCACGCCACTTGCCCATGAGGTCTGCGTTTGTAGGAATTTTACTTCCCGCGCAATACATTCGAGAGCTCGAGATTGAACGTGTTGCTCGATTGTGGTAGCTCAGGGTTTCAAATTCAAGGCTTTTGTGAGTTTCTTGAATCGAGCATTCCATCGCACCGGTTCCGTTTCAGTCTTTTCCATCATCCTTGTCCTGAACATGCTCCTGAATTCTCGCCCCTTGCCCCTGAGTTGTGACTTTCTAGTAGTTTTAGTAACCTGTTTTTGTTGAGTCTGAAGAGAAGGGGAGGAGGCTTTGCATGGTCAGAAGTTTGAGTAGGACCTTACTTAAAAAGCAAGTCAGTGCTTCAGGGACACAGCCTCTCGTAGCATATTTTCCATAGATTGTTTTCAGCAGAATCTAGAGCTCAAGAGTGCACCTAATCCTTGATTGCGTTAGCTCGGGGTTGCAATTTCTAGGGGTTTGAATTTGGCTTTGTGGATTCCTTGAATCGATCAGTCAGTCGCACCTGTTTCGTTTGAGCCCCACTCCATCCCCTGCGTCGTGAAATTCGCTCCTTCATTCTCTCCCCTAGCCAGTGATTTTTGAATTCCTAGGAATTTTACTCCTCACAATTTCTTTCCGATTGAAGAGCTCGAAATTGTACGTAATGCTTGATTGCGTTAGCTCAGGGTTGCATTTCTAAGCGATTTGAATTTGGTTGTGGTTGTGGCAGAGGTGGTTGTGGCAGAGGTGGTGTGGATGCAAAATGGAGTCGTATCGTTGATGAAATACCTTTTGGATTCAGCTCAAATTTCCTCAAGGGCATGGATTTAGGGTTTAGGGTGCGACGCTTCGGGAGCAGAACCTTATTCCCTGCCTACTAGTGAGGTGAATCGCGATGGAGATTACAGAGTTGGCGACCTCGGCGGGGATCAACATCGGCTTAGCAATCTTGTTCTTCGCCTTGTACTCCGTGTTCCGGAAGCAGCATGCGAATGCCGGGGTGTACTTCACCAGACACTTGCTGCGCGAGCGCAAAAGGATGAAAGATGCGGGCGAGGAGAAGGACTCCTTCACCATAGAAAGCTTGGTGCCTTCTGCAGGATGGGTGAAGCGCGCCTGGGATCCCACGGAAAAGGACATTCTCAAATCTTCCGGTGTCGATGCCGTCGTGTTTCTTCGCATCTTCGTCCTCTGGTAAGTACAACACAGCAATTTCTCTTTCATTGATTATATTTTCGGTGGAATTTGTAGATTCTACCTAGACGAAGTAAAGTTTTTGGCAATTGACATGATTATCAGAGTCATTACTCCAAAGTAGGGCGGCCAAACTTTACATTTTTAGTTTTCCTGACAACACAAATCTAAGGCTAGATCATTTTGACTAATGTACATATATATGCAATTGACATCGACTAATTTAGTCTTTGTTCGACTAATTAATTCTGTGGCTTGAGATGGTTCCAGAGGGGGTTTCTGGGCGTTGAGGAGTTGATCAATTGTAATCTCTCAAGTTTTGAGTATGACCTAATTCTAACATGCTTTTCTTGGGTGGCCTGTTTCCAGCATGCGGTTTTTCATGATCTGTACGGTAGTAGGGTTTGGGATCCTGGCGCCTCTCAATTTCACAGACAGTTACCTCGCTGACAACCCAAGCGAGAAAGAGAAGCATGAATATGGTACGCTGGAGAAGCTGACGATCCTCAACATCTCCTATGGCTCAATGCGGTATGCATCCTGAAAGCAGCATTTCATAGTATTCCGGAATGTAATTTTCCAGACACCAGATTTTTTTTTCACTACCGGCAGTCACTAGATCTGGGTTTTATTTCTTCTGCAAAGTTACTATTGCTACTAATCCATGAATTCTCTTTATTCAGAACCATTATCCCCTACTTGCCTGAATCAAGAATAGAAAGTACACTTAGTTGGCTTCCAAGCGAATCTAGCGACTTGATTGAAAGCATGTTTCTATTGTTAAATAATGGATAATAAACTTCTGGTCAATTATTTTGTTGTTTTGGTTTTGGTGGTTTACAGGTTGTGGATTCATTTTGCGGTTCTCTACTTCATCTCATTCAGTGCATACGCGTTGTTGTACCTTGTAAGACCACGTTTTTTTCAATTCGTTTCAGCTTTCAGGTTTGGATGAGGAACAGTTTCAATGCAAATATTGATTGAATCTCATGATTGTTCAAAACTCAAAAAAAAGTTGGTAATATGTTATGCTCCTCCTTCAATGTCCAGGAGTACAAGCATGTGACAAACTTGCGGTTGGACTATCTTTCGGGAGTGCTTCCTCAGCCTGATCAGTTTACGGTGCTCGTTCAAGCGATTCCAAAGCCTGAGAATGAAGAACTCAGTTACAGTGACAATGTGGACTACTTCTTCCGCCGCTTTCACCCTATTGAGTACTTGTCCCACAACATGGTTTATAAATCCAGCCATGTCACAAGCCTCTTGGTACGTGACCTCAAGCATTGATCAGATGAAATTTTCCTGTTTTCACGAAGAGAGTCTAGTGGTCCCAAATGTGATCTTCATAATTTGCTCGAGTTGCTAAAAGCACTACTAAATGTGCTAAAATTTCGAATTTAACTTTGTGTCATTCACAGCTTATCTTGTATGAAGAAAAGTTTTGGTAGAAGTTTTGCTAAATTTAGCCCCCGTTGTAGAGGTATTACAGAATATCAAGCCGAGTTAACCATGCCAATTGTAATGCAATTAAGGCAGATTCTAACCTGAACTCTGTCACTTGTAAATTGGCAAGGATTTGCTGAATACCTCGGGGTTTGGTTTCTCTGCTGGTTTTTCATGAAACTAAAAGTGAGAACTAGCACATTGACTGCAAGTTCTAGGAAATTTGAGATGGGTTTTAACGGTTTTGTGGTGTATGCAAATTATATTACAGAATGAACTGGAGAAATTGAAGCTGAAGATATTTGAATTGAAGCAAAAACCTCCCGGCCAGAGGAAGCCTTCTCGAACAGGTTTTTGTGGGCTCTTTGGGCCGGTGAAAGATCCCATCGAATATCACATTGAGAAGTTGGAGGACGTCCACCGCCAGGTTCGGCAATGCCAGATGGAGTTTCGACAGAAAAAAAAGGTTAGTAGACAAAGTGACCTGAAAAAGAATCCGCTCGCTGTTCACGTTGCAGACAAGTGAGTATATTTTATTAAGTCAATTTTAATTTACTAGTACCAATTGTAACATTATGGATACCTAAATGGCACTTTTGACTTACAACCAAAATCTGATCCTTATAAAATTCGTTTTTGTTACTTGATAGATCTACAAAATCCCATTTCAGGATCTTGAAGTTTGTCCTACCCTCAATTCTTCAACTGTTTATTCTAATGGGCTGTTTGCCCCTAGCGCTACAATATCATAAAAGTCGCAGTCTTATATGATATTTGAAAGTTTAGCATTGCACTGTGAACTTTGCATCTCATTCGTTGCAAAACTTCTAAATCAATGCTGCAGTGCTTTGTAAATGAAATTCAGAATTGCTATAATTAGTGATTCTAATAATTCTCTATGCCTGCTTCAAAATCCTGAATTGACATTTTGTGACGAGTGCAGGAGGTACCCACAGCATTTGTAACAGTGCGAACGCGTTGGGGGGCAGCAGTGACAGCACAGACACAGCAATCAGTAAACCCTCTGTATTGGGTGACTCAATGGGCACCTGAACCACAAGATGTAGATTGGCCCAACCTGGAGATACCTCACAACCAGATCTTTATTCGCCTAATAATTTCTACAGTTCTGGCCATCTTGATAACTTTCATCTACTATCCTTTAACATTTGCAGTTAAATTGCTGGAGAATCTGGATACTGTGAAGCAATACTTGCCCGAAATTATTGTGCAGAACATCTTGAATATGTACGCCCTCTTTAATCCTCTCCTGGAGTCTTGTCAAGTATACCATTGTCCTGATTTAGTCTGTCCACTCATGCCGTAGTTTTTTACTTCACACACTATTTTTCCCCCATTAATAGAGTGTGCACTTTGCAGAATTTGCAAAGAACTTGCTTAGTATGAAATGACATGGTATGTAAATGGTTACCGAAATATGCAGCCCTACGCAGGTGGAAAGACTTAATGAGGACTGCGGAATAGTTCTCTCTTTTAGAAGGAACTGAACTGTGTGTTTCACTTTGAAGGAATAAGTAGTAAGTGCTGACCTTTAAAAGGGTTTCAAAAGGGTTTAGGGTTTAGGGTTTAGAAAGAAAGATATGTATCAAATATATTGATGATTGTTTTTGATTGATATGTGGTGCAGCCCAGCTGTGAGATCCTTTGTGCAAGGGTACCTGCCAGCGCTTTTACTGGCTTTAATCTTGTACTTGGTGCCGAGCGTCTTTTTCTTCCTGTCACGGATTGAGGGTCACCCGTCTATAAGCCACCAGGAGCGGAATGCGTCATCGAAAATGTTCAGTTTGCTTGCTGGGAATGTGTTTCTGGCTGCGGTCTTGGGTGGTTCCCTGATTAGTATTAGTCAGTCCTTCACGGAGGATCCCAAGAGTATCCCCAGGAAACTTGCGGCAGCCGTTCCTAATCAAGTACGTGTATCCTCAACTCTGTTCAAATGCACTCAACTGAATCTTGCTTTGGAATTGGATAGTGTTTTTGTAGAGCAAATGGAGTGGCTTGACACATTTTAAGGTCGAGGTTACTCTTTTGGTCAGCTTTAGCATTTTAATACTAATAGTACAGCCATTGCAACATTTGCATCAACCCTGTATTGCACAAGAAATTGTTTAAGAAATTGTAGTGTTTTCTGTAGTTTGCTAGAACTGGATTATAAACACAATAATGCTTCCAATATTCCAATGAAAACTATTTAAAGATGAAGACGTGCCCATCCATATAGACGAGAATGTGGCAGTGAATCGTGACATTATGCATTTAATGTACTGTATAATCAATGTTAACCTGTGCTTACATGGGAAGATCACTTTGGGTTCCACCGGAGCCACTCTCTCTTGAGATCAATTTTCTCACTCAATTTATGATAATTTATTAGACAATCCCATAGCTCTTCAAAAATCAGTGGCTGTAGACAATCAGCTAAGTCACATGTACACTCAATTTGCTGATTGAAGTCCAACCAAGTGTTGATTGGAGGAGATGAGTTGCTGTTGGAAACAAGGGAGTAACCAATAAAAGTTTACATGAGGTCCTAACAGTTTTGGTATCCTCTACCTTACTGTGTTTTGTAAGTCATTGAACAAAATGAAATGGCTTATTATATGTCCACGTGTCCACAGCTGTCGAGATCTCTATCTGTTTGTTTGTCTCTAATCTGTGAGCCTGCAGGCGAATTTTTTCATCACGTATATCATGACGTCAGGCTGGACTGGCATGCCCCTGGAGATTCTGCAATCAGGCACCCTGGTGTTGAATTTCCTGAAGCGGCACACGGTGGCCG
Source organism: Thuidium tamariscinum (assembly GCA_947034885.2). Taxonomy (NCBI): domain Eukaryota; kingdom Viridiplantae; phylum Streptophyta; class Bryopsida; order Hypnales; family Thuidiaceae; genus Thuidium; species Thuidium tamariscinum. The sequence goes on along the minus strand of OX344752.2, from coordinate 20,789,275 downwards.
AGAAGCATAAGCCGCTGGTGGACAGTGTGTTTTCGTTGCCCTATTACCGCACTCTGCCCACAGTGCTCTTCTTTGTTCTGCTGGGTCTGGTGTATTCCATTATCAACCCGCTCATCCTCCCGTTCCTGCTCATCTACTTCATCTTGGGCTACCTGGTCTACCGCAATCAGGTGCATGTCTTTTCTAATTATCCCTCGTGCAGAGAGAATCCACTCCAGAAAGATAGTTTAGAAAACGTAGCTGCGTCTCTAATTACAACTGAGCATAGTTTCTATTATGAAGCATGAATTGGCAATTGAAAGAGGATTGCAACGCACTTTAGCATGCATGATTTGGACAACGTATGATTATCTTATGAATTTTTAAAATTGGGTTGTCACTAGGTGTACAAGCAACCAACACTAGGCTCTCATAGACCCTAACGTTTTGATTGTGTACATCTTGTGAAATCAATATCTAGGAAACCAGTGATGCTTTGGGGTTCAAATGTAGCTGTCACATTTGGGGCAATGTTGATCCATGGGTGTTAAACAATGTTGAAATTTTTAGAGGGTTTTCTACTATACTGCACCCAATGATCAAGATCAACATTCCTTGCTGAATAATGAATTAAAGTTGGCAATTTAATTTGGAAGATCCCTTCAAAATAGAGAGATTTCATTTTTTCCCTCATTTTTTTTGTTATTGGAAAAAGAATATACTGACAGGTGTTTTTAGAAATGTTTTTTTCTGACCCTGATCGCCGGGGTATGGTAAGTGACATGGTCAGAGAAAGATACTTGTAATGTTGACCGATGATAATTATCTGTTTTGAATGCTCGTGGAATGCCAGGTTTTGAATGTGTATGAGCCCAAGTATGAAACGGGAGGGCAATTCTGGCCGGAAATTCACAGCCGAACCGTCGTTTGCATCGTGTTCATGCAAGTGCTGTTCATTGGGATGTTTTCAACGAAAGGGCTGAAAGCGGCTTCTCTCGGGTGCATCCCTCTCCCGTTTCTCACGTGGTACTTTCATGAGCACTGCCGGCACCGATTTCTCCCCATCTTCAAGAATTTCAACCTGGAGGTACATCTTCTCGTCCTTTCTCATTGTTCTTATCTGCATAACATTCTTGAACAGGGAGTTTGGCGGTCCTTGTATAGTGTCACTGGAACAAGAAATATTTCTTGTTGCAGTGGCCCATAAATCTTGGGCAAGCTTGCATTCAGGATTTGTTACAGCGAAAGGAGACTTGATTCATGGGTAGCAAAGGGTCCGTCACCTTATAATTTTAAGTGTTACGAGGCTCAAATGTTTGGAAGGAATAGAAAGTAATCTGTTCGCAAGTCAATTCACAGGTCAAATCATTCTTCATAAATGTGGAAAGATAGAAATTTGTCTAGCCTTAGCGAGCGGTCTTGGAAGTTAAATTCGTTGATGGTTAGGAATCCATCTGCTTGGAGGTTCCTTTCCTGTTAGGAACCCATTTACTGTCATCACCCATTGTCTTTGAAACTCGTGACTTGTAAGAAAGCCACAGCAAAAGGGTTCCCCACCTTGTTTGAGATCTCGTGGCAAGCTTTCTGTTGATCAATTGCCAGGACTGGAATGACTCTGAAAATCAAGTTTTTCTGTGGTTTAACTTTTTGCAGAGCACCATGAAGAAAGACATTGCCGACGAGGAGTCCGGGCGAAAGGACGAGATTCTGAACACCATTCGAGATGCTTATCTGCACCCAGCCTTGCGTCATGTCGACTTGAACGTCGACCAAAACTCCAAGACACAACGCTTGCTTCCCGAGTCTTCCGGCTTTATTGATGCAGACGTACCCGTGTAACTTAGATTGGGACTTGGGTTTGAATCTCCTCATTTCTTTTTTCCTCTTTTCTTCTTTTACTTTCAATCTGTGCAATTGTGGTACTGTAAAAATCTCTCCCCATTGTTTAGATCTCCCTTCAGATATGGCAGGATTTGAGATCATGAAAAAAATTGGTTGAAAAAACCTCTTCAGTGTGCTTAGTTAGTACCAAAAAAAAAGGTGGAAGTGATAGATGGTGAGTGTATTTTATGAAAGGTGTTGACTTCACGAATGTGTAGTCTGTCAACTAAATCCCTGACGACGAAGTTGTGCAACAGGTGTGCAAGTGCAACTGTGTTTGGTATTGAATAATGCGCTTGATTTTCTTTGAAAATGGTATATTTTTAGGTTGCCAATTGGAGGTTCTTATTTCTTTCATGGTGAATACCTCCATTACTGGGCTCTGGAAACAGGTGGATGTGTTTTCTTGTGGCACTTCCGTAGGGGTTGCTATGGAAGATCAATTGTCTAAATTAGTCCAAGTGTTAAAACTGTTGTTCTATGCCTTCTTGACACAAAATTTCTGTTGAAGTTTATCTTGTGGCATGTTAAACCTGTAATAGCGTGGTGGATGGATGGATGATATGCGATGGAGTCATTCTCATTCATGGGGGAAGAAGAGATTAGGATTGTTCTTACAAAAAAGATATATATATGTACAATGTATCTATCAAAATTCCATAAAGTTTGATTCAAAATTGACTTTATAAGAACCTTTCAAAATTTCCATTTGCTGACCAACTTCAAGCCCAATTGTCCATTAATGGTTAAATTAGATTGAAAATCATTTGAATAAAAGACTAATTACTATTTTGCATGTATTTTGATACAATGGTTCAAATACTTGGCACCAAAGAGGAGCATTGCCATCCATACAACAAGCACATAATGGCAATTTTTGGACTAGAAATATACTACTAAAGTTGTTGCCAAAAGAATTTTATTGACCCTATAAAGATTGTTTATTTGCAAGGATTAGCAACTTTTTCAAATACAATTTATTTTTCTTCTACAAATAGTACATTGGCATAATAAATGATGGAGACTCCTATTTGCTTTTGCACACTAGGAGATGTACAATTTATTAGAAGATAATTTAGCAAATTATGTAGGTGGAATAAATAAATGATCTACTCTCTTAACCCCTAAATGCCCAAAGCCTATTTTGAGCTTCTTGGAATTTGTTCTAAGTTGAACAAAATGCCAAAATTTTGATGAGTTGTATCAATGTTTTGAATTGTAATTGTATAAATTCAAATTAGACTTGTTAGAGGTCAAAAGTGCAAAAGTGATGTGAAGTCTTTCTAACCTCTTTTCGTAAGTGAAATCTAAAAAGTTGGTGACCAAAAAAATACAAGGTTAAAGGGCCTAATATGCATAACTCCAATCAATTTATGGCTTCTCAAAATCTACTCTACAATTTTTGCAAATGAATTTTGAATGTGATTTTTTCTCTAAGATCTAGCGTATTTGAAGCTCATTTTCAAGAGTTCTCAACACTACAAAAATGAACTCAGATTGCAATCAATACCCTTGTACAAAATCTTGAATAAAAAAATCATTATCATTCATTTTCCAAATCAGATTTTGACACAAAAACTAGACTTCAGAAAGAACTTTCTAAAATTAGAAACTACTAAAAATAAAAATTATATTAGATTTTATTAAACTTCAAATTTTTACAAATACTAGATTTTGGTACCTCGGGCATTTAGGGATTAAAGCATGACCTATTCTAGTATTTTTATGTGTTTTTGAAACAAGCCATAGATATCATATTCCAATATGAGAACAAAACATCACAATGAAAACTATGAAGAAGTTATGATCCAATTTCTTGATAGGATGAACATTTGCTAAACATATAGTGTCAAAATTATAGTAGATTACCTATTACTCCAGCTTATGGGAAAATTTGGATTTAATATAAGCAAGCTCAAAAGCTAAACCAATCCAAACAATGGAATTAGAATTACATTGGTTTTTTTCTCTTTGAATGTTATCTACAATGTTCTAGTAAGGTACATTTGAGAGTTTTTAATGCATTCAGAAGTAAGTCATTTTGGGCAAAAAGTACCATGTGCCACCTTGTGATTTAGTTTGGTGTGATGTGGATCTCTCAAAATTTGACATGGCAATTAAATGGTACTTCTTTGTCAAAATTGGCTCTAACATAAAGTCTTTAGAGATCACTTACATTCACTTCAAAAATTACATAACTTAAAAGATATAATACTATTTATCTACAAGAGATAAAATTTATATAAATTCTTAGAAAAATAGTGAATTGTAAATTCACATGAAATTATTAATAGAATAGTTTCAAAATATATTTAGATATTTTGGAAAAAAAATTTAAAATTTAATAAATGTATTGATTATGTAGCCTTCTTTTAATTCCAAGTTAACACAAATAAAAACTACCAAATTATAAAGAAGTAATTTCCTGAAGCTTGTACTACAAAAATATATCAAAGTAGTACGAACATGATGGCTTCTAATGTAACTCATAATGTAACTAATTTTTCATTTTTTTGAAAAATTCACACCAATAGATTCTTGCTTTAAGTGTACAACCTCTATCTATATGCCTATTTTGAGTAGTTTGAAAATCAATCACAATTAATTTATATGATGTGCCAAAAACGCATACAAAAGAAATCTAAAATAACTATTTGACATCTATTAAGATCTAACAAATCAAAAAATTAGTAATTTAATGTTCAATTGCTTAATTAGAAGAATTTACATGTCATATTTTTGGTAAATTTTTAGTCTTTTAAAATTGTAACTATATAACTTCTAAACAAGATGGATCAAGGATCATTTAGGAAAAGGGAATACAACAACATTTATATATAGATTTTAAAGTTTATAATTTTGGATCATGAAGGGGTTAAAAACTTGAAATTGGATTGAAGTTTACAAAATCTTTTAAGGTATCATTAGAAGAAAACCTTATTGAAGTCAGTACAATCTATATGAGGATTGCTAATATGTGAGTGTAGAGGTGTGAATCCATGAGCCTAGAAGACTATACACCTAGTACATACAAGTCTATATTAGAAAAATCTTCATTGATTATAGTGCATCTATGTATAAATCCCGGCATAAATACCTATATTATAGGTGTTTATGTTATAAGCACCTTCAATGGTTGTAGAAAATCTTCTTATATAATATGCTCAAGACTCACATGCTCACATTTTCATCCTTAAATACTAACACTATTGCAATCTACATGACATTTTTTTTCTTGTAATAAAAAATGCTAAATTTAATGCCAATATCTAGTGTAAATTTTGAAATTGAAGTGATGAAATAAATTTGAGGTTAAAGAATGTAATAAGAATAACATGCACTTAACGTGTATATCATAATAAATTTATCACTTTCTAAAATTTACTCTAAAATTTTTCAAATTGAATTTCCAATGTAACTTTCTCCCCAAGATCCCAGGAAGCTAATACACCCCTTGTACAAAATCTTCAATAGAAAAATCACTAACATATTTTTTTTGTTAATTGGATTTTTAAAGCTAAAAATAGAACTTAAAATGTATTTGACTAAAGAATAAAACACTAAAAATATAAATTTGTTGAGATTCAACTTAACTTCAAAGCTTGGCTCAACATCAAAATAGAGTGTCTTAACCATTAAAGAAGTGGTTTGTAATTTGGAGGGGTTTCCTTATTAAAAAAAATTTAATTATATTTTCCTTGAAAGAAAAATTGAATTGGCATCTAACCCATGACATCTTTAGAAGGAAATATTTGTCAAATTGATTACGAATTTTGATGTTGGAATTACATAAGACTCTAAAAGTGTCACTCCCCTAATACATTCATTGTTGATACATCAGAGAAAGCAATGTATACCCCATATTAGATAATACTGACAACCCAATTACCAACAAGGTTTTTTTGGTGATATTTTGCTCAAAAGTAATGCAATTTTTTGGAGAGGATAAATATTATACAATATATTATTCCATTTGCAATTAATGAAATTGATGACTTACTACATATTCTAAGCTCAAAATCATTCTTTATTGGATGAATGTATACTCTTTTGGATGGATAATTTAAGTTTTATCTTCATTTTTGCATGTTTCATCTATTTATGTAGATATAAATAATTGCATTATCCCACCAAATTTTTTTTTATACTATCTTAAACCTATAACAATGTGGTGGTCTAAAAGTGTCCAATGGATGGCAAAGAATCCTTCTACGTAAGCCAAAAGTACACAATTTCATCCTTCAAAGTTTGTGCAGAAAGGAGAGGTCTTGCATAGAAGTGTTACCTCCAATAAATGCTCTTGATTTCTTTTTCTTTTTCTTGAGCAATTGATTCACATGGTACCTTTGAGGATGATTTCCCCGGTTAAATAAGTTAAATGGGAGATTTAAAAAACCCAAAAAATCCACCTGGGTTGTAAGTTACCTGAAGAATTTTGGGATCCAAGTCTTCCGGGCCCCCTCCCCAAGGCGGAAGCCCTCGCTCCTTTTCGTTCGCCCTCACTAAGTTCAGTTACTCTCCCTTTCAATAAGATCCCCCGGCCAGGGCCTTGCGCTTCCCCCTCCCCGAGGCACAGCCATCGCCTCCTCTTATTCCCCCTTGCAATGCACAGATAGATACCCTCCCATGGCGGATTACCCCCAGGATCATGTCTAGGAGGAACGATTCAAACTTGTTGGCTTCCTAGGAAGGCCAAATATACAGAAACGGAGGGCTGTTGGTTTAGGGGAGGTTGCTTGCATTCCTTGTTTGTTTGCTGGCTGGCTGGCTGGCTGGCTTGTTCGCAGCGATGGAGGGCGGCAACAGACCTGTGGGCACGGATGGATATGACTACGCCTACCGCATGACTGTTGACGACCGTGCGTACCTTCCTTCATCTCATTAATGGAAAACAAACAACCCGCCAAGTTTTTTCGTGTGTGTGTGTGTGGTTGTTGTTGTGGTTGTGTTTGTCGTCGTCGTCGTCGTCGTCGGGTTTTGTCTTGGGGTAGGGGGATTCTTGTGTGACAAGGTGTTCGGATTTGGATTGTGTGTGTAGGGTACAAGAGAGCGGCGGAAGGGCGGGTCACGCTTCGGAAGTTTGTGTCGTTGCAGGTATGGATTCTCTGTGTTTGGGGTGTTTTTAGGGTCCTTTGAATTCGATTTCTTCTCTCCCTTGTGGGGTTTGTGAAATTTTTTGGGGTGGGATGGAAGTGATCGGTGAGCTCATGAGCTTTGGCTTCTGAGGTTGTTAATAGAAGAGGAAAGAAAATGAGCTGCTTCAAGGGTGGCAAGAGTTTTGTTAAGTTCTGATTGCGGTTTATTGGGGGGGGTTTTGGAAATTCGGAAGGGGATTGAATTTGGTGAGATTTGGCAGGCGATTTTGCAGATCTTGAAAGCGACATGGGCTTGTCTTGGGGCACTGAATGGAGACCCTCCGAACTACGAGCTGGTGACTTCTTGTGCTTTTGGTGGAGCAGCTGTGCTTCTAGGAACGTTAGGTGAGTGTGTCTTTCAAAAAGGTTGAGAGAGCTTTGTTTAAATAGGGTTCAGTCCCACCTCTCTAATGTGACATTCTGGATACCGTGTTTGTGCAATTGGACACTTGGAAATGATTGAGTGACACTTTCAGATTTAGGGTTTCCCAAATATGTCGGTGAGATTTTTTTGACTTAAAGCTGACCCGTTCGTTGATCCTTGGTGTCGTGTATTGGATTTCGGGTGTAACAGGCTCGAAAGGAGGCTCTAAATTGCTCAAGCTTTACATCTTCGTGACATTCATTGCTGTTGGACTTTCTCTAATTCCCTTCGCATCGGGTCACTTTGTTGGAAAGGCAAGAAGTTCTGCATAATTTGGGTTTTGATTTGTGGTGGCTGTTTTTCTTTCCACTGGTCTTGGTACAGTGTATTCACAAATCTGCTGTGAACTTAATGACGTGGTCTGAAGTCACGTTGCTTCGAAACTCAACTATTGATTGGGTATTGAATAAACTCAATGCTTGTGATCTAGTTCCTCCAAATATGGATTCTTTTTGTGGCTTGGTATCATAAGAACTGGGGTACTGAGGGTTTTTACTGACATGACTGCAGTGGAAGGACAACTGGGAATATCTTCAGGTTACTGGTGACTACCATCGAGTTCTTTATTGTACTCTTGAAGGGGTGGTAGAGTTGGCAGGTAGATTTTTCAAGCCTTTATGATCAATCAGTAATAGCGTCTTCCAGAATGCACTATTTGTTTCAATTGAAGATGCATATATATTTCTTGTTGGAGTTTTGTTGTCACAGTTGCCTCCCAAGTCACGGGAGCAGAGTCTTTCTTACTTTGTCGAGTACTAGACTTTCCCTCACGCACACAGTTCCATTCCTCTGTTGTGCAGGGGCCCTGTTGCAACTGATATCCGTGCTCATCGCGTTCAATTTTATGAAGAATATCAGCCTGCCCAAGAAACGGGTCTGACAGAGCTGAGACTCGGGGACGGGTTGAAGTGGTAGCATTGGTGGCAATGCATTATGTACAAAAGGATTGTATCTCGGGCGGGATTCTATGCCGGAGGGAAAAGGGCGTGATCCATAAGGAGGGCTGCTTGGCACCCTTGACTCTGCAAGGTAGAATTTTTTTTTTCAGGTTTAACCTCTTTGAGTTCAGAACATGAATGTCCAGTCTCAGAAATTTCTAGACTGGGGGGGAGAGAGATCCACATTCACATGCACTGCATTCAGGGACCCTGTTTATACTTACCAAGCAGAACTTGCTGCAGTAGATCCAGCAAGCAGTTTGCCAGGCTTTTTGTCAAGGTTGCTTTGATGTCCTCCTTTGTTATGCCTTCTTCTGTTCCGAGCGTAATCGTGTGAACAGGGACCGTGTTGGACATTACATTCAGTTTTCGCATTCATATCGTGCTTCAGAAGTTCCCGATTTGGGTGTAACCAATGAAGTAAGGTGATGTGGGTACTAAGATTTTTACTGATAAGGAGCCTTTTTGCAGTCCAGATTATAGTACAGCGTGCAGATTAAAAGTGTTTTTTTTGAGGCAGAGGAAAGCCTTTTGGGTTAATGTTGTTCACAGGTAGTACGGAGCTTGCGGCTGAGGTCTGCAATCCTGGAAGGTAGATGTTCTTTTCATTTTGTGTTAGCTGTACTTTCTTAGAAACATATCCAGAATAAAATACTTGTACATTGATAATGAACTGTTTTGCGCTAGAGCCTACACCACGCAGCTTGGTAACATCTGTATCATATTTTATTTTTTGGGAAGCAAGGTGACATGTAGTCAGTGTTATGATGTTGAGGTGATGCACATTCACAAATCAATGTGTGTTTAATTATCCATTGTACAAGAGTTTGGAGAGATGAATTTAGGGAGGTGTCTCCTATTATAGGAGGAGGCTCAGAAATGGAGCTTCTCAGGAGAAAATCAGTTCTGCAGAAGAGAGGACTTGCCCAATAATTTTTATTTGGGGGGGCTTGAAAGAGAAATGATAAAGTAATCTTTGGCAATTGAAATTGTAATTTTTGGACTCATAATGAATTAGGTATATTTTTTCTAAGTGAAAGATGCATAGGTTGCTAGTGATGCTCATAGAGTATAGCAGTAATGAATAAAAATCTGCCTTGGAATGGAGCAAGTGAGTCCAAAAATTAATAAATAGGGTACTTAAGGATGTTCATGATAGTTCCATGAATGCCCCAATACTATGTCAGAAATGGAGCATCACACATGTCCCATCCTTGCAATAATGTTTGACAACTCATTACTTCAAAAGTGCATTTGCTTCTAAAATAACATCTTTTGATCAATTATTGTCAAGTATCATTTGAATTTTCAAGTTAGTCATTTAATTAATCATTACATAGTGATTAACAGTCCATAATTGTAGCCCTCATTCATTGCTTACTATCTGAAAATTGTACACTTTGAATCACACTCCCTTCAAAAAATGAGCTCCATTCTAGCAATCATGTGCATTACTTATAGACCTTACATAGGGATGGTTCTTAATGTCTGCACCATTTCAGAGCTTGCTACCTTAGGTGGTGATTATCTTCACCTAGGAGTAACCCAAAGTCCATATTCCAAATGATGATTAGAGTGCTTATGGCCAATGTTTTGTTGGAATGCCTTCTCATTCATCTAAAGTTTTTCGAAAGATAACCTATCTAATTTGATGGAATTTAGAAATGTGGAAATAAGAATTTGAAACAAAATTCAAGATAATAGGATACTAAAATTTAGTTTTTACAAGCAACATTCAAATTTTGTTTGTGTTTGCAAAAAAAACAAAAATGGAGCTACATAGTGAGAGACTTTGTCATTGTCTTTGTTCAAACTTACCTTCGGTGAGGGAGGTACATTAAGTACTTTGTTCTAAAAGTTCACTTCAAAGGCATATTTTACTTTCTCATTGCACCAACAATGTCTAAATTATCTACACTGTATGAAGTGGGTGTCATTAGCGATCACTATTTGTAATATATTCCTCAAAATATAAAGTGACTTTGGTTGGATAGCAATTCCAATTGTCTTTCCAAAAACAATTATTAGAAACTCAAAGAACATCACCATAGAAGTTGGTGGCTTAGCTTAAAAAAAGAATGAACCACCCTTGTGAGAACCTTGCTGGAAAAGAACATGTTTTCATTAGCTAGTTGAAGGGCCAAAAAATATACAAGGCTAGAAGGTCCCTTGGCATTTCAAGTGGGCTTGAATTCTTAACAAGGTTCCTATTAGGCTCCAATTTGGATTACAAGTTTGCTAGAAATGAGTATGGCACTCCGCATTTAATCCTACCTTTTTCGTTTTTTCAAATTCCTCTAGCCTAGTATTTAGACCTTTCAACATCTACATGAGAGTAAATTAATGGTTACAAGCTAGAGGGGGGTTGGGGGGACAATAGAAGAACATTATGCAATAGAAATCACTTTGATACCCTAGTTTAACAATTCCAATCAAGTAATGAAAATGTGCTTGAATCAACTACAAATCAAACAGATAAGTTGTTTTTGAGCTATACACTAGTATTTTTTTCAAGACCAAATGTCTACCAACCTTGCAAATTAGATGACTTCTCTTAATACATTCACCTATTTTGAAGCCCAATAGGCATGCTCTAATATTACTTTTCCACAATCACCTGCTTTGCAAGCCCAATGAACATGCTTTAAGTTAATATTGCTTTTCCACAAGATTCTAATGATACCATACTCTACTAATAGGCTCATGAATAAATATTTCAAAAAGATGATGCCTAATTTTTTGGAAATTATCTCATTACCTTGCCTTATATTTAAAAATTGCATTTTATAAACAAATAACCTCTTATCTTCTTTAAAACCATTAAATGAAGTATCTAAACCTAGTCAAATATACTTTAGTTTTGCTTTGCTTTGACATTATTTGAGAAGTACAAATTAGAATTTGCTTCAACTTCAAATTTTTAAAAAAAATACTCTCTACCGAAGCCTGGTACCTTTGGTTCGATATATTGTTTTCCTTATCAATGGGATTTGGTCCATTTGTTTAAAAGAAAAAGAAATAGTCGAATGCTTGTACTTTATTAAATTTTAAATGATTGCCTAAATAGTATAAATTAACTTTTAGTCTTGTTGAACACTATTTTCCTACTTTAAATAAATATTCGTCATTGATGTCAAGAACCTCCTAGTAGGGTACGGTACCTTTTCTAGTTGAAGAAAATTTCACACGTGGCCTCCATGTACTGGATGGTGTGTGACATGATCAACTCATTTTCCAGCAACAAAGGCAAGGCAGCACGGCAGCAGGGGATTGGCTCCAGCGATTGGATGTCAGAACTCAGAACCACCCCCCATGATAAAATAAAATAAAATAAATTCTAACTTAATGGAATCCTTTGGGAATCTTCTGCAACTTATTTAATGCGGCTGAGCTGGAGTATAAACTATTCCAGTTGCTGAGCTGGACTTTCCACGTGGCAAGCTTCCGTGGAGTTCAGGAAAGTGGGATTGTCCCTGCTTATAAGCTTTCTGACTGGTCGGGAGGAAAAATATAAAATTAAAATAAAATTGTGGAGGTCACCCCCAGCTAAGCAGCAAAAAGTGTTCCACACAAAAAAAAATAGAATTGTAGAGGTCACCCCAGCTAAGCAAAAAGTGTTTGACACAAAAAATAAATTTTAAATTTTAAATTTTAAAGAAATTTGTGGAGGTCACCTTAGCTAAGCAAAAAGTGTACGACAAATGATTGCAAGCGAGACTATAGAAGCAAGGAATGCATGTATTCATAGGGTGGCATCATCCTAGGATTAAGTCTAAAACTATGCTATGGCTATTTTTTGGCTAATGAATGACAAAGAATCTTCTGTAGAGTACAGAAATGTAATTGTTCATCTTTAGAATCTTGTGTAAAAAGAAGGAGATCATGTCAAACTATATTTTTCACCTCCAGTGAGCACTTTTTTCTTTATTTTGAAAGTAGATGATATCATGTAGTACGAAAAGGGATGAATTCTACAATCACTAGTTAGGTGTTTTAAAGGTTAACCTTGTAAAAACGCAAAAGTCTAAAAGTGGCTTATGGATGACAACATGGTTGCTAGTATATGAGCATACAAAGTGTAAGCCTATGAGCCTAGAATTCTATACACCTATAGTATAGATGTCTATATTATAGACATCTGAATGATTATAGTGTATTTATGTTCTAAACACCTATATTATTGGTGTTTATGTTATAAACACCTTCAATGAATGTAAGATACTTACTTATACTTAGACTCAAGGCTCATAGGCTCACACTTCTATGTTCACATACTAGCGTCATTGGCACATTAATTTGACCTCAAATGTATACTCATGTTTTTTTTTATAAACAAGTGATATACACAATACAAAAATAGATTATCTCTATAATAACAAGCTTGTTGTTTCAAGATTAAACTGTAGAGGCTTAGTCATATAACAGGTTTTTAAAATTTTAAGTAGGTTTGCATTTGGTCAAATTTTTCCATAACATTTTAGAAACTTTTTTTGGAAGATAATGGAACATATTAGATTTCTAGGAATATAACTTTCGTTTCATTTGGTAGATAGAAAGAAAAATGATATAATCTCTTAGAGTAAAAAATAATGCTTGATTTCAGGTGTACACAAAAACAAAAAAACTCAAAATTAATTTCTTATCATTTTTTTCCCTGTATGGAATATTTATGTCTACAAAATAATTTGTTGATTCATTTTATTAGAATGAGTGAGGTGAAATTTATATAAGATCTTGTTTTGTGGATAATTTGGACATCTTTAAAGAAAATATTGTATAGGATTTTGTTTTGAATTTTCACAATTTTTCAAAACAAGATTGTTCAGAGGATGTAGATTACTTGTTACAACAACATCACCATTAGGATTGACTTGTTTCAATTCCATTTTAGAATTATTAACAATTTAATTTGTATTTCTATGTTGTCTCTACTCATGCTTTGTAATTTTCTTAAGAATGAAAATAAAAATAAAAATAAAAAATTTTGTCCTAGATTTCTAATTGAATTGCCAACCATAAATATTAAAACCTCAAAACTTTGTTGTGCAAAAAATTTAGTTTAAGGGATTCAAAGTCTAAACACAAAGTGCAAAAGAATCTTTTTTTTTACTTTGAATATGAACATATTACAATCTAGATGGACAAATTGTTTGAAAAATTTTCCACACATTCTACCACAAGCCTAATGAAAGTTCCTATAGATGTGTACAAAATGTAGTTTTCTTCATTGCTACTTTTTGTGCTAGAAATGGAAGTTTTGAAGTAGTTTTTGGTCAAATGTAGTCATCAACCTTTGAAATAAAGATAAGAAGACCCAAAGATAATTTAAGCTCTAAAAGTGTTTTCTAATGTAGACGTATATATTGCATTCTTCAATATACCAATAGTAGATATGTTAATGTGCAAATGCTTCTAAAGCTCTATGTAATTTGGACTTCAATGTTTATAATTTATTCCACAAATAATTCAAAAATATAAACGAAAGTTGATTAGGTGTCAACTTCTTAGAATATTTTGATGATTTAGACAATGATAATTTATTTCTTTTGGATTTGTTGGATCAATCATGTACATAATCAACTTTAATCTTTGGACAAATCTTTCAAATGCAATAGCATTTCTATATATATATCATGGTTTCAATTAAAAAAACTCAAATATTGTAAGAACTAACATCATTTGCAAGTTTGCAAAATTGTTGATATTTTTAATTTTATAAATTTCAATTTCTTTCAATTTTTGTATACAACAATATGAAATTATATTTACCAATATGTCATGGCATAAAAAAATTTATAAAAGAAATTGACAATAGATGAAATAGTTCCAAATCATTGTGAACAAAACCAACTTTTAAACATGGCCTATTTTGAAATTAATTTTCTTTCAAATCACAACTAATTTTTTCTTCAAACTTCCATGGCAATGTGTAGTATGTTGCATACTACAATTTTTATATGTCTACTTTTAAACTTTTTCCATTGATGCTTATGGTATCAATGTTTGAGTGAAATTTTTTAATTTGTACTCAATTTTGTTTGTCATGACTGTAGTATTTTCAATCCTTTATAAATTATGAATATTTTATTTTATTTTAAATAAAACTTTATTTTGAAAGTCATAGTACTGAGTGAAATAGTTTTTTTGACACAAAGATAACAAGGGTCATTGCAAGAAACACCGACCACTTTTGTAGCACTTTGCAAAATTTGTTCTTGTCCAATGCTATAACTTTTGATTGATGAATCTATTGCCCAAACCAAAAAAACTTTTTCTAGAGTTTTTGATTGCAATCATATTTTATATTTTATAGAATTTAAGAAAATCATTTTATATTTAAAAGTTATTTTTGTTAATTTGTCACACTTTCAAGGTTAGGGTTTTTAATACTATTGGTTGGTTTAAATTAATGATTTTTGGTTGAAATTTCTGTGGTATGTTTTTATAGTAGATAGACATGTCTCTACCAAAGGGCATCTAAAAGAACCTTATTTTATGACCTCTACATTAGTGCAAATAGACCTCCCTTGCACGCACACTTCCAAACATTAGAAATGCTTTTGAACTCATTTTCTTAGTCAAACCTCATCACCAAAAAGTCTTCTCAAATGGAAAATTTTTAGTTTTGTTCAAAATTGTTTTTCCTATTTTTTACAAATTAAAACGTCAATGTATGTATTTTCTAGGACATCATCTTAGACATTGAATTCTAGTAAAGAAAATACATACATTGACGTTTTAATTTGTAAAAAATAGGAAATAATTTTGAACAAAACTAAAAATTTTCCATTTGAGAAGACTTTTTGGTAATGAGTTTTGACTAAGAAAATGAGTTCAAAAGCATTTCTAATGTTTGGAAGTGTGCGCACAAGGGAGGTCTATTTACACTAATGTAGAGGTCATAAAATAAGGTTTTTTTAGATGTCCTTTGGTAGAGACATGTCTACCTACTATAAAAACATACCACAGAAATTTCAACCAAAAATCATTAATTTAAACCAATCAATAGTATAAAAAAACCCTAATCTTGAAAGTGTGACAAATTAACAAAAATAACTTTTAAATATAAAATGATTTTTTTTAAATTCTAAAAAATATAAAATACGATCGCAATAAAAAAATCTAGAAATAGTTTTTTTGATTTGGGCAATGGATTCATCAATCAAAAGTTATAGCATTGGACAAGAACAAATTTTGCAAAGTGCTACAAAAGTGGTCGGTGTTTCTTGCAATGACCCACAATTGTTTTTTGCAATGATCCATAACATTGTATGCATCATGTTGGATTTGTGGCATCTTGCTAACATTTCTAATACTTGAGTATTGCTTCCTTTTTTGTTCTATGCCATTTGCTTTCTTCTACCTTTGTGGTTGTGCATGGAAGTTGAGGTTCTTTTGCAATCTTCTTGTAATGTTGTTTCAAATTTGTTCCAACCCCTCTTACATGTTCATGGAATTGGAAGATTGTTTGGTGGTTCCATCATTAATATTTTAAAGATAGAAAATTGGGATTGAAAAAGTTTGGAAATAAACCACCTTTTCTTTTTGTTTGCGATATAGTGCACTTTTTTTAAAGTATTAATTGATGTAAATTATAAATCCTTGAAGGATGTTACTTGGGTGATAAGTATCCATTCCCCAATCCATTCAAGTATGATTTAATTTTTGGACCAATAGTTTCTTTCTTTCCACATTAATGAAGAAAGTCATCTATTAGATATTTTGTCTCTTCAACATCTTTTCAAATTCCTAAAACAATGTCTAAAATTGTTTTATACCAAACCAAATAAAGATTGAAGCATTTCAAATGACAAAATTAGATTAGTTCTTAGCATTGTGACTAATGTCTTATCCAACAAGATAGAATACCCCATTCCAAAACCTATATAAATTCTTGATCCTACATTTTGATCAAAAGCTAAATTCTTTATAATCAAATTCCAATGAAGTTCATTCAATTTTTGAGGTATTGATGGACTCTCATCCCTTGAATTCCTTTTTTATGAACAATTTTATTATGTGTCTAGGAACATTAATAGGTACCTAATACCTTTCACTTCAATATTGATACAAAATTTAAGAAAATAATTTTAAGATATAAAAATTTCATCCAAATTTTTCTCTAAAGGGCTAATTTACACAAATTAATGAATTATGATTCTTCAATAGAAAAACTCAAATTTCTTAATAAGTCATCAAATTCTTTATCTTATTAGTTTCCAATACTAATGTAATGAAAATGGCACAATAGGGTACTTATTTGAAAAAAACTCACACTTGATTGGGTCACTTGATTGGTAGCCATTTTGGATGAAGCTATGAGATGGGAATGGGTCAAATGAAAAATCTTCATTTAGATCGAAGAAAATATTATTTCTTTGAGGAACAAAACCTCTTTTTTTCATTTCTTCCTCACCTTATTTTTAGACATATACATCAATTTCTCAATAAATATAGGCTGAAATGATTTAACCGTTCATGGTCTTCCTTCCTTAGTGACAAGTGAACGCCCGACATGTTGCGAAATCAACGTATTGCAAAATAATCTGAAACCGACTGCTAATGACATTGAGTGATAGGACTATTCATAAACCGTGACAGCTAACAGCTAACTTAATAGCTGTTGGAATACGCATAAAAGGACCTTCAACCACTGGATAAGACATTACAAAATAGTCTATTGTTATCACATCAACTTTCGAATGCCCTCATGCAACTATCTTCCAACAGTGAATGCCTTAAAAAAACAAAAACAAAAACAACAAAAAACAGTTAAACACAGTCCACACCCAGTAGAATGTAAAAAGATTAGTAAAATTTCTCTATGCATGTAGAAGTCCATGTAGAATATCCGGAACGTTACTATACAAGGTTGGCAAATCCCATCGCCATACGACCCTCACTGCCTCCAAAGAATGTAACCCACTAATTGATATGTACAAAACACACCATCTGCACAAGTTGATGTACGAGATGGCGAAGTGAAATACTGCCTGTCCAGGTCATCAATGTTCAAATATTTACAACTACTTTCCAAACAATCACCACCTAGCCATCTCTCAGCTCTACCAATTGGTAAAAGCATAAGCCAGGAAGTGCATTCTAATCCTTATTTCGGTATGCAAAACTTGGAGATCTGCCGACATGACAGTTGAAACCTCTCTTGCAGATAAGAATAGGCCAAAACTTGGTTGTGTCAGTCTGTGTCCACTCCTTCACTTCAGGTGTCCTCCGTCATTGCTCTGAACTAAGAGGAGCTCTTTGAGGACCGAAGAAATATATAACCTAAATCCTCATTCTAAGATACATTGGGCAAGGGACGTGGATGGCTATCTTCCAGACGAGCTCTCGACTGCGCATCCGTGATCGAGAGCGCCATGGCCAACATCATCTGCTCTTCAAAAGTTTGGGGTAGCATTACCTCTCCGAATTTGCCAGTCATAAGTCTGGGTAAGCTTGCCATAACTGGGGCTTTCATTGGCATAGCACAGCTACTTGTTCCAACCTCGGCTTGTCCAGAAGAGGCTCTTTGTAGAGTCTCATAGACATGCTCCCCTTTGATTGCGTGTCGCTCAGCTAACGCAGCAATGGCAGTTGCTAACCCCCCTGTCATTGTGCCACTGGCACGCAGGTGGTGATGTTCTGATCCTGTTGGTGGAGACTGAGCTTGGGATACGGAAGCTATGTCAGCAGCCACTCCAAACTCTGGATCTGGTTGATTTGACGCCATTTGAACAGATTCGGAAGCAGTATGCCTATGGCAAGTTCCTTGCTCCTGAATGTACAGAATATTGGATGAGTATTAGTCATGAATTTAATGAGATTAAGGTGCCCTTCGCAAGGAAGGCCAAAAATTTGTAGATGTAGGTATGGTAGCCGCGAATTGGAATTTTAGTCAGATTAGACTTTTCAGCACTATTAGACAGCATTAAGAGGATCTCCTCCACGATTCATAGGGAGGCCCCCCAATGTTCACAGTGATCACTATGACGGTAGCAAAAAACTCCCTATGAATCGCGGCATGTTCTATTAAAAATCGAAGCTGAGCTTATCGTCATTTGAAATTAGAAGTCATGAAGCAGGGACTGACTGCATACCTGAATTGATTGCCAGATTGCCTCCATAACCATAATGTCTTCCAAATCAAAGTCAAGTTCATCGGCTCTGAAATCAGCACAAAAATATGTTAACCGCCAATTCAACAGGTGCACTGAGAAACAACACAAGCTGTGTCAAATGGTGGACTTTTCCTTCGCTATTTACCGTCTGCCGTTAAAAAAAGATGAGATTCTCAACGTTTAGACTGGTCTTTTTAACAGACCTGTGACGAGAATAGACAGATGGGACTGGTCTCGCTTGATGCTGCGACGTCGCAGATTCCATTTGTTGGCTGGCAGGTGGTAAAGGCGCCAATACTGGTTGCTGAGGGGCAAGAGTAATAGAAGTCAAACTTTCTTCACTCCCGGATTCCTCCTGCACCCGTGATGAATCCAGATCATCACACGAACTGTCGGATAAGCCTGGTGCCACAGGTTCCTGCTCAATCCACGCTACTTTTTAAAATTTGTCCCCATTTACAGCATCGGAATTCTTTTGCACAAACATGACCAGTGAATAATCAAAACTGGTTTCTTCGATCATCGCCATCTAAAGTGGCCCTAAGTATAATACTCATCAAGACTGTCACGGTCTCGATGATCACAAGTTTTTACTACGAATAAGCATCAACCACGTTCCAGAACTTTCCAGCAGAGTGAACCAAGAAACCTCAGAGACAATCAAATCCACACCAGATAATCACGCCCAGCAAACCATAAACTCTTCACTTGTGAAAAGCCGCTAAGCACTGGCATTCGCAATAGAGACCACTGATTTTAAAGCTATCATAACAAAAAAAAGGGATCAAGTACTCTTTTCCTTAATCGTTTTCAATGGTAGGAGTGGGCTAATTCACCTGTTGTGACGTCTCGATGACATCAGTGTGGATGGAGCAGGATTCGGGAAGTTCAACAACAGAGCTAGTATCTCCGAATTCAGCAACGGGAGTCCCCGGCGTGTCATCAGGACACTGAGTTTCCTTCTGACGCTGCTCCCGTTCCTCATCATCCAAGATCTCTTGTTTCCGCATACGTATCTTAGCCTCTATTACCTTCTGCTCTTCCTGCGACACAGTGAATACACAGCGTTAGTTGAAAATAGTAGCTGAATAACCTCAAAAAGAGAGATGTCGAATCTTAGTCCATTGGCACAATATTTTACAAGATTCAATTACTCGCAAGGGATAAAATGACTAGGAGCACTCACTGCAGCTTCAATGATCCTTTCCTCTTGAGTCTTGCCACCACGGAACTCCACAGTGTAGTTGTGAGATTTGCAGAACGGGCATCTGCGGCATCCGTAGAAAAAAATTGTTAAGATGCGAGGGTACTCAACCCGTTCGGACCAGATCCCGACTTGCAGTGGTCTACAAACTCCACTTCAAACACTAGCATAAGAAATTCGTACATAAAAGTAAAAATTTGATCTTAACAGAATCAACTCTTGTAATGCATTATAATGATCTCTACATTGATCTCCCAAATATCTCACTTTCATATCTGTTAATCTGAAATAAATTAGCTCTACCTTATCAACCACTGCTTGTTATATAAATAGCAAGACATCGCAAGTAATTTGCTTGGAAGAGAACAAAAGCTTACTGTGTGGCCCGAGCCGCTCGAGGAGACTTCATCTGCAGGTAACACTCTGGAGACCGAAAAAAAAGGTCATGCCAAATTAGGATAAAATTGGACGAAAAGGCTTGTAATCTAAAACACCCCGTGCAACCATGCACCGACAAAATTAAAACAATACAGTGGCGATTGTGATCCAATTTAAAAGAATATGAAGCTGGGTCACACCTGTACAGACGCCTTTAGAGCAGCACTTTGATCGATTCAGGCTTGGATAGCACTGCAGCATCGCACGTAGTTAGCTCACCCACATTCTCATACGAAGATTGAAACAAAACACCTAGCACCAAACCAAGGATTCATAATTTTGAAATAACCAATTCAATTAATCATGGCAATTCAATATGGGGTCGAGTCTGACATCAATAGAATAAATAATGAACGTTGCATACGTTGGTCGAAAATTACAAATAAATTGGAAAATAAAGACTGCAAATGACCTTCTCAAAACTGCTAAAAAGAGCACTATTGAGCATACCAGGAAGCAGATAGGGCACTCTTCAAAATCAGCGTTCAGCTCATCCTCGCCAGGGAAACAAGGAGCCAGTTTCGAATCCAAAATGAGGCGGCGCAGCTTCTTCTGGTCGACATCACGCTGAGGATACAAGCCTTGAGGTCGAGTGTAGCGCTCATCAACATTCGCGCACCGTCGAGTGATTTTGTTCCCCATGGCTTGTTTATGCTGAAAGACTGAAAATACAAGGCAAAACATATACTCAGCGCACATTCCAAACAAAACTTTCCCACAGACAACGACGATCACTTTTCAAATCTGATGCACAAATGTGAAAAGTGACACAAGTCAAGTTATCTTCCAAGATCACCTTCCCTTTCACGCGTAAAATTGAGAAAAAGTTGCAAATACAGTCATAAGGGCAGGCATATTCGTCTCTCCATTATTTTTCAACAACAAGAAACTTTTTCAAGCCTTCCGAAGAAGTTTACCAATTCCAAGTCATCAGAAACAGAACGACAGAAATTGAAACGAAGTTAAATTTGCAGAACTATCATCAAGAATCTTTCTCTCTCTCTCTCCGAAAATTGACCATTCAAATGAAAGAAAGCGCACACTGAGAACGGACAATCCCTAATGTACAGACTGCAAGCAAAGTCACTGGTAATGTGGCTAACACTATTACAGAAGTAACCCTTTCAAAAAACACAATTACTCGGACACAGCGCTTGCTAATTTCGTTCTTCTTTCTCAACATTTCTGCGAAACGAAAAAAAACTCCTGAATTCTCAACGGTTGCACGGATGACGGCAAATCCGGTCCCAAACTGAACATCCATGGAAATCTCTGGACATATCAGGAATTTGACAACGGATTCAACATTCTTTAGTTCAAAAACAGTTGATTCTTCACCCACACCTCGAACTCAACTAAACAGCAGATATTACCGTCACATTGTTGCCAACACACACACGCGCACACACTTACAAACATAGGAAAGACTCTAATCCCAAGAATGAGGATATAAGTTAGCATCCCAAACTCGGACAATTTCCAGAAACCAAAACTCCAAGAACACAGGAAATTCCGTGGCATGAAGCAAGTGTGACACTACTCACCCTTTGCAACTGTCCTGTACTTCACATCACCATCAGAGAACACAAACCCTGAAGGAAGACAGCAGCAAGCAAAAGGTGGAACCTCTCAGAGTGACCTCAAGAAATGATTTCCGGATAGATGCAAGCTTTTTACATATTGGGTGCAGAAGAGAAGAGGAGAGAAGAGTGGAGCAACAGACTGACTACCCGCCCCCACCAACCGAGCGGTGAACCAGGGATAGGGAACCAAGCGGCGTTGGCACCTCGACCTCCGTAATGTCACAGAAGAGGTCTAAGTGATTTTATGGAGTTCTGTGAGGCCCCAACATTCCTATAACAATGGTCACGGGTGGCGTCCATAATTATTGTAGAGGCCCAGGCTCAGAGATTTGAAGGAATTGTTTCTTGTGTGAGTCTGGAATTTCGGTCGCATATCTCTTAATCCTTCACCGACATTGAGGCCGAAAAGTGGTCAATGGATGATGTCATTGTTCACTAGTGTGTATTGTTTTTGTTGCCATAGCCAAAATAAAAGCAAAAGTAATTTTTTGACTCTCTTAATTCATTGAAACTTTGACCTCCAAACTAAATAACGATATTGTCTTTGTTTTTGAATAATACTCTTATTGTTTCCTTTGTACTTCACAAAGGAAACATTGGCCTATCATTCACAAAGAAGAGAAAGTACATATTTGCATCCCAATTATTCTCAAAATCATGAGGGATAGTCATACCTTCTTTACTACACACACATTCTTTTAAGAATTGGGACTTGGGCATCACTTTCTCATTGACTCCTTATCATAGAATATATATGTTTTCTGTAAAACCTTCTCCTTGTTTATTCAATATTTCCCAATGGACACTTTCATTTCTTTTGTATGCTAAAGATCTCACTGCCCTTGCTTTTCACCTCTTCACTTCTTCTATTTGGTTCTTTTTGTTACACTATCATCACTTTTGCACGACTTGTGACGTTTGCAAATTCAATAGATAATGGTAAATCGTACCATCCATTCTCCACGCTCATTTTTTGCTCACCTAGAAGAGATCTCGCATTTTTTTTTCATTGGCTCTCCATTGACTCTTCCTTTCTCTCATTCTTCAAAAAAGAATTCATGCATCAAAAGAAGGTGTGTGACAACCCGTATTATCTTTTGAACATTCTCTATCCAACTTTCTTCTACAATTTTGAATAGAAAAATGTCCCAAATTGGGGCCTTTCAGAAAAACGGTTCACTTTATTTTGAATCTGACAACCTGCTACAGGACACACAGGATGTGGAGTACCCAACATGTGTCCTGCCATCCTTGTCGATGAACCAGCCCGCCGTGACATTACAGAATCCAGAGTTCCAGAGTCCAGACACACACACACACAAACCAAGAGCGAAACCAAGAACCGAGTCGAGCAGGACCGGGTCGAGCCTGCCGCCGTGGCGTCGCAGTCCACCACACGTGTCAATCCGAGAGAGGGGTCCCATGCATGATGCGTTGGAGCGTCGGTAGTGGCCACACCCGTGGCGGGGCCGGGGCCGGGGCCCTATTGTTAGTGTTATGCCAAACTGACGTAGGCCCGAGAAAGGCTTTCAGCCACCCCCTCCCTGCCACGTACGCAGTCGTTTCAGGGGGAGCCCTTGCTGACTATTTGCCCAATGATATTGCTGTGCATGATAACCCCTGAAACGGAATGCCCTTATTGAAGCATTTAGCAAAGACCTTCAGTCAACGTTGTGGAGTGTGGAGTGTGGAGTGTGAAGGGCCCTCCCCATTTAATTTAATTTTTTCTTAAAAAAAATATTTTTAAAAAGATATTTTTCGAACAAAAGCATGAGCCCTTGCATTAACCTTGAAGCGTCTCAATCCTTTTTTGAATTTTTGCACATTTTCGCTTATAGCTTTGTATAAATATATCATTTTTCATAATTTAATGAATTTGATCATTAAGGAAGGTTGTCTTTTCTAGATTGAAGTGTTACTTTTGATAAATGAGAAGCTAATTGGATGAAACAGTGTCTTGAAGCCCTCTGTTCATTGTCTAGAACATGGACATCGGCGCGCTTCAGGGTTAACCCTTGAAGGATGGACTGGTGACCGTGGAAATCATGCATTTTGATATCGTGTGACATCATTTACTTTGAAAACAACCCATTACGGAGTCTTTTTTTAAGCTTAGCACAGGGGACTCAATAGGGCCCTACAATTTCCTGGGGAGGGGACCTTGGAAGCAGCTCCTGGTCCTTTTTTTTATAAACTGCCGCTGCTCTAGAAGAAGCAGCAGAAGGGCTTTGCAGGGCTTTCAGTTGCGGTTCCTGGAGTACAGTCAACCACGGTACTGTAGCGGAGCATCCACGTGTCAAAAAAGGAGAGCACTTACTATCAAGTGTTTGAGTTTGCGGTGTCACCAAGGGAAGTTTTTTTTTTGTTTTTTTTTTGGTGTCAAGGTGCAAGCTTACATTTGTCGTTGTTCCGAAATGGAAGCTTTTCAAGAACTCCTCAGGGGACATTCATACCAAGGGTGGTGATGGTGGAAAAAGGTGGTGTATCAATTATAAGTCACACACCGTAGATGAATATATGACCACTTAGATTTGCTATCTTGGTACCTTGCAGAAGATGTTTGTCAACTCACGTGATTCAGGAGTTTTGAAGAAGCCGTTTGCAAGTAGAATCAAGGCATTTTGATTGGAAATTTTTTTTATATGGTTTTTCAAAGTTTATTGGGGCTAAATTGATAAAGTGTGGGTAGGTCATGATGCTATACATTAGGAGAGATTTGAAAGCTCTAGGAGTTCATGAGTTCCCAAAGCCCGAAATCGCATAATCTGCCGCGGGAATGCAATTATGTAGGAATCCTATGTGGTCGAGTGACTGCCACGTCATTAACTTCTTCTTTTTTTGAAATTTTTTTTTTGGACTTTTTTCATATTTCAGGATCCCTCCCCCAATTTTTATTTTTTATTTTTTTAGAAATATTGGCTTGACAACAACTAGCCATTCCCCAGACCAACTTCGGGAACACTCTTGAAACGGCCCTTTGGAGCCCTCAAATCCCTCCTAATGCTACACTTTAGCATGTCTCCTCCTTCCTTTAAGTGCATTGTCATGGTACTAAAGGGTTGCTAAGATTGTGGTGATAGATGAGTGACTAACTCAAATGGGAAGGTTGAAAAGATGTTAGAATTAGGTGATTGGTAGCATTGGATTACTTTACTTTATATGAAGATAAATATTTTTTCATATATGTAGTTGAGTGTTTTGAGTACTTGAAAGGGGGTGTTATAACCTTTGCGAAGCAAAAATGACTAAAAAGAATCCTACCATCCTATAGGATTTTACATTTATTCACTATCACCTTCAAACATGTAAATTGTATTAAAGATCATAAGCTTCAAGAGTTTAAGTTATTACCTATGTGCAGTTTCATATGCCAAGTTGGCATAGCTAGGGTGAAGATTTGTTCCTCTGGTGGAAACATTTCAAATGAATTTAAAATCTTAATCCATCAAAATTTATGCTTTCCACTATTTCCACTAAGAATTCTAAACCCTATATTTTTCATGATGAATACAACTTTTTACATAAACACTTTGATGAAATTGAGATAAATTATATATATATATATATATATATATATAAAATTCAAAAATATTCAAAAATATTTTTTAAAAAAACAAAAAAAATTATGGGATCATATTCTAAGTTAACTTCTAGAGGACCAAGTAGCATTAGCTAGAGTGCTTTTAGTCATCTATTTACAAATGGAATTCTCATTTCTTTCTTTTAAGTTTTTACACAACACGTAATGAAAGAATATCTTTAAGGTGCAAAAAATTTCAAACTTTTGGATTCTATGGTTAAAAAATTATTGTATGGTATGTAGCATTAGAAGAGATTTGAAGGCAAGAAGGGGGTATTTGGGTGCCATTCCCTTGGATGTTTCCTATGTTGTTTAGAAATTGCAAACCAACAATGTAGCCTAATTTTTTGAATTTTTGAATTAAAAAATTAAATTTTTTTCCTAAATTTTAAAAATTACTAAAAAACTAAAAATTAAATTATAAATTTATTATTTTAAAAAAATTAAAAAAATTAATTAATTAAATTAATATTGATGTAGTGTAATCTTCAAAGTTCCCATAGTTAGGGAACTCAGAGTCTTGTAATGCCTTCAAATCTCTCCTAATGTTTCTATTGAAGACTAAGAAACATGGACAACTCAAAAGAAAACTTTTATATATTGAAGGACAGACCCTAGTAATAGTAGAAATCATCCATTTTGATACTGTGGAAATTAATAGTTAAAAATAATCCAAAATACTTGTTAGAAGTCAAAGCATTATAGAAGATCTCCCCTTTTCACCGGAAATTTTGAGGATGAATAGTTGCATTTTCATCCTACACACAAAGATTCTTTATCATCTATTATAAGCCAAATATCCATGTTGACATTTAAGGATTAAAAAAACGTATAGATTGAAACTGGTTTTCCAAATTTGTATATACAAACTTGGAATGCTTTGAATCATTCCATTTTGATTAATGAGGTGAAAGTTACGAGGAGTTTTAGTTTGTAAATTGTTTAAATACAATTACTTAAAATAAACTTAGAAGTCCTTTATTCAATTGAATTTTCAGTATTTTGGAATAAAATAAAATCATATGATGTAGATTGTTTATTACAACATTGAAATCATTGGAATTGTCATTTTCTAACTAAACTCTTAACAATTTAGTATTCTAAATGATTCTCTACTTCTTTCTACTTATATTCTTTTCAAGCATAAATATGAAATTTTCAATACATATTTTCAATTTATTTCTTCAACATAATTATTATAGAGGATTGAAAGTTGCTAGATCTACTTGTTTTGGGAAAAAAAATTTGAAAGATGAAATCTAATTATCATTAACCAAATCACTATTGTTACAAGATACTAATTTATTAATGAATGCTTTCACTTTGTATAAAAGAGTGGTACATAAAAGTGAAAGTTTGAACATCTAAGTGCTATGAAATTCATCTTTTAGAAGATGAATAATTGTCAATGTTTCATCCAAATATTTTTTCATTCATGCAACTATATATTGAAACAAAAATGTACAAAGATTTAGGTGCTAGTAGGTTAACTCATTAGGAGGGATTTGAGAGCTCCCGAGGGCCATTTTAGGGTCTATTCTCAAAACTATATAGGAAACTACTGGGTACTGTCAACTAGCAATTATCCAAAAATAAATAAATAAATATTTTGAAATATGAAAAAAAGTTCAATTTTTTTTAATGACCTGGCATGGACTCGACCACGCTGGAATTCTGCATTTTTAGGTTCCCATGGTAGTTTTTGTATTCTCAGACTGCAAGAACTCTTAGTCTTCCAGAGCCCTCAAATCCCTCCTAATACCTAAAGCTTTGTGCAAGTTGAAATGAGTGCAAAATTAGGTCACATTTGAGCATCTAAAATGAAGCATTAGATTTTGGTATTTTCTCTTTATTTATTTTTGAGTGAAATAAGGCAACAAATAAACTTCTCAGGAATATAAATTTTTATAAAGATCCAATATTTAGAAAAAAATTATATTTTTTTTGTGTACCCCAACTTAGACAAAAAGAAGGTAATATCATTTTGCTTTGAAAATTTGCATACTTCTTCTTAATTTGAGGCCCTATTCAAATCTAAAGTCATTTTTATCTTCTTTACAAAGGAATTTTAAATTATAGACCTTGAAAGCCCAACAAAGCCATAGTGTCAAAATTTTAAGCATTTTTGAAAAACACTTAGTTACCTTTGTTCCTACATGTACATTGTCCTTAGCCTACAAATCTTTTTACATGTAATCCTAATACTAGTCAAAAATAAGATCCTACACTTATAAGTTCCAATAAATGAATGAAATCAGATTAATAGTCTTTTTTTAGAGTATACTGTATTATGGTAGTTTCACGAGTCTGTGCTAATTTTGGACAAACGGATTTTTATGGATTATGAAAGAATTTAGATATACATTTTGGACTAGATTCACCCATTTCTAAGAACTTTTCCACTCCAACAAGGTCAAATTGAATGAAAAATCCTCCAAGCCCCTCTAATCAGACCCCCCTTTGTTGTACCCAAGGATAGAGACACCAAATCTAAGTGTAGTTGGCTTTTTTCTCCATCATTCTCACTTGTGATTGACCAATTCATTGGTTTTGAAACAGATTTGTTGCATTGGATTGGGAAACAAGAAGTTGAAAGCTCCCAAAATACAAAATCTAGAATAATGTCAAAATGATTTGACCTCATGTTGGGGTGGGTTTCAAGACTCCTTAGGAGTCTTTCACACTACGACCATCCAAGTCGAGAGGCCGTTGATTCTACCAATCAGATTTTAGAAACCATGATTTTCACCAATCAGATTTGAAAAAACCATGACCTCTCGACTTGGACGGCTGTAGTGTGAAACACCCCTTAGAGCATCCCCATGGCTGCACTTGAAAGCAATACTGTAAACATTCTAGACCACTGATCTTCCTTGTCAGTGGCCCAGGATGTTTCCAGTGTTGCTTTGAAGTGCAGCCATGGGGATGCTGTTAACACCAAGTGTGAACAAACCTTTCCCATCAGGTCCTCGAGGACCAAATGCCTCCAGTAGTACAGAACCACCTGCATGCTGTCATGAGTCATGACCTAAAATCTGGCTCTCCTCGATCTCTGGCACTTGGGGTTTTCTTTCCCTTTGTCGCATCAGCCTCACCGACCTTTCATCTGGTGCAAAGTGGACACTGGGTTGATCCAAAACTCTGTAGCAACCACTTGCAAATCCGAATAGGGTCTGCCAATTGCAGAAAGGGCAAAACTGGGGAGGATAGACGTGATGGGCTCTTCACCTTTTCGTTGCTGCCAGGTCTCTGCAAGGAGGAGACAATGATCGAGGGGGACTGCAGTTAGTTTACCATGCCATGGTGGGCATTGATGGTCATGGCGATGTTTGTCTTCAATTGCAGCTTCCGACACAGCTTGCCTGGGAATGCCGTAGGCTTTAATGGTCCTTGGGACAGTCTCTTGCAATTGGGTGTCAGATCATGTTTGTACACTGTAAAATTGTGAACCAGGTTAGGGGATTGCAATTTCATTAATTACTGGAGGTGAAGAATCACCATGGCGCCCAAGCCTGCACCGAAGAAGGGGAAGAAGGTGAGAGTAACGCTTCAACTCTGTTTATGCATGTAAGATGTTTTTCATTGAGAAAGATGTCAATTGATCTTCTTGCCGATGGGATTGGGGTTTGAAGCAATTGTTCGTCTGGTGTGGGTTTGACCTAATTTTTTGGGAACAAAGATTAGGGTTATGGATTTTGGGTGCTGCTTTGTTAGCTTTCGAGTTTTAATTATTTTTTTTGGGATCATGAGCTCGGTTTTGTTGGGTATGTTGTTTGTTGCAGAAGCCGCTCACTGAGGAGGAGAAGAAGGCAAAGGCCGAATTCGAAGCTCTGAAGGTAAAGTTTGCCTCTGAACTTGATACATTTCTGGGGACTGTAAATTGTTAGACCCATGTGTCAATTTTGGTAAAGATTTTTATGCGAATTTCTAATTTTCGGATCGTGGCATGATTCTTAAATTTCGATGTAATGGAGTTACATGTTAGAGAAACGTGTCCTCTGAATGTCGCACTCCATTTTGTCACAGGCTAAAGAAATGGCGAAGAAGGCCATTCGGGATCGCCGATCAGCATTCAAGCAAGCTATGGTGAGTCTTTGTCGTGATATTGCCTCAGAGGTTTCGTGTCACTATGTGGCTGGAGGAAGAATTCGATACACTGCCTTCGTACAGAAAAATTCCACTGAAAAAGTAGCATCTTTGTTTGTCTTGGATATAAGTTTTCAGAGAATCTCTTTTCAGATTGAGGAGGAGAAGCGCAGTACGAAAAGCATGCTGCTAATTCATAAAGAGTGGAGGAACATTATGCGCCGAGCAAAGATTGAGGAGCAGCGACAGGACATTGATTGGTTGTCAAAAAAGCATGTGCACCAGGTGGGGCTCCATGCCCTACTTTTACTCAATCATCTGACTTTAATACTTTCCTTAGCTATTCCACAGTCTATGGACTAGATTCTTCTCTTTCATGACTTGCACAGTGAAATTCGTGGTTTTCAGTACAAGTAGAATGTTGTTTTCAGGAGCTTTTAAGACAACATTATATCGATGAAGAATAGAGAAATGAGTTGGGATGTATTTTTACAAGCTTCAATTGATCATCCCTTTTTGGAATTGCTTTTGGGAGGAGTTGGATTCTTGCAGGTCGAATTGAAAGACTATGTCATATCATTATATCTGAAGCAGATGAACGAGTCGGAAGGTCAACACCGCAATGCTCAGATTAAACACTTATCAATGATGGATGCCTTACTTGATCTTCATTACTTGCGAACACGGGTAAGAATAATCATCACCTCAAAACCTTGAATTTGAATGAGTTGGAAGCTCATCACTTAAAATGCTCAGATCAGTCACTTATCAAATGCTGAATGACTTGTTTTTCATTACCAGTATTTTCGAACCACTGTATAGATTTATACTTGATCTATAAATCTCAAACCGTAGGTATGTCTTGCTGAATGCAAGGTCATGTGATTGTTCTCATGTTCACTGTAGAAAATGGAGGAGGACTTTCAAGAGCAATTGAAATGTCTACACGACTCGTTCATGACTGAGAGGAATCTAATGACGACGAATCATGATAAACAAAAAAAGGTACAAACACCTCAATTCTGGTTCCATTGCTCAGATTTGTTTTGTTCTCGGCGCACCAAACAAAAAGTCTGATCACATTTCTTTTGAGGAATTGAATCCGCTGTATCGGTGTGAATGCATGCAGGAATTGAAAGACATGCTAGCATCAATGAAAGCTGAAGCTGAAGAAGCTATCAATGAAAGAAGACAAGTATTTGAAGCAACCCGAGAAGAGCTAAAGGTGTGCTAAAGTTTGTTCAGTGAGGCTATATTGTGTACACTTGCATCATTGAAAAGTGCAACCTCTTTCTGGACACTCAGGTTTGGCTCATATGACTGGTTTGAGATTTGAGTTTCATGCTCTATTCAACGGAATCTATCTCTTTTTTGTCACCAAGCGGATTCTAAATAGAGTCTAGGAAGGTCCTAGAGAGGTCCAAAATTGAAAGAATTTTAGGTTTAGTCAAAGGGGTTATATTTCGATCACTTTTTGCCTTAAGCAAGATGAATTCACTGTCGAGTATCGGCAGCTGAGTATCTTATCGTAAACTTCTAAGGTTTAAATTGATTAAATAATGTGATAGGAGGTGTTCAGTTAGTCTAGAAGGGTAGGGTGTACTCCATTCAATTATCAAATCGACTTATTTATAGAAGGTTAAAGCAACAACACAAGTTGAAACTAAGGATATCGACACGGAGTTCATCTATTACTGAAGGCGCAAAATTGGTGTCACTAAAACAAATTTTTTTTTTTTGGTGGAAATCAGTACAAAACAGTAAAATTTCAACCTGAATTAAAATTAAAATTATGTGACCGCGGAAAAGAATTGTCACACGCACCGTTATAACAGAAATGCTCGAACTGTTCTGCATCAGAACAAAAACACTGAGGAGTATAACATGCTGAGAATCTCGCTTGAAAGTGGAATCGAGGAACTCGAGCGGCGGATTGAGCACACACATCAGGTTTTAACCCAGATCTTTTTCAATCTCCTAATCATAATGATAATGATAATCTGATGGTATAAAAATTGATGCCATCTAATTATTATTTCTACACTGTGATCAGTCAAATCAGTCGTTTAGAAATCCTTGTTCTTTTATGGGTTAACAGAATGCTTCACTGCTTAATGGGGACAGAAATACCTGGCTAGTACAGAAGCGAAGACAATATCATTCAAGAATTTGGTTGCCAAAGATGCCACCACAGCACGCGTCATTGAGCAACGTATGCGAAAGCTCATCAAATTGCACGAAACGCTCGCATATTGGCGCATCCGCATTGTAACTAATGGGTAAAGGCACTTCATTGGGAACTCCAAAGTCGGTCTACTTTCCAATCATATGCGTATAGTACATTTGTATAGTTTATTATGCATAATATATGCGAATGCATGTGCATATGCATATTTCTTTTATATCCTCAACTGTATGAGAAATGAGTGAAGCTGATTATGCCTCTGCTTCTGATTATTTACACGAATTTCGTTGAGAATGAAAACACATTACGGAGTGTATTTATACACAGCAAAAACTTTGACATCGTGAACAAGAAGGTGAGGGACGAGAAGGACAAGTTGCTCAGCCACTATATCTGTTTGAAGCGCCTGTTGGACCGAACACACCATCACGAGCATGACCATCTCAAGGTACTCCATTATCAAGCCCTTGAGAGAGATGTCCTCATGTTAATAGCAGATAAGTATAACCTAGTTAAGCAGTGAAGGCAGGTTATCTGATTGTCTTAGTAGCTCACCGCAGGAGGTTTCCAAGAATGTTTTGGACGCCAAGAACTCTCTATTGGACAAGTATGTGACTGCGCAACGAGTTCTTCTCTTGGCGAGACGCGTTAGCAAAGTAAATCTTCGAACTTGGCATTCTCCATATTAGGTAGAGGAAACTGTTTTGCATCACTTTTAAGCGTGATTCCGGATTATGATTTTTGCATGATGAATGGATCTACGGAGACCTTTGGGGTACAAGAGCCAAATTTGTTGAGATCACATGTTTGTCACTATATATAGACTAAATATCTTACAATAATTTCGAATTTGGAGGTTGTAGACCGCTAAATGAAATCACAATAGGCAATCCCATTTCCATTCAAGATCAGTGGGCACAGAAATTGAGCCAAGTCATGCTACACCACTTGCCAATTGAAAGCCAACCGAGTGCGTGAATAGGTTTATTGTCATGGGCTAGTACAGAGGACGGGATCATGCCCATAAACGTTTTAGTACTAATCTACGTCACCTGGATGCTTGTGATCTTTTCTTAAACTGCTTTTGCATGCAAATGCTTGTTTGTTTCTGGTTTCTAACGGCTTGAAAACAGTTGAATTTTTCTTATTCGACCAGCTTGAGACAGAGAACGAGAAGGTCTTTCCATTTGATCCTCTGTATTGTTCCGCCATCCCAACGATGCCTGGAATACTGCTGGAGAAAGAGCTGGCCGAAGACGAGTGTAAGGTCCTGCATTCCCATCCACCTTTTCTATTGCTTCAGTTGCACCAACATCAGTTTCCACTGTATGCAAGTTGTAATAAAGATTCTATGCAAGTTATAAAACGAGTTATAAGTGAGTTATATCTAATTGAGTCGTCGTCTTGTTATTACAGCTGCTGAGAAAGCAGGGGATGAGAATGAGTTGGGAGTGGCCCTTCCAGTTGTGCCGACCCAGTTCCCAGCTGAGCCGAACTCCGCTCCGGTAGAAAATGGCAAGAGTCGTTTCCATTGGGCATCTTATGCTATCAATGACGCTG
The DNA here is from genome assembly GCA_947034885.2 of Thuidium tamariscinum. NCBI lineage: Eukaryota > Viridiplantae > Streptophyta > Bryopsida > Hypnales > Thuidiaceae > Thuidium > Thuidium tamariscinum. The sequence continues at coordinate 20,756,164 of OX344752.2, read as the reverse complement.
GCGAGGAGGTGGAAGAGATCGACCTCATGTCCAACTTTTATAAACGCTTCAACAAGGTTAGTTGACCTCACTTATGCACCATGCATGTGTTTAATTTTACTAATCATGCAGATCGTCCCTTTAAGCTTCATTGATTTATCTCATGAGTGCGTGTGACACTGCTTTCCAAAGTCACACTATTTTGTACTAGTGGAGGCCGAAATGTTACTGTATTGAACTAATTCCACAAAAAAAGGTTATGGTAGACAGTGCCATTAGGGTTGCAAATGACACTTATTATTCCCTCACTAAAGAATAATTCAGTTTAGCTGGAGCCCTGATTTACAGTCGTGTTTGGTGAACTGGTTCTTGACTTGCCAGATAATTACCTGATTTCTTACTGAGTGGCAATGATGCAATGACACAACAGGTCATGCTAGATAAACTAGCCATTCAGATGGAAAGGAACAAGCTGAGTCATGAGAATACCAAGCTTGCCAATGCTTTGCAGAAGTTTATTGACAGCCAGACTATCCCTGAGCGACTGAAGAGAAAATACAACATCTTGGTGGTTGGTTCCACTTTCCCATGCCATAACGGCACTTTTTATTTACTCTTTTTTGCAATATTATATTTTGTAATATTCGCTGAGTGGAGCCGTGATCAAGGAAATAGCATCAATACCTACTGGTGGGCGTTCCTTGAATTAGTGCTGCCAGGAAAGATACTAATTGTAACTGCATTGATCCTTTCCACTGGTTCATAATATAAAATAATATGCAAATCGGTTGGTGCTGCAGACCATAAAGAAAAAACCACACTCGCTTCGAGTAACACCTGTACCTTTGTGGGAACCTCCACCGTTGAAGAAGGCAGTCGAAGAGGAATAGTAAAAGGTACGGTTCCAGAGCATTAGTACGTTGTTTTTGAGACTCTTTTCAACAGTTTTTCTTTGCAACAATCCTCATTTTTAGTGCCTAAGGAGTTTCCTTAACAACCGCCACCTGTGCCAAGTGCCAAGTACCTGAAGCTTATAATATATTGCAGGATCTCATCCCAATCCAAGTGGAATACTTTTGGTCCATATTGCCATGTTTCTTGTTCGAGTGAAACCTCATGTATGACGGAAGAGTCCAGGTAGATTCAAAAGGGACATTTGCAAAGCTTGAGTACATGTGTGAAAGAGAGTTTCTGGCCCTGGTGTGAGGCGCCAGAGGCATGAGTACTACTCTCAGAGGACTAGCCGAGGAGCCAATTGTACAGATTTCTTAGTTTCATTAATTAATGTGGAGGTAATTTCGCCAAGGCTGCAGGTTCATCTTTCTTCTTCATCAACAAGTTGGAAAATTCATCTTCAGAAAAATTCAAAACTGATTTTCTTCTTTTTCTTCTCCTTGATGAGAGATGATGGATCACCAGGTTAGGTAAGGTCCCTAACTCTGGCACAGGCACCACTAATGCCTCAAATTAGCAACCTTGAATGTAAGGTAGACAAGCCTATTACCACCCTGATTTGCAACCTGAATATCTTGGGGGTAACTCCAAGAGAGGCACTTATTTTTCAAAGTATTTTTCGGAGGTATGTGCTTGTTTTCATGGATAAAATTGTAATTTTGTCAAATTTTTGGAGTGGTCTGCCCTGAAATTACAGAACTACTTATAGTAAGAGTGGAGTCATAAATACCTTATAAACAATCCATAACAAGCTTTCCATGTATTTTGTGGCACTTAAAGTATTGACCAATGAAGGATTGACATGTTACCCCACTCTAGCATCAATGTCTTGATTTAATCAAAAAAATTAACGTATTTGCATGTTTTTCTAAGCAAATTTGGATGTTCTTCAAATAGAATTGGGGCCAAAAGTAAGGTGGCAAAAGTAGGTAGTAAACAAATTTGAGCTAGTTTATTTTGTGTGCTATACTTATTATGAGACTCATTTTCTTGTTGCAATGGAGATAAGTACATTTTGAAACAAATTTTTGTAGCTAGTTGATAGAACAAGTCTAAAGTATGTACAATACATGTAACAATCATCCTTGCCAATGGCACAGAAACTTAACTATTGATGATACATGATGTATACAATCAAAACATGATAGTCTATAACTAAGAACTTTGTTTTAGATTTTGGTACATTTAGATACGATACTTTACAATTCTTGGTTTATTCATTTAGTGTCCTAATAATGCATGTTAAAGATTATTGAAATTTTCTCTTAGTTGACATTGAAATCTAATCAAAGTAACTATGCATTGTATTTTCAAGAGATGCAAAACATGTTTTTTCAAGAAAGCACCTAAATTCATCTTCATGTAAGTTTCTCTTAAAGACTTTATACTTCATTGAATTGTACCAACAATCAAAAGTTGACAATTGATATGTAAACCATATTTTGGAAATAAAATGACTATCTGGACAATTAAAGTCGATACCAAAAATTTAGAAAAAACTATCAATTTTTTATCTACAATTGGAATGAAGAACAAAAATGATGTTGAGAATTTTGCTCATCTTCAACTTGTTTTAGGATTCCAAATCCTTTTTTAGTATTTATTTCAGTCCCAAAAATTTCTTCAAATTCCGTAAAGTAAAAGGTAAGCAACTTCCTTTGAAGAATGCTATCACTCCTTGGCAATACAAATAAATTTGAAGAGAAGTTTTTCACAATTGCTCAAAAATAAAGTCTTTATTTAACAATTGTTGAATGTGATTTGACATTGAATCAAACTCAAAACCTACTAACATGTCTTCAAAATACATTTGTCAATCTTGAATCTTAATTTGTAATCAAAATTAAGATTCTTGTATGGATTGTTTCCTTCAAATTTTTCCTCTATAAGTCATGTAATTTACTATTCCATCTAAATAAGAGATTTTGTGAAACATGTAGGAAAGGACATAGTTCCAAATTGTATCAAAATCAAAGTTAAACATTTCCATATGATAACTTCAAAAAAGTGCAATACTTTAGTTAAGAGTCATAAAAGTGCATGTTTAATAGTTTTTGAATTGCATTCAATTCTAAAATTTTTTTTAAAAAAAGACTAGAGAAAGAAGGTGGCATATAAACATACAATGGATTTTAATATAAATATCTTGCATAGGGTGTTATTTTCTTGATGGTCACTTAGACAATTACAGGTTATAATTGATTCCACTAGGTGTGATCTACAACTCTTACATGAATCTTCTTATCAATTGAAAAGTATAAATCTCAACACTAAATTTTCATTTGTTGTTAATGTAAACCTAAAATTACTTAAGTATTATGAACCTAGTGTTTTACAAACACAATGTCTTCCAATGGTGCTAGTATGTGAGCATGAAAGTGTGAGCATGTGATCTTTGACTATATATATAAGTAGATATGCTACAACTATAGAATGTGATAAGGTGCTTGTAAAATTAAAATCTATAATATAGGTATTTACAATGTAGATGTACTGTAATTATAGAAGGTTAACTTTCAACATTATAGACACTTATATGGTGAATTTCATTAAAATGGTAGTATTCTTTATGCCATTTTTTAGACCGCACCAACGGTCTAAACTAAAAAATGACATTTAGAACAGGTATAGATTTAAAACATCTAGGACACATGTAGATTTACAAAATCTATGATCCATTTAGATTTTAGATTGCGTGATCTAAAACATCTTGGAGTGGTATAGATTTCAGATATCTACAACACATATAGATTTCAAAAATCTATGATAGTTTTAGATTTCAGTCTATGCGGTGTCGTGTTTTAAATTTATTTGCTATGTAGAACTTTATGTTCATTGTTGAAGTAGAGGGTTTTTTAGAGAACTTAGCTCAACCTTATGGAGTAGGCTTTACTTTTTTTACCTCTACTAGACAATTATTTGACTTTAGCTTCTTTATTTCTATAAGATAAGATTAGAAAGCTACATAGGAGTTAAAGATAAGATGATAAGATTTGACTTTTAGTTGAGTTAAAGTCTTAAGGACTTGCTAGGAGTTAAGTCCTTTTACTTGATAGAAAATATGGGGGATAAGGTGGAAGTGGTAGTTAAAGGTCTTCTTCCTCTTTATAATGAAGGGGGAAAACTTATAGAAGAGAGATACATAAGAGAAGAGGAAAGAGGATCGTTACGTGCTGTAAAAATAAAATTTTATTATGAAATATTTGGAGTTTTCTATGGAAATTCTATATAGAGTTTGTTTTCTATGAATATTTGTCTAAATATTTATTTCTAGATTTTTATTGGTCTCAATCCATTCTAGTTGCAATTAGGATCCCTGTGGTTTCCCTTAGCAAGACTATCAAAAGTGTCAAACTATCAAAAGTGTCAAACTAATGGAATATTGCCATTTTAATGAAATTCGTCATTTATGCTAAAGGCATATAGTCTTGTAGGCCCATAGGCTCACACTCTTAGGTTCACATAATAACAAACCTCCTTTAGGCACCAAGTATTCATTATAGACAAAGTGCATTCATTTGTTGGTTTTAACACTTATAATGCCTATGAAGGTCCAAAAGTTTAGTCTCAACATACTTTGAAATTAAATAAAACTTAACCAAGAATTTGGCTAAGTTTTTTCTTGGAATTAGAACACCTCATTTTATAGAGGTTGAGAATTACAAAACTAAATATAATACAATAGGAACAAATTTTTATATTTTATGGCAAATTTCATTAAATTGATAGTATTTCAAATGCCATTTTTAGACTGCGCGGTCTGAATTGAAAACTGACATTTAGGACTAGTATAGATTTTCAAACACCTTACACATTCATAGATTTATAAAATCTAAGACAAATTAAGATTTCAAACCACATGGTCTAAAACATCTTGGATAGGTATAGATTTTAAACATCTACAACATGTACAAATTTCAAAAATCTATGACAAATTTAGATTTTAGACCACGTGGTCTAAAACATCTTGAATAGGTGTAGATTATAGACATCTACAGCTCATATAGGTTCCAAAAATCTATAGCAAAATTAGATTTAAGACCGTGAGGTCTAAATTGTCAAAAGTATCAAATTAATGGAATGCTACCATTTTAACGAAATTTGCCATAAGGTAGGAGGTCCATAAAGCAACCATCTAAGCGCTGAAGTTGAATTTTGGAGAGGGAAAACATCTTGAAATATTTTTCATTAATTTTTCTTTAAAAGACAAGAGGAAATGACATCCAACTCAAGTTGTTTCATATTTTTTTGGAGCTTTATGGAATTAGTTATAAAATTTTGAAGTTCAAAACCATAGGGCTCTAAAAGCAACCACCTCCTAAAATGTACACATTTTGTACATTTTGGAATATTGTAGAAAGCGAAATGTACCTTTGAGCCATATTTGGTTCTAAATGCCCTGTTGGAGTTTGAACCTCCTACCTTATTTAGGCTAGAGCATATTGCTTGGGAGATTCACAAGAAGGCTTGCTAATTACGTACCCCTGCAAATTGAAGTGAACAGAAATGGACTAGCGGATGTGCTTCTAACATACGCATTCAAATTGCGCTTCCCAAGCCCCCATGAGAAGTAAGGTAGTCTGCTCTAAAAGCAACTACACTAAAGATGATATTTAGTGTTTAGTGACATTTAGTGTTTTTACCCCCCTACTAGCTACAACACTAAATTTGAACTTGTCCACAATTAGTGTTAGACTTGAATGCGTCGCCTTCTCCTTCCCTGAAATTGCTTGGGTTCAGTTCATCCGAGTTCTTCACATAAGAGGATTTTTGGGCCCCTAGAAGACCGTTTCAGGGGTGTTCCCCGAAATTGTTCCCACTGCTGCAGACCAGCCCCCTGCTGGTCTGAATTTTTGAATTTTGAAAAAAAAAAATTAAAATTTTTTTTTTTCAAAAAAACTTCAGAATGTATTAAAGACAAAAAAAATGATTAAAAATTTTTTTTTTCAAAAAAATATTTTAAAAATATTTAATATTTAATTAAAATTTATTAAAATTTATTATTTTCTGATGTGGCAGTCGCTCGACCACATCAAGATTACGTTCCTAGTGTTCCCAATGCGTTCCCAGCATTTGGGAACTCGCAGTCTTGTACAGCAGCTGAAAATCCTCTTATGGTTCTTCCAAGTTCAGTTCAGTTCAGCCCGAGTTCAGATTTCAGATCTTGAGTGTTCACATTTAGTGTTTGAATTGACATTTAATGTTACTTACTTTCATAGGGTAATTGGCTTTTAGTGTATGCCTTCGTATTTAGTGTACAAGACTCTAAATATCATCATTAGTGTACTTAAGCCTACGTAACTCATCATGGACAGAAGTACATATTTCAAAAAACATGTCAGTAGTTCCTAGGTAGAGGTTGTATTTAGAAGGCAGTTACTTTTTGAGCAGACTACCTTAGGCGTACAGACTTTGGGAAGATCTCTTTTGTCGATAACCAAGAAGCCTACAGAGGTACTCTTCAGACTATTTGTACCTGCACATCATACCGAGATCATTTAGAGTGAAACTCCAACTCGTTGAAAGGTGATCGGACTTGCACTCGATGAAACAGATGGATCAAGTGATGACAGAAACTAAAGTAGGTACACCCCAAAGCGCCAGTTTTTCATACTGTACCTAATTCCTGTTATTATGTTGTTCAGATATTTTTACAGTCTTGTTGGTGAGTGAAAGCATGTTCCAACGCACCAAAGAACAGTGGATTTGGATACCGTATGCAAAAGTTATCAACAGTCAAAGTGTGTTTCTGAAAGTGCCATCTACAGTCTGGGTACATGACTGATTTTGAAAATGTATGCACGTTGTACAAGGTGCTTTAAGGTCAGGTGCCATTTTAGGTTTACCTACCTTAAGCTTCGATATTTTTCATTGTAGGCAATGCACCAAAGTATGTTAGTTTTTGAAAACACCCTCAACTCTTCACAAATTAAGGTAATTGCACCTAATTTCAATTTCATTCTAAAACTTGGACCCTACATATTCTTGCCTAAAATGTATTCCTTCTATTTGGGTGAGTTCAAGAAAGACCGACCACTTTGGAGCACTTTGGAAAAAGTGGCTCTTGTTTGATGCTATAACTTTTGATTGATGAATCCAATGCCCAAACCAAAAAAAAATATTTCTAGAGTTTAGGATGCCAATGATATTCTATATATTTTTTTAAATTTTAAAAAATCATTTTATATTTAAAAGTTATTATTGTTAATATGTCACACTTTCAAGATTAGGAGTTTTTTATTCGGATGAGTGGTTTAAATTTATTATTTTTAGTTGAAATTTCTGTGGTATGTTCTTATAGTAGGTAGACATGCCCCTACCAAGGGGAACCAAAAAAAACATTATTTTATAACCTCTACATGAGTGCAAATAGGCCTCCCTTGCGCGCACACTTCTAAACATTAAAAATAGTTTTGAACTCATTTTTTTAGTCAAACCTCATCACCAAGAAGTCTTCTCAAATGGCCAATTTTTAGTTTTGTTCAAAATTGTTTTTCCTATTTTTTATAAATTAAAACGTCAATCTATGTATTTTCTAGGACAGTTTTTCAATGTCCAAAAACTATCCTAGAAAATACATAGATTGACGTTTTAATTTATAAAAAATAGGAAAAACAATTTTGAACAAAACTAAAAATTGGCCATTTGAGAAGACTTCTTGGTGATGAGGTTTGACTAAAAAAATGAGTTCAAAACTATTTTTAATGTTTAGAAGTGTGCGCGCAAGGGAGGCCTATTTGCACTCATGTAGAGGTTATAAAATAATGTTTTTTTTGGTTCCCCTTGGTAGGGGCATGTCTACCTACTATAAGAACATACCACAGAAATTTCAACTAAAAATAATAAATTTAAACCACTCATCCAAATAAAAAACTCCTAATCTTGAAAGTGTGACATATTAACAATAATAAATTTTAAATATAAAATGATTTTTTAAAATTTAAAAAAAATATAGAATATCATTGGCATCCTAAACTCTAGAAATATTTTTTTGGTTTGGGCATTGGATTCATCAATCAATAGTTATAGCATCAAACAAGAGCCATTTTTCCAAAGTGCTCCAAAGTGGTCAGTCTTTCTTGAACTCACCCATTTACAAAATCCTAGGGTTGCTTTTAGATGTACCTATTTTTAACAATTTGAGAATTCATTGTTCAATATTTTAGTGTCCGAAAATTGAATGTATAATTAAAAAGAGTATCTAAATAGTTCTTTAACTTCCAACAAGATCCAACAAAAAAAAAGGGTTTCATAATAGGAACAATGAATGCTCAATAGCTTAGATGTAGTTACCTTAGTTAAGTTTCTACTTGAACTTCATAACTAGCTTAAGTGATTTGTCAAATCAATAGTCAAATACAACACAAAAAACTTACATATAACTTCCATTTAATTTCACCCTTTGCATAAAATAGCACAATCTAATCCTACACAAGGATAATCACCCTATAGAAATTCTATAGTAAGAACTAAAAGACCAAATTTAGAATGAGTCCATGCCTTAGAATAACAAAAAAATTATTGAATCAATGCAAAGAATATAAAAAGAGGATATATGGACATGCTTGAGGTTCTCATTTGACCAATATCTTATAGAATGAATGATGAATTTATGACCAAGGTGGAAGTACTAGATGGTAAATATGTAGCAATACTAGCTAAATTCTTATATTCTTTCAAAATATTTTATACGATTTATATGTTCACAATAGGCTACTTGACCTTTCCTATACATTTTCCAATACCTTTCCGATTCTGATTTGGTGGATTTTTGAGCTAAAAGCAACAATTTCAAATCTTAGGTTTGCATGAGTTTCAACTTTCAACTTCGAAATAGAAAGTGTGTAAACTTATGGTAGTAGGTGGTTCAATGATTGATTCATTTGCCGTTTCCAAGACAGAGGAAGCTCCACCAGCCAGAGTCAGGAGGAGACGATGAAGACGGGCGTGCTGTATCCGCCACCTTCCGAATTGACGATGGCGACCCTGCTGGATCCATCGCCTCTGGAGAGGTTATATCCGTTAACACCTCTCCTCCATCAGACTCTGGGGGTTCAGGTGGGCATTCCTCCAAAAATGGTTTCACCCAGGAAGAATCCTTGTCACCTGCTCTTGTCTCCTTTTCCCATTCGAAATCTCGTGGGGTAACAACAGAATCCGCAGGTTGCAGCCCCAGATGCAGGTCAAGCCAGTCCAATTCCTTCATTACCTGCTTCTTCAATGTAGGACCACGCGGACCAAGTTGGGGTTCAAGATTTGCGCCAGGCCCATCCAGATCTGCATACCGTCGCTTCCGCCGTCCCTTCCCAACTGTCCTGGACTCAATCGCAGCAGCAGCACCAGCCGATTCCCGGACGGGCTGCTGTGACTGGTTCAAACAATCTGCGAGGAAAATTAAATACCTGTAGATGTCCTTGCGCTGCCATGACTTGCACGTTGCCCAAGTGTGAAGGAGGACGAGGATTGCCCTCCAGGACGTCAACTGCGCTGCCAAGCCCAATACTACTTCGCCCCTCTTCATCTCAACCATGGAGTGTGTTGTGCGTGATCTAGTCTATTATGAGATAGTCCGCTACAACTCCGATCCTGAGTCCTGAACATCAGTACAACATAACATTTTCTCCTCATCAAACTATACTACGATGGTTTTCATCACTCACCGTGCGTGAGTTTGTGTCCACAACATAACACAGATTGGTGCATGGAGGCTACACTGATTCTCCACACTGCCAAGTTCGAGTTTTGACGCCAGCGGGTCAATTCACGGCTTTCTAGGGTTTAGCATTGATCAAACAAACAGTATAATTCTCAATGAAATGATTGGACATGAATGATGGCCGACTACTGCTCAAGCCTCGCCGCTCTTGAAGGTATTGTTGTCCCTAACAATATGCAATTCGATCTACAACACTCAAGCTCGAATCTCTGCCATCCCCCAATGACCACCATTAGACATGTACACTCTGTCCCGAGCAGACCAGGACAGTCTCGCAAGGCTTGCAACTAATCACTACAGTAGAGAAGGAAGATATGTGGTGTGATCAAGACCCAATTATAAGACGAGCTAGGGGATCAGAATACCTGGAGCAAGTGCCAGAAGCCACAGTAAGCTCGACCATTACCGCTCACCCCGTACCGGGACACCCCTGCAAAAGTGAAAAAAAAAGTGGATGTGTTTCTAACACACGGTAATCGGTTTCAAGGAATTCCGTAAGAAGCGCACCGACTTTGTGAAGTCACTTCTGTCGGTAACCAATAGCCAGTCAGCAGGGTTACTTTATCTTCAAACTTCATGCAAACGCACATCGAGCCGGAAAATTCAGGATGAAATTCCTGTGCAATGAAAGGGAAGCCAGCGGAGACACGGATTGATCCAGTGACAACTGAAACTATGCTCACCTCCGCCAGGTGAGCCAGTCAGACGACTTGCACCTCCCCAGCCAAGACCTCACTCACCCCAGGATGAAGGGAATTGCGTGAAAATGGTTCTGAGAAAGAGTCCCAGGCGTTAGAAGAGGAGCCTGCGGTGACACGGCATGATCCAAGATGAAGACAACAGCTAGAAATTACCCAGGCCAGCCTGCCGGCCAAGAGTCTAAGAGGAAGGGAATTGCGTGAAAGGAGTACGGACAGTCGGACACTGTCCCAATTCAGATGTTTTCTGTGGGTTATGATCTACATGCGTAGATCAAGTCCTTCATGCTCCGATTGCTTGCAATTTCACATTTCCATTCTCTCTGCGCAGTGATTCAGTTCATAAGGGTGGATTTCTTATTTGACCGTCATCAAATTCAGGCTCCCAAGAGCGTTTGCAGAAACCCCACGAGAGATTTCTGTCACAAAAGTGTATCGATCCACCGTGACCACCCCCAGCAGTTCTTTGACGATCCTTTAACCCTTCGAGATGCCTAACCTTGTGTTGGCCGGGTTCTTTCATCGCTTCGATTTGCAGGGTGATTTAGAGGGAGGTAGACCCCTCGTTTCGTTTAGAAATTTGGCATGATTGAGAGTAAATAACAGGGCTGTAGTGCTCAACGATGTGGATGCTAAATTTTGAGCAGTGCAAAAGTTATACTTTAAGAGAGCTTGAACTTTGCTCATCCTACTCATAAGGGTTAGAAAAAACTTATTTCTCTTACTGACATTGAATTAAATAATCTTGCAATCCATGGAATCAAAACTTTCTCCACTCTTTGCCATAATGGTGTAAGGTAAGAGGTCCTGTAATGGACCATCTAAGGGCTGAAACAGAATTTCAAGGAGGTAATACTTTTAGAAATATTTTTTAGTAAATTTCCCTTGAAAGACAAGTAGAATTGACATCTAACCCAAGTCGTTTCATATTTTTCTGATTTTTTTTTAATTAGTTATCAAATTTTGAAGTTGAAAGGATATAGGGCTCAAAAATGGTGTCCTAGCTAAAATGTACATTGTCTATGAAGTAACATGTAGAAGGCTATGAAAAGTAACATGTACAAGTATTTTACATTTGAAATAGGGCACCATTTTAGAACTTGCTCCATTTAAGAGCCTTCTACCCTACTACACTTTAATACAATTGAATGAAATTTATTTATTTATTTTTAAATGTGTTCAATAAACCAAAGATAGCAATTTGGGGCAATTTACCTTTAAAAAAAAATTCTTTAGAGGTTAAGGTACTTGCACCCAACTCCAAACCCTTTCAAAAACCAATACTTATAGATTCTCACTTCAAATGCATTCTCTCTATTAACGATGCTTTGGATAAACTGATTTTCAACAATTTGAAAATTCATTTCTAAGACTCACTTCTCAGGTGTTTCAAAGACCAAAATTGCACAAGAAGAGAATTTAGAATGCTCTTTTGACTTTCAACAAGTTTGACTTTCAATAAATTCTTAAAAAAATTGAAAATTCAATTTAGTAATTAGAACTTGGTTCACTTGCTTATTGAGATGCAATTAGGTGCAATTACCTTACCTTACGTAAACTCCTTTTTTAGCTCAAAACCACTTTTCAAGACTTGAGGATAGTAGTTGGCTATAATTTCGACATGTTTCTTCAAACTACCCCTATAAAAAGGGGTGATATAGGCAATGCTTGGTCTTTAAATGGATACATCACAATGATATAAGAACTACAATCAATCTCTTTTTAAGAATGTAGACAATAATGCAATCTATTTAAGAAAATGATATTTATTTAGTGAATTGCCTATTTATGGATGCAAAAAAATAAGAAGTAATGATTTATTATAAGAAAGGTTAGATTTAAGAACATTACAATGCTTGGTTTTAGTAAAGCGGTATCTTTTTTCAATCTGTGCATGTTTACATTTTGCAAGGTCTATGATCAATAATAGGTGTATACAACACATTCTTTTGGAAATTCATTATTACTTCATGAAAGCTTTGAAAAATATGGCACTACTTTTTCTAGATTCCGTAGAAATTTCTCTTCCCTTAAAAACTTACTGAAAATTATTTTGTACCCTATAAACCCATCAAAAACAACCAAAAACTTATAAAGTGATGATTTATGAAAATACTACCTTAATTTGTCAAATTACTTGATGAGCCCAAGATGAAGAGAGAATTTCTGTCATGAGAATATATAGATCCACAGCCACCTACCATTCACCCTTCAAATGGCTAATATCTTTGAATTTTTTGGGTATCTTGATCCCTTTGACTTGCAAGATGATTTAGAGGGAAATAGTTCTTTGTTTGCTTTTGAAATTTAGCATGATTATATGTAGTAAAATATAGTATTCAATGATGCAATGTGCTAGTTGAATTACAATGGCAAGAATTTTTTTTTCCTTATATTAGATATAATAATGTTGCAATTCATGAAATTATATTGGGTTGAAATTTTTGTCACTTTGCCAAAATGGTCTACTACATTTTTGTATTGTTAATTGGATCATTATTTTTATTTTCAATTGTGTTCAATATACCAAAAATGTACATTTTGAAAAATTAGTTTTGAAAAAAACCTAGTCTATTAAAAGTTAAACTAGCTACAATTAATTATAGCTTCTTTTGGAGATTGACATTTATAAAATTTTGTATGAAATGTACTCTTTCTAATTATAAGAGCTTAAGGTTGCTTTTAGTTACACTTATTATAATAATGTATGAACATCCATTAATTCATCCAATGCACCAAAAACTCATTGGTATTTAAAATTCTATAATGTCATCCATGAGACACCTGATCATCCATCTCCCCTATGAGAAAGATCTTTTAGCCCTTAGTATAGTGTCATTTTTTAGGTCAAAATTTGAAATGGGTGTCAAAAATCATCCTTACACCTTCACATGTTGGTAGATTTTGAATACCTTTTTTTGACTAAGTCTTTTGAAGTTGAAATTTAGCACATATATTATCAACATAGAGATGGTCTCATGACAAAACTCTCATGGTAAAAAAACAATTTTTCAGCCCTTGGGAGAGTGTCAAAGGTGGCAACATTAGAATTTCTTTCTCTACAAATTCAAAAACACCATTTTGATTGGTACCCTACTATACAACACAATCACCTTCAATAGGTTTACACTTGTTTGTATCCATCTCTCTTACAATTGCCAACTTGACTCAATCTTATCAAATAGAATATTGAAGTTCTTTCTTTGAATCTACTTGCAAGATTAAAACATTCTAATCTTTGCAAGAGATTGCAAAGTGTTCACTCAATATGAAGGACTTAACATGGTTGACAAATTTCCTTAATATTCATCCTGCAAAAATTCTATAGAAAAACTAAAAGACCACATTGAGAATGAACCCATACGTAGGAATACGGAAGAACTCATTGAATTGTTGCAAAGAGTAAGTGAAGGAAAATCTATGGAAGTGCTTGAAGTTCTCATTTCACCGATGCAACAGAGAATTCATGTTGTAATTTCTGCCCAAGATGGAAGTAGTAGATGTAGACTTGTAGCATACATAGACAAGTTCTTGTATTCTTTCAAAAAAATTTAGTATGCCAAAGTTTTGCAAATATATCTTGAAAATAGACTGCTCAACCTTTCCAATACACTTCACAGTTTCTGATTTGATGTATTTTCAAGCTGATAGCAGCAAGCAATTTCAAATCTCCGGTGAGCGTGAGTTTCAACTTTGAAATAGAAAGTATGGAAACGTCAGGAGGGTGATTGTACAGTACATGATTTATTCGCCATTTCCACGACCGAAAAATCTCCGCCAGCCGGGGACAATAGCAGCAGAGGGAGACGAAGAAGGGCGTGCTGCATCCGCCACCTTCCGAGTTGACGATGGCGACCCTGCTGGATCCATCCCCTCTGAATTGTCTGCACCGACTTCATCATCATCATAGCAATCTCCGGTTTCAATTTCGGCAAAATCTACATGCCCTCCCTCCCACCGTCTCTCCCATCGAATCTTCCTAACTTTCCGGGGCTCTCTTCCAGCAGCACCATCAGCTGATTCCCAGACGGGCTGCTGTGACTGGTTCAAACAATCTGCGAGGAAAATTGAATACTGGTGCAAGTCCCATCGCTGCCATGGCTTGCACGTTGCCCAAGTGTGGAGGACGAGGATTGCCCTCCAAGAAGTCAACTGCGCTGCCAAGCTCAATACCACTTCGCTCTTCTTCATCTCAACCATGGAGTGTGTTGTGCGTGATCTAGTTTACTATGAAATAGTACGCTACAACTCCTGAGTCCTGAACATCAGTACAACATAACATTTTCTCCTCATCAAACTATACTACGATGGTTTTCATCACTCACCGTGCGTGAGTTTGTATCCACAACCTAAGACAGCCTGGTGCATGGAGGCTACATCAATTCTCCACACTGCCAAGTCCGAATTCAGACGCAAACGGATCAATTCACGGCTTTAGGGTTTGGGGTAGACTTGAAGTCCGTCGATCAAACAAACAATACAAATCTGAATGAAAGGACTCGACATGAATGATATCGGATTACGCCTCAAGCTTCGCCGCTCTTGAAGGTTGTGTGGTCCTTAACAATATGCAGTTTGACCTACAACACTCAAGCTCGAATTTCTGCCATCCCCCGAATGACCACCATCAGACACCCCCCACCCCGAGCAGACCAGGACAGTCTCGTAAACCTAACATCTAATCACTACAACAGAGAAGGAAGATACGCGGTGTGATCAAGACCTAATTCTAAGACGAGCTAGGGGATCAGAATACCTGGAGCAAGTGCCAGAAGCCAAGCAAGCTCGACCATTACCGATCGCCTCGCATAGCCCTGCAAAAGTGAACAAAAGTGGATGTGTTTCTAACATTCCGTGCAAGTCGTACCGGCGTCGTGAAGATCACTTCTGTCGGTAACCAATCCAAGCAACCAGGCAGCCTCGAGTTTGAGGGAGGGCTCCCTCCATCTGGGCCCTCCACGCCATTGACGGTTTAGATGGAAGGGTAAGTTGCTTGGCAGGCTGGGCTTGGCAGGCGGGCTTGGTTTATGAGAATCCAGATTTAAACACCCAATTTCTCAAACTGACACTGATACTCATTTTGGTAGGTTCACTGATTTCTAATTGAACTCTTTTGTTTTTGTTTTTGAAACAAATGAAACGGAATTTCATTGCAAAGGAGAAAATACAACCAACACCAGCCACGAGTGGCCTGGCGGGACAAACGTAGGGGACAGACTAAACTAATTGAACTCTTTTGGACTCTCAATGAAAGAAGTTCCACTGCTGTCAACTTTGACACCCTCCTGAGGGCTGAGAAATAGGGATTTTGCCTTGGAATTTTTTTTACAAGTTCATCTCTATGTTAATAACAACCATGCCAAATTTCGTGAACAAAAGACTTATAAAAAAGAAGATATTCAAAGTCTACCAACATGTGTAGTTGAGAGAAAATTTTCACTTTGCCACCCTCCCAAGGATTGAGAATTTTGGTTTGCCATAACTTTTTTTACCTAAAGAGCATATCTATATTGATAATATGTGTACCAAATTTCAAATTCAAAACATTTATACAAAAAAAAGATATTTTAAATATGTCAACATATAGTTGTAAGGGACAATTTTAGTAATGCCAACTTTGCCACCCTCCCAAGGATTGAGAGAAATTCTTTTTGGCATGAAATTTCTTTGCATGGATACATCTCTATGTTGATAGTACGTGTGCAAAATTTTAAGTTCCAAAGGCTTAGAAAAAAACCATTCTCACAACTACACTTCTTGGTAATTTTCAAATATCTTTTTTTTGGTATAACTTTTGGACTTGAAATTTGGCATACATATTGCCAACTTAGAGATGATGTCATGACAAAAATTTCATCATAAATAGATAATTTATAAACCCTAAACCCGTAGAACCAAAACTCCTTCAAATAATTTTCAAACAATTTTCATAGGAAGAAAAAAGGAATAGAAATCTAATCCAAGTTGTTTTGTATTTTGGGGATGTTTTAGGAATTAATTAAAAAATATTTAGTTTGAAACACAATGATGACTACAAGCAACCACCTCCTAAAATGTAGAATGTTGATAAATTGAAGAAAGCAAAGTTTACCTTTGTATCATAATTGCTTTTAGAGCATGGGATACTTTTAGAATATATTACCTGTGATGTTACCTTAGGGTGATTCATTTTGATAGCTTGCTATACTGTACTTATAAATTGATGAAGGTCTCAATTTGATAATACTTAAATAAATCCTCATTCCCAATCCCTCAAAAAATTTGTTCAAATTTTGATAATACATTTCATCTTTAAATTGTCACTACCTTCACCTTACCCTCCTAATATATATTAATAAATGCATTTTGTATACTTAATATATCAAATTGTAAAATTCTTAATATTTCATATATAGCCAACAATATTAAAAAGGTTTAACAATAATTACAATATGATTTCAAGAAATTTAAATCAATTACAAACTTTATCATCAATACATTATTAATCTATAAACTTTCTATTCCTACTATCACTACTAGAAAAGAGGGGTATAAATGACTGTAGAGGGATGACTTAGAAATGACTAAATGTCCGGTTTGACTAAATAGTGACTGGTACCTCTGTAATTGCACCAAACCAGCTGAATTTACATAGTCCTAGTCATTTTTCAGTCATTTTTCAGTCATGAGTGCGACTAGCAGATAAAGACATGATAGACAACGAAATTCATCTACATTTTTTCATTCAGATTGCCATTAACAAGAGCACAAAAGGAAGGAAAAAATCAGCATGGATGCTAGAGTCACTACTGAGTATGACATAGTTATTGATTGTAACTTAATTTCACTACTTCATGACTCGAAAATGACTAAAGGGTTACAAAAAGGCTATACCTCCATATTTTAAGCAAAGGACAGGCAGGGCAGCTTGCTGACGTGGATGGAAATTGTTCTAAGACTACTAGAATGCGACTGCGCCTTACTACTGTGTGACTCTAAAATGACTGCAAGGTCTTTTATAGAGTCATGTTGTAATTTTTTGCTCTAAAGATGGGCATGATATGAAAAACATTGTAGAGCATGATATGAAAATACATTGTAGAGCTGAAAATAATTTCACACCCCTATTTTATACAAGAAAAAATGGTCTAATTTATTTTTTAATTCTAAAAATAACTCTTTATTGAAAGTTCATTTTTCTTCATTATTGATGCAATGGTCATCTAAATGTATCCTCAAGAAATATTTGAATTTTTAATTGAGCCATTTTAGTTCATTTCTCAATTTATTCTAGAAATCATTTCATATATTATTTGAGTTGGGCATATAGTGTATGGTGTATGGTATTTTTTGGCAATAGAAATCTATAGTTATTATTGAACAAAGTTCAAAATTATAGGTTGAAATCATAATTTATTAAAAAATATATATTTAAAGAGTCTAAAAATGACTTATTCGTACATGATTTATGATAGATACACTAAGTGAGCTTCCCAAGGATGTAATTGTACTTCACTACTATGCAACTTAAGAATTGCTATAAAGTCTTTTGTAGGGCTATGCTAAAAAATTTTGTTCTTAAGATGGAAAAGCACTATAAGAAAATGGGGGGATAAATGACTTGTTCACAATGACTGCACCAACAACAATGACTACAAAATAGTCATTTTGTAGTCATTTTGTAGTCATTGTTGCCAATGTAGTCATTGTAAACAAGTCATTAAATTTATCCCCCTATTTTCTTGTAGTAAAGAGAATATGCTAACATAGACAACAATCATTTAAAAATTACTAGGATGCAACTATATTCATTTGATTTATGATTTTTTAACACTCATATCCTAATACCTTTCTTGAGCTAATAACTTTTCTTTTAGTCTTTCCAATAATTCTACTCCTTGTTTATTTTCTTCATTTTCTTTTCAAAAAAATTTCCAATAGAATACTTTTGTCTTTTTTTTTGAAATGATGCATTACAAATGGCCTTTGTCTTTGTTAGCATTAAAAAAAATTCTTCCTTAGGATCCATTTGTATGATTTGTTTAAACTCCTATCTATATGCCATTATGCCAACAATGACTTTTGAAAATTTGTGCCATTGTCAATGAACTACTTTTGAACACTTCATATGCTTTACATTTGAATTAGTAAATGTCCCAATAAACATACAGTAAGGTATTTAGATGAATCCAATGACATTTGTTAAGTTCCATTTTTTCCTTGTGCAAATACCACCACCACTACTTTAGTTTTACTACAAAATGACTTCCTGCAACTGCCAAATGACTTCCTGTAACTACCAAATGACTACTCAATACTTTTGAACTACTATACAACTACTCTACTGCTACTTTGGCACCTTGTGCATTATGATTCATTGTGTTATTTGCAAAAATCTTGTACATTCATTGTCACACTTTCTTTGTATAAAGTAAAGAGGCTTACAGATAGCACATACATCTTTGTTTGGAGAAAGTCAAATTATAGGTGCTTGAACTTAGTACTCTTCCTATGCCAATCCTTTTTAAACCTTTTAGCAAATTTTATTTATAACTTTTGATTAGAGGCTTAAAATCTAAAACAAATTTTTGGAGATGAAAGTGAGATTGATTCCCCAACTTTAATTAGTTCAAAGTTTTTTGAAAAAAGTTAGTCTACTATGCCTCAATGAGGTTAAAAATATGACTTGTAATGCAATTCCTGCGTTTTACATATCCCACAAGCTTTGTCTTGCCTACTAGTATTCTTCCTCTATAAAAGGCTTGTCATTTCATCTATTCATATCCACATATTAAGTGGATTTTGAAATGATGTATGGCATATGGTGTATGGTGTATTGTACATGATATATTATATATAATGTATTGTATATGTTGTATGGTGTATTGCATGTGTATGGCATATGGTGTATCATTGTGAAACTTTGAATGTATTCATATGTGACTGTAGAATGACTACTTTAGAGAAGGAAGAGATAACTAGAATATAACTCACCCTAAAGCAAAAATGTCTCAAAAATGACTAAGATGCAACTTCAGAACCCTCTTGTTATTAAGTGCCACGTGTCAGAGACCCCGCCCTTAAACGTAACTATATCACAACTGGAATATGACTTTATTTTTACTGACATCATTGTCCACGTCAGCATTAGTCAGACTCTCTGACAACTAAATAATGACTGTCTGACAACTGAACAATGACTGTCTGACAACTGAACAATGATTGACACGTCACCAAAACTTCAACTATGCCGCGACTTAGAAATGACTTATAAATTAACCTACGTGGATAGCCACGTAGGTGAAATTTCCCCAAAAATGGTCAGCTGCCCATCCTTTTCACAAAATTTTCAAGTAAAATTTCTTTATCTCTTAGACAGATTCATCTACTAGTCATCCAATTTCCAAATGGATGGTGATAATACACCCGCAGTCATTTAAAGAATGACTTGTCCACAATGACTGCAGGGGCTGAAGTCATTTTTTAGTCATATCAGTCCGAATTACTCCGAAATGACTGGTTTTGAGTCATTTTTTGCAGTCATTTATACCCCCTGTTTTTAGTAGTGTATAGTTTACAAGATTTTCTTAAATGCTCTTGAATACTCTTCAATATTATTTTCTTTACAATGACATCTTAAGAATATCTTTAATTGACTCTTACTACATTTCCTCATAAAATGCCAAATGTCCTCAATCTTTATATTTTCATTTTATGAAAAAATTATACTATTGAAGTGTATTAACAATGAAATAGATAAAATCTTAAATTAAAAATCTAAATAGTTCCATTTAATTAACAAATAAAAAGTATGCATAAAATCATTACACTTAGAGTGTTACATTTCAACCCATCACAACAAATTTCAATATTTCATATGTAGCTAGTCAATATTGTATTCATTATCATGTAAAAATCAAGTGGAGTTCAAAAATTTAGTGCTTAATGCAATTTTATTTTCTCCATTATATCAATTGTCACTAATATTAGTCACTTCTATTTAAGGAATTAGTTACATTAACCAAATGAGACATTTACTTTCAAATATAATGTCTAAATGACTATCTACCTAAACACAACATTGGAATATTGAGAATTGGTACTAATTTAAAATTAATAAACATGCACTTATAACACTATTGTCCTAATGCAAGACCATCTTTATGGATTCTTTTTATGCAAAATATTGGTGATATGCAATCATTCATTTAGTTTTGATTAAAAGATTTAAGGTTCAAATTTATAGAAGATCTTTGTAATAGCAATCATATATAGCATATTCATAGTGACATTAGTCATATGTGAATTAATAAGCTTTAGATATTCTTTAACCTTTTTAAACATATTTAAATAATACTCATGAATATACATTGGAATTGCCATAAATACATACATAATAAAACTTTGAACATATATATGAAGCTTATATATATTTTTCAAGCAAGCAATAAAATATGATACAAATATTGCACATAATATATGCAAATACAATAACCATAATAAACTAGTAGTTAAAACTACTATAATTTTAATTTGTCATTAAATAAATAACACCAAACAACTAGTTGGAATGAAAAAAAATTCATCCACCTTTCTAATATATATTCAACTCCTTAAAAAACAACTCCACATCTTGCTCAACCTCACATTTCACTAGAAGAAAACCATGCTACAATTGCTGAAAACACGTCATGTAGTTTGTGTTGAGTTCCTGTTTTAGAATGCAGTCAAAATGCAGTGAAAACACAAAAAAACGCAGAAAAATGCTTTTTCTGCGTTTTTTTGTGTTTTCACTGCATTTTGACTGCATTCTAAAACAGGAACTCAACACAAACTATATGACGTGTTTTCAGCAATTGTAACATGGTTTTCTTCTAGTGTTTATTGTTCTCTGCTGTAATATTATAACCATCTTTTACTATTGTATACTAGCAATTGTGGCACTCAATGACAGTAACTCCATTGAAAAATATGTTCAATCCCTCACAATTAGGACATTGACTTCTCCAAAGCTTAGGCAATTTCACCCTTGTGTGTTTCTTTTGCACAAATTGTCTTCGGCGTTGTAACTTGATTCCACCATTAGGTCTTAGAGATTGTACCACACTTATTTGTCCACCACTTGAATTTTCATAATGTAATCTTCGTTTTTTCCTTTGACTCCCATGTCCAAGTCTTGTGTTTGTCACATTTTTTTGTAGCGGGGTGATACTTCCACCTTCCCTTGGCATGAGTATTCGACTTGGTCTCACTTCCAACTCCATAGACTCTTGAAAAACTGCCATAAATATTTCTCCAGCCCTCTTCAAGGCATTGCGTTTCTCTATTGTCAAACTTGCATATCTTTCCCTTGGAATATTTTGGGATGTCGTCATATTTGAAATATTGAAAAACATCTCTTTTATAAATTCATTGTCGTCATTAGGATTTATGGAAGATTTGTTGTTTGTATCTTCGTTGGGATCTCCATTTACACTTGCACCGAATCCTCTACATTACTCTTCACTTGGACCTCCACTTGGACCCTCTTCAAAACTTCCACTTGGTCCCTCACCCAAACCTCCACTTGGACCTTCACTAGGATCCTCACATGCATCTTCATCAAAATCTTCCAAGTTGTGGATAAATTCACGAGGTTCATATATGCCCGGTAGTAAATCAAATAAATGTTGATATTCATCATCAACAATTTGTTTCACAACCAACATGTGTTTACATATTGGACCATAGTCATTACACTTGCACCATTCACGAGATAAACTAATTATATACCATTTGTTTGATACGGTTTGACTTCGAAATGCAAACTCCAAATGACATAGATCAATTACTTCCAAATTTGTTGATCAATACCACTTCGCTCTTCTTCATCTCAACCATGGAGTGTGTTGTGCGTGATCTAGTTTACTATGAAATAGTACGCTACAACTCCTGAGTCCTGAACATCAATACAACATAACATTTTCTCCTCATCAAACTATACTATGATGGTTTTCATCACTCACCGTGTGTGAGTTTGTATCCACAACCTAAGACAACCTGGTGCATGGAGGCTACACCGATCCTCCACACTGCCAAGTCTGAATTCAGACGCAAACGGATCAATTCACGGCTTTAGGATTTGGGGTAGACTTGAAGTTCGTTGATCAAACAAACAATACAAATCTGAATGAAAGGACTCGACATGAATGATATCGGATTACGCCTCAAGCTTCGCCGCTCTTGAAGGTTGTGTGGTCCTTAACAATGTCTAGTTTGACCTACAACACTCAAGCTCGAATTTATGCCATCCCCCAAATGACCACCATCAGACACCCCCCACCCCGAGCAGACTAGGACAGTACGTCTCGTAAACCTACAGCAGACAAGGAAGATATGCGGTGTGATCAAGACCCAATTCTAAGATGAGCTAGGGGATCAGAATACCTGGAGTAAGTGCCAGAAGCTAAGCAAGCTCGACCATTACCGCTCGCCTCGTACCGGCATAGCCCTGCAAAAGTGAACAAAAGTGGATGTGTTTCTAAAATTCCGTGCAAGTCATACCAGCTTCGTGAAGACACTTCTGCCGGTAACCAATAGGCCCGTCAACAAGGTTACTTTGTCTTCAAACTTTGTGCAAACGCACATCTAGCCGGAAATTCAGGATGAAATTCCTGTGCAATGAAAGGGGAGCCTGCGGAGACACGGATTGATCCAGTGATAACTAAGACTAAGTTCACTTATGACTTTGTGCCTCCCCAGACAAGACCCCACTCACCCCAGGTTGCATGAAAATCGTTCTGAGAAAAAGTGCCGGCGTTGAAAGAGGAGCCTGTAGAGACATGGATTGATCCAAGATGAAGACAATAGAAAATTTTCCAAGCCATCCTGCCAAGAGTATAAGGTGGGTACATCCAAAAGCGCCCTATTCCTAAAAGCGCCATCTATAGTGTACATACATTTTCAAAATCAGTCATGTTCACAAGCTGTAGATGGCGCTTTCAGAAACTGACTTTGATTGTTAATAACTTCTACATACACTATCCAAATCTTGCGTTCTTTGGTGCGTTGGAACATGCTTTCACTTGCCAACAAGATTGCATAAAAATCTGAACCGGCTAATAACAGAAACTAGGCACAGTATGAATAAGTGGCGCTTTTGGGTGTACCTACCTTAAGAGGAAGGGTATTGCGTGAAAGGCGTACCCACTCAACAGTGTCCCAAGTGACCCTAAAATCATCCATTTTGATACCGTCCGTGGGAATCAATAGTTTTCAAAAATCCAAAATCTCTCATTGGATGTCAAAGCACTATACAATATCTTCCCTTTTCACTCAAAATAATGAGGATATATAGTTGTATTTTTGTCGTACATACATAGATTCTTTGTCATCTGTTGAATGCCAAGGTTAAGATTGATTTTTATCGGTTAGGATCCTAGGTGAGTAGATCAAGTCCTTTGTACTCCAATTGCTTGCAACATCACAATTCCATTCTCTCTGTGCAATGATTTAGTTTGTAAACCACTTCCAAGAAATTGCCTGTTCATTTCTTGGGAAAGTTCTACGATGTATTTAGTATAATTCCTCATTACATGGGTTTGCCTGTGTATTTGAGCATTACAGATTCTTCATCCAACTTTGTTTTTTCATCCCAAGTATTTCATCCAACTTCAATTTTCTTGCTTGTGATTTATGTTGGGCAATGTCCCTTGCCGTTGGGCACTTTGCGATATATAGTGCCTCCTTGGCCTTTTCGTTGGCCTCCTCGTTGGCCTTTTGTATGACAAAATGCCTTCCTCTTTGGGCATTGCCTTATATGTAAGGGTGAATTTTCTCTTTGGTCGTCATTATTTTTAGGCTCCCAAAAGTGTCTACAGAAACTCCATGAGAGATTTTTGTCACAAGAATGTATCGATCGATTGTGACCACCCGCAGCTGAGCACGTCTTTAAGAATCTTTTCACCCTTCGAGATGCCTAACCTAGCTTGTGTTGGCCAACTGATGTCATCACTTCGATTTGCAAAGAGATTTAGAGCAAGGTAGACCCCTCATTTCCTTTAGAAATTTGGCATGATTGAATGTACATGATAGGGCAATAGTACTCAATGATGTGGATGCTAAATTTTTAGTAGAGCAAAAACCTCACTCTAAAAAAGCTTGAATTTTGCTCATCCTGCTTATAAGGGCTAGGAAAAACTTATTTCTCTCATAGTGAACAAAACAATCTTGCAATCCATACAATCAAAACTTTCTTCATTGTTTGCTATAACCGTCTACTACACTTTATTATTATGGCCCCAAAAGAGGCAGAACCACACATCTAGTTTGCCATAAGTTACATAAGAGGATTTTTGGGCCCCCAGAAGACCGTTTCAGGGGTGTTCCCCGAAATTGTTCCCACTGCTGCAGACCAACCCCCTGCTAGTCTAAATTTTTGAATTTTGAAAAAAAAAAATTAAAATTTTTTTTTCAAAAAACTTCAGAATGTATTAAAGAGGGAAAAAAATGATTTTAAAAAAAAAAAAAATTTCATAAATTTTTAAAAAATATATTTAATATTTAATTAAAATTAATAAAAAAATTATTATTTTTTGACGTGGCAGTCGCTCGACTACATCAGCATCGCGTTCCCAACATTCCCAATGCGTTCCCAACGTTTGGGAACTCGCAGTCTTGTACAGTAGCTGAAAATCCTCTTATGAACCCTCCCTCTTTCAAAAATCACAAGCCATTGATTTAAAAAAAAAACTCCCCTCTAGAATGCCGTTGATTTCTAAAAAAATTTACAAGCCATTGATCTTTGAGATTTAATCTAGATACCAATATGGATACAGATACGAGTACAAATATGATGTAGGTATGGTTACGTTGTCTGTACTATATGAATACAAATACATATACATAATCAAAATATGGATACAATATTAAAATACAGATTTGGATGTCCCATATTGATTGTCATACTAACTTCCTACACAAAATTACAAGTAGAGGGGAGGGGGGAGTAAAGATTTAATTTTAATTGATATATTCTTAAAAATGAACAGTGACATTCCACATTTCATTACTATTGAATGAAAAATTCATTTTCATTTTCAAATGTGTTTAACCCCTAAAGGACCACAACTATATATTCCACCAAAACTGCTCCAAAACTGTCATTTCTAGGACAACCATAAGAGGATTTTCAGCTGCTATACAAGACTGCGAGTTCCCAAACGTTGGGAACGCTGGGAACGCGATGCTGATGTGGTCGAGCGACTGCCACGTCAGAAAATAATAATTTTTTATTAATTTTAATTAAATATTAAAAAAATTTAAATTATTTTTTTAAATCATTTTTTTTCTCTTTAATACATTCTGAAGTTTTTTGGAAAAAAAAAATTTTAATTTTTTTTTTCAAAATTCAAAAATTCAGACCAGCAGGGGGCTGGTCTGCAGCAGTGGGAACAATTTCGGGGAACACCCCTGAAACGGTCTTCTGGGGGCCCAAAAATCCTCTTATGTACCAAATTTCAGAAAAAAAAATTTGAAATATGTAACCATAAGATCTTTTAGTGAACTAGTTTGGAAAGATGTAGAAAAATTTTCAGAAATTTCCACCATGTAGATTGCAAGATATTAGTGTTTGAAGTTACAAAAATCATTTTTTTCCCACTGCGAAAATCCGGGCAGCTGCACTTCTGAAGGCCACATTTGTATGAAAAAATGTCCAAAATGGTTGCAACTCTTTGGATTCATTCTCCAATTCAAGTTGGCTACATCCTTGAAAATTTTCATATCATTTGGAATTGTACAACATGTACAAAAAAAATAGTAAGTAGAAAGAAGTAGAGAATGATTCAAAATACAAAAATGGTAACAATTTATTTTTTGGATTGAAAAATGCCAATCTCAATGGTTCAAATGTTGTAATAAACAACCTATATCCAATGTTTTTATTTTTTTTCAAAAATATTGAAAATTGAGTAAAATAAAGGACTTCAAAGTTTATTTTAGAGAAGAGAATCCATAACTACCTGCAAACTAAAATTCTTCATAACTTTTGACTCATTAATCCAAATGCAATGATTCAAAACTTTCCATGTCTATATAAATCTATAAAACCAATTTCAAATTTTTATTTCCAAAAAAAGTTTTTTTTTATTTGCCCGAACTGCCCGAGTTGAGAAACAAACAACATTTTATACGATAACCTTTCAACCATGAAGTCAAAAGTCACAAAAATTGTTGGGCTTTGAAGATACTCCTCGTCCATACCTTCTATTAACCCCTAAAGGACTAACACGGTTTTGATAATGGAGGTTTTCAATCAATTCTACCACTTTGATATTTTTTACACATAGATGTAATTTAATTTTTTAATTTTAACCATATAAAAGTAAAGATTACTATATCTAATATGCATGGAATTAATTGTAGAAAATTTTAACCATTAGATCTTTAGATTATAACAATTTTTAGTGATCAACCTCATAGGTAAAAAATGCAATTTTTGGAGAAAAAAATTTATAAAAAGATGAATAAAGATTTTTTAACCCCCTAGGAAAATTTATTTGGAGTCCAAAGCAAATTTAGTATTTTTATATTAAAAATTTTGAAAAATAATAAACTCCCTCAAATTTGTACACATTTTCAAACATGAAGACTAGAAAGTCAAATCTAAGCAAATTGGATCCTACAAAATTCTTAAAAATTTATATCTGGATAATTTTTTGAAATTCAACAACTAATGTTATTATCATATTGTTTGGAACATCTCAAAAAAAATTTGGAATCATTTTAATTATTTTGTATTATTAATTACACTAGATTGAACCTTTTATTTTTTAAATTGTTAAAAACAAAAAATTGAATTTTTTTTTCAAATTCTTTTTGTTTATGTGGATTATAGAATAGAAATGTGTAAGAAAATGTTTTTTTTTCCATCTCTACTACTCTTTTCATGAAAAAACATTATTTTTTCTCCCTTTTCCTACTAGACTACATTCTCGACTACATTTCCTAAATGAATTTTTAACTACTTCTCTTATTCAAAATGAGAAAATCAGAAAATGGAAAAAGTATGTAAAGTTCTTTTTCTACAAGATCTTAGTTTACAAAATATTGAGATTTGTTTCACCTTTCTGAGAAATTGCCATTGAAAACTTTAAAGAGGACACATTGTGTCTTCTTAGTCTTTTAGGGGTTAAAGTTTGGTTCCAAAATATGAAAATCTCTAGCCACACGTACCTACCCAAAATTGCTATGTTGCCAAAAAAGGCATGTTGGTCCTTTAGGGGTTAATATACTAAAGATGGCAACTCTGGACAATTTCCTTTAAAAAAAAAAACCCATTCTATAAGAGTTTTTTACAAGGTACTAAAAGACTATTTTAGTCCCATTCCCCAATCTATGAACCAATTATTGCTGGTCAGATTAAAAAAAAATTAAAAAAATTAAAAAATTAAAAATAGAATTTTTTAATTTTGAAAAAAAATTAAATATTTAATCAAATATTGTTATTAGATGTGGCAGTTTCTTTGCTACAATAGATCAACTGTTGGGATAGGTTTCAATAAATTCTCATAGTCTGGAAACTCACAGTCTCCCAATATGGCCATAAAACCTCTTATGTTTAGAGATTAAGGCATTTGTACTCAATTCCAAACTCTTTCAAAAGCCAATATCTGTAGATTCTTACCTAAAATACACTCCTTCTATTCGCAATTGCTAGAGTTGCTTTGGATAAACCTATTTTCAACAATTTGAAAATTCATTGTTCATTTTTAAAGTATCCCAAAGACCAAAATTGCATAAAAAGATAATCTAAAATGCTTTTTTGACTTTCAAAAAGTTTGAATTTCATGAAATTATTGTGAAAAAAATTGAAACTTCAATTAATTAGTATTAAGAACATGGTTCACTTGCTTATTGAGATGTGATTAGGTGCAATTACCTTACCTTATATAAACTCCCTTTTTAGCTCAAAACCACTCTTCAAAACCCAAGTAATTTGTCAAATTACATAATGAGCTCAAGATGAAGAGAGAATTTTCGTCATGAATGTGTATGGATCCATGGCCACTTGCCCTTCACCCTTCAAGATGGCTATTATCCTTGAATTTTCAAGGTATCATGATCCCTTCAATTTGTAGGGTGATTTGGAGAGAGAGAGCCCTCTTAATTTGCTTTTGAAATTTAGCATGATTGTATGTAACAAAATGTAGTATTCAATGATGTAGATGTGGACATTGAACTATAAGGGTAAGAGTTTTTTTTCTTTATATCAAACAAAATAATCTTATAATCCATGAGATCACTTTGGGTTGAAATTTTGTCCTCACTTTGCCATAATGGTCCACTACATTTTTGTATTGTTAATTGGATCATTATTTTCATTTTCAATTGTATTCAATATACCCAAAATGTAGGTTGTTGACTGAAGGGGAGCAGTGAGTGGAAGGAGTAGCTGTGATGTGTGATCAAATGACAGAGTATAGAAATTCCATTACTTGTCTTCAAAGTACCATAGGGTATAGAAAAATAGGTTCCATTAGCAAAAAATTAGGCCTAAGATATCCCCCTTTATATTATTATTTTTCACCAAAATTCCTAATTAGGGCTGCCTTAAAAGTGGCATATTCCAATTGCTCAATAAATGAGTGTATAAGGGTGATTGCAAGAAACACTTAAAGCCTTTTGTCACACCCTAGTTTTTTATTTTTTTAATCCATAATTTTCGTGTTTTAGCTCCAAATGATTCAAATTTTATTGAAAAAGTACTTATAGCTATTATGTATCTATGATAAATTTTGGAGATTTTTTAAAGTAATTCATTATTTTTTGATAGCCCCAAAAATTTCTCACAATACTTGATTTAGGGGGTTTTAGCACCATTTATCTCCCAAAAAACGAATTTTGAACTAAAATTTATCGAAAATAGTTTCTCAGTAGACTTATAGTTATTGTTAAAAATAATTCTAAAAATACTTATTTTTATGTATTATAGAAGTCCACAAAGAGAGCTTCATTCTACATTATTTTCCAAAAGCATAAAATATTATTTTGGTGAGTTTTTTAGTCAAATATCATCATCAATTTTTTTTTCAAGTGTCATATTTTTATGTATTTTCTTAAAGGATCCTTTTTTTACAAATTAAAATGTCACAAGTTGTATTTTCTGCACTGGAATTCTATGAGAATTCTATATCCAAAGTTGCAGTGAAGAAAATACAACTTATGACATTTTAATTTTTTTTAAATGAATTTTTTTTAAATTATAAAAATATAAAATTTGAAAAAAGAATTGGTGATGATATTTGACCAAAAAACTCACCAAAATAATATTTTATGCTTTTGGAAAAAAATGTAGGATGAAGCTCTCTTTGTAGACTTTTATAATACACAAAAATAAGTATTCTTAGAATTCTCTCAGACAATAGCTATAAGTCTACTAAAAAATCATTCTCTCTTAATTTAAGATCAAAATTCATTTTTTTTGGAGATAAATGGTGTTGAAAACCCCTAAATCAAGTATTGTGAGAAATTTTTGGGGCTATTTAAAAATAGTAAATTATTTTTGAAAAATATTCAGAATTTATTATAGATATATAATAGCTATGAGTAGCTTCCCTATAAATTTTGAGTCATTTGTATCTATAACACAAAAGTTATAGCTAAAAAACATCAAAAACTAGGGTGTGACAAAACACAACAACTAGTACAAGTGTTTCTTGCAATCACCAACAATAATAAATTACAAGACATTTGTTGGTTGCTAGTGGCCGTCATATTGGTGATTTGGTGGTTTAACTTAGTGTTCAAGACTTATGGTAATTTACCTTGTTCAAACCATTGCCACTGAGTCTTTCCCCACTCTAGGGTTCATAGTTTCCTGATTCTATGATTTTGTTGTTGTTGTATGTGTGCAAGTAGTTCAAAAAAATTCAATATAATCAAAGAATGTAACAAGGAATGTATTGGGAAAAAAATATAAACTACTATAGTATATGATTTATTCATGGCATTTGAAAATTATAAGTAATACAAGCCTTCTATTTAATACCCCAAAGTAGAAAATTAGATAGTGATAGCATGCCTAAATTTTTTTTTAAATATAATGCCCCTCTCAAAAATACTTGATGTATACACCTATCTCTTCATATATTTCACATAGTGCCCTCCCTTGAGGTTGTTGAAAATTATTCTTGAAAAACAACTCTAGTCCATTAAAAGTTAAACTAGTTGCAATTAGTTCTACCTTCTTCTGAAACTGATATCTATAGATTCTTGCCTAAAATATACTCCTTCTAATTATAAAACCTTAGGATTGCTTTGACATACACCTATTTTCAAAATATCAAAATTTCATTTTTCATTTACATCAAAAAATTTAGAATTGATGATCTTTTGACTTCCAACAAGATCCAACAAAAAATTAGGAAAAAATGATTGAAAAGTTTAGTTTAATAGTAGGAAACTAGGAATAAGGTTCACTTGCTAAGTCCTTATTGGGATGCATTTGGATGCAATTAGCTTACTTAATCCCTAAATGCCCAAGGCTTGTTTTGAGCTTCTTGGAATTTGTTCTAAATTGAATAAAATGCCAATATTTTGATAAGTTGTATCAATTTAAAAAAAAATTGTAACTGTACAAATTCAAACAAGACATGTTAGAGATTGCATAGGAAAATAAAACATAACACAACAATATCACTTATGAAGTGAAAGATTATAATGTTTGACCATGAGAGTGTTAAAACTGCAAAAGTTATGTGAAGTCTTTTTATCCTCTTTTTGCAAGTCAAATCTAAAAAGTTGATGACCAAAAAAAACATGAGGTTATAGGGCCTAACATGCATAACTCCAATCAATTTATGGCTTTTCAAAATCTACTCTACAATTTTGTAAATGAATTTTGGATGTGATTTTTTCTCCAAGATCTAGTGTATTTGAGGCTCATTTTCAAGAACTCTCAATATTACAGAAAGTTAAGATTGCAATGGATACCCTTGTACAAAACCTTGAATAGAAAAATCACCATCATTCATTTTCCACATCAGATTTTTAACATTAGAACTAACCTTTAAAAGAACTTTTCAAAAATATAAAATACTAAATATAGCAATTTGATTAGGTTTTATTTAACTTCAAATTAAATTTTGCAAACACCAAATTCTAGTGCCTTAGGCATATAGGGGTTATTTCCTCAAGGATGGCCACTGTTATAGAAGTAAAAAAGTCCAAAATTGTCAATTTCTGATGCATGGTCCAAAATCATTTAACAAAACTTTTTTGTTTGAATTCCAACCATATTGAAGACAATGAAATTTATTGAATAAATAAGGCAATTCGTGAAAAAAATTTCAACTTATTTGAGGCATGTGAATTGAAAGATTATAATGTTTGAAGTAAGAAGATAAATTTATTTTTCATTCTTGCAAAATAAGTTCAATAGACTTTGAGCCCATTTGGTTGAGCATTTTTTCTCCACAAAAGTATGAGTATTTTCATCGTTCATAATTATATAATGTTAGATTCACTCATTTGAAACTTAAGATGCAACTAAGATGTCTAACTTCTTTTAAATCACCCTACAATGCAAATAGGCCAACCAAACTAACAATACATTAGGACTTTTTTTTTAATGATTTCTTGTACAATAAGGAAGGTATTTTCTCTAAAATCCAAATGATGAAAATTTAGAGACAAACATTTGGAGAATGGGGAATAAATTTTAAGATTTTTTACTTTGTAGATTGTAAGATTGTAAATCTTGAAGTTAAAATAATTTTTTATAATTTTCTCTCAAAATTGTTGTGATACAACTAACAAAGTTTAATTTGTCATAGAATGTAATTCAAGAATTTAAAATTTGTGTTTTTAGACAATTGTATGTCATATTTCATATTTACAAACATACCAAATTTTAAAAGTTGATGAGTATTTCAATAGAAAATGTCCCTAAAATGCCCAAATTGCTCAAAATGCTAAAAGAGTTGAATGTAGGATAACTTTTGAATTGAGCAATAGCTGAAAAAGAAATTATATTTTCTCTCAATAAGTACATATTCACACTTTGTGTTGAAATTTCATGAATGCCCATCCTTTACATAAATCTATCCAAATTTCCTATTTTTGGTTTAACAAACAATTAGCCTTTTGTGGATAAAATCAATAGTAAATCCTTCCTCTCATTTCATTGGCAGTTGGCATTAGATGGGGCCAAATGTATGTATATTTGAGGATGAAATCTATTACATTTGCTATCAAAAGGTCATAGCATATACATATAGGATATGTATATTTCATGATTATTTTTTATAAAGTGTTCAATTTCTTAATTGTTGCCTAAAACTTTGGATTTTCTAAATTGTAGATGTATAATTATCTTTGCATTGCATAATTAGTATTTCTTGATGGTTGATTTCTTTAATTTATAATTCCTAGTCTCATTAGAAACTCTTCCATTTCATTGGAAAACTCCTAAATTAATGAATATGATGAAACAAAACTGTTGTGAACTCTTGGATCATTTACAGTGACTTGAGTTTCAAGTTCCTAATGGATTTATCATTCCAAATGAAATTGGCAAAAGAGTTGACTTTGAAATGGTTGGGTAGAGTGACAAGTTTTTCGAGTTTGGCCCCCCATGTATGTGCAACTCATGGATTGTGATTTATAGAGAAGACTAGGAGGTTGTGCAAAGTTTGCAAGAAAAAACTTCATACGTATGATTAAGATGCAAAAAAATTCACATAAGGTAGGTACACCCAAAAGCACCCTGTTCCTAAAAGTGCCATCTACGATACACATACATTTCCAAAATCAGTCATGTTCACAGGCTGTAGATGGCGCTTTCAGAAACAAGCTTTGACCATTAATAACTTTTGCATACGGTATCCAAATCCTACATTCTTTGGTGCGTTGGAACATGCTTTCACTTGCCAACAAGATTGCATAAAAATCTGAACTAGCTAATAACAAGAACTAGGCACAATATGAATAAGTGGCGCTTTTAGGTGTACCTACCTTATATGAATACCTTGCTAATGGACTAGTCATTGGTGTTAGCTACTGTGATCTCCAATTGGAAGATATAAAATTACTTTAATTCTCATTTACTGTATTCGGAAGAATGCTTTGAACTCCAGCTGCGGTGTTGGTTTAGCTGCTCGATGCCTTCGAGCTCATTTGGGGCATTTAGACTGCAAATATGAATTTAGAATTTGCAAAGCATCTCATGCGTGGGAAATAAACAATTTCAGTGTTTTCCCAAGTGACCGAGCGAGGGGGTCGATTCATCCCGGCCAAGGGTTTATCATGAAACCCTAATCGCTCCTTCAGTGCCCTGTGTTGCGGGAGGTGAAGAATTGTTCGCCGTAGCATTTCCAGCCGGTGGTTAGCGGTCATTTCTCTTAGTGGTGAGAAATTTACCTGCTGGCGAACGAATTGCGGCAACTGCTTCATCAGGAGGAAATGCATTGTACCTGGAAGACTCCAGATTTGTTCAGCATTTCCGACGTTCAAAACTTCCAAGCAGGTGCTTCACTACCGCTGCTCTTCGCCTTCATTTCTTCCGTTTGCATTAATTGAGAAAGAGAACACAGCGAGGAAGGATTCGAAGAAGACGGGAAATGCCTTGCAGACGATGCTGACTGTGTGCTAAGTAGTGGACGTGTTTTCCTGACAAGCGCCTTGTGAACAATGTCAGTGCCATCTGCGCTGAGGAGAACTCGCTGGTATGGCTTCGTGACAGCTCGATACTGGGAACAATGGAGGCTCGGATGAAGGGGGAGAATAAGTAGCCAACGCAGTCAGTGAATCTGTGGGAAACTTACTGAGCCATGGAAAAGTTACGTCAATTGGGCTTGTGCATTAGCGTTTGCAGTGTGATTGTCAGAGTCATTCAGCTTCGCTTCACCTTTACTGTGCAGGCAGCCACTTCTTGGGTTGCTGAGAGAGAAGGAGGTACTTGAGCCACTCCAGCGTGTCTCCATGAGTTGTGCATTTTCTCCATTTTGTCTACAGTGCTTTTGGGAATTTGGAGAAACGTCATTCCGAATTCCGCAAGTTCTTGATTGTTGTCATAGATTCTGAAACTTTGACCGACGAACTTGGTTGCGGCAGGCGTCAGTGGAGCGGGATATGTTGCTTCTTCTCTGCAGTACGATGTGCTCTTCGTGAAGGTACATGACTTGGAAGATTTTTTCGGTCTCTTCAATGACAGCACCGTCCTCTTCATAGCGATGTGAGTCTCTTGTGTCTGAAATTCGACTTCAGCTCATGAAGCGGGACAGTCGGAGGAGAATTTCAGACCTCCATGTGAGTTCGTTCAGCAATGTCCATGGTCATTGTCATGTTCATGAGTAGATAGCAATGTACATTTCAGGGTAATGAGCTCCCGTGGTCTCATTCTGTACCTCAGTGAACGTAGTAATTGGTTGTGTTCTGCACTCCAGCGGTTTCAAAGGTGAGAGCAGTCATTGGTGCTCACCATGTCATCTTTTGTATTCTGGTTCCCCCCCTGTCATTTTCCCAATTTGTTTGTGCTGTTTACCACATGTGGATCACTATCAAGGAGCCTGTAGAAACGTGGACATGACTTTCTTGTTCTCATCGTGTGCACCGTTCCGTATATGCAGGTCGATAAGAACATGACCTGGAAAGCGTGTGGAATAGAATGCTACGTGACTGTGCTTGATTCAGTCTTTAGGTATGATCGTTTCTGTTCATCAGGCGGAGAGAATGCCGCAGCAAGCAAGTGATTTGTACCAAAGAGTTAGGATGCAAGCTCTGAACTTCCCATATAAATATAAGCTTTCAATTGAAGTAGAGTAATGTTCTGCTTTCACATGTTACACTAGTGCTTGTCTCAGTAGTTCTTCACATGCTCCAGCAAACACAATTTGTAATCTTTGCAAAGTGGCGAATTACACAAATTAAGTAGCTGTTACGTTACTGCTAGGAAGGAAGAAAGGGACGCCTCTGACTGTGGACA
Source organism: Thuidium tamariscinum (assembly GCA_947034885.2). Lineage (NCBI taxonomy): Eukaryota > Viridiplantae > Streptophyta > Bryopsida > Hypnales > Thuidiaceae > Thuidium > Thuidium tamariscinum. The sequence goes on along the minus strand of OX344752.2, from coordinate 20,720,874 downwards.
AACGGCACATGTGGGCGGGACTGTAGCTACAGACGTGTTCTTGATTCTACTTGTGTCGGACACACAGAGAAAATCGTGTGAGAAGGGCATTGGTAACCTGGTCAACGACCGCTTCCACTGTTCCCATTTTGCAGATGCCGGACTCCCCAACTGCATCACTGTTCATAGATCGTGAACAGTGTGTCCACCTTCGGTCAGCAACACTAGTGGCAGCCCGCTTTCTCCGACGGTGCCCGGCCCGACGTTTAAGGGTAAATGTGTTCGGGTTTTCAGGATTGGAGGTAGTAGCAGATTTTTCGCACACGTAGTTCTTTTCAATTTGATGTGTTTCTGTCCACAGGTTCAATTCCGAGGTCCATTCGGGCGTTGTTCTTTGTGATGTTCTTCTTAGTAACAATTAGTGTGAATTGATTTCTGTAATGCAGGCAGATAGTGATGGGACTGCCACCTCAATTGGTGTCGTGGGAATTAGATTGTAGACAACAATTGCAGTGCAGGAGAGAACAGCGATGCTTTTTGTCGGTGCGTGGACTAGGTGGTGCACAGGTGAGTGAATTAAGCGGTTGTGACATGGGTTGGACTACTGTGGTCACGCTGACAACAAATGTGTCGAAATATGAGGTCTCCTTCACAGCAATGTTTGATAAAGAGGTTGTCACATTTTTCCAAACGTAACCGGATGTGAATATGGTTGACCGAACCCTAAACCCCGGTATTGATGGGAAGAGCGCTTTGAATGGTACAAAGTTGCTTATCAACAGAATGTTGACGTTTGTGTACCCAGGATATCTGTGCAATCTCAGTCTTCAGGTCTCCATGGCCTATCTACCCTTCTTTATCCCTGCCCTTGTCCCCTCACATACGAGGCGGTGGACCAATCCGGTGTTCACCATTTTCATCAGTTTGGAAGAGATCACCTTCGAATTCCAATGCTTCAGGTATGTATCATATGCCCATCGTCGCAGAAAGGGTTTGCCTCTCCTGGTGCGAATGTGACTGACATGGGTAAAGCATATTGCGATGGATTCAGGTGAACTACAGTCGGTTGAAGAACTTTGGAAAGATTACTTCGCTGATCCTACGCAGTGGTGGGATAACAGAGCTGACAAGGTATGACTAAAGAAAGCGGATACAATACTCGGCTCAACAAGTGACGGGTCGTTTCTTGCTTATACAAGGCCATGGGCACTTGTGGGCACTTGGTAAAGCAATAAGTATGAAATTGCGTTGTTTTCTGTCATGGAGTGGAGTGAACACTGCTCAGATCATTGCAGTGTCATCAACAAATATTCCTGGAATATTGATTGTGAGGTGCAAAATGAATATGAGACAGTTTTTTTGGATCTGATCATGTGTTGTGGTGCCTACAGAGGAATCCTAGATCACCTGACTTTAGGCATAAGGTGGCAAGGAAAGCACTTTGGATATCTGGCTGGTCAACTCCACCATGGGTAAAGACAATGCTCAACTTGACAACTGAAGCGAGAATGCAACCTCCTGTTGATTATGACTCCAAAGATTCTCAAGACACAACACAAGGAGACAGGTAACTCTAGGAATTGAGCTGGCTACCTTGCCTAGTGACTAGAGTAGGTGCATCTAGAAATATGTGATTTGGGGTGAGTTTAAGGATTTTTGTATGTGTAATATGCTCTGGTCTTCCTTTTGGTTATTGGGTGCGCTTAAAGTGGAATGATTTGCAATGAATTACTGTGTTTGTGAGAGATATTAAGAACTCAAATGGATGGATGCAAGTTTGTGGATGTTGAAATATGTGAGTACTGGGCATTAGTGATCTTGCACCCTTTCACTGTGTATCAGTGTTCTTCTTTCGAAGGGATTTCTATTGAAGAATCTATTGATGAATCAGGCTATCTAAGGGCTACAATGGAAGAGGACGCATTCTGCCTAGTACTGCAAGAGAGTCGAGGCAAGTAGTACCGGGTGGTGGCGGTAGTATGTCCTTGAAAAGTGCAAGAAGCACGACTGAAGCAATTCGTAATTTGAAGAATGGACTAGAACAAGGCATGGCCATCGACTCGTTTATGTATGTTGAAGTTTTGAGACGGTGCTTGAAGGAGAAAAACCTTAATGTTAATGTCGTGAAGCAGGTTCACGACTACATCAACCAGAGTGGAATGGAGCAGGATATATATGTGGCAAACAACTTAATGAGCGTGTATAGCAGGTGTGGAGAAATGGAGGATGCACGTGGAGTGTTCGATAAACTTGTGAACAAGAACGTGTTCAGTTGGACCATTATGATTGGAGGTTACGCAAAGCACAATCATGCTGAAAAAGCAATGGAATTTTTCAATCAAATGTGCCAAAAAGGGGTCCAGCCAAATGCATTTACTTTCACGAGCATCCTGAAGGCATGTGCCGATCCATCAGCTTTGCAGTGGGGCAAAGAAGTTCATGCGTATGTAAGACATGCTGGGCTTGAATCAGATGTGCGTGTGGGCACTGCGCTTGTCCACATGTATGGAAAGTGTGGGAGTCTGGTTGATGCTCGGCTAGTTTTCGACCGGATGGAGGATCGTAATGTGATCACGTGGAACGTGATGATTGGTGGACTTGCAGACCATGGATGTGGGCACGAAGCATATGAACTGCTTCTCCAAATGAAACAGGAAGGCCTCGAACCCGATGCATTCACTTATGCGAGCATTCTGAATCCAAGTTCAAGCGCAGGGGCTTTGGAGTGGGTGAAGGAGGTTCACAGGCATGTCCTCGAAGCGGGACTTGAAACGGATTTGCGTGTGGGCAATGCGCTTGTCCACATGTATGCAAGTACTGGAAGTGTTGATGATGCCCGGCTAGTGTTTGATAGGATGGACGATCGAGATGTGATCACGTGGAACGTGATGATTGGTGGACTTGCACAGCATGGATGTGGGCAAGAAGCATATGAACTGTTTATGCAAATGCAAAGGGAAGGATTTAAACCCGATGCATTCACTTATGCGAGCATCCTGAATCCATGTTCAAGCGCAGGGGCTTTAGAGTGGGTGAAGGAGGTTCACAGGCATGTCCTCAAAGCGGGACTTGAAACGGATTTGCGTGTGGGCAATGCGCTTGTCCACATGTATGGAAAGTGTGGGAGTTTGGTTGATGCTCGGCTAGTTTTTGACCGGATGGAGCATCGTGATGTGATCACGTGGACGGTGATGATTGGTGGACTTGCAGACCATGGATGTGGGCACGAAGCATATGAACTGCTTCTCCAAATGAAACAGGAAGGCCTCGAACCCAATGCATCTACGTTTGCGAGCATCCTGAATCCATGTTCAAGCGCAGGGGCTTTGGAGTGGGTGAAAGAGGTTCACAGGCATGTCCTCAAAGCGGGACTTGAGTCGAATTTGCGTGTGGGCACTGCGCTTGTCCAGATGTATGGAAAGTGTGGGAGTTTGGTTGATGCTCGGCTAGTTTTTGACCGGATGGAGGATCGTGACGTAATCACGTGGACCGTGATGATTGGTGGACTTGCAGACCATGGATGTGGGCACGAAGCATATGAACTGCTTCTCCAAATGAAACAGGAAGGCCTCGAACCCAATGCATTTACATTTGCGAGCATTCTGAATCCAAGTTCAAGCGCAGGGGCTTTAGAGTGGGTGAAGGAGGTTCACAGGCATGTCCTGGAAGCGGGACTTGAGTCGGATTTGCGTGTGGGCAATGCGCTTGTCCACATGTATGCAAGTACTGGAAGTGTTGATGATGCTCGGCTAGTTTTTGACCGGATGGAAGATCGTGATGTGATCACGTGGACCGGGATGATTGGTGGACTTGCAGACCATGGATGTGGGCAAGAAGCATATAAACTGTTTATGCAAATGCAAAGGGAAGGCTTTAAACCCGATGCATTCACTTATGCGAGCATCCTGAATCCATGTTCAAGCGCAGGGGCTTTAGAGTGGGTGAAGGAGGTTCACAGGCATGTCCTCAAAGCGGGACTTGAAACGGATTTGCGTGTGGGCAATGCGCTTGTCCACATGTATGGAAAGTGTGGGAGTTTGGTTGATGCTCGGCTAGTTTTTGATAGGATGGAGGATCGTGACGTAATCACGTGGACCGTGATGATTGGTGGACTTGCAGACCATGGATATGGGCACGAAGCCCTGGAATTGTTCAAAAATATGATTGCAGACGGTGTGAAGCCTAATGTGATCTCCTTCGTTGCAGTGTTGTCGGCCTGTAGTCATGCTGGCCTTGTAGATGAGGGTCGTAGACTTTTTCTCGCTATGAGACAAGATTATGGTATCGAACCTACTGTAGTGCTTTGTACCTGCATGGTGGATGTTCTTGGCCGAGCAGGACACTTGGAGGAAGCAAAGCTCTTGATTGGGAACATGCCATTGGAACCAGATGGGGCAACTTGGGGAGCCTTGCTTGGTGCTTGTAGAACGTATGGTAATGTGGATTTGGGCAAACTTGCCGCTATTGAGCGTCTCAAGTTGGAACCGATGGATGCATCTGCGTACGTGCTTCTCTCGAATATCTATGCTGCAGCTGGCAAGTGGGAGGAGGTGTTGTGGGTGCGCACTTTGATGCAGGAGAGAGGTGTACGCAAGGAGCCAGGGCGTAGCTGGATTGAAGTTGATAACAAGGTCCATGACTTCGTCGTGGGGGATACTTCTCACTCAGAAGCGAAGGAGATCTATGCTGAGCTGAGGAGATTGAGTGAGAAAATTAAGGCCGAAGGGTACATGCCTGATACTCGGCTAGTGTTGCGGAACATTGAGGAGGAGGAGAAAGAAGTTGCTCTTTGCTCCCATAGTGAGAAGTTGGCTATTGCTTACGGACTCATGCGGACACCCCCTGGAGAGCCAATTCGCGTGTTCAAGAACCTTCGAGTGTGTTCAGATTGCCATACAGCAACCAAGTTTATCTCGAAGGCAACTGAACGAGAGATTGTTGTGAGGGATGCTAATCGCTTTCACCACTTCCAAAATGGTGTGTGTTCTTGTGGTGATTACTGGTGAAAAGGTTGGCAATCTCTACCAATTGTAGTCTATGTTGTTTGGAGCTCATCATTTGAATTTGTCAGTGAATATGTTATGTTGTTGATCACTGCATGAAAACTATTGCATTGGTTGGAAATGACTCGAGGAACATGGTCATAGAGGTTGTCATCTCTTGCATTTTCTTACCTATTCTTCTTGTCAAGAGTACAAAATTAAAGGTTGGCAAATGTAGCTATAGAAGCGAACTTGATTTTTGATTCTTGTCTTGGTGTCATTTTTGGAAGTTAATCCCTACAAGATTGAGTGCATTGAGAGAAATACAATAGAAAAAGTTTCTTTTTTAAAATTTATTTGTACAAAGGGGTACTAGATGGCTACTATGGGTAATTTAGAATGTGGAAAATTTCAGTCCATTTGATTGTGTAGATTGCAAGCTTACTTAAGAAACGGAATTTTGGACCTTATTCAATAGGGTTAGAAATCTTTAATTTCTCATGGAATGAGATTTTTGTATTACGTATAGTTTTTTTTACCATTGCCTATTATATTATAGTAGTTATTTATGTGCCAAATTTTAGAAAATTAGATGAGTTTGTTTTGCCAATTACTCAAAGTTGCCCTTCTTGCCTAAGAAACTTCATGCAATACAACTTTCAGTTTAGGCACCTAATAGAAGAATACATGTATTTTGATGAAGTCCATGTAAGTGTATATCTTGTTTCAAAATTTCACATTGTCCTTTTGAGGGATAGTGAACCTTTAGGTGATTCAAATGTGTGCAATGTATATTGATGTTACTACAAATTCAAGAATGATAGACAGTTTTTGATTTGGAATGTACTTTTACAATATTTTAGAATTGCTTATATGGTACTATTTTTTCTTCCATTTCTTGTTCTTCTATATGTTTATTGATTTGAATGGTCTTTTATTTGTTGCCATAGGTGTTCCATTTGTACTTTAGTTTTGAAGCCGTTTGTTGAGTGATTTTGTACGAGTTTAGGCTTTTCAATTGTGATAAGTAATTCACTTTAGGAATTATAATTAGTTTGCTATGTCAATAATTTATCCTATTAGTATGTGATACTAATTTACAAATGACGCTCTATTTGTAATAAATTTAAATTAGTTAAGATTGAAATCTTTAGTATATGCAATTAATTTTTGTAGAATAAAATTAGTGCTTAACAAATTTGTAACCTCTACAATCTATTGTTGTTGAAGTAGTGTCTAATAAATTTATAATCTTTAGAGTATTTTAGTTTTGAAGAATTAAAATAATAAATTACAAAATCTATAATCTATTCTATTCTAACAAAGATACTAATATTGTGCATTTACTAATTGGATAAATTTATGTAGCTTAAACTAGAGCTAACAATTCACTTGCCCCTTCGAAATGATATTGTTTTTGAAGAAACATGGGCTTCTAAATGAAGTTGTATATATTTACAACTTCTAATGAAAAACTTGTTACTTCAAATGTATACCCAACGTGTCAAATTCTCAAGATACATTGGGAATGTCCAATTACAAAATGTGTCCATAGAGAGGGTTGAAATCACTAATTACTACTAAAGTTAAAATTTGCCAAGAAAGAAATATTTATAGATTCCTAGAATTTCAAACGATTGGAGTATATCATTAGAGAATGTGTGGGAACATTGCTTACCACTAAAGTGAGAAATTACTAATTGACTAAGAAATAACTCTATGTTCTTGGAAATTTAAACGATTGTATTATTGTTTGTGTAGTAAATAATCACTTTGCTTGTGATGTACAGTATAGGGTTGATATTTGTTTCAAAATGTTTCAAATTTCAAATATCTCTACAAGGTTTTAAAATTGTTTACAATCAAGTTTGTTGTTAATTGGTGCAAGGCTCTAGTACTAGCCCTCCACTAAGGGTGGGTGATCTTAACTAACACTACCAGAGATCGGTGCGTTTTCAGTACGGGAGATGAGTAAGAAAATACTGAAAACATGTTCAAATTACTCAAAGTATGGGAACAGCAGTGGCCGTCTGTATATTCAGTGTAATTGTACTAATCGGTCAAGGGAGCATTGCATTTGTGGTCGCTTGGATGTCAGCTGCCATATCTGCCGCTGTCATGTGAAAAAAGTTTCTACCTCTTGACGTAGCTTTGTCGTCATGCAGAGCCTGTGCTTCCAGGAAAGCGGAACTCTGCGGTCAGTGGACCAATCAGTTGTTTTTTCCATTCCCTACACACATAGTTTTACAAAATCTTCCCTGGAATTAACTTGGTAAACAAACGCTGCATTCATGGCTTTGGTTGAAATCCCTCTGTCGATCGATGGGCCCCTCGAAGTGATTCCGGGGGGGCCAGGCTATCAAGAAGCCGCCTATTTTTCTGAGCCTAGTATACTTTCCTGACACCCGTTGCAGCTTGTATGGAGCGCATTTGATTTTTGAATTTGTAAATTCAATTAATCATATTAAACAATATTGTACCAGTTCCGTATGGTGAAATTCAGTCCACTGTTGGTATTATATGTCTCAAAATAGACAAAAGTTCGATAGAGTTCGAGTTCCTGTTCCGGTCCGCAGCTTCCTCTCTACCACAGTGGTTTGTGCGTTTCGATGAAGGTTCCGGCATTTCAGACGCTCAATACCAGCTCTGTAATTGAGCATTGCAAAGTAAACCTATGAATCTCAAGAAGTGCCTTATTAAATAAAAAAATGTGCAAGTCTTCACATGGATTTTTCCATTTGAAGGAATTCCTTAAAACTAATCTCTCTACTAACAGCGAAGTGAGTTCCACTATAAACCTACATCTGGACTGTTACACACACAATCACTAGACCTGGATAACTACATCTGTTCTGAAGCCTGACCTACTTTGTTTCAATATTTCTAATCACAGAGAAGTGGACGCACTAAGTGATTTGTAGACTGAGTACAATGTCACTACCAGAAAAATCATGGAATTCTCACTTTCTATACGAAGTGCATCCTTCATGCTGTCTTGGAAATTCAAAGAATATGTACTTCAGAAAACGCCTCCTAGAATTCTCAAACCCTGGCAGTGGACAATTAGAACTGAACATCCTCCTCCGTACACGCCTTCTTCCTCCTGATATCCCCGGCCCACACATTCCTCCTCGTCAGTTTACTCGCTCCTGTAATACTGCCGTGTCTATCGAAGATTGTTGTCCGTAGGCGGCTGAAATTTAAAGTAACAGTCACATTCTCTGTTATGACCTAGCGATAACTGAAGTTCCCATCATCATGACTGTTGACATTCTTCCACTGCTCCGTGCTCCATTTTCCCAATTTCCAGATTCTCCTGCAGACGTGAACAACTCCACAATTCAAAGACGTATAGTTCTCTACGCATCAAGTCATGCACGTTTCACTCACTCCTACTTCTTGGATATGGAATGGAGCTATGCCTTCCAAGTTCGAAGCCACCAATGACACAGTCGTGGATATCCATGTACGTGAGCTCAAAAAAATTTTGAACTCACGGAACATGGTACATGACGTTCGTCACTGTCAACAGTGACGTGCACCTTCGTGAAAGCTAACACACCTTAAGGACAGTAAAGCAATTCGTCCATGAAGATAAGAAGACTTTGAATTAAATCTTCTACTGAGTCATACGGTATGACTGACCTCGTGTCAGTCAAAACTCCGTCAGTTACTTCCGATAGGCCTTCAAATGACATAAGAAGAAGAAGACAATACTCGTCCCTCAAACACATCATCCCCTGCATTACTATTTGACTTCCACGCACACTTTCAATCTCATCATTGAAGTAGACAAAATTCTTGTTCTTCTCTTCTAACTCTTCTTCTTCCCTTGACCGCCTCCGCAGACTACCACGGATTGTGCACACTCATGTACACATCACTCCGCATGTTCACTAGGGCCTGTCCGAGTATCAATTCACGAGGGCACTTCAAGAATAGCAACCACCCTTCTTAATGGAGACCTCATAACCTCTGCCGTTTAATAAGCAAAACAATTTTCTCCAAGTGCACTCAGTAGTACCTAAATTTCTGGAAAACTGCCTGCTCCTGTCATCTGATGATATTCTACTCTCGTAACCAAAAACAAACAAACCTAACTACATCACCACAAACAACTGAAATGAAATTGTCCTATAATTTGATTCATCCTGCAACACAGTCCTACTTCATAACTGCAAAGCCAACTACTGAATTGAAGAATCAGAGACCTAAATTAATGGTCTACCTGAATTGTACCAGTCGCCCACAACAAAACCATTGAAGAGAATTGGACTGTCCATTCCTAACTTTCTAATTCTGGTATACAATTATAAGCCATATCCCTTTAAGATCATACACCATGCAACATACATCCACACACTGCATGGTGTTGGACGCACTTTATGAAGTTCAATCATCCACTTCAACTTACCTCATCCTTCACTGAATTCTGTCTTCCAACCATCACGTTGACATGGAGGCCTCAATACTGCTACAACCTGTTCATGCGCTACCATATGAATCATGGATGACGAACAGGCGCGTGACGAACACATGTATGAACACTTTCACCACAGTAGCAAAGCAACGGCATTAATGTAGAGAACAAGCCAATTACAATCTCCTCCAGTAAATAAAATGGAAGTTTGCACAGTCGTCCTTCACTATATCAGCGACTCCGATAACCCCATGAGGTAATCGACATTCAGGTACTCAATTCTTGGTCGACATGACTCTTCCTTTAAGTGAATTCCGATGTGAGCTCTGCGGCCCATGCGCATGAAAACAATGCAACTGCTTCTGTAGGCATTGTCCCTGCACTAATCTCATGTTCCTGACTGCACTTTCCGATGCTCTCATGTCCCCACGCACTACTCAGCCTCAACAACTGCTTCAACGACAGAACTGTCCATGTAACTTACCCAGCACTGAATTCTTGTCTTCCGCTACGCCACTTCTGCACTTCGACGTCGTTGCCTTCTCGCTCCTCCAACACACTTTCTCTTAGCAGCAAGTGCAAGGCGTGCAATATTCATCCTAGAAGTTTGCCCAGTCCTCCTCACATATAATTGTAACTTTCTGAAGAGCACTGATTGCCCTCCAGCATTATTGTACACAGTCGACGCTGAAATCCAAGATCTGTAAATGACATGCATGAATTGGTCCACAACATCATCGTCTCTGGTCGAACTGTGTTAATACCACTGCATATACTACTGGCAAACGTGACGCAACACAAAACCATGTCCACAAGAATCGACGCTCCAAATATTACAGAACTGAAGCAAAATGCAAGTTGATAAAAGCATCTCATCTTCGTGATTCATTGAACACTTTCCCTGGATGCTAAAAACAAAAAAATCTGAGACATCTGTACTTCCCATTACGAAATAATACTACACAACATGCCTTCAGTACGTACACATGCTTCCCTCATACACTTGACCGATCCTACTCAATGATAGATGAAATGCCTGCTCATGTAAAAAAAAATTCTTAAGCTAATCGGCGAAGCTAATTCTTCTGTACTGTTATCGCAGAATCAATGTCCTCCACATAGCTCCTCCTGAACCTTAATTTCAAAAAGCCAGAGACTCAGTTTAATATTGATAAAATGAAATGAAGTCATTCACGGGAGCTTCCATCTTCATTCCCAGATTCCTCCTCTGATACATCGTCTTCAGCTCCACCTTCCTCGAATTCATGACCTTCAAGATCTGAAGAATCTTCACGGACGATTAAATCAGCCTCCGTGACATCTTCGCCCCATGACTCCCCGCAGTCAGAGTCGAAGTCTGCATCCTCTTCAGTTTCTTCATTTTCGGTGTCCTCCACCGTATACAAGTCATCTAAATCAACTACAGAAGGAGTGAAGTCCGTGTCACTTTCTTGAAAGACACGTGTCGACCTTGGATCTGCACGAACCACTATAGACCACTCTGACTCATCCCCGGAGTCCAAGAAGAAAACTTGGGATGCCTGAATCGGAAAAACAAAGGAATTCGCTGACCTTCGCATTAGTCTATTTAACTTCACTAACGTGAAACCGAATTTATCTGTTTTCAAACACGCAATTGGTCCTCTGCTTATAGGCGGTACCCAATCACACAAAAGCAAAACTGGCTTCAATCTACCGTAGTCCAACTCCAGAATTTCCTTCACTTTACCAAAATACGTCACTTCCCCTAACACACAGTTCACGTCGGACAGGCCACTTCGTTGCAGAGTTTCGCAGGTAACGGTCACCCCTGAGTTCGTCGTCACCAAATTTGTTTCAGCATGGCAGACTCTGAAATATTTCCCATAAGCTTTCATTGATTTGAAAGACCGTGTTCTGAACCTTGGAGGCATTGACAAGTCAACCACGTCGTCGACAAATTCACCATTCCCTGATTGCACAGCATTTTGCAACCAGAGCGGGAAATCTTCTACCAGATTCATGTCTACTGGATATTCCATTCTCCGTCGTTGCCGAGGATGCACTGACCGTCGGTACGCCACTCTGGCGTCCAACCTCTCTAAAGACAACCTTTTATGTGTTCTGCACAAGAAATTCAAAAGACATAGCCTTACACATTTTTCCAGCCAACAAAATTGAAATATGAGACAGTCCTAATAGCTCTTCCAGTATAATTTTCGGACATGTGAATAAGGAACTCATCAACATCGGCCAACCAAGAATATTCCAGAACTCAAAATAAATGAAATACAACTTCAAATCAGTACTCACTCTCTCAGTATGTCAAGGCAGCTGGAGTTATTCAATACACAAGCATGTGCCCATTGGCACTCTTCTGCGGACAAGGTGCAGATTCTATAACTTCCAACAAGAACCTCTCCAGAGTCTCTTGCTTCTTCTTCACCATCCCACACTCTTTTCCGTGTTGATTCGCACTCCAAAATATATTCCGTGGATAGACCTAGACCCACTTCCATGGCAGTTCTTGTTGCCATACACCCTTCTGGCCGGGCTTTGTTCCGTACATAAGACTTCATATACTTCATGTACCTCTCAAGAGGATACATCCAACGGTTGTGCACGGGGCCACACAAATGCAGTCTTCCACTAAATGAACTAGTAGATGCGTCATGGGATCAAAAAATGATGGAGGAAAATGACGTTCCAACAGAGATAACGCAACTGCCACTTGTTCAGTGAGAGAATCCATCTGTGTAGGGTCAAGTACCTTTGAACATATCCTCTTGAAGATGTCACTGATTTGAAGCACAACTTTCATGATTCCATGAGGCAGCAAACCCCTTAGGCAAACTGGAAGGATGTGCTCCAAGAGCATGTGGTAGTTATGACTCTTCAAGCCATGTATTGTTCCGTCAGGGTCAATAGTAGACTTCATGTTCGCCATGTACCCTGTTGGTGTTTTCATATTCCTTAGTCTCTCTATGAGCTTCTTCTTACTATCAGGCGACAGCACGTACGGAGCTTTGGGCACATGATATCCAATTTGTGGAGGGTTTTTTCTCCGAATATGCAGAGCTCTTTTGCAGCCAACCTCCTGCATGTCATTGCGGACCGCAGGACCATCTTTCATGCCAAGCAAAGTGTTCAAGAAATTTTCAGCAATATTTTTCTCACAGTGCATGACATCGAGAACTTGCCTACTGAGGAGTTTCTGCACCAAAAAGAGAACATTCTCAGATAATTTCTTGAACACAAATTTCAGTTACAATGGAGAATTAAATTTATGAAAGACATAAAAACATGAGAGAAATAAAGAACTGAAAAAAAAGACTTCACTCACGTCCCAATATGGCAGCTTAATTAGAATGGAGAGTCGCTTCACTCCATGCCGTTTTACGGGGTCGTTCTCACTGCTTGGAATTCCACCTGCTTCAAGCCACCTCTCCCTTGCTTCGCCCCTTCTTCGGTGCTCAACACCAGATACTCTAGGAGGCTTTCCTCGGTGCTCCTCTTTTCCATTGAAAGGATCTCTCATGAAGCGGAAAGGATGATTAAAAGGCAAATACCGACGATGACCTTGGAAAATGTTTTTCCAAAGACTCTTGGAAAACCTAGAGTCCACATTAGGACCGCAAATAGGACACCCTCTATAACCCTTCGTAACACACCCTGAGATTAATCCATAAGCTGGATAATCATGAACGGTCCAAAGTAGCATGCCCCGCAGATTGAATCTACGGTTCTGTATGTTGGAAGACATATCCACAGCAGGAATCCCATCCCATAATAGCAACAATTCATCTACAAGGGGTTCAAGGTAGACATCTATGTTTTCAGATTTCACAGACTCTTTCCCTGGTATTAGAAGAGAGAGCATAACAAAGAATCTTTTTGTGACCATCCAGCCGAGCAAATTGTAGTTTAGGAGAAATACAGGCCATGTCGAATGCTTTGTTGACTTATCAGCAAAAGGGTTCATTCCATCTAAAGCCAAACCAAGTTTCACATTTCTGCTCTCATTGAAGAAAGAACTGTCAATATTTCTCACTTCTCTCCAAGCAGGACTGTCTAACACTGAACGCACTTTCCCATCAGTGGATGCATTATGTTCATGCCATCTCATGAGGTTTGCAATGTCACGGCACCTATACATCCTGAGAAGTCTAGGGATCAAGGGAAAATGCCTGAGGACTTTCCCGGGAATGGACGAGCTTCCTCTCACATATCTTCACAAATGGCATTTAGGACACTCGGTCAAAGAAGCTCTGTCTTTCCAGAAGAGAACGCATCCATTCCTACATGCATGAATGGTATTGAAGTTCAACCCTAAACGATCAATGAAACTCCGTGCCTCTTGCCTGTTTTTAGATAATTGGTTGCAGGTTGGCAGTACGTCTAGTCTGAGGAAGGAAAGCAATTCGTCCATGAAGGAATTGCTCACGTTATGCAAGTGCGCCAAGTTTATGATGACAAGCACACAAGCTAAAGCAGAGATTTTTGCACCGGCATAAAGAGGTACCTGGCTCTGCTTCAACCACTCAACCATGTCAGGGTCCTCTGCCTCTGTATCCTCCTGCATGGAATTGTCGTCACCATCTTCATTTTCGTCATTGTGCTCAAATAAAGTCTGCCTTCTTTCATCAGACGCTTGAAACCACTCAGCTGCCATCCTCTCGAAGTCGAATTCTTCATCTACTGTCTACTCTGGTTGAGGATGACAAGCTTCCTGTGGAGGACGAGGATTGCCTTCTGCTGAGGGCATGTCGAAGTCCTGCATGTCGTCGTCTTCTAGCTGGTAGAATGTAATGAAGTAAAATCAAAATTAGTAGTGAAAATTAGGAAACAGAATAAATCCTATAGATTCTTATGTGAAGAACAGTGGCATTCGTCAGTCTCACTTGCAGTGGAAAGAGTTCATTCATTTTCAGTTTTAGGACTCCAAATTCTTGAAAGAGAGCAAAAGTGACAATGAACCTCATAGCATGGGCATTTTCTCTTCTGATTCGTGGAAGGAAAAACTATTTTAAGTGACTCCTTCCAATTCAAGAATGCCACAATGAAAGACTTCTGAATAGTAATGTCCTTGTGAAGTTCAAATTCGGTTTTCAATCTTGCATTAGACCTACTTAGGGTTTTGAGGACTGCACTTGGGTTCAGCAGGTCACATGAAGTTGAAAATGGTATGCAGTTCTATAGGGTTAATGTAGATCGGCCACTATGTTATTTAAGTCCTATGTAAATAACAAGTACCATCTTTCACATAAGAACTTTGTGAAGAAATGAAAGTCACGAATCGAGCAAAGGGAACAAATTACAGAACCAGATACATTGAAATGAATTATGGAAATGAAGTTCACTAGGAAAAAAACAGGAGGTGTACTACTGTTGATACGTTACAGAAATTTTGAACTCACCAGCATGCAATGCGTGATTGCTGGATCGCGTCCGTGTCTTCGCAAATGTCTATCGATGGTCCTCCGTGAAATTGCACGTCCGCCTTCTTTGCACTGGGTGCAAGGGCACTTGTAAGAAGCTAATCCTCCCTCGTTTGCTCGCGATCGCTCAAGAGCATTTAACGCCATCGATAGGTCTGTGAAGTGCCCGTTGGCTGTGTCTACGGTGGGATCCATAAGGTTTTCTGCAGAAAGAAGTGACAGTGCTTTACGGTGGTGAACTATGACAGCGACGACAATGTTATCGCCAAACCTTCGACTAAAGAAGTGCACAAACAGAAGATACAGTGGAAACAACAAAGAACCAGAAACTGAAGTGGATGCAGAGATAGTGTTCGTTTCGAATGTGGCTAGTATTGTCTAAAGTGACAGTGAGCCGTCTCATGTGATGAAGGTGAATAGTGACACGTACAGCTTTGAATGAAAAATTATGATCATGAATATGATGAAGTGACAGTGTAGGTCCGCATGTCATTTACTTCTTAGTTCAAAGTGATCGCAGTACAATGCCTTGGAAGTCAAGTCCAGAAATGACAGCTTGGATTAAAATAGTGACAGCTGTTGCGGTGGTTGGTATTCCGTCGCCGTGTTGTCGATGTTCAAGTTCACGGCTGAGAACTAAGACATGCCAGTCGAAGTTTGAGTGAACAACCAGAGTTGTACAAGATGGAACCAGCAGAGGATTCCAATCCATACGAGCAGTTGCGAAAGAGAAATGTGGAGCGAAACGAGGAATTTCTATGGGAGCTTGGGCTTTATTCGCCAAGGTGATGCAATTTTTTCACTGTCATTGAAAACATTCTGCTTCATGAAGATGTTTGTACAGTACTTCAAATATGTTGAGCACTTTGTTGGAAACGTTGGACTGGCTTACAATAATCTTCCATATTCAGCATTTTGGAAAACTACGCTCGGTTTGCTTGAAACGTGAACGTGAACTTCTGTTTCTCATTTTTGATGAAGTAACTGACGTCGCTGCGGCATGGTACTAGAGTAGGATTAAGTTGGGCTCAGTTCCTTTCAGTTTAAGAGCGCCCGGTCTTTGTGAGAGAGACGAAGTCCACGGAATTACCTGCGAAAGTACTGGTCCCAGGAATTTGAAGTCCACGTCGTCACGCAGTAATGGAGTTTCCCGAAGAAGTCATCTCATATTACGGCTTCATGAAGCGCCGCAATGTTTTAAATACCCACTAGTGCTTTAAAAACAGCAATGTATAATTAGGCATTAGCCGTCGTAAGGGAGCAAAAGTTTTTACTTTTAAAGCTATGTCATGATCTAGTGGACTCGTGAACTCTGTAATTGGAATGATACGTGGCAAAGAGAGGTTACAGAAATTTACTGAAGCATTTGCCTCTGCTACAGCCTACGCTTTAAATTGGGCAAGCGGCGTCTCATGCAGCGCCGAAATGGACAACTGAGAATCTATGACTCTGTCGTTTCTGTTGCGTGTATTTTCAGAGTGAAGGGAAGCCATGCAGAGAAAGAAGATGTGCTCGGGAAAAATTGCCAGAGGTCGAAGAAGGTCGATGTAGCGCCTCGTAGGAGTGGGAGATTAGCGTGCCTGCAGCAATCTTCAAGTGAACATCAAAGAGCTGTGGCAGGATTGAAGGAGTCAGAAAGCTGTGAAGAGAAAATCGGAGCAGAAGAGAAGCTTTTTAACGATAGTGCTGATCGGCAACTACAAGTCAGTATTCGTCAAGTTAGTTCAGTGTCACCGTTATTTTTTTATTTTGTAGGTCCAACACACAGAATGTTATAGTTTGAGTTCACGTACGTTAATAAAAAGGATTCATATAACTCATTATTATATAATGTTGATCTGAGTTATGTTGGCATGTTAGGAATATTCTTCCAAGGACGTCATGGAAGATTTCAACGACGCACGTAGTGGTGGGGAGGAGTATTCGACCGACACTTCGTCTGACAGTGTCGATGAAGTACCAGTGGGAATTGAATGCAGCGGTTCCAAACCCGATACAGCACTTTCCGCAGCGAATGTTCCTGGCATCGGTTTTCCAGGGATGTCGTCTTTTGGTTTCGCTGTGGAGTCCGGCAGTATGGGCGCTGCGGCAGGTTTCGGTGCACAGTTGCAAGAATTCATGTTCCGGGCATTGTTTCAGGCCACTGGTGCTTTAATAGGAACTCCAAGTCTTGGACATGTAAGTTCGCAGGCAGGATTCACGACGCCTCCCTTCTTTACTGGTGGGCCAATGAGTCAAACGAGCATGTGGAAGGAGACAGCATTCAACAGAGAGGGAGCTCGACGGAGGAGGAAGACTCCAATGAGTAGGACGTCAGCAGGAGAAGATTCGGATTCACAGCAGGACTTCCCGATTCTCGAAAACGAAACTCCACAGCAGAAGTCTCTTCGCACACGCAGATTGAATAGGTTTCGGACAAGGAGGGCCTCGGAGTTGACAAATAATCGAAAAGCAATGAACAAGCTTCCTTACGTTCTTCATGTAGATGTCATGGGCAAAGCCAAAGGTATCCATAGGCATCAATGGCGTGCCGCCGTACGTGGTCAATGTGGAAGGCTTGATCCTAGCATGGATAATATAAATCACCACTCCAAGCAGGTGGTGGACAGCATATGGCATGCTCTGCAGAAGGAGTGGGAGTTTGAGGGCTTTGCTCATAGGGCAAGAGAGATGTTCGAGAAGGCAGCCACGAAATGCATGAGGAATCGCAAAATGCAATTGAAATATAAATGTCAGAAGAGTTTGGAATTTGGAAAACCTGAAGACATTCGTGGTACGCATTGGGATAAGATAAAGGATATTACCTTGAGTACGATGAAGCAGAGCAACTCCTCTCCCTCCATGCAGAGCACACATAAAGGAAAAGAGAAATTACCTGCGAATGAAGAGCATGGACCAAATTCGTCATTGCAGTTACAGGTAAATTTTTCTGCTTCTATGGAAGAACCCCTATAATTGCTTTCGTGATTTCAGAATGTAATCATTGCACTTCTAATGTAGCCCTAGACCTCCAGGTTGGTGTGCTACGGCACTAATTGTAAGTCTGTTGTGGAGGTCAGCCGGCTTATGGGCCCTAAAGATGTGTGTTCTTAGTTTCGGTGAGAATGTAGAAATGAACATGAAGAGAGTCGGTGATTGGAAAAAAAATTCAGAAAACCTGAAGACATTAGAATAAAATGTACAAGTGAAGTATTTCAGTTATATATTGTTCTTTGTAGAGGAAGTTCATCCCTCTATAGTCTATAGTTCATGTCATTCTTTTAAATGACATGCAGGATTATTTTATTTGTTTGCAGAAAATTGACTTGTGCATGATCCTTACATTTGTCATGTTTGCAGAGCTTAGAGGAGGGCAGCCGCAGGTACAGTCCTGACGTCGAAGGTGTGACTGAAGACTCTGGTTTTCCGAACGAAGATGTGGACGCAAGAATTCGGAACCTAGAGAATGAGTTGATGAGGCTTCAGAATTCCAAGAAGGTGAAGAAGTCCTCCACTATAGTCCAGCCACAGTGGTTTACTGATGAAGTTGTCCAGTTCATTGATTACAGTCTCTGAAGTCTTGGAGTTTCTACGTGAAGAAAAACTAGTTGCGTATGGTATAAGAAGAAGACATCGATACTGTGCTCATCCTTAACAGTAATCTGATGGTGGATTCTGACATTGCTTTACGATGGAGTGATGAGTGGAGGAAGATTTCGTTTTCTTGAGTTTCTGGTGAAGCTCGAAATGGACACGTGTAATTCTTGGACTTACCATGTATGTGTAGGGCGCTTTGATTGTGAAGGATGCAAATGGCACTAGAGAGTGCAATGAGAACTGGAAAGTAGCAGTTGTTACTGAATGTGAAACCGGTATGTTTCGTCATGCATAATCATAACAATGGACCATCCTGCTATTTTACAGTTGACATGGAAATGAAATCTTATGAGCCATTCAAATTTTCTTGCTGTGGGTGGAGCAGTAGATTGAAGTCTGATACTGTAGACATATTGGTGTGGAAGTGTAATTCTTATTTGGGGGGAGGAAGTAGTTCAACTGCAAGGCAAGGTCCGTGGATATGATCATGAAGCCCGGGAACATGGGAATGTGAATGACGTGTGCTCATTGATTGCTGTTATGTTGGGCTACTGTTATGTTATATACAACGGGAGTGGTTTTGAATGTGTTTCGAATGTAAGGGTGGAAGAGTTCTGAAGGAAGTTGTTTTCTTGAATTGGAGGAAAAAGAATGTGCGTGAAGAAAGTTGGAGGTGAAAGTGATTTAATTTTTAATGGGTGCATTAGGATCATGTCATTTTAAATGAGGTTTTTTATTCTTATCACACTGTTGAATGAAATGCCCATATGACCTTGCTGTTGGTAAGAAGAACGTTTATTCAACCGAGGGAGGTGAAGCGATCTTTGTGGGGATGGGTTGTTATTGACTGGAATATTCCTTTTCTGAGGAAGCGCTTGAGGAAATTGGAATCATGCAACCTGGTCTCTAAGCATGTGCTGTTTGGTACCTGTGTTTCAGACAATATGAAGGAGAATGCGAAGCCTTCAAATTTGGATTCCGAAGTGAAGCAGTCATTTTCAGGGAAGGGCCGGAAGGATGTGCAAGTTAATTACAAGAGTGCTGAGAAGAGGTCAGCCGTTTCAGTGGATGCATTACGGCAGGTGTGTGAAAATGATTCAGTGCAAATCAAAAATAAGTGGGAGGTTAGCACCATAAACCTTTTAAAAATAAAAATGCTTAGAGGTATGCAATAGTGAGCAATGTAGCCGGTGGTACTTGGAGCAGGTTTTGCATGGTGAAAAATCCTTGTCGGAGTTATACTGTATTCTTGAACTTAATTCCGAAATTTGAAGAGTAGCACTGCAGTACCTGGAATTGTGCACCTAGAAGCTGAAGTCTTTTGGAGGACACAATAAGTACAGCAATTCCAAGGAACATTGCTCATTTCGTATTCATGGTAGTCACTCTCGCATGTTCATGTTGTAATCGGGAGTCAAAATAATTTTCTTTTCAATTTCACAGGATGAGAGTGACAACGTCTTTAATATGTGGGAGGTCTTCTGGATTCTAACTACAGCTTCAGTGGGATTATATTATATGAATCCCTGATGATTTTGTGGTCATGCCTTTGTCACGAACTACTAGTGCCATTCTGATAACTGATGGAATTTCATGTCAGTCTTGCTGCAGGAAATGGATTGTGGCGACGTTGTCAGACTCTTAGCAATAGTTGGTGGAATGAAGAAAGAGATAGGGAAAGGTATAGTAATGGGATTGGCTGGTTCGAAGCATACCCGTAAAGTAATTTCCAATGGTTGGCGAAGCGTTAAAGTTACTTCATACACTAGCGTTGGATTCAGTGAACCTTGTCCTGTGCCAAGCGGATGGGTAGAGCACACAAACCAGCGAACCTTGAAGAAAGCCAGTGGGCGGACGATTTTGTGGCCAGACACGCTTCTGCAAAGTCTCGTGCTGCTGTGACGCGTAGTGGAGAAATGAAGTCGTAGACTGGGATGTTGTTCGGTTTGATTGCATACCATTGATCAACCGAGTGCTTCTTGAATTCAGATTGTGTGCTAGTAGACGGCAATGTAGACATGGTAGACATATATGCTAATCTCCTGTGAACTACAGAGAAGACTGTGTGTTGGAGCTCTTTCAGCTCAGTAGCTTTCTCCGTTCCTACCCTTGCATGGAGGTTGGAGAATTCAGTTTTGAGAGAACTGTTTTGTGTACATGTACAGAGAATAAGTACTTCAATTAATGTAATCAGATTTTGATTCACCATATTTGGTGGATGTTCAATTCCATGGTCGGTACAGCTTCCTTCAAAATACACGTGGCCAGAGGGTTTTTTTTTTTTGCTTTCTGGAATGTTGTGATTGGTGGTTCCAAGCACTAAAGGGTGATTGCAAGAAAGGGTGAACGGTTTTGTAGCGTTTTGGCAAAATTGGCTTTTGTCCAAGCTATAACTTTTGAGTTTTAAGCCCAACGCCAAAAGCAAAAAATATATTTCTAGATGTTTTGATTGAAATTGTATCACTTATTTTTCAGAAATTTTCAAAAATAATTTTATATTTAAAAGTCAATTTCTCTAATTTGTCACACTTTCAATGTTTTTTGTTTTTTGTACCAAAAAGTATCCAAATTTAATTATTTAGGAAAGGAATTTTGGTGGTCTATTCCTACACTAATTGGACATGTCCCATGGGAGGGGTATAAAAAAATACATTATTTTATGTCCTCCATATTTGTCCAAATAGGCCAAAACAAAGGGTCCATTGCGCGCACACTTCTGAACATAGAAGATGGATTGAAGATCATTTTTTTGGTGAAATCTCATCACTATAATGTCCTTACAAATGGCCAGTTTTTAGATTTTTTTATTTCACTATAAGTATTTAATTAAAAATACAAACGTTGAAATACTCCTTTTCTACCTACAACTCTACATGTCCCAAAAAAGGAGTATTTCAACGTTTGTATTTTTAATTAAATACTTACAGTGAACCAAAAAAATCTAAAAACTGGCCATTTGTAAGGACATTATAGTGATGAGATTTCACCAAAAAAATGATCTTCAATCCATCTTCTATGTTCAGAAGTGTGCGCGCAATGGACCCTTTGTTTTGGCCTATTTGGACAAACATGGAGGACATAAAATAATGTATTTTTTTATGCCCCTCCCATGGGACATGTCCAATTAGTGTAGGAATAGACCACCAAAATTCCTTTCCTAAATAATTAAATTTGGATACTTTTTGGTACAAAAAACAAAAAACATTGAAAGTGTGACAAATTAGAGAAATTGACTTTTAAATATAAATTATTTTTGAAAATTTCTGAAAAATAAGTGATACAATTTCAATCAAAACATCTAGAAATATATTTTTTGCTTTTGGCGTTGGGCTTAAAACTCAAAAGTTATAGCTTGGACAAAAGCCAGTTTTGCCAAAACGCTACAAAACCGTTCACCCTTTCTTGCAACTACCCTAAAAACCTGCGGAAATTGACTTCAAAATGTGCCAAGTGTTTGGACGGCAGCCACTATGAAAAGTTACTGAGAAATAAACTTCCGTAACTACCACGAAGTAAACCTGGTCAGTGAAGTCATTACAGGCCTTCCAAGCTCTGGTTTTTAAGTAATGCTGAAATCTGCTGAAAGGACGTCTGCTTCCCTCTGTACCATATCTTTTAAAGCGTGTCCTAGACACATGATATTAAGAAAATTTAACTGAAAATACCTAACCCTTCAGTATGCCATTTCTACCTTAATATTGCGCTCAATGTACCTCTTTCCCTTGTAGTGTAAGTAACTTAGAGCATTTGTAGTCCAACTTGTAATATGTGGCCAACAAAGTACACTTTTATCAATTCTTCAATTTTAAAGGATCTAATTCTAGATTCTATATGTATCCAAAAAATAGTTAATGCACCAATTATAAGTCATCTTATTTAGAGTGTTTGACAAAATCCCATCTCAAGTGTAATCATGCATAAGAATCCATCTAAATTTAATCTTAGCAAATGCTTTGAATATTATATTCATTAAAATGGAGGGTGGGGGCCCTCCCAAAATAGTCTTAGGTATTTGAAGGTACAACCACTAAATTGCATGGGCTCTAATTTAGCTCAAAAATCACTCTATTTATTAGTCTAAAGTATTAATTTCCATTAAAATGAGAATCATGCAGACAATGAATGCCTTCCAACAAATGTTGTTATGTTCCATATCAAGCATTCCATGTGTTCTAGAATCATAGTATCTATAAAATGCGATAGCAAATACTTGAAGATGATATTTTAATTGCACTTGCAATATGAATACAGCAAATGCATCACCCAAACATGTATTATCCACTAGAAATCAATATTTATGAGTTGTATTCATAGAAATGAATTGTTAACTGTTTGAAAAAACAAAATCCAGATGCCCACATTTATGAGAATACAAAATGATGTCTTTCACATATATGCAAAAGCATATTGTAGACATATAAATAAAAAATAATATACTATGATATAGACCTAATAACATAGGGAGCTCATCACCAACCACTGTTGTACTCAAAACTAAAGATTTTCACCCAAATTGTACTTGATGATTTCAGTTTGAGTAGCAAGAATTTTTTATCAAATAGTATTTGGTTTCTTTTTGGGTCCTAGACTTCCACGTTGTCATAACAACATCCATGTGCTATCAAAGTAGCAGTTCCTTTGCATCAATCATCCAACGTAAACATCTTTCGCTATTTGATTTAGTGTAGAAGTTTTGAATATCATCAATAAATGTTGTTAGACAAAAGTATTGAATGAGCACGCAATTTGGATGTAAGGTAGTGTGCTCTGAAAGCAACTGTTGTCTTAATATGGCTCCTACAATTGTGGATAAAAAAGATATAACGTAGATTTAAAAGGGAACTATGATTGATAGTAAATGGCCTGAAGAAGAAGTGAGGGTGCATTAGGTTGTAGTGTGGATTAGTTTTACATGCAATGTGGTACATTTCAAAAAGATGTAACATGTGTACATTAATAAATTTAAAATCAAATTTAGATGGCCAACAACCTCCGAAAAAAGTATATACAATTTAAAATCTTTAAAGCTACCTTTGGTCACAATAAGGACCCTCCCTTGTTGTTTGTAGCAAGTGAGCAAGCTCCTTCTAGATTTCCCCATCTCTCTTTACATACCACATATGTTCGCATTTTGTCAAGCCTATAGTTAGAAATAGGTACCTAGGACTACCATTTTTGAAAAATCATAACTAATTCAATATTGCTCTAAGAATTATGAAACCACTTTCATTGTATGTGGCATCTATTTTTTACACTCTGAAAAATAAAAAATAAAAAATTTCTCTCTATAGAAGCCTATGAAAAAATGCAACTAGCCCTTAAATGGTCGCTTTTCAAGCATACTACCTTAGTGGATCACTGTGAGGATTAGACAACACCCTTGCAATCCACATTGGATGCAAGTCATCTTCTATGAGTAATTGCAACAAAAATAGCCTTGAAAGAGGTCTTGCCCTACCCTAAAGGATGGTTGTGGGCGACAACTCAATGGCTTGATGTATCCATCATCTTCCCCCAACTGGTTTACGATCCTCGTCGTCTTTGTCTAATTGATCTATCCAAGTTGCTTGAATATGAATTGTTGGCTAGAAACCATCCTTTAAAACAGTAGAATGAGGTAGTGATTCTTGGAGTGTTATCTTTACATCACGCTAGTAATGCACTACATGCTTCAATCATCTTTGACATTCCCAAGTGTGCTCTTGGTTGTGCAAATTCTCCTAGTACTTAATAAACACAAATATACCTTTGAAGATGTCCCTTGAACCTTTCATTGGACTTGGTAGAACTACCAATGGTACACCATGGGGCCATAAACTTTGTCCCTCCAAATCCTCAAGCCACAATTTCATTATGCAACTTCTACCTTTGGGGAACCAATCTAGGTCAATGCACAACATTTGTACTTTATGACTGGACAACCAATCGAATCAAGGTAGAACTTCACTTGTTGGGGTTTTGTGTGCCCAATCATGATATCACTGCTATCCAAAAATTTCCTTGCAATGAAAGCCTTGAAATCAAGCACTTCTTCTATATGGTAGGGGATAGTCGAAATGGATTCTACATCTATGAATGACTTTATAAGTCCTAGAATTGTAAGGAAATTCCCCTTCTTCAACAACATGCTCCATCTTTGAAAGAGTGAATCAATGTCATCATGAGTATGACCCACAATCATGAAGTTCACATACACTTCATGGAAAATCTTGTTTGCAACTAGTAGAGACCACTAGCAACAAACACATTTGTTCTTCTTGTCCCCACTGGCATTGTCCAATTGCACATTCAAAATAGGTGGCAAAGGTGTTGTTGGAACTAAGTTTCCTAGCCATGAGGGGAGGGAGGCTTCACACATCTTTGCACTCTTGAAAACACCTTTGACAAATTCATTGACCTTGCCTCCACAAACGATTGCCGAGTCTAAAGAAGACTTTAGTGGCAATTCCAAATCTTGCAACAACTTTGTCATGGAGCCAATGGTGTAGTTTAAAAATTTAGGAAATATATCCAAGCCGTACCAAACATTAGCATGACCATTCACAATCATGCTGGTGATAGCAACAAGCAATTTTTTAAGCCCGTCCACTTCTTTAGTCTTGTGAGAGAAGATTGGGGATCCAGTTTTGGAATGGGCCATCTTGTCATGTATGATCATCTAACACTCGTGTAGAAAACTATGCGACTAGTAATGGTTTGCATAATACAACTCACTACATGCCCAAGCAATAACCAAGTGATTGTCTAGCCTCTTCAAACATTTCAAAGTGCTTTCAAATCCAACAAAACAAACCTTTTGAATCTCTTGTAATTTATCACAGACCAAACATCAAGCAAAGTTATCTTTGGGTTCCTTCACTTCATAGGTTTTTGCCATTTTTGAAGCCATATTATTTTTTTGGTGCAATCTAGCACTAAAAAGCTAAAAAAAGGACCTAAAGCCAATGCAACACTGAATTTCATTGGAATTGTTGCTTGAAAGCTAGTTAATTACTCCGTAATAGAGAGGGTTAGTAGTTTAGGCTTTAGATATTGGCATCACTCTTGTTGGTGGAACAAGAGCATTATCATTGTTTGAAAATGTTTTTTGAGACTATTGACTTCTTCTTAGGTCTTAAGCTTTTTGTACATTGCAATAAGTCAAGCAATTGGCGGTTGAAAAGGTTGTGTGGCTTCCATGTTAAGTGCATCATTGAGGGTTTAGGATTTAAGTGTTTTGTGATCTAAAAATTGTGGTATAAGACTTGGATAGGTTTTAAATGTAAGAAATTTATAATCTATAGAAAAAATTACTTGTGTGTACCCCTTGTAAATTTTTTTTTACCAATATGATAATGACATGTAGACCTTCTTTTGTTAGTCCTATTTGTTTTTTATTAAAAAAATCTAGCTTATCACAATGCACTCAAACAAAAAGTGGAAGTTATTGCAACATAAAAATATGAATAATGAATGATGTTTTTATGATGACACAGATCCTTTTTGGCTTTAAAGTTATTTGTATAAGATCAAAAAATTTGGCCAATATTGAAATAAATCACATGATAATAATGAAAATCATATTTCATATGAATTATCAAAGTGAAATGCTTTGAAATAGATTTGGAAAGTATTTATAAACATTTTTTTAATTGAACTATATGAATAGTTTATATGGGCAATTGTAAGAAACACCTATTGATTTTGTTGCATTTTCATGATTTCTTTGGGAATACTTTAATTAAAAAATCAATTCTTAAATTTTTTAAAATTAAGAAAAAATATGGCTAATGTACATACCTTTAAGGCAAAAAATTTCTAAGTAGGATAACTTAAAAAGTGCTAAGTCTCAAAAAAATACATACTTTCATGTTTTGATTAGGGAAAAATAGTGAAAATAAGTAAATTAAAAAACTAAAAGTTTTTCATATGCAAAAATTCTATAGAGATGGTTATTCACCAAAAAATCCACCAAAATAATATTTTATATGTTTCAAAATACAAGCAAAAAGAAGCTCACTTTGTAGACTTCTGCACCACATAAAATTAACTATTTCTGAAAATCCTTTCCTTGAAAGCTAGAAGTCTATTAGAAGACCATCTCATCCAAATTTATTTCAAAATCTTAAAAAAGAGAAGGTACTCATTAGTACTAAAAAACCGTAAATTGCAAAGTGTGACATTCAATTGGGTCTATTTTTGGAAATTGCAAAAAATTAGGGAACGTATATAATAGTTATGAGTACCTTTTTCTTTTTATAAATCTTGAGTCATTTGAAGCCAAAACACAAAAGTTATGATCAAAAAATAAATCAATACACATTATGTGATACAAAATAGGACAAGTATTTTTTGCTATCACAGATATTCATGATGCATCAAATAATCCCCTACATTCAAATTCTTTAATAAGTTGTATAAAATGTATTTTGAAGGATACCTAAATCATGTCTATTATTCATTATTTTGGTTTCATGGAATTAACATCGATTTAATCACTTGTTATTTTTATAGAACCTTCAATTTTAAGTATGTATACCTGGGTGATTGCAAGAAACACCTGTCCTATTTTGTGTCACACGTCGCATTCTGATTTGTTTTTTGGCCATAACTTTTGTGTTTTAGCTCCGATTGACTCAAGATTTGGAATGAAGGTGCTCATAACTATCATAAACCTTCCATAATTTTTTCATAATTTTCAAAAATATTTTACTATCCATAAATAGACCCCGATTGGATGTCACACTTGGCAGTTTAGGGGTTTTCTATACCTGAGCTATACCTTTTTTTAATGATTTTAACATGAAATTTGGATGACATGGTCTTCTAAAAGACTTCTAGCTTTCTATGGAAGGATTTAAAAAAAAAGTTAATTTTGTGAGGTGTGGAGGTCTACAAAGTGAGCTCCCTTCTGCTTGTATTTTGAAACATATAAAATATTATTTTGGTGGTTTTTTTGGTGAATGACCATCTCTATAAAGTTGTCTCAAATGGACACTTTTTATTTTTTGAAAATATCTATTTTTACTATTTTTCCCTAATTAAAACATGAAGATATGTATTTTCTGGAGGTTTGGCACTTTTCAAGTTCTCCTACTTAGAGAATTTTTCTATCCATTTCCTTTGGTCAAAACCTTCATCTTAGAGGTATATACACTATTTATATTTTTCTAATTTAAAAAAAATTAATTTTATAATTTTAAAGTACTCCCGAAAAAATCAGCCAAACGCAACAAATAGGACAGGTGTTTCTTGCAATCACCCACCTACAGTCTTCACTCATTACTTTTAGAGAACCTTTAACTTTAAGTATGTACACCTATAGTCTTCACTCATTATAGTTGAGCATAGTTCATCTTTGTAAACATAAAGCATTTACATTGAATCTTATTGGGGATTTCAGCACTCCTAATACTAGAAGAAAACCATGTTAAAATTGCTAAAAACACGTCATGTGGTTTGTATTGAGTCCCTGTTTACGAACGCAGTCAAAATGCAGTGAAAACACAAAAAAAGCAGAAAAATGCTTTTTCTGCTTTTTTTGTGTTTTCACTGCATTTTGACTGCGTTCGTAAACAGGGACTCAATACAAACCACATGACGTGTTTTTAGCAATTTTAACATGGTTTTCTTCTAGTGAATGGACTTCAAGTCTATCCTGGCGTTGAAACTCGGACTGGGCGTTGTGGAGGTTCGATATAGCCTCCAGGTATCTGTTGATACCACACAAGTTTTCAAACGAGTCAAGAGCACGAGTCGAGAACTCATTCTCTTGGCATTCCTCATCGTTTTATAAGATATGCAGTTTGGATCCAGTAAGGGCGCCATCGCCAATTCAGAAGGTGGCGGATAGAGCTCGCTTTTCTTTGTCGTATCCTTCTGCTGCTCCTATCCCTGGTTGGCAAAGATATTTTTGTTTTGGAAACGGTGAATAAAACATGTAGAGTATTTCACCCATTTCCAACCACTTAAGCAATTACACATGTAGAGTGAAGCTTTTTTGAATGCAAATTTTTTTCATATATAGAAATAGAATTTGGGAAGATGCCATATTTTCAGAATTTTATTACACAAATTGTAATTACTATGAATTTTTTAGTAGAAGATTCTCTTTCCTATAATGGTGATATAGGCTGATTGCAAATCAAGTGCTAGATGCATTTAAGAGAGCCTTGCAACCAATTATAATGTGCCACAATTGCTCTAGGAACTATACAACTTCACAAAAAGAAAACAACCTTATTGATTGGAAATGGGGGCTAATTAGTAATGGGTTGTCGTCTTCTACAGCCGCCTTCAATAAAAAGTGTGCACACTTTCTATTTCAAAGTTAGTTTGTTGTGTATTGCAACAACTCATACAAACGTAAGATTTGAAATTGTTGCTATTTGCTCAAAAATGCATCAAACTAAAAACTAGAAAGTGCATTAGATTAGTCATTCAAGTAGTCTATTTGTAAGATACAAAACATTTGAATACTAAGCTTTTCTAAAAGAATACAAGAATTGAGCTTTGTATTGCTACATGTGTAGCATTTAGTACTTTTGCCTTAGGCTCAAATTACAACATTCATTTTGTAAGGAATTGATGAAATGAGAACTTCAAGCATGTCTATAGATTTTCCTTCTGATTTGGTGGGTATTAACACTAGAAGAAAACCATGTTAAAATTGCTGAAAACACGTCATGCGGTTTGTGTTGAGTCCTTGTTTACGAACGCAGTCAAAATGCAGTGAAAACACAAAAAAATGCAGAAAAAGCATTTTTCTGCGTTTTTTTGTGCTTTCACTGCATTTTGACTGCGTTCGTAAATAGGGACTCAACACAAACCGCATGACGTGTTTTCAGCAATTTTAACATGGTTTTCTTCTAGTGATTGATCAAACAAACAATGTAACTCTCAACGAATCGACTTGACATGAATGATGGCCGACTATGGCTCAAGCCTCACCGCTCTCGAAGGTAATGTCGTCTTTAACAATATGCAATTCGACCTACAACACTCAAGCTTGAGTCTCTGCCATTCCCGGAATGACCAATCAGACACACTCCGAGCAGACCAAGACAGTCTCGTAAGCCTAAAAACTAATCACTACAACAGAGAATTAAATTGTTTTCTACTCTTTGCATTAGAAATAGCAGTTTTGAGTGTTTCTTTTTGAAAAAAGACCTTCAATTAAACCCATAGAAAACTAATCAAAAAATTGAAAGAGCAAATTTAAAATGAGTCCATGCTTAAGATTAGGGAAGAACTTATAGAATCAATGCAAACAATAATTATGTGACGCGAAATCTATGGGCAAACCTGAACTTCTCATTTCATCAATACCTCATGCAATGAATGTTGTAGTTTGTACCCGAGCTAGTAGCAACAATTTCAAATCTAACGTTTGTATGAGTTGTAGCAATACATAGCCAAACTTCGAAGTAGAAAGTGTGCAAACTTATTGAAGGTGAATCAGTACATGATTCATTCGCCGTTTCCATACCAGAAAAATCTCCACCAGCCACGGACAGGAGCAGCAGAAGGGCGTCTTGTACCCGCCCCCCTCTCACGTCTCAATGGCACCAGTTCTGGTCCCGCAGAATAGGGCACACAACCGGGCTCATCAGTCTCCCATCCGAAATGTTGTGTGGTGTCATCAGAACCCGTACGATCGATCCCCAGATGTCTTGTACCCGCCACCCTCTCACTTGTCAATGGCACCAGTGCTGGTCCCGCAGACTGACCGGCCACCATCTCATGTCTAAATAGCACCAGTGCTGGTCCCGCAGAACCGGCCACCCTCTCACTTGTCAATGGCACCATTTCTGGTCCCGCACTCTGGTATGAGCCTTCGGGCTCATAAGTCGAGCGTTTCTCTCCAAACCATCTCATCATCTTCCATATGAAATGTTGGGTGGTGTCAACAAAACCCGTACGTTCGAGCCCCAGATGTCTTGTACCCGCCACCCTCTCACTTGTCAATGGCACCACTTCTGGTTCCGCAAAACTGGACGCGAGAGCGGACTCATCAGTCGAGCGTTTCTCGTCTCGTGCCCTTCTCCCCCTCTTCCGTTCGAGCCCCAGACGCAGGTCAAGGCAGTCAGATCCCTTCAGGGTAGGACCATGCGGACCGAGTTCGGGTTCAGGCTTTGCGCCAGGCCCATCCACATCTGCATACCGTCGCTCCCGCCGTCCCTTCCCAAATGTCCTTGACTCTGTGGCAGCAGCCGCACCAGCCGATTCCCAGACGGGCTGCTGTGACTGGTTCAAACAATCTGCGAGGAAAATTAAATACCTGTAGATGTCCTTGCGCTGCCATGACTTGCACGTTGCCCAAGTGTGAAGGAGGACGAGGATTGCCCTCCAAGATGTCAACTGCGCTGCCAAGCTCAACACCACTTCGCCGCTCTTCATCTCAACCATGGAGTAGGCAGTGCTTCATCTGTTCTACTATGAAACAACAGTCTAAAACTCCTGAGTCCGGAACATCAAGACCCAATTCTAAGACGAGCTAAGGGATTTGTGCCACTAACACACGGTAGTCGGTTTCAACTTTCAAGGAGTTCCGTAATAGTCGTATCGACTTTGTCGAAGACCACTTCTGCGGTAACCTATAAGTCATCAGGGCAAGAACAGTACTCATTCAAACAATAAGACAAAACAGAAGCATCTTGCTGGGAAAATGGGAAATCATTCAGAATAAGGGCGAGCTTACATGCTGGCCGGTGGGGAAGAACAGGACTCATTTAAACAAGACAAAACAGAGGCAACCGATTGTCTTGCCGGGGTGGACAAGCGGGAAGGAGGAGAAGTTTCACCAATTTCGGTGGAGAATCCCATTGATGGAGAGTAGTCATGCTTGAGAGAATCTAGTACATGTGAATTTTTATTGTTTCCCTCCCTCCCCACCCAACAGGTCCACGTGAAACTGCAAAGATTAAGTATTTTCGACTGTAGCACTCCATGTGACGGGTTTTTTATATGTAGGGAGGCCCTAAAAGTCCTGTGCAGGTGAGCCTGTGGAGACACGGATTGATCCAGTGATAATAAAAACTAAGCTCACCCCAGCCACGTGAACAAGCCAGCCACTTGCACCTCCCCGGCCAATAGCCCAACTTGAAGGGAATTGCGTGAGAAGCGTACCAACATTGTCCCCAAAAAATTCTGTCAGTAACGATCAAGTTGAGTAGAGCCAAAATCGCTTGCAATTTCACATTTCCTTTCTCTCCAGTTCGTAAGGGTTTCCTGATTGGTTCTCATCGTCAATTTAAGGTTTGCAAGAGTGATTCATCATCATCTTCAGCTTCGTCTACAAAAAACCCAACAAACACTTCTCTGACGAGTTTCTACGGATCAGGCATGAACACTCAGCAATGGCTTCAACAGCTCCGTGACGAGCCCGTCAAACTCCAAATCTTCCCTGCAGATTCACAACCCTTGGTGACCATCTTCTGCGTCCCCGACCTCGTGCGATCCACGTCCCCAGCGTACCACGAACGGAAGGAGCTCCAACTGGGCCTCCACCGCCGCTCACTGCAAACGACGGGAACGCAGCTGCTCAAGGTCGACATCGCTCGCTCCCTCCACGAGAAGCTCCTTTCCAGTGGTGGCTCCTGGGAAGCCTTTGCACGCACCGTCGTGGGAGATATAGGGACTGCTCGTGGACACTACCAAAAGAATACAAGTAGCAGCGTGATTGCAGAGGAAGTGGTGCCGTTTCTGCTTGCTCTCGATGCTCTCTTTGTTGTTGTCTTCTTCAAGTTTTTGAATTACAACAAGTTCTTCCTGGAGGAGTTTGAGCATCTGAAGCCGAGGCTGCTCGACACTGCAAAGACTCTCATCAGGTGAGTGAATTCACATCCAATTTGCAGTTCTTCTTTGAGTGGAGTAAATCCTGAACCTCTGCAGAACCCTAATACTTGATAGAGAACATGGAATGTAGTCATTCTAATGAATCGAATTCCCGCAACCGGGGAAGACTGCAAAGCATACTTGCTCCGTGCAATTCATCTTGCAGTGTGCTTTGCCACGTGCAGTGCATTTGGTCGTGCGTCTAGCGAAATATCAGGCGTTGCCTGCTGTGGGATTTTTCGCTTTAACAGTATCTAGATCAGTATTTTCTGGATATTCCAAGGATTTAGGACGACGAGGACTAAGGGAAGGGTATTTTTCAGCGATACAACCCAAAAGAGGACCAGTCATGGTCCTCTGTAATGGAGGAAGAGCACAGTGTACTGCAAAAAACGAAGCCCATAGTTGAAATGATCCTCTGATTATAACTAGCAAATGAGACCGGACGCAGTTGCCTTGACCACCAGGCTTGGTATTACGAGATGCACAGGTGGTTTTGACTACAAGGACAGGTGGATGGATTTGAGGTTCGTAAAATCTGTACATTAAGAGTTGCCATGTATTTAACTGGGAATTGCCAATTTATGGAACTTGCCTCAGGTCAGACTTGCTGCTGCTGGAGAATCAGCTTCCCATGTACTTGCTCAAGAACGTGGTTGCGGAGTTGGTTGCCATTCGTGCTGCCTCGACTGATACTGCTGGAGAGATTCCGAAGGGGCCGGAGGTCGAGCTGGAAAGTGTTCTGCAGGTCGCTGTGTTCCATCTCTGCCCGTTGAGACACCTTGATGAACCAGTACCAACGCCTTGTTGGCTGCCAAAACGGTATGGTTATCGCACATTGTACCGCAATCCTTCAAGTGCTTGCGCTCTGAGGTTCAATAGAGTGGTCATCGCCAGCCCACTAGTCATGCAATTTGATTGTTCAAGAATTTCGGGTTCAGGGTTCAGTTTTGTGGGGATAGTTTGGGAGACATGTAGCATCAGGAACTTCTGCGGTGGCCTCCACGATACGAGGTTGAAGGTTTGTTAATCTTCGGTATTGTGCAGACGGAAAAACGAAAGCGAGACGGATAGATTTTTTAACCACTTGGACGAGAAGTATCCCTTAGACAAACCCGAGCACTCTCTACAGAACTGCAAACATATACTTGATTGCGTGTACGTCGTGGTGTGTGGCCACTCGCTCCCTGTTCCTGTTCCGAAAGCCTCACCTCCGCCCCTGGACTCCATACGTTCCGCCTCTCGTTTGAAAGCCATCGGCATCGTAGTCACAGACAAAGCGCCGGTACTGAACCAGATCAAGCTCACAGGGTGCGGGTACGTCACCAGTGCCACACTGAGCTTACCGAAAGTGAATATCTACGATTTCACCGAAACTGTATTCCACAACCTGGCGGTTCACGAGCAAGTCACTAAAGGTATGACAATTCGCAGTTTCCCGTTTCGCGGATGTTTTTTACTTTGACTTCAAGGGCAAGTACAGATTCAAGTCTCCACAATCGTACCAAACTTCACCTGAAATGAAGGAATTGAGCCTAAAACTGAAATGAGATGCAAAATGTTGGATTTCCTCCTGAACCGAAATTGAGATGCCGAAAAAGTGACTTTTCCTACGATTACAAGGATTAGCCAAGATTCAGGTTCTGCACAGTCGTTCAAAACATTGTCAAATCAATGAAAACTTTA
This sequence comes from Thuidium tamariscinum, assembly GCA_947034885.2. Lineage (NCBI taxonomy): Eukaryota > Viridiplantae > Streptophyta > Bryopsida > Hypnales > Thuidiaceae > Thuidium > Thuidium tamariscinum. The sequence goes on along the minus strand of OX344752.2, from coordinate 20,686,999 downwards.
AACCCTATATTAACTCGAAAACCCTGAAACCCTGAAACCTTGAACGAAAAATGAAATGTAGGAAAGTGGTATTTCCTGTGATAATTAGCACAGCTTTGGATTCAAGCTCTGCACAATCGTACAAAACACTGCGAAGTCAATGAAAACCCTGGACGGAAACCGAGATACACAGTAGTGTTTTCTTTCCCTCGAGAACAAAGACAGGTCTAGATTCAAAGGTCTGCATGCACAATCGTCCGAACCTTTCCGAAAGTAACTCAATCTTCCCATCACCATTAGGTGGTGACATGCGATGTTTCTTGCAGTGCATGGCTTCCCTGAGCAACAACTCCGAAGACGTTGCCCTCCTGATCGACCACGGCGTGGTGGACGACAAGGTGGGGAACGCCGGGGTCGACGGAATGTGGAACCGCATCATGAAGGGCGTGTCCGATACGACGCCTTCTCCCTCGTGGCTCCAGTGTTACCAGGACATCCACAACCATTGTCGCAATCCGGTGAAGCGATGGCGGAGAGACGCGAGTGTGCTCTTCTTCTCCAATCCGTGGACGTTTCTTAGCTTGTTGGGAGCGTTGACGATCTTGTTCCTCACGGCGTTGCAGACGTGGTTCACGGTGGTGAATTCGGATCGCAGGGGTTGGCGATGGCCGAGTGAAAGCTGAAGTGATGGTGGTGCATCCAGGGACACATTGAGCTAGAAGCGGCTCCATCAATCATACAGTACAATGGAGGCTCCATTGACCACACTCACGAGCTTTGGTTTGTGGAAATTGTGGAAATTGTGAAAAATTCACTTCATCTCCTGACGTTTATTCTTTTGCAAATGTTTTGTAGCTTGACACAGAATAAGTAATGTGCAAGATTGTAGATGGTGCCAATTTGTAGATGGTTGTAGGGAAAGGTTTGAAGTGCACATGTGTGGTCGATGGAAGCTCTCCCTTACTGTATGCATTAGGGAAAATTTGGACTCTCGAGAGGCGGCCGCCTAACTTTGACAAGCCGGTCTATATATAGATTTTTGTATAAGCTCGATTTCTGTATAAAGTGCCCAATTCATGACAAAAGATGCAGTTCAGCTTCTGTGCATATCTTCAGTGCCACGCAAAATATGTCAGTTATTTAGAGTTTTCATCGTATGATATAGAAGAGCTCGTATTTCAAAGCTTTGACATTTGACTGCACTGTTGAGCGCATGACACTTGTACATCACAACTATAGGGAAAAATTCTGCCTTATGCTAAATAAATGTAATGAGGGTCCCTTCTGCCACTTCTTAGCAACCCTCTGGAGAGTCCAGATTTTCTCTAATGGGTGATTGGTGACTTTACATTACAGATGGAGAGGCAGGAAGCTGTATGGAGTCATTTACCAGGGATTGTCAGAAATCAACTAGTCTCTCACCCGCTCCGCAACCTGCCCCCACAATCAACAATGCAAACCGTCAGCCACAACCTTCCATTCAAGCAAGTCACGCAAATCAGAACCCATGGCTCACCCGAAGTCCAGCTGATCTCGAGTTTAACATGGAGCCACTTAATGCAATGTTTCATGGAGAGGCGATTTCTTCTTAGACTAGAAAGCAGTAGACACAGCATTTCAGTGGGTCTGCATTGGCAAGGAATGTGGAAAAGTCCCTGATTCGAATCCATCGACCTCTTGACCTGTCGAACATTTCCGATCGCTGGGAGTGTTTACGCATCGTATGTTATGCCTAAAGGTTATCAAAGAAAATGGCAAAGTTGGTCCCGGCTATCTAGGTGGCCGCGCCATGTTTTCTGAGTTATCGTCAGATGGAAAGGAGGAAATTCACAGTTAGTAGAGAATTGTACTCGAAACTTTGATAGTTCTAGTCTTGTCCGGGATCCAAACACTATTTTTTTGACGTAGAGGAGGCTGATAATGCTGTACGTGAGAGGATTCCCGTTCGTTCCTCAGGCATTGATATGACCCACTCGAAGTTGTTTTAAGAACCGGTCACATTTAAGTGTAGACCTTTGGGAAACTGATGCTCATTGAAGTTTGAGCTGGATTGCAGGCGGTGGCTCAGCGTGTGTACAGTAGAACGGCCTTGGCTGTCCTTGCTCATCGACCTTGAATCGCAGCACATCTTCGTTTCAAAAGTGGAGGATGAATTTCAGCGCTTCTTCGGCTGGAATCCGTTGTATTTGTGCCATTTTCAGACGTGTATAGTCTTGGCAAGCTCCTGAAAGGAACACTTCCCAAATGGACTTCAATTGTTGAAGAGTTTATCACGAGACTGATGAATGACAATCAACTCACGTACTGCATTACATGTGCACACCTTGGTGCCTTAGGAAATTACTCCTGCTCTTGGCGAAGAACTTTTAGCAGCTGAGTCAAAGCTTGTTCTCCACAGTTTTAGTTTGAAATAAAAGGTACCGAGGATTAAGGTAAGAGGCTCAAAAACCGCTCACTTAAGAGCTGCTCCGCCTTTTTCATGTATTTATTTAGATGGGAATATTTTTGGCTCATTTTTCAGTGAAACAAAAATAGATGAGGAATCTAACACAAGTCGTTTCATGTTTTTTGAAGCATTATTGAATTAGTTATGAATTTTTAAATAAGTTGTGTCATAGGTCCCTATTTATGACCCTAGGTCTTCCATAAACTATTCACTTGCAACTTTTAAGAAAATGGAGAGAGAAAAGAGATTGATTGGCACTTGCAATTAATAATACTTTTTTTCTTTGATTCATTCAATGATTAGAGAGGTCAATTATGGGTGAATGCAAGAAAGACTTGTACTATTTGGCGTCACACTTTGAGTGACGGAGTTGTCATGAGCTATAACTTTTGAAGAATTAATTCTTTGAACTTGAAATTTTTGTTGAAGATGTCTGACTTAATAGTTATCAAAACCCTTATTTTTCAAAAAAATTCAAAAATCATTTTATATTTAAATTCTAATTTCTTTAATTTGTCACACTTTGAGGTTTAGGGTTTTTTAGTACTGGGGAGTAATTTAAATTAATAATTTAGAGCTGAGATTTCTAGGGTCTATTTCTACACTAAGTAGGCATGTTTCCACGGAAGGAAATTTAAAAAATCATTATTCTCTTTCCTCTACATGTGTGCTAATAGGCCTCCCTTGCGCGCACATTTTTGAACAATCAAGATAGTTTTCGGATCATTATTTTGGTGAAATAGATTTACCATAAAGTCTTCCCAAATGGCCAATTTTTAGTTCTAAGAAAAATTACTTTACCTATTTTTTACAAATTAAAATGTGAAACTACAGTGAAAGTTACAATTTTCACAAAATTCAACATTTTTCTAGTTCTCCTACTTAGAAATTTTTTCTATGTTTTTCCTTCCTAGAGTATCTTCTTCTTAAAGGTATACACATCAAATATATTTTTCACTTTTTTTAAAAATTGATTTACTATTTATATAGTACTCCCAAAGAAAAAAGTGAGTACTGTGCAAAACGCTACGCTTTTCAGCAAGTCTTTCTTGCAATGACCCTTATGGAACCATATCATGTCCATTTCACAACCACCTATAGAACAGTCCCTAATGCCCAAAGTGTTTTTGAGCCCTCTCCCATACTCCCATAGCACTCATTGTCACTTGCACAACATATGCCCAAAGTTTCTAGGGATAGACCCTATTAAGTTTGTCTTTAACTTGTAAAGGACCAAATAACATTGTTTGGTTGCATGATGTATTTAGTTCTCCATTTACATTTGGAGTTTCCAATTTTATTTTCTTTGAAATTTTCATTCAATATGTGGTTAAAGGATAGCCTTAAGGAGCAACAATTTTCATAAGTTTGGACTACATGGTTACAACGGTTTTGTATGACATACAATTTGTTTCTCAACACAAGAAGTTTAGGCAATATAAGAAACTCCAATTCTTTTTTAAAATCAAAAAGTGAATTTGGTTTTCCAAATTTATATATTTGTGGAATGCTTTGAATTTTCTTTTTTTGATTAATGAGGTGAAAGTTATGAGGAGATTTAATTGTTGGTAATCATAGAATCTCTACTAAAAAATGAATTGCATAGTTTAATTTTGAACTCAGTTTGTAACTTTTGAAAAAGAAAAAGAAAACATTGAATATAGATTGTTTATCACAACATTTCCAACCATTGGGATGGAAATTTTTCAATTTGGTAATTAAATTCTTAACAATTCAAAATTTTGAATCATAATGTACTTCTCTTTACATATTCTTTTTTTCAATCATGAATATGAAATATTTTTTGATGATCTCTATATACATTCCAAACTTATTTCTTCTACATATTATAAAGAGACGCAACTTTTAAGACATTCACATTTTTGGATAAATAATAGAAAGACAAAGTATCCACTTAGAAAGGGCTACGAGTGCTTATTTCTATAAATACAAGCATCATGATTTTGCAACTAGTAAGGTTTCCAACTCTTGTATTTAGGAAGGTGTAAGGTAGAAGCACCTATAATCAATCATTTAAGGTACTCTAAACATGATTAGGTGTAGTACAAGGCGGAACAAATGTTTTCAAAGCTACAAAAATAAAAGTGATGGAGATTGCAAAAACTTTGGTAATTTTATCACGTGAATTGAAATTATTACAAATTTTGGAAGGCAAAAAGTGTGCTAGATCTAATGCCAATCTATGGAGTCTTCCAATTTCGATCATGCAAAAAACTACTTTTTTACTCACTCCTTCCTACTTTCTTGCACACTACTTTGGGATATATGCCGTGAACTTTTAGTCCCGACTTTAAAAATAAGAAAAAAACACATTCTAACCTTGGTTGGAAATACATCCACCAATAGGTTGGCTATAGGTTGCCGATTGGTTATAGGTGGTTTTACCTTATATTATACTTTAAGAAATAAACTAAAAGGTCCTATTATAGTTGAATTTGTGAACAAATAAATAAATGAGAATTTTGCCCTGGCTATTGAATAGGGGTATTTCAAAGCAATTTGGGGTCAAAGTCTCAAAGATCACTATAGCCTTGTGGAATAGGCATTAAGTATAGTCTTCTTTTAAGATTTTCAAACTTCATTGGTTTGTTGTATTAGTGAAGGGGGTAAATTATGGTCACCTAGATAATTAGTGGCAACACAAAAGAATTCATAACCAAACACTATTTGATGTACGGCTATTAAATCCATAATTTCATATAAACTCAAGCTATATTGTCAAGAACAATATTAGGATAGATGCAAGAAAGGGCAACTCTTTTCTATAGTCTTTTTCAAACATGTAGTTTTTATGCTTTGTACTAGGAATACTATGAGTATTATGAAACAAAACAATATTTGTCTTTGATCTAGAAAATCAATAGCTAATAGTATTGTTGCAAGTACTATGACTACTCAGAAATACTAAAATATTAATATTTAAAAGAAAGTGAATGTGTCATAGAAAATAGATACATTGATGTATAAATCAATAATAGACAAAAAATCATGGATATAAAAATTAAATTTGGATGTTGTAAGGACTTGATGGTCAATAGATTTCACCAAAAAATGAAGTTGATGCCATCAATGTTTAGATTGAAGTGCTCATGTAAGGACCTTATTTGCACAAACATGGAAGTTGCAAATTAATGTTATCTAAATTTCCCTTGATAAGCACATATATGGACCCCTACTATGAAAATAGACTAAAGAAATTTTAGTTAAATGTTAGTTCATTTTTTTAGCCCTAGATCATTAATTTTGACTAAACACCAATACTAAAAAATCCTACACCTTACATTGTGACAAATTAGCAAAATTAAATTTTAAATATACAATGATTTAAGGGTAGTTTGCCTATTAAGCCAATGGATGCTTGTCCTTTATTGCTTTAGTATGTAGATACTATTGTCTTTGTTTCCCTTTTCCATAAAATCTTTTGGAACTTGCACTTCAAGGTGGCATGTGTAGATTAATAATGGATATGATTTATCTCATATTTAAAGGTGTTAGACCTTTGCAAGTCATGAGTTTTCTTCCAAATTAGGATCTATGTGCATCTACATCTTCCAAATTAAGAAAATGTACCTTCTTTCTTGCACTTTCAAATACCATTGTAGACTATACAATGTGTAATATCATCCATTTATTCTTTCTATGGTTCTTGTACTAATTTTCTTACATTTAATAAGAATAGTGCTTTGAAAGACAAACCCTAGTGACCTTGAAATCATCCATTTTGATACCATATGTAGGAATCAATGAATTTTCAAAAACCCAAAATTTCTCATTGGATGTTAAAGCACTATACTAGGTCTCCCCTTTTCACTCAAAATTTTGAAGATGAGTAGTTTCGTTTTTGTCCTATATACAAAGAGTCATACAAAGATTGTCAGCATTCAAGGGTTAAGATTAGTTTCTATTGGTTAGGATAATATGAGTAGATCAAGTCCTTCATGCTCCTATTGCTTACAACATCACAATTGACCATTCTCTTTGCGCAATGATTCAGTTATTCGTAAGGGTAAATTTCCATTTAGGCCAATATTACTTTTAGGCTCCTAAAAGCGTTTGCAAAACTCCATGAGAGATTTCTATCATGGATGTGTATCCATCCACTGTGACCATCTTCAACAATGACCCCAACAAGTCTATGACAATCCTTTCACCTTTTGAGATGCCTAACCTTTTGTTGGCCGAGTACTTTCATTGCTTCAATTTGCGGGGTTATTTGGAGTGAGGTAGATCCTCATTTCCTTTTGAAATTTGGCATAATTGAATGTACATAACAAGTTGTAGTGTTCAACGATAAGGATGTTAAATTTAGATCAAGAATTCCACTCTTAGAAAGCTTGAAGTTTACTCATCCTACTTATAAGGGCTAGAAAAACTTATTTCTCTCGCATTGAACAAAATAGTCTTGCAATCCATGCAATCAAAACTTTCTCCATTCTTTGCCATAATAGTCTACTACACTTTATTACAACTGAATGAAAAATTTGTTTTTATCTTTAGATGTATTCAATAAAGTATAGATGGCAATTTGAGGCAATTTCCTTTTCAAAGAAAAAAAACAATTCTTTAGGAGTTAAGGTATTTGCACCCAATTCCAAACTCTTTTAAAAACCAACATTTATAGATTCTTACCTCAAATGCACTCTCTATTTATGATTGTCAGGGTTGCTTTGGATAAACCAATTTTCAACAATTTGGAAATTCATTGTTCATTTCTAAGGTGTCTCAAAGACCAAAATTGCACAAGAAGAGAATCTAGAATGCCCTTTTGACTTTCAATAAGTTAGACTTTCAAGGAATTTAAAAAAAAATTAAAACTTCAATTTAGTATTAGGAACATGGCTCACTTGCTTATTGAGATGAGATTAGTTGCAATTACCTTACCTTACATAAATTCCCTTATTAGCTCAAAATGACTCTTCAAAACCCAAGTAATTTGTTATATCACTTTATGAGCCCAGGATGAACAGAGAATTTTTGTCACAAGAGTGTATGGATCCATGGCCACTTGCCCTTCATCCTTCAAGATGCCTATTATCTTTGAATTTTAAGGTATTTTGATCCCTTCAATTTGTAGGGTGATTTAGATGGAAGTAGCCGCTTCATTTGCTTCTCAAATTTAGCATGATTGTATGTAACAAAATGTAGTGCTCAATGATGTAGATGTAGATGTTGAATTACGAAGGCAAGAAATGTTTTCTTCCTTGTGTCAAACATAATAATCTTGTAACCAATGAGATCATATTGGGTTGAAATTTTTTCCTCACTTTGCCATAATGGTCCACTAAATTTTTGTATTGCTGATTGGATCATAATTTTTTTTTTCAATTGCATTCAATTCACCAAAAATGTAGTTTTTTAAAAATTTCTTCTAAAAGACAATTGTAGTGGCTTTTAAAGGTTAACTTAGTTGCACTTAATTCTAGCCTCTTTCAAAAATAGATATCTATAGATTCTTGCCTAAAATGTACTCCTTCTAATTACGAGAATTTAGGGTTTCTTTTACATACACATATTTTCAAGATTTCAAGATTTTATTGTTCACTTATATAAAGAAATTTAGAATTAACACGCTTTTGACTTTCTACAAGATCCAACAAAAAATTATAAAATTATTGAAAAGTTTAGTTCAATAGTACAAAACTAGGAATAAGGATCATTTGCTAATTGGAATGCATTTGAATGCAATTAATTGATTGAATTTCTCTAGGATAGAGGATATTGAAGAAGAAGAAAAGTTGAAAATTGTCAATTTCTGATGCATAGTCTAAAATCATTAACAAAACTTTTTCTTTGAATTCCAACCATATAGAAGATAATGAAGTGTATTAAAAAAGTTAGGCAATATGTGAAAAAATTTCAACCCATTTGAGGCCTATCGATTGAAAGATTATAATGTTTGAAGTAAGAAAATAAATTTATTTTTCATTCTTGCAAAACAAGTTTTGGTAAACCTTGAGCCCCTTTGGTTGAGCATTTTTGCCCTACAAAAGTATGAGTATTTTGATTATTCATAATTTTGTAATGGTGGATTCACTCATTTGAAACTTAAGATGCAACCAAGATGTTTAACCTCTTCTAAATCACCCTACAATGCAAATAGGATTACTAAACTAAAAATACATTAGGACTCTTCTTTTGATGATTTCTTATGCAATGAAGAGGTCATTTTCTTTGAAATCCAAATGATGAAAATTTAGAGACAAACATTTGGAGTATGGGGAATAAATTTCAAGATATTTTACCTCATAGATTGTAAGATAATAGGGCTTGAAGTTAAAAGATTTTTTTTAATTTTCTCTCAAACCTATTGAAATATAGCTAACAAAGTTTGACTTCTTTTAGAATGTGATTCAAGAATTAAAAAATTTGTTTTTTAGACCATTGGATGCCATTTTTAATATTTACAAACGTGCCAAATTCATAAGAGGATTTTCAGCTGTTGTACAAGACTGCAAGTTCCCAAATATTGGGAACGCACTAGGAACGCTGGGAACGCGATGTTGATGTGGTCGAGCAACTTCTACATCAAAAAATACTAAATTTTGATTAATTTTAATTAATTATTAAATATTTCTAAAATATTTTTTTGAAAAAAAAAATATTTTAAAAAATATGTATTATTTTTTAAAATCAATTTTTTGCTCTTTAGTACATTCTGAAGTTTTTTGGAAATTTAATTTTTTAATTTTTAATTTTCAAAATTCAAAAATTCAGACCAGCAGGGGGCTGGTCTGTAGCAACGGGAACAATTTCGGGGAACACCCCTGAAACAGTCTTCTGGGGGCCCAAAAATCCTCTTATGTCAAAAGTTGATGAAGGTTTCAACAAAAGATGTCTCCAAAATGCCCAAATTGCTCAAGATGCTAAAAGAGTTGAAGGTAGCTTAACTTTTCATTTGAGCAATTGATTAAAAAGAAATTGTATTTTCTCTCAATAAGTACATATTTGTACCTTGTATCAAAATTTCATGAATGCCCATCCTTCATAGAAATCTACCAAAATTTTCCATTTTTGGTTCAACAAACAATTAGCCTTTTGAAGTTAAAGTCAATAGTGAATTCTTCCATTTCACCACTCTTGTCTGTAGTATCTTCATAGGGTTAATAGCTACCAAATGAGAAGGGAAGTCTATGGATATGCTTGAAAGTTCTCATTTCATCAATGCCTCACAAAATGAATGTTGTAATTTGTACCTAAGGTAGAAGTACTAAATGCTACACATGTAGCAATACATACCCAAATTCTTATATTCTTTCATAAAAGTTTTAGTATTCAAATGTTTTGTATCTTAAAAATAGACTACTTGACTATTCTAATGCACTTATTAGTTTTTGATTTGATGCATTTTTGAACAAATAGCAATGATTTCAAACCTTACATTTGTATGAGTTGTTGTAATACATATCCAAACTTCGAAATAGAAAGTGTGCACACTTGAAGTTGAGGCACTAGAAGCCAAGCATTTAAGCAATTTTAGATTATATTTTGCACAATATGAGGTGGTGGGAATTTTTCCAATGTAGGAAGATAAGAAATATGGGGATAGCAAAATTTTCTGAATTTTATTCCCAAAATTAAATTTACAATGAATTTTGAGAAGCAAAAAGTACTCTTGACCAATAGCCAATGTCTAAGTTAGCCAATCCATTTTTGATTCCCCCCCATTTCCAATCTATAGGTTGCTTCCTTTCTGTAAAATTGTGGTGCAACTCCCGAAGCAATTGAGGCATGTTAGGATTGGTTATAAGGCTCTCATAAATACAATTAGCCTGTGGTTAGAAATAGTAAGGTCTATATTACCATTGTAGGTCAAGAAGAGTCTTCTACAAAAAAATTCATAGTAATTATGCTTTTCGTAATATAATTCTAGAAAAATATGGTATCCTTTCCAACTCCATTTTTTGTACATAGGAAAAATTTTACAATAAAAAAAATGCCCTCTAACTAGGGTAATTGCTTAAGTGATTGGAAATAGGTCGACTACTTTAGAGTCTCCTAATTTGGATAATGCCATAACTACTATCCATTCACTTCTTCCACTCACTCATTAAGACATGTGTCATTACCTTATTAGTCTCGGCCTCAGAAAGGACCAAGGCAAGCAATCCAAGCTCTGCTTAGAAATATGTTCTGGCCTTGACTAGAATTTTATTCACCGTTTCCACAACAGAAACATCTCCGCCAGCCAGGGACAGGAGCAGCAGAAGGAGACGACGAAGAAAGGCGAGCTCTGTCCGCCGCTTTCCGAATTCGCGATGGCAACCCTGCTGGATCAACACTTAAACGACGTATCCTTAACGGTGAGGAATGCCGAGAGACTTCATTCTCGACTCGTGCCCTTGTCTCCCTTTCCCTTTCAGCAGAAGGAGACGACGAAGAAGGGCGAGCTCTATCGGCCACCTTCCGAATCGGCGATGGCTCCCCTGCTGTGTCACAACTCTCAGGATATACCAGGTCATTAAACGGTGAGGAATGCCGAGGGAATGAATTCGCGACTCGTGCTCTTATCTCCCTTGGCCAGGCTTCGAAATTTTGTGTGGGATCAACAGAATCCGCACGTTCGAGCCCCAGACGCAGGTCAAGGTAGTCAGATCCCTTCAGTACCTGCTTCTCCAGTGTAGGACCACGCGGACCAAGATTGGGTTCAGGCTTTGGGCCAGGCTCATCCCCATCTGCATGCCGTCTCTCTCGCCGTCCCTTCCCAACTTTCCTGGACTCTATCGCAGCAGCACCAGCACCACCAGCCGATTCCCAGACAGGCTGCTGTAAACAATTTGCGAGGAATCTTGAGTACTGGTGCAAGTCCCATCGCTGCCCTGGCTTGCACGTTGCCCAGCTGAGGACGAGGACGAGGACTGCCCTCCAGGACGCCAACTGCGCTGCCAAGCTCAATACCACTTCGCTGCTCTTCATCTCAACCATCGAGTTACGTGTGCTGTGCGCGATCTGTTCTGCTGTGCGCGATCAGAATACCTGAAGCAAGTGCCAGAAGCCCAGTAAGCTCGACCATTACCGCTCGCCTCGTACCGCTACACGCCTACACCCCTGCAAAAGAGAACAAAAGAAGACCAGCTTCACACACACGGTAGTCGGTTTTTTGGAGTTCCGTGAAAGTTGGATCTGTCGGAAACCAATAAGTGAACAGATAGATAGAAACTCCGGTCAACTGAAAGTAGGCCGGCGTGAATAAAGTGTCTGTTCGTCATGACAATGAGCCAATGTCCACAGGATCAAGGGCCATTGATGCAAGACTACTCTTTCCTTTCAAAAATAGACACTAAAGTAACAAGTAAACAAATTAAAAAGTACCTAAAATATTTTATTTTATTTTATTAGATTAAACTAGATTAATTTGTCGTCAAGTTATTTATTTATTTATTTATTAAAGCTGATTGAAAAGAATGAATTATAGTGTGTATTGTGGGATTTCTTATTCTATTGGGAGTGGTTGATTGTTCTCAATTCTCCTTTTATGTAAAATGATTGATCTAGCATATTGTATGGCAATGGTATTGATTGCTTTGAAAGTGTGTGTTAGAGCGGTTTCTGTTAATTTAAGTTTAGTTTCAAGGATTTTCAGTGATGGAATGTGTGTTGTTCCTCTAGCTCCTGTTGTAATGACAATGAGTGGGTCTACATTCCATCCTTGGGCCATGATGCTATTTATTAATGGTTGGTATTTTTGAATTTTGTTATCTATTGTGATTTGTCCAAATCTATCATTGGAGTATGTAAATTCAATGAATTGTATTGTGAGATTCTTATCTGGGACATTTGGTGGATTGCTTTGGTATGATAGTCCTTTAATCCAGAGGATATCCGGTTTAAATCTAGCGTTGCAGTGACATCGTTGTCGTTGACAGGAGCAAGGTAACAACCATGAGGGGACTGTATTTTCTTGTGGATTGTTATTGAATGTTCCTGCATTCATGAGGGTATAATATCTATTTTTTTTGTAGATAGGATTAGTTTTCTTAATTCCCATACTGCTTTATTATGCCTTTTGACATGGAGGGCGTGAATATGATGTTGCTTACATTTTAAAAGTACATGTAGCCATGTATCTACATCATGAGAGTTGCAAATGGAGCATGTGATGGATGGGAATCTTTCAATGCCAAAAAATAATTGTTTCCTAGCATTTCCCATGTATTGGCCAGTGCGGAATTTTAATATGCTTGTTTTTTGTGAGTCTGTTATTTCGGGGTTAGACCAGAATTCATTAGAGAGTTCCCTATCTATATCGGGATTAAGGGTCCATTTACTGATGTTAGGAAATTGTTGTGCCATTACTTCAAGATTTTTATCACGATCATGTTTGATGATGTATGTTCCAAGACATCTAACTGGTCCTTTGTCAGGACGATGGGCTTGACCTGGCCATTCATCTTTTTGGTAATAAAATGGTGTAGTGTGTACAAATTCGTAATTTTTTGAGGCAAATTTATATTCTTTTGTTGTGCCATTTTTTGCAAGTTTGTTTGCTTGTTCGTTGCCTGCAATATTAGTGTGGCCTTTAATTTTGGAAATTGTTGTAGGTTGTGTTCGTTTTTGGAGCATCGCTATCATAGATTCTAATATAATCTTGTCTGCATGGTTGTGGTGTAGTGTAGGATGCTTTAGCTGTGTATTAAGGACATATAGACAATTTAAGCAATCAGTGAATATGTGTGCAGGTTCATGTGGATATTGGGTAGTGATTATACGTAATGTTTTGTGTATGGCCATGAGCTCTGCTCTAAAGACGGTTTGTAAACCAGGGAGTCGTTTAGAGATTTGAATTTCTTCTTTAAAAGAGTTGTATATGCCATAGCCGGCTTTTTCACGTATCCAATGGCCATTTGCATGTCTTTGAGGTGGTATAAATGATCCATCTGTATAGTAGTTGTATTGCGATGGGAATTTTAATTGAGGGATAGATGTATATGTTGGTAACGGGGGTATATATAAATTTATTGAATTGTAGTTGCTTTTGTAAGTGAGTTTATTCCAATTTGAATTTTTGTTTACTATTACATTACTAGGTGTTGGTGCAGGATTTTGTATGTAGTATTGTGGTATTTGCATATTTTGGAGGATCACTGAGAGGGGGGCTAGTTGGTTTGGTGGGCCAATATTATGGTTTTGGTGATGTATGCATAGAATATGTATTGCAAGAGACTCGGTGCGTGGTTGTTTGTTTAATTCAATTGGGATTGTCGGTTCTTCATATATGATAGTGTCTGCGGTAAAATGTGCAATAACGTGTGTATCTTCAAATGGTCCAATATATGGGGAGAAGTTGTGATACCAATTTATATCTGGCATGACTAATATGGTCAAGGTGTTTGGATCATATTTAGCTGCTAGTCTTGTCCAATGTAATGCTCGTTGGGCTGTTTCTTCATTTTGTGGATGTGCAAAACCTCTGCCTTTCCATTTGTATTGAAATGCTGTGCCAAGTGATCCAAATACTTTGTCTCTTTCAAATAAGGAGTAAAATTGTGTGATTAGTGTAGAACAGGTGATTGGTGATGAAAAATATGAGTGGGAAATGTCAAATGTTGTTGTTAGGGAATCTAATATGTTTTTTGGAAGGGTATATTGTGATGTTGTTAGCCTGTTTTTATTAGATTTTTTATACTTGTATCGTTGATATAGCCATGCAATTTCGGTTTCAAATGATTGTGTAGGTGGTATTAAGCCATGTGTATTATGGATAACAGTTTGATATTGTTTCCACAGCCATTGTAGTCTAGTGGTTGGAATAGTTGTGAGGTAGTTACCAGTGTCAAGGTATATATGTGTTAGTTCATTTTGTGTTAGTATGATATGTGTGTTTGTTGTTATGTCTTTTTCTGGATTGCATTCAATAGTAGAGATTTGCAAAAGTGGGATTATTGTTGGAAGTGGGATAAATCTAGTATCTCTAGATTGTTCATGGTTAAAGTTTACCGCGATGAGGTTTTTGTAGTATTTATGTTGTTGTTCTCTATAATATTGTGTTAATAGATTGATGTTGTGTGCAATTACCGTTGGTTGATTTAGCGGGAAGAGATCTCTTTGTGGTACCCATTTAGTATAAATGTTATTATCTGCAATTGTCCATTGACATAGATATATATTAAATTTTTTTTGAATTTTATATTTGTCTTTTATTTCTTTAGTTTGGTGGTCTGTTATCCTATGTATAGGGAAGCTAAGTGGATTATTTTGGATGTGCAAAGGTGGATTTTGTTGTTGTGGTATTTGTAGTGTTGGTGGATGCCGGAGGTTACATGAAGTTCTTGGAATTAAAGCTCGATTATTTGAAATGTATTGTGCTTTTAAAGTCCGTGGTAGTGTGTGTCTTTGACAAGGGTGTAAACATTCAGGTGTACACCTTGGATAACAAAATAGTTGTTCAGCTATATTTAAAGCGGCTTTTATAATTTTGGTTGGAGTTTTATAGTATATTTTAAAGTCATCTGGTGTCATTAAATTTGTGCCATTAGGGAGTGTAATGTGTTTTATTTTATATATATTGTGCAGAAGGAGTTTATGTAGCATTTTAAAGGAAAGTTTGGAGTTTATATGTGGTAGAATAAGAGTAGTTTGTGACATCCATTCTTTTTCAATTTCTGTTGAATGTAATTGAAAGTTTTCTATTACGCTATTAAGGTGAATGTTTGCTTCATACTTTAGAAGAAATAGAGTTCGTGTTGTAGGCGATCTGACACAGTCTTGTTGTTTGATTCTAGGAATATTGTTTGTCCTTCCATATTTGGCTAATATATGGTGAATGAGTCCTCTATATATTATTCCTAGTCTTTCTGAATCGTTTAGGGCGTTTCTAAGTTGTTCACTGATGCAACGTAAGTATGCATTTTTAAGGGAGAAGGCTTCAAGTCCAAAAAATTCATGTGGAAGCTGGGCTATTATATTTGCAATGCATTTTGGTAATCCACATATAGTTTTTTGAATTCCAATGATTTTTTTGTCAAGTTTTTTAATTGTTGGTAAAGAGTATGGCACTACATAGAAACTGTAGGCTATGCCGGCTCTAATTACAGTGTCGACCATTTGGATTTTTTGTTTTATTGTGGCTGGGCATTTTGTAAGTTGCGCGCATTGATCTATTACCTTTTTAGTGGTGATATGAGTTTGTAGTTTCCATTTTAATGAAGGTACTAGCTGTATTCCTAAATATGTATAAGGTTCATTTTGGTGTAGGACTGGTATTTGTTGGTTTCTATAGCTAATGTTCATGTTTAATATTTGAGTTTTAAAAATGCCAGGTTTTGTTCTTGATTTATTTGGGCAACCTGTGATAGCACATTTTGGTACTCCTAAATCCATTCCTGCCCATTCACAATATTTATCTAGTTTGTTTAGTTGAGATTGAAGTGCTTGGGGGTTAGTAGATGTAGCGGCTAAGTCATCTGCATATGCTGAGGAACTTATAGTTAGCTAGGATGTACCAAAATTATAGCCATTATTACCTCTTTGGAGCCATCTAAGTAGAGGTTCTAGAAAAATAAGGAAGAGGTATGGGCTTAGCCCCTAAACCCCTAAACAACGTTTTTTGAGATTATAGATTTTCTGGGCAGCTCACTACGGATGGAGTTTTTGTTTTTTTTCTTTGAAATTTTGATACAATGTGTGTCCGAGGAGTAGCTTTAAGGCCCAACAATTTTTATAACTTTTGACTTTGTAGATAAAAAGTTATGGCATGATATGTCACTTTGTTTGCTCGGCGGGCAGACCGGGCAGCTGAAAAAACTTTTTCAAAAAAACTTTTTTTTGAAAAGTGAAATTTCAAATTGGTTCTTTAGGTTTATACAGACATGGTAAGCTTTGAATCAATCCATTCCGATCAATGAGTCAAAAGTTATGAAGATTTTGAGTTTGGGGTAGTTTGTGGCCAGTTACAGAATCTCCACAGCACAAAAAAAGTTTGAAATTCTTCATTTAATTCAATTTTTCATATTTTTGGAAAAAAATAGAAACAAAAGGTGTAGATTGTTTATTTCAACATTTTAACCATTGGGATTGAAAATTTTCAATTCCATGAATAAAATGTTCACAATTTAGTATTCTGGCTCATTTTTTACTTCTTTCTACTTACTTATTTTTTCCTATATGTTGTACAATTCCAAATGGTTTGAAATTTTTTGAGAATGTATCCAACTTGCATTGAAGTATAAATTCAAAGAGTAACCACCATTTTGAATTTTTTTCACACAAATGTGACCTTGTGAAGTGCAGCTGCCTGGATTTTCGCAGGGATAAAAAAACAGTTTTTGTCAATTCAAATGCTTATATCTTGCAATCTACATGGTGGAAATTTCTGAAATTTTTTCCACTTGTTTACAAACCACCTTACTACAAGATCCTACGGTTACATGAGTCAAAAATGTGTTTTAAAAAAAAAATTGCTCTTGTATTAGAAATGGCAGTTTTGGAGCAGTTTTTTTTGGTGAAAACGTTGTTAGGGGTTTAGGGGTATCACCTTGAATGGTTCCTCTTTGTATTTGTATTGGTTTGGTTGTACCAAAATGGTCTCCTGTGTAAATTGTAGTGGAGTGTGAGTAAATGTTTCCTATTAGTGTTACCGCATCTATTGGATAGCCAAGGTCTAACATTATAGCTAAAAGCCTTGCGTGGTCTATGGAACCAAAGGCGTTCTTGAAGTCTATATATAATATGTAGATGTCTTGATTAGTGAAGCGTGCATCTTCTAAAGCTACGATGAGAAGTTATAGTTGACGTGATGTGCTGCGTTCTGCTCTAAATCCTTCTTGGCTATCATGGAGGATTTGATATTTTTCACCATAGTTTGAAAGAGTTAAAGTGAGAGTACTAGTGAAAAATTTGTAGATCGTATTTGCAAGTGCGATTGGTCTATGGTTTGATAATTGGGAAGGATCTCCTTTTTTATAGAGTAATATAGTAAGACTAGTTTTCCAGGATGCTGGGATTTGTTTTAGTTTATAACAGTGTTTGAAAAATAAAAATAGAAGGTTTTGAAAACATTGTGGCACATTTTTAAGGATTATATTTGGGATTGAGTCTGGACCAGGGGTTTTGTTATTAGATAGGTATTTCAAGCATATGTCATAAGTTTCTTTGGTGAAGTAAGTATGTAGAGGAATGTCCGGGGATCCACGTTTGTCTATGACAAAACCATCTAAATCATGCCAGGAGTATTGTCTCACTGCACATGTACAATGTGATGGATGCTCTGGTAGATAGTAGCATGTTGGAACTATAGGGCTATTACTAATTGATTGTTGAATGTGTATTTCTTTCGCAATGTCTTCAGGGTTAGTTAGTATATTGTTTTGTCTATCCAAAATGCAGTCTAGTGGGGGGTTATTTTGTTTTTTGAACACTTTTTTATTTATTGTTTTGGGACTTTTTTCATAGAGTTGTCTATATTTTGAGATTGCCTTTTTGATGCATTTTTGAGTATATTGTGTAGTTATTTTTCGAGCTTGTATGTTTGCGTTTCTTGTTAGATTGGCTATTGTTTTAATCCATTCTTGTTGGTTTGTATCATGCCTGTCAGGTGGTGGAATGTTGACATGGGTGTGGTTACATAGTTCTGTTATTATTGGGTGAGTTGTCCAATTCGCTACGTGTTTGGATATGTATATTGCTTTCCGAATGAGGTGGTAAGTAGAGAGGTGGGCTTTCCATTTTTTTTGTATTTTTCTTGGTAAAAAGCCACCTTGTTGGGCTGTACGGTTTGTTAGATGAGGTAATGGTGGCGCACTACAATTCTCAAGTATTTTATGGGATATACTTTGTATGAGGTGGTCTAAAGTATTACATGCCACATGCCATTGATCATTTGTTATATTTTCATTTGTAAGAGTGGTGGTTAGTTCATTTATTTGAATTGCGTGTTCTTCAAAAAAATTTGTTTTGAATATTTCTATATTTTCTTGGGGAATAGGGTTAAGTATTCGTGGTGGTTTATTTATTATTGGTATTATAGGTCTTGCTAGTAATGTATTTGGTGGTATATGTAGTGTTACTGGTGAATGGTCTGAATTGAGGTTGTGGTTATGGTTTGTGGTTGCTGTATATAGGGCAGAGTTAGGTGCGTTTATATAATACCCATCTATTAGGCTAGTTTGAGTATAATTTTGGCCACCTTGTCTAGAAAAAGGGCTGTTAGTAGGTATGTATGTGAGGTGCAGGTTGTCTGTAAATGTACGCCATTCTATATCTTCTGTTTGTGGCGGAATGATATTAAATTCATTTTGTCTACCAATGAGTGCAATGTCTCTGTTGAAGTCGCCACATAGAATATAAGTGTATTGTGGGTGTAGGGAGATTTGTTGAGTTATACATTGTTGAATTTTTGGTATCAGTTGTAAATCATCTATGTGCGATGGCATATACATGTGGAGTAGTAGCCATGGTTGTAAAGGGTGATTGTTGATTTTGATCATTTGTAAATATGGTGAAAATTCAACAGGAGTTGGGATTTTGGTAATATTCCCTGGGTATGCATATTTTTTATTTACGAGAGTAAGAAGTCCACCACGTCCCGGTGTATATGGCCTTCTTTGCTGCATACATCTAGTTAGTGCATGTGTGTTATTAAATATTAATTTGTATTGTGGAAATAAGTTTTGGATATATTTAGTGGATTTAGTTGCAGTTATTTTGGTTTCTTGTATTGTTATTATTGCGGGGGTAGTTGGTGTATGTGATGTAAGTTGTTGAAGGCTTGGTAATGCTGTATTGATTGATGTAGCATTCCATGTGGTAATGTATGTATTGAAGTTAGTAGTTTGTGTACTTGTGGTGTCTGTGCTGGATAAGTTGGATAGAGGAGTGGGGTGGGAGTATTCTATCAAGGTGTCATTGCATTTTAGTGCTTCTAGGAGTAGTTTCTCGAGTAGATATGGAAATTTGTGAAGCATAATTTGTAAGTTTAGTGGTTCAGTTGTTTGCTTAATGAAACTATATAATTCTTTGTGAATGGAATTGGGAGGTTTAATGATATCTTGGTTTAGATTTTTAAATTGAGTGTATGGGTGCATCGTTGTGATATGTCTTTCTGGTGGATTTTGTAGGAGGTCCATTTTTCCCAATAGTAGTGTGGTCTAGTCTGGGGTTGATGTTTGTATTAGTAGTTGGTTACATGTTTCGAGTTGTGGGCTAATTGTAACAATGAATACAAATAAAAGTCTTGGTGGTGGGTGGTGTTGGTTTTGATGAATGTATCGTGATATGTAAGGATAATTTATGGTGGTGTTGTTGTGGTGAGGGTGTGTAACGTTTATTATGGGTGAAAATTGTTTTGCTAAATGTTGGTATTCGGGTTGTAGTTTTATTGTACATGGTATAAAATACATTTTATATCTATTTTTATGTGGATGTGGGTGTGTTGTGAGTATATCGGGCATGGGTCCTAGGTTTGTTTCTATATCACCACATAAGAGAGTTGTAATGTGCAAGGGGAATTTTTGGTGTTTTGAAGTGAGATAGTTAGTTTTTAACTTTACTTGAATATATTGGGAGATTTTTCTAAGTATTTGAATATGTTTGTTAGCAATTATAATGTATTTTTGTGTATATAAGTGTGATTTATAGGTATTTAATTGTTGTATAAGAGATTGAATGTCAAAAGAAAGGTGAGAATTTGATGAAAACATGAGAGAAAGCAAAGTATATATATAATATTGCCAATCAGTGGTAGTGTGCAATAATGTAATACAAATAAGGGATGATGTAGTACTAAGGTATATGACTATGGCACTCTGTTTTTGGGTGATGGCGTTGTATAACTGAACTAGTTTGGCGGAGAAGGAGGTTCTGGGGCTCTAATGGCTGGGCGAGTCAAGCCTTTAATCATCTGCATGCTCTGAGCTAGGAGGGATTCTAGGTTCGTGAGATTCCCTCTGAGCTCATGATCTACCTTGTCTGCATAGCTCTGTGCCTCTATTGACAATTCATTTTTCATTTGACTCATGTCGGATTTGAATTCAATCCTAAGTTTTGAGTTTTCTTTAGAAACTACTAGTTCTCCTATCAAAACTGATAGTTCTTCTCTCTGCAGAGATTGTTTTGGAGCCGAGGATGATGCTGTGTTTTGCATTTCTTCGACTGTACCAACCAGAGCAGTGTTGATGTCCAGAAAACCCCATTTCTGAAGAGTTTCATCATTAGGTTTGGCCGCCCCATCTAAGGAATTAGGATGGGGCTGAAACTCCACCCATTTGTGTTGAAAGCGTGTCGATTTCTTCACGTGTTGCTTATAGACCGCGACGTTGAGACATTCGATGTTGGCTACGCCACTATGAGCATCTCCTTTATACCGTGGGAAAAAGATAGATTTGATATTCTTGGCTCCGATGTAATCTTGCAATCCTTGGGTTACTTCAGCAACGGATTTGGTAACGTTGATGTTTTTGACAATGAGCACTAGGCAATTTCTTTTGTTCACCTCCTCTCGAGTCAGTTGATTCAAGTCTCGGTTGACTGGTTGTAGAAGTTCTCCCAATACTGCAATTTGTTGTTGCTTGATTTTTGCTAGTTGCTCAGGTGATGTTGTTGTCAACCAGCCATAAGGTTCGGCAGTGGGCTTTTGAACCTGTGTCAGTTCAAATTCAAAGCCCCGGCGAAAACTTTCTTCCAGTGTCTGTTTGAAAAGGTGATGGGGTTCCATATTCCGGATGGTTTCATTGTTGATCTTGATGGAGAGTAAGGTACTGGAGGTTATAGGATCGAATGATTTGGCTACTTTGGCAATTGTTAGTATGTCATTGTCAAGCGGGATTGCGAACACTCTAGTACCACGGAGTAAGGCTTTGCCATCAACTTCTGGGTTCTGCAAGTGAACTCTAGCCATCCCTGACCAGACTTTGGAGTTTTTGGCACCATGACATAGGATTGCTACAGGATCAGCAATGCTGTCTCCTAACTGGATATTCATCTTTTGGAAACAAGACAAAACCTTTGCCATGACTTGTTTTTGGGTTAATGGAAACAAAGGTTTTTCAAAATGGAGCAATATGTGGTTATCCAGAGCTAGTTGGGTATGCATGTTTACCTCCACGTCAAAAGGAACTTGGGTTAAGTTGAAATGCTGGCCTGCGATGTTGTCGGGTCTAGCTGTTGGCCATAGTTTTTGTTGGACTCGGGGGAATGACATTCGAGCTTTTGAAAGGTCAGCTGCTTCCTCTACAATGTATCCCTGCGAAATGAGTTCAGCTACCGATGCTTTGTTGATGAATGGTGGCATGCTGGCTTCATAGGCAAGGGTTTCCATAGTAGGAAACCCGTACCAAAATTCGTATGGTATTGGATCATCGAGTATGGCCATGGTGGTGACGGTGCTTTTGGTTTTCTTTGGTATGGATTTGTCAGTTTCTGGTGTGGTGCGTTTGTGTGAACCAGAGGCCTCTTCCATCTCAATTTCTTCTGGATAAGCCATGTGTCTTCGAACTTTGTTGCTTTGTGGAGGATCTGACATTGTATCTACATATAATATTTTTTTAGGAAACCATAGGATATATTGAGCATTTATGATATAGAAGGGTGCATTGCTTAGAAGCAAAACTAAAGATTTGAAAGATGTGATTTGTTTTAAAGAATTGGATGTAGTGTTAGAAGTAATGCAATAGAAGTTTCTATGTATTTCAATGGGATTGGTATTGGTTTGGAACCAATCAAAGTGTAAAGTAAGAGCCCTCCCGGGAGCAATAATCTTCCGGGCATGATTGGGATTACAGTACACACACAGAGAAAGGGTGTCTTTCTTTGTGTTCATATGCATGTGGCAAATATTCATGTGCAAAAAGATAATATAAAATGAGTGTAAGTGTATTAGCATACCTCTGGTAGTAAGTTGTACTCGTTGTGAATTCGGAGGTGGAGGAGTGGTTGTGGTTGTGCGACTCTGTATACGAAATTCAGTATTTATTGGCGCAGTGGATTGAGTGGTGCTTTGTGCCTAACTGGAAGAACCTGTGGCTGTCTTTGAGCTTCGGCTTGATTGTCTCTTTGCGTTCGATGGAGCCTTGGACAATGGACGCGGTCTAAGGTCCTTCTCACTCCGTTTGGGATTCACCAGTTGATCCTGAGGTTTGGTCTTCATACAGTTTCGATTTAGATGGAGTAATAGATAGTTATTTGATGGAGCAATGAAGAAGCAGTTGAATGCAATGTAAATCCTTCTTGGGTATCTCTGTCCACAACACACTGTAGCCTGAAAATTAAGCAAGCGATGGGATTGAATTGGGCTAACTAGATGTGATAAGTATTGGTACACCTTGTGTCGCGCCTTGTCTTGCATTGGGACCTGGAATTTTGACAAGCTGTAAAATTGAAATAATTTATATGGTTGCAACGGATACCTGAGTGTCTGGTGCGGAATTGGCGTTGAACTGGCAGAGTGCTTGATGCGTCCTTGACGTTGCTTTGTTCTCTGAGGTTGGCTGCAACGAGATGGAGACTTCAGCTCCTTTGAAATAATTCTGATGTTGACCTGGTTGTGGTGAGGGATGCACTGTGGCAGGGACTCCGAATTGACAACAAGGGTGCCTGCCTGCCTGCCGCTGGTTCTCAGGCGCGTTGTCCTGTTGCGTGGCGTCTTCCTACTGGAGGTGCAGAGCGTGCCGTTTTCCCTGGTTACCGATCGTGCAGACAAACTTGCGGAGCAGGGCGTGGTTGCGGTGGGGTCGAGCTGCTTGCGTTGGAGGTACAATCGGTCTTTGATTCGGTGGGGTCGATGTGTGGCTCGGTGAGGTCGATCTTGGTTTCGGTGAGGTAGATTTCCACGATTCGGTTGGTCTGCTTCGGTGACGTTGGTATTCTCGGTGGGGTCGATTCGGCGCGCTGATCGCCGCTTCTCTTCGGTGGGGTCGCTTTGATTCGGGGATCTCTGCTTCTTCGCGGTGGGTTGATCTTTTCTCCTCGGTGCGCTGAGTTGTGCTTCTCCTCGGTGGGGTCACTCTAAACTTACTGGATCTTGGTGCGCTGGTGTCCGCTTCTCCTCGCTGTGACTGATCTGCTACGTTGATCTCTGCTTCTGCTTGGTAAAGTTGAACTGCTGCGTTGATCTCCGCTTCTGCGTGGTAAGGTTGGACTGCTGGGCTAATCTCCGCTTCAGTGGGGGTGGCGCGTAGTGAAGTCCAATGCGGTGCAGGATTCGGGGAGCTGTCTTGCGATGCGCTGGGTGTACAGAGTGCATGCGGGGAGAGAACCTGCAGACCTGCCGCTCAAGTTCAACCACAAACACAAGGGAGTGATTCGTATTGTGAGTACATAAGCATAAATCTGGTTTGGGAGCGGGGTCACTAGTTTGTGGTTTCAAGGCGTTGTATTGTTGTCTTTGTGCGCTAGTTTTGGTATGTGCATTTAGCTTTTGGGAAAGATATCTGTCACTGCCAGATCTGCCAGATCTCCATACTAGATCGAGTTGTGAGTAGCGGACTGCAAGTTCCGACCTTGGGGTGCATGCTTATGGTGGCAGTGTGCTAGTTGGAACAAGAAAAAAGCAGCAAGAATTTAAGAAAAAATAGACAGCTAGTGCTTGACAACTTGATTGTAGCGGAACCTTCCCAAGCTGCATTGTTTGATTTGGAGTAGGTGACGCGATGATGCTGCTCTTGGAGGATTGATCTCCAGTTAAGTGTCGATCTCCTTGTTGTACTCGTCCGTCATCACTGGTACTTGGAAGATCTCGAGTTGCCTGTGACTCCTTGCCTCCCCAGCCGCTCAGATCAGGCAAGTTCCAAACTCCATCACGTGCAACAGACGGAGCTTCCAAGGTCCATGAATTTCGGATCTCAATTTCCAAGGAGATCGGCACAGAACTGGAGTATCAGCTGCTTCATTGGTTGTTGGGTAGTCTTTGGGCATGCAGAGTGCTGCGCAGCTCCATCCAAGCAGCACCAAGCGCAAGAGATCAGTTACGAGCCGCCATCGCTGGTTGCTTCAGCCGCGCCGCTCCGCCTCCTCTTCACTTGCATACTACTCCTTTTTCAATAAGTGAACACGATTACTTTGTCTGCAATCTTCGTGTAAGGTACTCTGCTCTATAGGAGGAGGCTCTTGAATGGAGCGGGTTCTAAAATGGTGCCCTATCTTAAATGTATAGTACTTGTACATGTTGCATTTTCATAGCCTTCAGCAATGTACTGACCGTGTACATTTTAGCTAGGGCACCATTTTAGAGCCCTATGCCCTTTCAACTTCAGAATTTGATAACTAATTCTAGAGAGCTCCAAAAAATATGAAACGACTTGGGTTAGATGCCTATTCAAGCTGTCTTTCAAGGAAAATTCTCTGAAAAATATTTCAAGATGTTTGACCTGCCCAAAATTCTGTTCCAGCCCTTACATGGTCGGTTTCTGGACCTCCTCCCATAGAACCAACCATTTAAGGGCTGGTTGCATTTTCTCATGGGCTTCTGCATGTGGAGAGAAATTTTTTTTTCTTATTTTTGAGAGAGAGAAAAATGGATTCTGCATGCAACAAAAGTAGTTTCATAATTTTCAAAGCAATACTGAATTAGTTGTGATTTTTCAAAGATGGCAGTCCTAGGTACCTATTTGTGCCTGTAGGCTTGACAAAATGGGAACACATGTGGTATGTAAAGAGAGATGGGGAAATCAAGAAGGAGCTTGCTAACTTCCTTTAAAGAACAAGGGAGGGTCCTTAATCCTTAGCTTAAACGCCGAAGAAGATGTTTTGTGTCTACTGAATGAGAGAGAATCTTCCTTTATAGAATGGAAGTGCAACTATTGGTCCTTGGTTTAGGGGTGGAAAGGGGAGATCTTCCGTAGGGCTTTGACTTCCAATGAATATATTTGGCTTTTCCAAAGTAGGTGACGTCACATGGAATCAAAATGCATGATTTCCATGGTCACCAGTCCATTGTTCAAGGGTTAATGTGACCAGTCCATTGTTCAAGAATTAATGTGACCACTGATAGTTTTAAGGATTTTAGATTCTATATACTATTTTCAGTGGTTGTTGGCCATCCAAATTTGATTTTAAATTTTTTTAATGTACACATGTTACAACTTTTTGAAATGGACCACATCGCATATTAAATCAATCCACACTACAACCTAATGCACCCTCACTTCTTCTTCAGGCCATTTACTATCAATCACTATTTCCTTTTAAAATTACATCATGTCTTTTTTATCCTCAATTGTAGGGGCCATTTTAACTCTTGAAAGAGGTTGTGGCCCACAATGGCCTACAACTTTGGATACATGAGTTTTTTACATGAATAAGACTTTATTTGGCAAATTTGGAACGGTTGTCTTCTAGGTACAATCATGAATAAAATTTAGGAATTTTTCAGGAACTAATTTGACTCAATATGAAAATTCTATGCCTACACAAAGCGGGGTGTTTCCTTATATTTCTATGTGTACTTCAAACAAAGTCAACAAGGTACTAGTACTTTGTGAAGTTCTAGTGTAGTCATGGTAACTGGCAAGGCTGGTGCAAGGAGTTGAGGCACTAGGTGAATTGAAGGTGAAATTTCAAATTTGCATCACTTGAATACTTTGATTGTGTTCTAGATTGAGACTTTGAAGATGAAATTCGATTTCTTGCAATACTTGTGGGCTTCATTTGCCATGTTGTATGAGACTTGTAAGGTGAAGTTTGGCTTTTGCATGACTTGAATGCTTTGATTGCAATCCAATTTGAGACTTTGAAGATAAAATTTGGGTTTTGTATGTTTGATTTGCATCACTTGAATGCTTCAATTGCACTCTAGCTTTAGACTTGAAAGATAAATTTTGGGTTTTGTAGGAAAAGTTGCAAAAAGCACATGTAAGGCTGAACCTCCTTCTACTAGAATGCTTCTTAGTCACTTTTAACTTCTTGGATTAATATTAAATTTTAGCCACAAAAACTAGACTAGTATGCGCAACTTTTCTAAAAAAAACTATTGCAAACGAACATTGTATGAAGAAGAAACAAGCCACCAAAGTCACTATAATCCAAAAATGTCAAGATTTACAACTTTGAAGTGCTACCAAACATTCAAAACAACTTCGATTGCCATGGAAATATGACTACAATAACTAGACTTCTAAAGGAACAAAAACCAACAAATTTTAAGAAAAACAAACATTGAATGAAGGAAATACAAACCCTTGAAGTTGCAGCCATCAATTGCAGTTTGGTGGACTCAAATTGAACCTATGAACTTTGATTGGCTCCAAAAAAAATTTCACATCTTGAATTGATTTGAAATTTTTATCACACAAACTAGACTATTATGTGCAACTTTTCCAACAAGTTTCATTGAATTTGGACATCAGATACAAAAGTTATAGCACTTTGAATTGGACCTTAGACTATGTGAGGACACTTCTGGTTCCATAGGTTATTTACAAGCTAAATTGGTTGCCATATGACTTGTGTGACTTGCATAGTGCTATCAAATTGTCTTCCAAAGTTGTCCTTCTACAGAGACACAAATTGATCGAGTGATAACAAAACAAAGTTCACCCTGGCCAAGTAAGACAATAGCTCCCCAATCAAGAGCCTAGGATGAAGTGGTAGTGTGAAAGTCATACGGATAGAGTTGCAGAATTCTTTCTATCGGTAATGATCAAGGTGAGTAGATCAAGTTCTTAACCTCTAAGCGTTCAAACGACCATTTTTTGGTCGTTACTTGACTTTGGGCCAAATTTTCAGGCAAAAAAAAAACTTTTTTCAGATTTTTTTTATCGAGTTTTGAAAAAATTGGGTTTTCTTTCAACACTTGTATTCAAAACTAAGATCAGTACGGTCAAACAAAATTTATAAGAGATATAGCACAAAAGGTTTAGAATTGCTTAGTGTTGACAAACATATTATTTTGGAAAAGTGTTTATGGTCTCATTACTAGATCTTTTGCATTTTTTCACAAATCAATAGAAACCACAAATTTGACCAATAAAAAAAAATTCATATACTAAATAAAGAAATTGTATTTTTGGTGAGTTTTTGAAGTTATATCTTCAAAATTCATTTGAAGAGAATCTAAAAATAATTTTATAATTTTGACTGTACGGATACTTTCTACATTTTGTGCTTTACATTATCTTCTTTGATACTAACTTCAAAAAAGTTACATAACTTACATTTTATAACACATTTATGTTTTGTCCTAACCCCTAGGGCTTTTAGGGGTTAACCCCTCAATGCCCAAAAGGGCACAAATAGCACCTTTCAAAGTTTTTAGTCAAATTCAAAGTGCTATAAATTTTTCATCTAATGTCCGAATTCAACAAAACTTGTTGGGAAAGTTGCATGTTGTCTTCTAGTTTGTGTGGTAAAATTTTCAGATTGATCCAAAACGTGATGATTTTTTGGCAGTCAATCAAAGTTCACAGGTTCAATTTGAGTTCAGAAATTGCATTTTGGGGATGCAACTTCGGGGGCTTGTTTCTCTTTCATCAAATGATCATTTTCAATAAAATTTTCTAGGTTTTGTTTCCCTTGAAGTCTAGTTTGTGTGGGAAAATTTTCGTGTCAATTCAAGTTGTTTTGAATGTTTGGGAGCAATTCAAAGTTCAAAACCCTGCCATTTTTGGAATATAGTAAACTTTGACGGCCTGTTTCTTCTTCATACAGAGCCCATTTTCAATCAAATTTGTTGGAAAAGTTGAGCATACTAGTCTACTTTGTATGACTAAAGTTTCATGTCAATCCAAGAAGTAATGAATGACTAAGAAGCGTTCTAGTAAATGGAGGTTCAACCTTAGATGTAGTTTTTGTGGCTTTTCTTGCTAATTTTTGACATTTCAATGCTCTTTTGTAGACACAATGAGTTGATTGAGTGAATTCTTTTTTCATTGATGTGTTTGTATACTAGTTTTGAATCACTTTGTGGTGTAAAGTTTTTTCATTTGAGTAGGTTTAGAAATCAAATTTCACCTCAAAATGTGTTTTTTGGGAAATTTCAGCATCCATTTTCAGCACTAAAACATTATAATCTTGCAATATATGCAGTCAAATGACTCCAAATTTTGTACATGTCATCTACAAGATTGTACGGTTGAGATTTGTATAGCTTAGTGACATTTAGATCTATGGTAGTCTGCTCAAAAAGCGTCCAGATAAGGGAAAGTGGAGGTCTGTGGGCAAATCACAATATGGAAACACAGTTTCAGAATTTTGGGTTGATGCAGAAAGTGGCAGTGGTCATCAAGCAATTCTCAGTGAAATTTTTGGAGGCAAAATGAATTTACAGTGATTTTTCAAAGTGGAAGGACAGTAGGGACCTATTCATGTGTATAGACTGCTGTTTTAAACAAACAGAAGTAGCCTTTAATAAAGATAATTACATAGTACTAAAAAGTTCAGCCATGTATATATGGCGTTCAGTAAAAAAAGAAAATGGGATCTTGGCCATGTCCTAATACTGACATGTTTATGTATAAAGTCAGGTCCCCTCGTTTGACAAATGGCACAGTGACTGCATAAAATAAGTGCTAGGCGTACTGATAAGGTGTCTGCAAAACGTCCAAAATCTGAGCAGCATCATTTCATGAAGGAGTTAACGAAATGTGTGCGCAGTGACCACAGATACTGGAAAAATCAAAAAAAGAAAGGCTGGGCCCCTGCTTCTCTACCTCTGGAACTGCAGAAGCCTGTCGATGCGGGGCTCATCCGCGGGGAAGCTCATCCGGCGGGAGGTGGCCGTTGGGAGCGGCTGTCCATGCTGGGTTCATCCACAAGTGGCCGTTGGGAGCGGCGCTGAAGGCACGCCTCCCTCGGATTCTCCGCAGCGGCAGCAGGAGCAAAGTTGAGATGCGCCTCCGAAATTTGAAACTGCAGGCGGACTTCTTCCCGCCTCCCAGCAGCTGCCGCGTTCATCCTCAGTTCGTCCGGTGCGTTTGAAATCACGAAGCGTAGGCGGACTTCAGTTCTTCGCGCCTCCCAAGAGTCCCAGTAGCTGCCGCATTCATCCGCAGCCCGGCGCCTTCGGTATCAAAAACCCTAGGTGGACTTCTTTCCGCCTCCCATCGACTGTGGCGGTCATCATCTGTCCGCCTCCTTCGGTGCTTGCAGCCGTATTGCTCTTCGCTGGTTCATTGCCGCAACGCCAGGATGTAGTTCAGCGCTTGTGCTGAAGGTGTGAAGTGTATGCCAATCATGTAAATTCCACAAACTGTACACAAGTTCCGCTACTGCCATCTTTGTAGTTTTAGAAGCATCTGTACAGTGCTATATTTCCTTGCATGCTCTCTCATGACTGATGTTTCATTCTCTTCTCTTGCTCGCTAATGTTCAGCATTGTCAGGAACTGTAGCATTAACATTTGTTGTTGCAGCTGCAGGTGGAAGCATCCACAGTGACGGCGCCGGGAAGTTGAACATGGGAGCACTAGGAAAGAATAGGTCGCCATGGAATGGCTGGCCATAGAACGCTTGGCCATAGAACGCCCTTGCCTGCAACCATGGCCTCACCTCCTGCAGCGGTGGTATGAGACTCGTATCCTGTCCCTTCTTTTTCGCAGCTTGTCTTTGCAATGCCAGTCTTTGATTTTGTCTGCAAACAAGGGGAGCATTTCCACAATACGGTACTTGATAGCCACTTATAGGAGCATTAGCCTTGATAGCTGCATGTAGTTTGTCACCAAGAGCTTTCACGTTTTTGACACTCCATGTCTCCTTGTGTTTTCTCTTTGATGCTACGAGTTCAGCCTTCTCCTACTTCGCTCTCAGCTTCTGTTTCTTCTGTTCTGCTCTCAGAAGTTTGTTAGCTTCTCTCTCTAAATGCTTCCTCTCTCTTTCTTGTGCAGCCTACTCCTTCTTTGCGGCCAACTCTTCTAGGTGTTGGACATGGTCAACTTCAGTGAGTAGTATAGACTTCACGTAGTCTACTTTTGATTCAACTCTAGATTTGGGCACTACAGGTACTTGCATTCGAGGTAGCTGCAACTGTGATGCGAAGTCATCTTCTTCTGTAGAGGTTTCACTGCTGGATCCATCTTCATGCCTTGTCTCATTGTTCTCTTCATCTGTCTCCATTTCAACATAGTAGTGCTGGTAGTTAGGCAAATGAGTGGGCACTTCATCCATGATTTCTTGTATTTCCCATGCTGGTAGGTCTTTAGTTTCCTGCACTTGGTGGGCATGTTCTAGCATCTGAT
This sequence comes from Thuidium tamariscinum, assembly GCA_947034885.2. Taxonomy (NCBI): domain Eukaryota; kingdom Viridiplantae; phylum Streptophyta; class Bryopsida; order Hypnales; family Thuidiaceae; genus Thuidium; species Thuidium tamariscinum. The sequence goes on along the minus strand of OX344752.2, from coordinate 20,656,457 downwards.
TGTCCTTCCTCTCCTCTGTAAGCTCTACTAGGCCCCATTTTCGAGTCCACGGCTCTCCTATTGAAAGGATAGATACCAGTAGCTTGAAAACCTTTCATAATGTTCTCTGCAGTCATAGCTCGCTTCAATGCATGAGATACCCATTGTGCTAGGTCTTCCTTCAAAGGGCAGCCACCAATGTGACTTAGACTCCACTTATCCCTGTAGGCTCTAAAGGCAAATTTAAATGGTTTGAAACAGGAGACATCAAGTGGCTGTAAGGCATGAGAGGTGTGAGCAGGAAGAGTGAGCAAGTCCAATCCTTTAGACATAGCCATTTTGATCACTTCCATGGTCACATGAGATTTGTGGCCGTCCAAAATCAGCAGATGCCTGTTTGTGGGTGACATGTCATACTTGCTGGACACAATAGTCAGGAAATGGACCATCCATGCTCTGAAGAGTTCATTAGTAATCCAAGCTTTGGGTTGCATAGAGAAAATAGCAGTTGCCTCCCCTGTCTTCTTCAAGAAATCTCTACTCTTTCTTTTGCCTCTAAAAATGTAGAAGTTTGGTATCTTGTCACCTCTAGCATTGGCACAGCTTAACACAGAGAGCCACTCTCTTTGATCAGGAGTGACTTTTGGGACGTTTCTAGAGCCTCTTCTTGCAAGAACGTACCCTCCACCATCTCTACCAACTTGAGCACCACTTTCATCGCAGTTCCACACTTGCTGGGCTTCATAATCTTGATTTCCATATAATGTAAACAAGTTGTCATAAAAAGATCCCACAGTCTGTGGACACAAGTTCTTGGCCCGATTTTGGTCTAATGACTGTGGCTTCCTCAGTGCTAACTCTCGATGTCTCTTCCTAAAGCTTCTAACCCAACCAGGACCAGGAACTCCATTCTTGAAGGGAGTGACTCTGTCTTGTGTCAAAATGCCCACTTTCTCTTGTAACTGTCCTAGATTGTATGGGAATCCTAAGTCTTGCATTTCCATGAGGAAAACTACTAGTTGCTGCTCTTCTTTGTTAGTTAGTATGCTCTTCTTTCCCCTACGTCTATGTACTGTGGTTCCGTACAGATGGCCGCGGAGAGTAGACGAAGGAATGCCAAATTCTCTAGCGGCAACTCGCACTGGGGTACCCTCATCTACCGCAGCTAAGGCCTTCTGTAGTTCCTCGTAAGACTAGTTTCCGTTCTTCTTTAACTTAGCAGCGCGTTTCTGCTTTCCAGAGCTCACAGGATGAATGGAAGGGGAACACTCCATTGGAGACTTACCTCGTGCATTCCTCGCACCTCCTAAATTGTCGTTTTCAGTGTCTTCCTCTACTACGCTCTTCCCTTTCTGCTGCATCGTTCCTTCTGAGTCAAACGTCGGGCTTGGAGGGGCCGCTGCTCTTCTTTTTGATGTTGCTCGCTGCGGACGTGGCCGCAGAACGACAAGTATGCTCTGGTTCGCCTCTAGCATGCCTCCCTCCTGCAGGAACTGCGGACAACGACTTCGATTAGATGGGCCCGCCTCATTGTTGACTTCTGTGGTCGTCATGACATCCGTATGAAGCATACTCAGTATGGCTGCCGCCTCTTCATCAGCACCATTCTTGCTTTTGCTGCCACCTTCGCTGGGTGCTGATCGTAAAATTCGCCTTCCTTCCAGGTTGACGGGACATCCCATCTGTGTGGCATTCACCAAATGCCCCACTGGTACAGCATTTCCTCCTAGATTCGGTAGGGACTCCTGCTGCAGTTCAGTGGCGAAAGTGAGTATTTCTTCTTCTTCATCATCCCCGTACTCATCGTCAGTTCTACTATATTCAGAGTCACTACTCTCCGTTCTCCTCCGTTTCATGGAACTGTTTCCCTCGCTGCCATCTTCCGAAATGCTATCCGAACCCATTGTCCATAAGTGCTATGGCTGATCTACACTTTGCAATCTCTATTGTTGTTTGCAATTTCCTCTCTACACAGATTGATACCTTGAAGACAGTATGTGTTCTAATGCTCTCTGGCAAAGGAACTCATGGAAATGGGTGAATGCTTTGTATAAGCTCCTTGCAGTAATTTCTGTGATTTTTCACTCCTGTATGTCCTTAGGACTTGCATGATTAATGCTTCTGTCGTCAGCCACCACAAATTTCTCTGTAATTGAAGTTTGCTAATTTCAAGATGATTTTCTTCGTCATCAACCGCTTTACTTTTTTGAAAAATTTCATGACAAAAAATGACGTGAAAAAAATTAAGCGGATGAAGTTGTAAAACTGGCGGCCACTTTACCTAAAATAATACTACCCATTTCGTGGAGTGCTTTGCACTTATTACACTGTCCAATGCAGATGTCTACGAAAATGAATTGTACAAGCTACATATTCAATTCAGTAGTACAAGTAAATAAGTATGTACCTCCGACTCTGAAAAAAATGCATATAAAACTATATCTCTATTTCCAAGAATAGTACTTGATCAAAGCACTTCTTACAGTACATTTTATTACTTCACATTGTTCCTTAAAACATCCTACTGATTCACTCTCACCCATTCAATGCCAATCTTCGCCTTCTAGGACATGAAAAGCATTCTTCAAGAGCATCCTACATGGGCGATTTCTAAAGCCCAGACGCTTTTTGAGCATACTACCATACAAGGCTTCAAAAGCTATAATATTTTTGAACATGTTTCTGCCACGGGCTTTGAGCGGTTAATGCCCACACTTTCACATTTCCTTTCTCCATAACGTAAGGAGTGATCCAGCTCGTCAGGGTCTCCTGTTTGGTTCTCATCGTCAATTTCATGTTCGCAAGAGTGATTCGTCTTCATCTTCAGCTTCGTCTACAGAAATCCCAACAGACATTTCTGTTACGAGTTTCAAAAGATCAGGCATGACTATTGAGCAATGGCTTCAACAGCTCCGTGACGAGCCCATCAGACTCCAAATCTTCTCTGCAGATCCACAACCCTCGGTGACCATCTTCTGCGTCCCCGACCTCGTGCGATCCATGTCCCCAGCGTACCACCAACGGAAGGAGCTCCAACTGGGCCTCCACCACCGCTCACTGCAAACGACGGGAACACAGCTGCTCAAGGTCGACATCGCTCGCTCCCTCCACGGCAAGCTTCTCTCCAGTGGTGGCTCCTGGGAAGCCTTTGCATGCACCGTCGTGGGAGATATAGGGACTGCTCGTGGACACTACCAAAAGAATTGTAGCAGCGTGATTGCCGAGGAAGTGGTGCCGTTTCTGCTTGCTCTCGATGGTCTCTTTGTTGTTGTCTTCTTCCAGTTTTTGAATTACAAGACGTTCTTCCTGGAGGAGTTTAAGCATCTGGAGCCGAGGCTGCTCGACACTGCAAGGACTCTCATCAGGTAAGTGAATTCACATTCAATTTTGCAGTTGTTCTTTGAGTGCAAACCGTGTAAATCCTAAAGCTCTACAGTGCCCTATCACCTGAAAGAGAACGCAGTGCCTATACCCTAAACCCTAAACCCTTAGATTACCCTAATACTTGATAGAGAACATGGGACGTAATCACTTTAATGATTCAAATTTCCACAACAGGGAAAGACTGCAAAGCATACTTGCTCCATGCAAATCATCTTGCACTGTGCTTTGCCATGTGCAGTGCACTGTCTCGTGCGTCTAGAGAAATATGAGGCGTTGCCCGCCGTGGGATTTTAGCTAACAGTATCTAGATCAGTATGTTTCGGTTTATCCAAAGGTTTAGAACAAGGAGGACTATGGGAAGGGCGTTTTTGAGCGATACAACCCAGAAGAGGACCACTCATATTTCAGAGCACGGTGTATTGCTAAAACGAAGCCCATGGTTGAAACGATCCTCCGATTATGACTAGCAAATGAGTCTGGACGCAGTTGCCTTGACCACCAGGCTTGGTATTATGAGATGCACAAGTGGTTTTGATTACAGGGACAGGTGGATAGATTTGAGGTTCGTAAAATCTGTAAATTAAGAGTCGCGGTATATTTATCTGGGAATTGCCAATCTATGGAACTTGCCTCAGGTCAGACTTGCTGCTGCTGGAGAATCAGCTTCCAATGTACTTGCTCAAGAACGTCGTTGCGGAGTTGGTTGCCATTCGTGCTGCCCCGACTGATACTGCGGAAGAGATTCGGAAGCGGGCGGAGAACGAGCTGGATAACATTCTGAAGGTTGATGTGAATCATCTCTACCCGTTGAGACACCTGGATGAACCAGTGCCAACGCCGCGTTGGATGCTCAAACGGTATGGTTATCGCACATTGTACCGAAATCCTTCTAGTGTTTGCGCTCTGAGGTTCAATAGAGAGGTCACCACCAGCCCACCGGTTATGCAATTTTACTGTTCAAGTGTTCAGGGTTCAGGACTTAGGGTTTAGTGAGGATTGTTGGGGACACATGTAGCAACAGGAACTTTTACGGTAGCCTCCATGATATGAGGTTGAAGGTTTGTTAATCTTCGACATTGTGCAGACGTAAAAACAAAAGCGAGACGGAAAGATTTTTTGACCATTTGGACAAGAAGTATCCCTTAAACAATCTCAAGCAGTCTCTGCAGAGCTGCAAACATCTACTTGATTGCGTGTACGTCGTGGTGTGTGGTCACTGACTCCCTGTTTCTGCTCCGCAACGCACTCCGTCTCCGTCCCTGGACTCCATACCTTCCGCCTCTCGTTTGAAAGCCACCGGCATCACCATCACAGACAAAGCGCCGGCACTGAACCAGATCAAGCTCTCAGGATGCGGGTACGTCACCAGTGCCACACTGAGCTTACCGAAAGTGAATATCTACGACTTCACCGAAACTGTGTTCCACAACCTGGCGGTTCACGAGCAACTCACTGGAGGTATGACAATTCGCAGTTTCCCATTTCGCGGATGTTTTCTACTTTGACTTCAAGGGCAAGTCCAGATGCAAGTCTCCACAATCGTACCAAAGTTCACCTGAAATGGCTAAATTTAGCCTAGAACCAGTAAAAAGTAGGAGATTCTTTGATTACTAGGACAGCTCTGTATTCACGTTTTGCACGATCGTTTCAAACACAGTCAAATCAGTGAAAACCCGACAGTCTGAACCCTCAAACCCTGAACCGAAATTGAGATGTCCCCAAAGTGTCTTTTCCGTTGATTACCAGGGTTAGCGTACATTCCCGTTCTGCACAGTTGTTCCAACCATTGTCAATTAAGTGAAAACCCTAAACCCTGAAACCCTAAGACCATGAAAACCATGAAAACCCTGAAAACCCTATAGAAACTGAAAACCTGAAACCTTGAACCAAAAATGAAATGCAGAAGAGTGGTATTTTATGTGAATATTAGCACAGTTTTGACTTCAAGCTCTGCACATTCGTGCAAAACCCTGCCATGTCAATGAAAACCCTCAACCGAAACCGAGATGCACAGTAGTGTTCTTTTTCCTTCGAGGTCAAGGACTGGTCTAGATTCAAGGTCTGCATGGACAATCGTCCAAATCTTTCCCAAAGTAACTCTATTTTCCCATCACTAGCAGGTGGTGAGATGCGTTGTTTCTTGCAGTGCATGGCTTCCCTGAGTAACGACTCCGAAGACGTGGCCCTCTTGATCGACCACGGGGTGTTGGACGACAAGGTGGGGAACGACGGGGTGGTCGGAATGTGGAACCGCATCATGAGGGGCGTGTACACTCCGAAGCCTTCCCCGTTGTGGCTCAAGTGCTACCATGACATCCACCATCATCGTCGCAATCGGGTGAAGCGATGGCGGAGAGAAGCGTGGGTGCTGTTCTTCTCCAATCCGTGGACGTCTCTAAGCTTGTTGGGAGTGTTGACGATCTTGTTCCTGACGGCGTTGCAGACGTGGTTCACGGTGGGGAATTCGGCTCACAGGGGTTGGCGATGGCCGAGTGAAAGCTGAAGTGATGGCGGTGCATCCTGAGACAGTGAGGTAGAAGCTCCATCAATTGTACATTACATTAGAGGCTCCATTGACCACACTCACGAGCTTTGATTTGTGAAAACTGTGAAAATTGTGAAAATTGTGAAAATTGACTTAATCTGTTGACGTTTGTTCTTTTTCAATTGTTTTGTAGCGTACTAAATGTGCATACTTTAAGATGGTGCCAATTTCTAGACGGTTGTAGAGAAAGACTCAAAGTTCACGTGTATGGTCGATGGAACCTCTCCCTTACTGTTTGGTGATTGGAGACTTTACACTACAGATGGAGAGGCAGGAAGCTGCAAGGAGTTGTTTTAGCAGCGATTGTAAGAGGGACGCTCTCAGAATTCAGTAAGTTACTCACCCGCTCCCCAACCTGCCCCACAATCAAACTATGCAAACCGTCTGCCGCAATCTTCAATCCAAGCAAGCCACGAAAATCAGAACCCATGGCTCACCCGAAGCCAAGCAATCGGAAGGAATCCAACACCTCTCCTCGCCAGCTGCTTATTGAGGTATTAATCGGATCAGATTACATTTGTTGAGCGTTAGTTCTCTAGCTGTCGGACGTTTGCAGTCACATTCGCCGTTGAATTGTGGGCTTTCCTTCGTGATTGAATAATTCTTTTTCAACGTTGTGCTCGTCTTCTTAGCGTTTTGCAGGCATTGTTTTCTTCACCGCTTTGTGAATTCTTGTTGTATATCATTCGAGAGGACAAGGGGTTGACTCGACGAAGCTCCAGTTCTTGTACTTTGTGCCATCTGAACGCACTTACTGTCGTTCCTAAGCGATTTTTGTGAATTTCCTGTAGGTGAGGTTAGAGACCGTTCCGAGACTTGGATCGGCCATCTGGTGCTCCCACAGCTACCTGATCTCCCTCGAAATGAGTCTGACCATGAAAAGGGTTTATTAATTGACCAGCAGCAGCTTGGGATGCTTCCTGTCGTGAAGGTGATCTACCAGCCGCTTTGTGCATCGATGTCTTAGACGGTGAGGGATTTTTTGAACAAGACAATTGGTTCAATTTTTCCTTGCGCTGTAGGAATCTTCCTGGTGAGAATTCCATCCTGCAACCACCGATACGGATTCAAAAGTCCTCGTTGTAGGCCAGCTCGAGGCACTCTTTGGGTTTTTTTAGTAACCATTTTGCCGTCGCTTCTTGTTTTGAATGCTTCGGAAAATTGGTACCCATAGTATCGAACCCAGGTCTAGGCTTGATACGATTGTCGGAGCATCTGAATGCACCTTTTTATGAAGAGAAGGTTGATGACTTGCATGCTGCTCGAGTTGATCTTGGGTCCATCATGAAGCCCCTTAATACATTGTTTTATGGGGAGAGGCAATTTAATTTTAGGCTGTAAAGCAGTAGATACAGCATTTCAGTGGGTGTGCATTGGCAAGGATGGCGAAAAAGTCCCTGATTCGAGTTTATCTACCTCTTGACCTGTCAAATATTTCTGATCGCTTGGAGTGTTTACGCACCGTAGGTTATGCCTAATGGTTATCAAAGAAAATGGCAAACTTGGTCCCGGCTATCTTAGGTGGCCGCGCCATGTTTTCTGAGGAGTTATCGTCACATCAAAAGGAGAAAATTTACAGTAGAAAGTTGTCCTCGAAACTTTGATAGTTCTAGTCTTGTCCAAACACTATTTTTTTGACGTAGGGGAGGCTGATAATGCTGTGAGAGGATTCCCGTTCCTTCCGCAGGCATTGATATGGCCCACTCGAAGTAGTTTTAAAAACCGGTCAGATTTAAGTGTAGACCTTTGGGAAACTGATGCTCATTGAAGTTTGAGCTGGATTCCAGGAGGTGGCTCAGTGCGTGGACAGTCTGTCCTTGCTCATGGACCTTGAATCGCAGCACATCTTCGTTTCAAATGTGGAGGATGAATTTCAGCGCTTCTTCGGCTGGAATCCGTTGTATTTGTGTCATTTTCAGACGTGTGTAGTCTTGGCAAGCTCCTGAAAGGAGCACTTCCCCAATGGACTTCAATTGTTGAAGACTTTATCACGAGACGGATAAATGACAATCAGTTCACGTGCTGCATTACATGTACTACACAATCCTTGGTGCCTTAGGAAATTATTCCTGCTCTTGGCGAAGAACTTTTAGCACCTGAGTCAGAGCTTGTTCTCCACAGTTTTAGTTTGAAATAAAAGGTACCAAGGATTAAGGTAAGAGGCTCAGAAATCGCTCACTGAAGAGCTGATCCGCCTTTTTCATGTATTTCCTTTGATGGAAATATGTTTGGCTCATTTTTCAGTGAAATAGAAATAGATGAGGAATCTAACACAAGTCGTTTCATGTTTTTTGAAGCATTATTGAATTAGTTATGAATTTTTAAGTAAGTTGTGTCATAGGTCCCTATTTATGACCCTAGGTCTTCCATAAACTATTCACTTGCAACTTTTAAGAAAATGGAGAGAGAAAAGAGCTTGATTGGCACTTGCAATTAATAATACTTTTTTTCTTTGATTCATTCAATGATTAGAGTCTAGGTCAATTAAAGAACCATATCATGTCCATTTCACAACCACCTATAGAACAGTCCCTAATGCCCAGTGTTTTTGAGCCCTCTCCCATATTCATTGTCACTTGCACCCTCTCCCATACTCATTGTCACTTGCACGACATATGCCAAAAGTTCTAGGGGTAGACCCTATGAAGTTTTTCTTTAACTTGTAAAGGACCAAATAACATTGTTTGGTTGCATGATGTATTTAGTTATCTATTTACATTTGGAGTTTCCAATTTTTTTTTCTTTGAAATTTTCGTTCAATATGTAGTTGAAGGATAGCCTTAAGGAGCAACAATTCTTATAACTTTGGACTACATGGTTACAACGGCTTTGTATGATTTGTTGCGTTTTATTACAATACTCATGACTTTTTCTAGAGTACTTTATAATTAGAAAATTAATTTGAAAAAAATTTAATAAATATGAATAATGTATACAACTCTAAGATGAAGGTTCTCACCAAAGGAAATTGATAGAAAAATTTTCAAAGTAGGAAAACTTAAAAAGCGCCAAACCTCAAGAAAATACATACTTTCATGTTTTAATTCAGGAAAAATAGTAAAAATAAGTAAATACAAAAAATAAAAAGTGGCCATTTGCAACAACTCTATGGAGATGGTCATTCACCAAAAAAACCACCAAAATAATATTTACATATTTCAAAATTCAAGCAAAAAGAAGCTCACTTTGTAGACTTCTACACCACATAAAAATAACTTTTTTCAAAATCCCTCACGTGGAGAGATGTAAGTCTACTAGAAGACCATCTCATCCGAATTTCATCTCAAAATCATTGAAAAAAAAGGAACTCTTTAGTACTAAAAGCTTCCAAATTGTCATTTGTGACATTTAATCAGTAGTACTATTTTAGTATTAAAATATTTTTTGAAATTATGAAAAAACTATGTAAAGTGTATGATAGTCATGAGTGCCTATTCTAGAAATCTTCAGTCATTTAGAGCAAAACTACAAAAGTTATGGCCAAAAAACAGATCATCACTTAAGTTGTGACAGAAAATAGTACAAGTGTTTCTTGCATTCACCCACAATTTCTTCCTCAACACAAGAAGTTTGGGCAACATAAGAAACTCCAATTCATTTTTAAAAATCAAAAAGTGAATTTGATTTTCCAGATTTATATATTTGTAGAATGCTTGATTTTCTTTTTTTGATTCATGAGGTGAAGGTTATGAGGAGTTTTAATTGTTGGTAATCATAGAATCTCTACTAAAAAATGAATTGTATAGTTTAACTTTGAACTCAGTGTGTAACTTTTGAAAAAGAAAAAGAAAACATTAGATATAGATTGTTTATCACAACATTTTCAACCATTGGGATGGAAATTTTTCAATTTTGTAATTAAATTCTTAACAATTCAAAATTTTAAATCATAATGTATTTCTTTTTACATATTCTTTTTTTCAATCATGAATATGAAATATTTTTTGATGATTTTCATATGCCTTCCAAACTTATTTCTTCTACATATTATAAAGAGTCGCAACTTTTATGACATTGACATTTTTGGGTAAATGTTAGAAAGACAAAGTATCCATTTTGAAAGGGTTATGAATGCTTGTCCTGGCTATTGAATAGGGGTATTTTGAAGCAATTTTGGGTTAAAAATCACTATAGTCTTGTGGAATAGGCATTAAGTTTAGTCTTCTTTTAAGATTTTTAAACTTCATTAATTTGTTGTATTAGTGAAGGGGGTAAATTATTGTCACCTAGATAATTAGTGGCAACACAAAAAAATTCATAACCAAACACTATTTGATAAATGGCTATTAAATCCATAATTTCATATAAACTCAAGCTATATTGTTAGGAATAATTTGAGGATAGATGCAAGAAAGGTCAACCCTTTTCTATAGTCTTTTTTCAAAAGTGTAGTTTTTATGCTTTGTACTAGGAATACTATGAGTATTATGAAACAAACCAATATCTATCTTTGATCTAAAAATCAATAGCTAATGTATAGTAAGGTAGAACCACCCGTAACCGATCATTTAAGGTATTTTAGGCATGATCTAGTGTAGTGCAAAGTAAGACAAATATTTTCAAATGTATAAAGATAAAAATGATGGAGATTGCAAAAACTTTGGTAATTTTATCACATGAATTGAAATCACTATGAATTTTGGAAGGCATAAAGTGTGCTTGACCAAATGCCAATCTATGGAGTCTTCTAATTTCAATCACGCAAAAAATTACATTTGTACTCACTCTTTTCTACTTTTTTGCACACTACTTTGGAACATGTGCCATGAACTTTTAGTCCCAACTTTAAAAATGAGAAAAAAACTCATTCTAGCCTTGGTTGGAAATACGTCCATCATTAGGTTGGCTATGGGGGGCCGATTGGTTATAGGTGGTTCTACCTTATTGTTGCAAGTACTATGACTACTCACAAATACTAAAATAGTAATATTTAAAAGAAAGCGAATGTGTCATAGAAAATAGATACATTGATGTATAAATCAATAATAGAACAAAAAATCATGGATATAAAAACTTAAATTTGGATGTTGTAAGGACTTGATGGTCAATAGATTTCACCAAAAAATGAAGATGATGCCATTAATGTTTAGATTGAAGTACTCATATAAGAGACATTATTTGCACAAACATGGAAGTTGCAAATTAATGTTATCTAAATCTCCCTTGATAGGCACATATATAGCCCCCTACTATGGAAATAGACTAAAGAAATTTTAGTTAAATGTTAGTTCAGTTTTTTAGCTCTAGATCATTAATTTTGACTACACACCAATACTAAAAAATCCTACACCTTACATTGAGACAAATTAGCAAAATTCAATTTCAAATATACAATGATTTTTTAAGTTCTAAAAAATAAGGTATATGATTAAAATCAAGTTACCATATTCAATCAAACTTTCAAATACATCAATTCCATGCTTCAAAAGTTCTAGCAAAAAACATTTTTGTCACTTTGAATGTGTGAAAAAATAGTACCATCTTTTCTTGCAATCACCTTTTTAGAGTTTTACAACATTTGCAAAACCTCCAACAAATTCAAAAATGTTGGTTGGATTTCCCATAATGAGATCAAAACCAAAAATGATCCTTGAATAAGAATACCAAAAAAGAAGTGTCCACAATGTTTGGAACTTCCCAATGACTACAAAACAATTGTTATGCAATAATTGTGGACAAGAGATGACTTTTACACTCATTGTAGGCAAGTCATTTATACCCTTGTTTTTTTAAAGTGTAAGAACTCTAGATGATTGGGATTGGTGAAATGTTGCTTCTTTGCAAAGCACTTGCACTTGCAGGTATTTATCTATGTAAGAAATCTATGATGTCCAACCTTGATGGGTGGTAGTATGATGAGTATGACTCTACTCTAAATTGATTAAGTACAAGAGAGGGGGTCATATGATCTTTCAAGAACTAACATTCACAACAATGGAGGGCATGAACAAATTCTATCAAGGTTAGATGTATAGTACAAAGGTCATTTAGTTTCAATAATAATTCTTCAATTTTAGGTACTTTAACGTAAAGACTCTTCTACAAGTGTTGTCATATTGGACAAACCACCCACTTGCTTGTTTGTCCAATCTCATATTCAATAGAGGTTCCGCTCATCTGATGTAGTCATCATATATTTAACTTTTTGATAAGGTAAATGAAAATCAACATGGATTTACTTCACCACCATCTAGCTTCCAACATTGATGTGAGCTAATTAAAACAAAAGTTGGTTGGGGGAGTGGATAGTCATGAAAATGTGGAAATAATTCTAAAGAAGCACAAATTGAAGAGATGTTATGGATAAAATTTTGTAAGGGCACTAACACTTTCGAAGCATAGACATAAGTTAGGAGAAGCGTGCATGCAATTCAGGGTACAAGTGTCAAAAGATTGGAGCATGGACATGCTCATTGATTATTCTCTATTAAAGGAAAGTGACAAGATGGTACTTTGGTTTAAAATACTATGAAGCACTAAACTACTACATCCATATATTTTTAAGGATGCCAAATGTCTTTACATTTTGTCCATGCTCTTTTCCATTTAAACTTAGTTGCTTCATACACATTCATATAAGTAATGCAAGTGTCATAAGAAATAAAAACAGCAATGACAGCTACACCAAATCTATAAAATACAAAGTCCTTGTTTTGATGGGATTGGGTCCATTCAAGGCTTAGAGGGGTTTGGGTAAACTAGATCAACCAAACAATATCAATCTACAAAAATCTCAATGAAAGAATAAACTTGACAAAGAATGATGTTTGATCAAATGTCTCGTGCCTTCTCGCTCTAGAAGGTTATGTCGTCCCTACCAATATGCAATTCGAACTCCAACACTCAAGCTCAAATAGATCTCTTCCATCCCCGAAACGACGTCCATTAGCCACTTGAACAGTCTCAGCAATTTGTCAACGAATCACTGCAGTAGTGAAGCAGGGCATTTAGAGGGTTACTCTGTCTTCATAAACGCACATCATGCCGGGAAATTGGAAAATCATTCAAAATGAAATTCCAACGCGTTGAAAGGTGATAGAGCCTGCAATAACACAGATACAGTGGAAACACCCAAAACCGTGCAAATAAAGAATTCAACATAGTTGGAGGCAGTGTTTTCTAAATATGATATTTTTTTAGTATTAGCGAGTGAAAATCATGAATATTCAAACAAAAAAAGAGATTTTTACGATACAATATGTAATTTTTACAAATTTTCAAAGTGTTGGCTCCCTAGACCTGTGAAACTGTCTGGTAGATGCCCCCAAAATTGAACCTTGCAAAAATCAGCACTTAGCCAACCAGATTCTCCTATGTATCCTTCAAGTGTGTTAGCTAATTATAATTACACATGTGGCGAACACATTAAGGAAAGTCAACTGACACAATTGGGTGAATCTATGGTCCATTCCAAGGAACAGGTGCGGGAATGGGTGTTTTGCCCTTAAATAAGTAAAAACAGAAACAAAGCTTTCCTCAGTAGACAAGTGAGCCAACTTGCTACTTCCACACTTCCCTAGCCAAGAGCTCAGGGTGAAATTTGGGATTAATTGTGTAAAACTCATAGTGACAGTGAATCCAGATTCGTCTTGTCGGTAATGATCCAGATGAGTAGATCAAGTCCTTCACCCTAAATCCTAAAACCCTAAACCCTATAAGCAAGCTCACATTGCATGTACATTTCTGAATTTCCATCCTCTATGAGCAATCATTGAGCTCTTAATAAAGGTGGATTTCTTGTTTGGCCGTCATCAATTCTAAACTTTCATGAGTGTCAACAGAAATCGCACAAGATATTTTTGTCACGAGAGTGTATCGATCTGCCATGGCCATCCAGCAATGGCTCCACCAGCTCCATCAGACTTCAGTCAGAATGGTGGTGGTGTATACTAGTTAGTTACCTTCACCTCTTGGTTTTGCATAGTGATTTAGAGGGAACTTAAATAAATGCAAATGTGAGTTTTGAGAAGAATAAGAATCCCATTCAAAATGAGTTCAAAGTTTCCATACTCATGAGGGCTAAAAAGGACTTTTTCACTCACTTGTAACACTACAATTTTGCAATGCATGTAGTCACATGGTCTCAAAGTCTTTTCACACTTTACCACACTGCCTACTATGGTAGAAAGAAATAGTTGTTTTTATTTACTTTCATTGTAGTCAATGCACCCAAAAAATGTTTGTTTTTGACTATTTCTCTTAGAAAACAACCTTGGAGTCCTTCACTAATTAAGGTAATTGCACTTGAATCTAATCCCTTTCTACAACTTACCCCTATATATTCTTGCCTAAAATGTACCCCCTTTAGTCATGAGAGCCTTTGATTGTTTGTGATGAATACACCTATTTTCAACAATTTGAATATCCATTGTTCATTCCTATGGTGTAGTGGTGTACCCAATACTATATGAAGAGAATTTAGAATTAATATTCTTTTGACTACCAACAAGATCGAACAAAAAATTTAGGAAATTATTTAAAAATTTGATTCAACACTAGGAACAATGATCAATTGAATACTTAGATGCAATTAGGTATAGTTACCTTAGTCAAACTCCACTTGAACCTCATAACCACTCTATAACCTCCAAGTAACTTATCAAATCAATTCATACAACACAACAAACTAACACATACATGAGCCCATTCACAAAAACAAGATGAGAAAATTTGAATAAATAAAACCTATGGATTCAAAAAAGGAAAATTTTAAATTGTACGACATAGTCACCTTCAATTTCTAGTGAGCATCCCTCTTACAATTGCCAAGTACTTCACTTAAACAAATCAATTAGAATATTGGATCTCAACTATTTGCAATAAAGGAGTTTCAATTTTGGCAAGAGCTTGTAGAGTTCTCATTAAATATCATTCCAGAACTTACTTAGTGTGTTTGGCTAGCAAGCTTCCTAGACATTAATCCTATAGAAAACTATTGAAAGAACTAAAAGACCAAATTTGAATTGAGTCAAACAACCCTAGGAATAGAAAAGAACTCATTGAATTGTTACAAAATATATGGGAAGGGAAACCTATGAACATTTTTGAAGTTGTCATTTCACCACTACATCATACACCATTGCCATAATGGTCTACTACACTTTATTATAATTGCATGAAAAATTTGTTTTTATCTTCAAATGTGTTCAACAAACCAAAGATGGCAATTTGGGCCAATTCACTTTAAAAAAAAACCAATCCTTTGGAAGTTAAGGTATTTGCACCCATTGGATGTTTTTTCAGAGATTAGAAGACTGTTTCACGATCGTTTCCTATGCTAGAATCAGTCAGAATAAAAAATTAAAAAAAATTAATTAATTTTTTTCAAAAAAAAAATTAATTAATTTTTTTCAAAAAAAAAATTAATTATTTTCAAAAAAAAAAATTTAATTTTTTATTATTATTATAATATGACGTGGAAATCTCTTGGCCACATCAGATCGCAGACGTGGCAGTGTTCCCCAACGTTCCCACAGTTGAGAACTCACAATCTTGTTACTAGCAAAAAAAACATCTAATGTAGAATGCCCTTTTGACTTTCATCAAATTCTTAAGAAAATTGAAACTTCAATGTAGAATTAGGAACATGGCTCACTTGCTTATTGAGATGAGATTAAGTGCAATTACCTTACCTTACATAAACTCCTTTTTTAGCTCAAAACCACTCTTCAAACCCAAGTATTTTGTCAAATCACTTGGTGAGACCAAGATGAAGAGAGAATTTTTGTCACAAGAGTGTATGGATCCATGGCCACTTATCCTTCATCCTTCAAGATGTCTATTATCCTTGAATTTTCAAGGTATCTTGATCCCTTCAATGTGTAGGATGATTGAATCCTTTAAGGACTAATATGGTTTTGACAATTGAGGTTTTCAATGAATTCTAGCATTTTGATATTTTTTTGCACATAGATGTGAATAAATTTCTTAATTTTAACCATACAAAAGTAAATATTACTTTATCTAGTATGCATGAAATGAATTTAGAAAATTTGGACTGTTAGATCTTTAGATTATAGCAATTTTGGATGATTAACTTCATCGGCCTAAACTATAGGTTTTGGAGAAAAAATTTAATAAAAAGAGGAATAAATATTTTTCAACACCCCCAAAAAAATTATTTTGAATCTAAAGCAAATTTTGTATTTTTGTATTTGAAAATTTGAAGGAAAAAGAAATCTCTCAAATTTGTACACATTTTCAAACATGAAGACTAGAAAGTCAATTCTAAACAAATTAGATCCTACAAAATTCTTAAAAATTATATATGGATAAATTTTTGAAATTTTACAATGAATGTTATTATAAATTTTTTTGGAATATCTTATAAAATTTGAAATTGTTTTAATTATTTTGTGTCATGAATAACACTTGATTGAATCTTTTATTCAAAAAATTGTTAAAAACAAGAATTTCAAATTTTTTTCAAATTTTTTTTGTTTCAGTGGATTATAGAATAGAATTGTATATGAAAATATATATTTTTCCATCTTTGCTATTCTTTTCATGAAAAAACATTATACTTGCTCTCTTTTCCTACTAGACTACATGCTTGACTACATTTTGTAAATGAATTTTTAACTACTTTTGACATTCAAAATTAGAGAATCAAAAAATGAAAAAAGTATGTAAACTTCTGTTTGTACAAAATCTAAGTTCCCAAGATATTAAGATTTGTTTCACCCTTCCAAGAAATTGCCATTGAAAACTTTGAAGAGGACACATTGTGTCTTCTTTGTCTTTGAGGGGTTAAAGGAAAGTAGCCCCTTCATTTGCTTCTAAAATTTAACATGATTGTATATAACAAAATCTAGTGCTCAATGATGTAGATATCGATGTTGCACTACACATGAAGGCAAGAAATTATTTTTTTGTTGTGTCAAAGATAATAATCTTGCAATCCATGAGATCATATTGAGTTGAAATATTTTCCTCTATTTGCTATAATGGTCTACTACATTTTTGTATTTTTAATTGGATTATTATTTTTATTTTCAATTGCATTCAACACACCAAAGATTTAGGTTTTTGCAAATTTCTTTTAAAAGACAACCGTAGTCTTTTAAAAATTAATGTAGCTGCACTTAATTCTAGCCTCTTTCAAAAATGGACATCCATAGATTTTTGCCTAAAATGTATCCTTTATAATTATAAGAGTTTAGTATTTCTTTTACAATCATACACCTATTTTCAAGATTTCGAGATTTTATTGTTCATTTTCATAAAGAAACTTAGAATTAACACTCTTTGGACTTCCTGCAAGATACAACAAAAAATTAAAAAAATATTGAAACGTTCAATTCAATAGTACAAAATTGGGAATAAAGCACACTTGCTAATTAGAGTGCATTTGGATGCAATTAGCTTCTTTAATTCCTCTAGGATAGAGGATATTTTAGAAGAAGGAAAGTTCAAAATTGTCAATTTATGATGTATAGTCTAAAATCATTAACAAAACTTTTTCTTTGAATTCTAACCATATAGAATATAATGAAGTGTATTAAAAAAAGTTAGGCAATATGTGAAAAAAATTCAACCCATCTGAGGCATGTACTTCGAAAGATTATAATGTTTGAAGTAAGAAAATAAATTTATTTCTCATTCTTGCAAAACAAGTTTTGGTAAACCTTGAGCTCCTTTGGTTGAGCATTTTTGTCCTACAAAAGTATGAGTATTTTGATTATTCATAATTTTGTAATGTTGGATTCACTCATTTGAAAATTTAGATGCAACCATGATTTCTAACCTTTTCAAAATCATTGACTACAATGCAAATAGGTTAACCAAACTAACAATACATTAGGACTCTTCTATTGATGATTTCTTATGCAATGAAGAAGTCTTTTTCTCTGAAATCTAAATGATGAAAATTTAGAGACAAAATTTGGAGTATGCGGAATAAATTTCAAGATTTTTTACCTCATAGATTGTAAGATAATTGCGCTCAAAGTTAAAAGATTTCTTTTTTTTCCTCTCAAAATCATTGAATGTGATATAGCCAACAAAGTTTGACTTCTCTTAGACTGTGATTCGAGAATGAAACTTTTTCTTTTTTGACCATTGTGTGCTATTTTTAATATTTACAAACATACCAAATTTCAAAAGTTGATGAGGGTTTCAACAAAAGATGTCTCCAAAATGTCCATTAGAGCAAAATTGGGGTCTCTACATGCCTGGTACTTTTGCCTTGGAAATGAATTGTTTGATTTTTGGAAAAGCATAAAATAGTCACTTTCAGACGTTGGCATCAAGTCTGTAGTCCAATGGAAACAAGGCGGCATGGGCCGAGTTGGCAACGGGGAGGCGAAGTTTGGTCTAGGTGGCAACAGCCGTGCGTACGTTGGGTGTACCGGCAGGTCCTTGTTGGAACCTCAACTACTAACTGCAATGAACGTTTGCAATTGAATATTGTATGTTGGCAACTATTTTATTGCAAGTTACAAGTACCATATGGCTATTGATGTAAGTGTAGACAGGGTTTTAGGGGTTGGAATTTACAATCCACTTCCTAAAATTATTGTACCCCCACTGTACACAGAAGTTGACGAGCACAAAGGAATGTGAAAAGATTCATAGCAGGTCAACGTGGAGATGCTCACAAGGTGCACATTGTACAATGCGATGGAATTGCTTCCCGCCAAATGAGTTGGCCTCATGGACGTTGCCAACATGCTCATTGACATCCTTCAACTGGTTTTGCTGTGGCTGAAGCACATGATTTGAGAGAGTTTGGGACGATGGCACTTCAAGAGATTACCAACATTGGAAAGGGCAATTTGTATACAGCAGTTGTAGTATTGGATAGTAAATTCGCCCCTATTGTGAAAAAAGGTGTTCGAATTGATCAACAACCGTCAAAAGCAGAGTTTCCAGCCTTGAGAGATTCTGGAGCCACCAACATTGATTTATGGTTGGATGGCAATTTGTACCCAACAGATCCTGTCACGGGGAAGCCACCACAGTTTCAAACAGTGAAGAGCTACTTGGAATTCTTGTGTCACGGTGAATCTGGACTCCTAGGATACTGTAGACACCTTGTTAGCACCTGTGACTCAGTGAAGGGATTGGAACAACAATTAGAGGAGACACAAGCTGATGCTCTTCGGAAAACTGTGGGCTTGCAGAATTCCATCGCGTTGCTGAAGCAGGAACTAGACGTTGCCAACAGTGGTTGGGCTCAGCGTTCAGCGGAACTTCTTGTAGGAAGTAGAGAAGAGATTGCAACATTGAAGAGCGAATCTGACTTATTGAGGTCTCGATGTGTAACACTTGAAGAAGAGTTGTCCAGGAATGAGGATAGTTACAACAACAACCTAACCATGGCGAAAGAACAAGGACGACAAGGTACGCATCAGGAGTTGAGCCGATTGGAGCAGGAACTCATGGAAGCTAAAAAGGCCGTATTGAAGTTCCAAAGGAAAATAGAAAGAATGGTGAGTACTCCAGTAGGGACACAACTGAGAGCATCGAAGGGTCTCAGAGAATTAGCAAAGCGTGGTGGCACTGCAAGGGCTCGTATAGCAAAAATCCGAAGTTTGTTGCAGCTGCTGGTAGTTCAATCTATACACGTTGGAAACAGTACGTCTAGCAAAAGGAAACGTTTGTATGGCGATAAAGATACGCTAGATGGGACTGGGCAAGCGATAGGACGATTATTGTCAAAAGGAGAGACACTAGCGTTGGTTTCGAGTTCGCAAAATAGTGATGCTGCAACTAGCATGACAAACTACTACCTCGACAAAATTGGGACGGAGTTGGGAACAGAGGCAATTCTAGCAGCCTGTGATATGACTGGAGTGTCACACAAAGGATATGGTGAGATCTACAAGACGATCAAAGGGCGAGTGCAGCTCGTTGACAAGCGCTTGAAGCCAACATTCTTGCCAAACCCATACAAGGTACTAGTTACTGTCCCCATTCCATGAATTTTGTCTATGCCTTGTTGGAAACGAGTTCATTCAATTCAAAGTATAGCGAATTGTAGGGTTGTTGGCAACGTATAGTCGACTAGAACACGCAAAAAGATAATTGTAGCGAGTTGGACACATGGGCCTTAGTTGGCAACAACCCTACATCTTGTTGTCACACAATGCGGTTCTAGGGTTCAGGGTTCTTTGCATCGTGCATAACTTCAATAACGAAAATCTGAACACGACATATAAGCATAGGATTTAGGGTTACAGGGTGTTCTGACAACATGGATTTTGTTGAGCAGGTCAGTTTGTTGCGAATAGAACTAAATTCGAGGTTGAAGGATCTTGTTGGCGACTATTACCACATTGATAGTACGTTGGAGTTGGTGGCACCAGCTTCAGTCACCAATGGAAAAGGAAGAAAGAAGAAACCAGACATTTCTAGAGTTGTCCTGACAACAAAGAATTCTTTGTTTGTTGACATCGAAGTTGTACAGAGGACAATGGTGAAGCTCTACAAATTTACCACTGAAGGTGAATAATCTTCTTTCCAAAAAAATGCATTCATGCTGAAACAGTACTTGTACATGATGCTGACTTATCTCGTTGGTTACATCAAGGGGGCCTGCTGAGACGTTGCAAACTGAACTTGCATGTGCAGAAGTTGGAAACAAGCCCCTCCTTTTTGTATTGAAGATGGACGAAGCAGAGATTGTGCATGGGAGGAAATTTGAAAGGGTCAGTTTGATGCTCATGAATCGTGTGTTAGACACAAGCATACAAAAAACCGATGATAGGTATTTTTCAGTCCAATCTGAAACTGAAATCTGGCCTATAGCTTGCTTTGAGGTTGCCAAGGAGTCCTATGAAGTTCTCCATTGGGTGTTCCAACAAACTCAGTTCCCTGCACTCATCAAAGCACAGGATGAAGGTTAGTTGCTAATAGTAGAGGGTGTTGGAAACTTCAAAGTAGAGTGGCATTTGTCAGCAGATATGAAGACCATAAAGTGTCTCTACAAGGCTGAAATATGGAGCGAATGCGACACACTCATGCATATACTGTAACCAACAGCAGACAAAACCAGTGTTGGGAACAGCGGCATCTGCTACTACAGAGGCTAGGAGAAGAAAACATACGTGGACGGGAGGTTTATTTGCAGGTAATGTCCTCTGTAAACCACTAGACATTGACCAAGAAGCACGGTGGAAGCCTATTCTACCCATTCCACTTCAGAGGGTACATATTTGTACCTTGCATGCATTAACCAGAATGATGGAGAAGATTCTTCACCTCCATTTCATGTTCATTTGGAACATGAAGAATGAGGAGCGTCAACAACATGCCATTGAGAATATGGAGAAGACTTTGTCAGCAGCTGGTCTTCACAATGGCAACGTGCGCATCATGAAGGACCCAACACTCAGTGGCGCCTCCAACAGTGTTCCCATCAAACCCTCCCTCAGTGGTGTGACTGCAGGTAGGATGTTCCAACCATCGACTTGGTCAGGGCAGGATCGAGTATGGAAGGATGTCTTGCGCTCAGAAAGTAACACTCTTGATCAAGAGAGGCAATATCTAGACAGGGTAGAAATGTGGAAGGCGTTGGAAACAGTGTTCCCATATTTGGTTGGCCTTTCCTTGGATCAAGAGCAAAGGGAGACTTTCAAAGGTAAAATTGAGAGATGGGGGAGACTTTACGTAAAATGCTTTGGAGAAGACCACGTCACTCATTATATGGTAAGTTGCGTCTGTTGCCAACATGGTGCTATTTTGCTTCTTGTCATGTGGGAAGTTTAGGCTGTTGGAAACGGGTTTTGGGGTGGGGTAGCAACATGAAGCATGTTTTTTTGGATGCTCTTTTATTTACTTCAATGCTGTGGCTTGCTAGCATAACCTGGTGCGCCATGGTCCTTGGTACGTGGAAACGTACGGGAGCCTTGCTGTTTGGAACAACCAGGGCATGGAAAAATCGCATCATGCAGCTAAGGCTGCTAATCAGCATCACACTCAGCATGGAGGCACTAAAGAGAGAACAAGCTCCATTGTTCAACAATATGCACATTGGTACAGAAACATACAACACAGGTTTGCCAAGTAGGAACGACAAAAGGACGTTGCCAACGCCAGATCAATGGAAGATGATGCGATCATCACGGCATCGGCAGAGAAAAAGAGGATGGCCTACAACACGTCAAATGCGATGGATGCAGCTAGAATCTGGAGGGAAGGGAGATCACGAGTAGGCCGAGCTTGGGTGCAAGGAGTTGAAATCCAGGGTGTGGTAAACAGTGGCAGTGATGAGGCAAACATCTTGTAGTGGCAGCATGTCATGAACTGCTCAGTTTAGGCTGTTGGCAACAAAGTGGGACCCATTCATGTAACGAGGCCATTTACCAACAGTTTAGTCTAGGAGGGCTTTGGTGATACATGTTGAGATTGAGCATATAAGGTATTAGAGCCTATGACAGGCGTTGGCAACTTTGCCTTCTTGACATGTCAGAAACAATTGGCAACAGTGGGTTTGCCAAACTATGAGTTTGTAACAAATCTTTGAAGTAAATTTCCAAGATGACTGAAAAGAGTCTCTACAGTATTCTAAAATGTACACATGT
Organism: Thuidium tamariscinum; assembly: GCA_947034885.2. NCBI lineage: Eukaryota > Viridiplantae > Streptophyta > Bryopsida > Hypnales > Thuidiaceae > Thuidium > Thuidium tamariscinum. The sequence continues at coordinate 20,634,023 of OX344752.2, read as the reverse complement.
TTTATTTACAAAGACTTAGCCAATACGTTGAACATTTTTTGTAAAATCAATTTCTAATCAATTTCTTGATTCTATAATTAGAGTAATATTAAACCATGGTGTATTCGAAATTACAGTAACTAATAATGAAAACAGACTCAAACAAATTAAAAAGGTAAATTTATCGGGATAAACAAAAGAAAAAAACACATTAAAATTTCAGAAATGAAAACAAAAAAAGAGTACATTTCCATGATGCTGAAGAAGCCATGAGCCTTGATGGAAACAAGTACTCAGTACCCAGAAGCGTGTGATATGATGGACTTGTTTTCCTGAATGGCGGCCACGTGTCAGACCATTATGCACGCCAATGGCATTTCATTGGCTTGTTGGCAACAGTGGCGGCGGGCCCATCACAAACGCGTCGTGAAGCCCTAAACCCAAACTCCATCTTCTTCCTCAGTGAAACTCACCTCCTGCTTACTTGCTCTCCGCTTCTGTCGTCGTTTCCATCGCACTTTTTCTCTCCTGCTTGTTACTTCACGTTGGTTTCTAGAGTCGTACGTTGTTAGAAACATGAGCTCTTCCAGCAGAAAAGGGCGTTCGAAAAGCCTTATCAAAGGCAAAGCGGCCCTCGCTGAGATTCTTAGAGACAATGCTCCTCACACGCCCGAGGAAGTTCTGCTCCCTTCTGATCCATTATTCGGATCCTGGTCAGCCCCGTTTGATTTAGAGGGACTTCCAGACGTGTTGCAGAAGAGGCTACCTGTGTTGGCACCGTGTTTGTTAGGGAGATTCAAGGCAGTTTATGACGCGGATTTTTTCCATAGGGTGTATGGGCTCTGCAAAGAGGGAATCATGCCCAAAGAGGTGACCGAAGTCATGGTTCGAACGCACACGTACGAGCACATTTGGATGCCTGGGGAAGGTGCGAATAGGACGAGGTACTTGTTGGATAGGTGTAGAGACACAATGACGAGGGATCTGTACCTCAGGTTATATATTAGAGTCTATGGCGATGCGCCCGATAACAAAGCCTTCAGCCAGACTTTTCTACGCGCGTGTGTGTTCTTCTACAAAGATGGTGTGAAGAAGAACAAGGTGAATTGGGCAGCGGCTGCGGCGCAATTGACTGAAGAACGCCGAGCTCATGCGGGCCTCAATCCTTTGAAGTTGGGACCTCTAGCATTGAGGGAGCAATTGTTTGCCATACTTAAAGAAATCAGCGCTTACTTCCAAAGAGAAGGTGGAGTTCAGCCCGCTTCTGTTGCCAGCAGTGGCAAGCGACAGAAGGCCGACATTCAGGAACATGGCGTTGGCAAGAGTGGCGGGCGAGATGCTGGGCCTCAAGCAGGGGGCGTTGGCAACAGTGGAGGGAACAAGCTGGACGAGTTGTTGGAGATGGTGAACAAGAAGACTCGTCAAGTGACAAAGCAAGCTCAGAGAATTCAGCGGTTGTGGGGTACCTTGAAGGAATTGGAAGGCCAAGTCTTCGACTTGGAAGCAGAAGATGAACGCCTCAACTCTGTGAAGGATTTCTTGCGCAAGAAGAATAAGGAACTCGGAGTGGCCGGGAGTATGGAAGAGAAAGCAACGGTGGACAAGGAGCAGCGGCAGATTTCCAAGGACATCACTGCCAACAACGACAAGTTGGAGGAATGTCAAGACTTAGTTGCAGCGAAGGCAAAGACTCTTGCCAACGAGGAGTGCACACAGATGTTGAGCGAGCAAGCACTCAACGAGTTCCAGAAGCAATGCAACGCTGAGAGAGCATCCCAATACTCCATCAAGCCGAAGAAGCCTGCTCAGGCACAGGCGTTGGCAACGGGTGTTTCGCCAATTCTTCAAGTGGATGCACCCTGCGCACAATGCTCGCTCCTCTTTGTTTCCAACACCGCTGTGCCCTTTTCGTGTGGTTGCTTGTTTCACCCTTGGTGTTTGTGGTCAGAAATTCTTTCGGGGAGTCGTGTGTGTCCACGGTGCAAGAAAGTAGCTGACTCTCAGTGGCTGGAAGTATGGGGCTTTGACGTGTTGGAAACAAAGAAACCGGCCGAGCTCTGTGAGTGTAGCGAGGTGCCAGCGGCACATGATTCTGCCTTCACAGTGCGGAAGAGGCAAGCGTCTCTGATGCCTGACCATAAAATTCCTCCGAAGATGGCAAAGACGTCACTAGGTCCATCACCCATAGTTGGTAAGGCCCAGCATAAAGTGCTATCTGACATCGCTCCATTAGATTACCTTTGGCCAATGCCTTGTTTCATGAACCGGCCTCGAGGATCTCCTTACACAGAAGCGGTTGCTGCAGCTGTGCAATTTTTAGCTAATCACAGTAAGTACTGCATGCATAGCAATTCTAGTCTAAGCACATGTTTGTTGGCATCTATGTGAACAATGAGATGAAGATTGCCAGTTTCCAGCTTCGTGATTGTAGTTCTTCTTGTTGGAATTGTGTTGTGTTGTTACAAAGTTGCTTATGCGTGATTTGCTCTGTTTGAAACAGACAATGAAGCAGTAGCTGCCAGAAGGGGGGAGAAGAAGCCCGAAAGAAGCCCGGACGTGCCGAAGAAGCGTGAAGAGGAGAAGAACAACAATCCTATGGCGGAAGATTCGGTGTCTGTTGACAGAGGAACGACGTTGGCCGCGGCGAGGCGCGGGAAGGAACCTATGGTGGCAGGGCGTGAAGATTCCAAGTTACTTGAAGCAGGGGGCGCGCCATCGGAACCAGTGGAGCTGGAGAGTTGCCAACAAGCTGAACTTGTTGGCAAGCCTGGGTCACCCTCTTTAGAATCCTCCGAGGTTTCTGATCATGTAGAAGTACTAGATGCGCTTGTTGACAAACTAGGACTTGCCATTGTATAGAAACGCCTTCGAACTTAGAGGATAGTGTAAGTGTAGACAGTGTTGGAAACAGGGGCGTTTTTGTAGATTTAGTGTGTTGGGAACTGCTCTCTTTTGAGGACAGTCATAGAGTTGTTCTGACCACATATGTTTCCATCACATTTTTGGACAACCCTCTTCAATAATAAAAATATCCATTTTCACATGTTGAGCATTTTTGCATTTTTCATGCCTTAATTGTTTAACTCGGAGTTCTGAAGTACCAATGTTGGCACTGGCCACAAGTTGGACACCATCCTTCACTTGCAAGTCTTCCCTTAGGCATTGACAAATCATTGTGCATTACAGTTAGGGAGTTTCTGTGATTACTTCCTTGTTGGCAACGTCGTCGGACTTACAGGATAGTGTACACAACAGGGCAGCATTGGAAACACGGGGTCTTTAGCAAGGAAATGGCCCTGTAGATGTTAAGGACAACTCTATCATGTATTTAGGGTCACATGAACCGAGTGGCAACAAACTTTGAGAAGAAGAGTATGTCCCAAAGACCCAAGCAGGCAATACATTGTGTGTCAAAAAAGAATTTTTTTTAATCAAAATTTCGCCTTGGAGTATTTCCTTTTACGGTTGTTGGTTACATATAAGTTCGTTTCTAACTGTATATCCTTTTAAGCACTGCCCTGTTCCCAACGTGCCTGTCAAAGAGGCACTTGTAGGAATGTAAGTGCTAAAATTTCTCTAAGCTATAAACTGATAGTTCTCTTAGCTGGTAACGGCTACTATTTCGAATGTCCACGGAGGAAGGACTTGTGCTACCGTATTGCCACCCTCCTGTCTGCGGTTCACATACACGTCGGGAAACCCTGGTTGATGGACTCTGAAGCGGAAGTCTTCTGGAACAATACCGAACAAGGTGATAACAACCTCTCTGCGAATGTGTGACAACGGCCATGTTCGACCCACTTGGAACCTTGCCATCGTCACACCTTCAAACACACATGGCAAAATCACCATGTCTTCCTCTTGCACTTCGTCTATCTATTTCCAAGTAACTCCATCTGGCTCCAAACGCTCTCGGCCATACTTGAAATTAGTGTACAACGTCTCTCGCCCAACATGGTATCTGCAGCGCATACGACACGTTAGAGCAAGGCAATCCTCTACGTGCGCAACAATCCAAAAGCACTGAAAATCAAGGAAGCAGTCGACAATGGCACACGCAACAAACTGTTGGCAACAGAAGTGTCCTTACCTGAAGGATACAGTGTCCATTGAGATTGTGCACCTGACGATGTCCTTACCAAAGACGACTTTCTGATGCCAACCTGCATCCATGAGGCTCGTGAACAACTCGTCAGATGGACTGTTGACAACGTAGAGGACGGCAGTGCGTCTGATACTCTCTTCCTCACACGCAAAAAGATCCACAAACACATGCAAGGGTATAAACCACTGGAGGTGGCCCATGCGGCTGCCAGTGGTGGCCTTGGTGACAGCTTGAAAATCTGGCCGAAGCTTGAATCGAAACGCTTCGCTGGTATGCATGTCCGGGAGAGGCCACTGGGGATCACTCAAAGTTGGCAACAGCAGTGGCTCAACTGATCCGTAAAGAACTCCTGGCGTAGGTGGCACATAGACCATATTAGAAAAAAATATTCCATTCTCAAGAAGGTCGTTGTGGGACCTCCCATTCCGACTGGCTTCACCAATTTTGCTATGCACAACGACGATGACTCCAAGTATAGAAAGTGGGTCCACCTAGTCTTCAAAATAGGACCGATACAGAACTGTTTCCAACAAACAATACCACAAACGAAATTAGCAAACCAGTGAGAAGCCACAGCCACGTGAACTTCGATGGAAAGCAAACTTGTAGGAAACAGACAGGAACTCATCGAAGGTGGAAACAAAGCAACATCTACTCTTACAGTTGCATGGAACCCGGTCGTAGCGAATCTCTGGATCTAGGAGCATTTGATGCCTGTGGTAAGCATGTCTAACCAACACGGCCTCCACTTCCGGTTTGTTGGAAACGGGCCTGCGCCCATCAAATTTGAACCGGAAGTCCACAATTTGAGCCTTGTAAGATCCCCTCATGCTGTCACCTCCATGGCGACGAGCCTCTCTAGCCCAAGTTCCATTTCTACCAGGGTTCAACCTCACCCAGGACCACCTCTCGTATCTCGTTGGAATCCAGTCTCCCTGGTCATTGTGCGTGTTGTGGAGCGTCACTGCTGCCACCTGCGAACGCGGTCTGCGATTTTCCATTCCTGATCACCTATGCGAACGCACAATCTCTCAACTAGCAATCACAGACCGAGTTGCCAACGATCACACAAAGTGGGCAGCAATTGACAGCACTGGCATTCACACAATGCATGGAACAACACTGCATGGAATTGTGATTTTGAACAACCTAGTGAGGTTTCAACCAATTCTGAAATTGGAGATGGGCCACATGTATGCCAAATTCGAAATTCCCTCCAAACTGGAAACCACATCGCATCATTGTTGACATCCGGCGGCTCCACTACTGGTCCGGATGCAGGACTAGTCCTGCGTTTGGTACAGCCCGAGAGAAATTTGTTTTCTAACTCTACACACAGGACAGGGGACAATGGTACACCATTAAAATATTGTTTCCAACACTTTGCTCCCATTGGTGGCAACAGCTGCCTAATCTGATGTCATCGCCTTATACTCCACGTTGGCAACGTGCAAGGTGGCATTTTCAGCAATTTCCAAGCCAGAAAATAGAGGAGCCAACTTAGGCATCTGGAAACCCCAATTTTGCTCTAATGCCAAATTGCTCAAGATGCTAAAAGAGTTGAAGGTAGCTTAACTTTTGATTTGAGCAATTCATTAAAAAAAATTATATCTCCTCTCAAGAGGTACATATTTGCACCTTGTGTCGAAATTTTATGAATGCCCATAGAAATCTACCAAAATTTTCCATTTTTGGTTCAACAGACAATTAGCCTTTTGAGGTTAAAGTCAATAGTGAATTCTTCCATTTGACTACTCTTGTTTGTAGCATCCTCATAGGATTAATACCCACCAAATTAGAAGGAAAATCTATAGACATGCTTGAAGTTCTCATTTCATCAATGCCTTACAAAATGAATGTTGTAATTTGAGCCTAAGGGGTGAATGCAAGAAACACCTGTACTATTTGTTGCGTTTTACTACAATACTCATGACTTTTTCTGGAGTACTTTAAAATTAGAAAATTAATTTGAAATAAATTTGAAAAATATGAACAATGTATAGACCTCTAAGATGAAGGTTTTCACTGAAGGAAATTGATAGAAAAATTCTCTAAGTAGGAGAATTTAAAAAGTGCCAAACCTCAAGAAAATACATACTTTCATGTTCTAATTTGGGAAAAATAGTAAAAATAAGTAAATTCAAAAAATAAAAAGTGGCCATTAGCAACAATTCTATGGAGATGGTCATTCACCAAAAAAAACACCAAAATAATATTTTATATGTTTCAAAATTCAAGCAAAAAGAAGCTCACTTTGTAGACTTCTACACCACACAAAAATAACTTTTTTCAAAATCCCTCACGTGGAGAGATGTGAATCTACTAGAAGACCATCTCATCCAAATTTCATCTCATAATCATTAAAAAAAGGTACTCCTTAGTACTAAAAACCTCCAAATTCTCATTTGTGACATTTAATCACTAGTACTATTTTAGTATTAAACTATTTTTGAAAATTATGAAAAAATTATGTAAGGTGTATGATAGACATGAGTACCTTCTCTAGAAATCTTGAGTCATTTCGAGCAAAAATGCAAAAGTTATGGCCAAAAAACAGATCAGCACTTAGCTTGTGACGGAAAATAGTACAAGTGTTTCTTGCATTCACCCTAAGGCAAAAGTACTAAATGCTACACATGTAGCAATACAAAGCTCAATTCTTGTATTCTTTCCGAAAAGCTTAGTATTCAAATGTTTTGTATCTTACAAATAGACTACTTGAATGACTATTCTAATGTACTTTCTAGTTTTTAGTTTGACGCATTTTTGAGCAAATAGCAACACTTTCAAATCTTATGTTTGTATGAGTTGTTGCAATACACAACAAACTAACTTTGAAATAGAAAGTGTGCACACTTTTTATTGAAGGTGGTTGTAGAAGATGACAACCCATTCCTAATCAACCCCCATTTCCAATCAATAAGGTTGTTTCCTTTTTGTGAAGTTGTATAGTTCCTAGAGCAATTGTAGCACATTATGATTGGTTGCAAGGTTCTCTTAAATGCATCTAGTCCTTGATTGGTGTTGCAATTAGCCTATATCACCATTATAAGAAAGATAGTTTTCTACTAAAAAATTCATAGTAATTACAATTTGTGTAATAAAATTCTGAAAAAATGTGGCATCTTTCCAAATTCTATTTCTATACATGAAAAAAATTTGCATTCAAAAAAGCTTCACTCTACATGTGTGTAATTGCTTAAGTGGTTGGAAATGGATGAATTACTCTATATGTTTTATTCAACGTTTCCAAAACAGAAACATCTCTGCCAGCCAGAGAGTGGAACAGCAGAAGGATACGACGAAGAAAAGCGAGCTCTATCCGCCACCTTCCGAGTTAGCGATGGCGCCCTTGCTGGATCCAAACTGCATATCTTATAAAACGATGAGGAATGCCGAGAGAATGAGTACTCGGTGGTATCAACAGATTCCGCGTGTTCGTGCCGCACACGTAGGTCAAGATGGTTAGATCAATTCATCCAAGTTTTTTGACATTTTGTAGTACTTTTTAGCCAGATTATTTTTTTGGGTGCAATCTAACACTAGAAAGCCAAAAGAAAGCCCTGGTGCACGTTACCCAGGCATGGACGAGGACGAGGACTGCCCTCCAGGACGCCAACTGCGCTGCCAAGCTGAATACCACTTCGCTGCTCTTCATCTCAACCATGGAGTAGGCAATGCGCGATTTTTTCTACTGTAAATTAGCAATCTAAACTTCTCAGTCCTAAACATCAGTACACAATAACACTTCCTCCTCATGAAAGTATACTGTAATGGTTTTAATTACTCATCGTGCGTGAGTTTGTATCCATAACATAACACAGATTGGTACCTGGAGGCTACACCGAACCTCCACAACGCCCAGTTCGAGTTCCACCGCCAGAGTAGACTTGAAGTCCATTGATCAAACAAACAGTGTAACTCTCAACAAAACGACTTGACATGAATGATGGCCAACTATGGCTCAAGCCTCGTCACTCTCGAAGGTAATGTCGTCTCTAACAATATGCAATTCGACCTACAACACTCCAGCTTGAGTCTCTGCCATCCCCAGAATGACGAATCAGACACACCCCAAGCAAACGAGGATAGTCTCGTAAGCCTAAAAACTAATCACTACAGCAGAGAATTAAATTTTTTCTACTCTTTGCATTAGAAATAGCAATTTTGAGTTTGTTTTTTTGAAAAAAGACCTTCAGTTAAACCCATAGGAAACTAGTCAAAAGAATTGAAAGAGCAAATTTAGAATGAGTCCATGCTTAAGATTAGGGAAGAACTTATAGAATCAATGCAAACAATAATTATGTGACGGGAAATCTATGGACAAACCTGAACTTCTCATTTCATCAATACCTCATGCAATGAATGTTGTAGTTTGTACCCGAGCTAGTAGCAACAATTTCAAATCTAACGTTTGTATGAGTTGTAGCAATGCATAGCCAAACTTCGAAGTTGAAGTGTGCAAACTTATTGAAGGTGAATCAGTACATGATTCATTTGCCTTTTCCAGACCAGGAAAATCTCCGCCAGCCACGGACAGGAGCAGCAGAAGGGCGACTTGTACCCGCCACCCTCTCACGTCTCAATGGCACCAGTTCTGGTCCCGCACTACCGCACGCTGGACCGAACTCATAAGTCGAGCGTTTCTCGTCTCGTGCCCTTCTCTCCCTCTCACTTGTCAATGGCACCAGTTCTGGTTCCGCAAAACTGGACGCGAGAGCGGACTCATCAGTCGAGCGTTTCTCGTCTCGTGCCCTTCTCCCCCTCTTCCGTTCGAGCCCCAGACGCAGGTCAAGGCAGTCAGATCCCTTCAGGGTAGGACCATGCGGACCGAGTTCGGGTTCAAGATTTGCGCCAGGCCCATCCACATCTGTATACCGTCGCTTCCGACGTCCCTTACCAAATGTCCGGATCTCTGTCGCAGCCGCAGCACCAGTTGATTCCCGGACGGGCTGCTGTGACTGGTTCAAACAATCTGCGAGGAAAATTAAATACCTGTAGATGTCCTTGCGCTGCCATGACTTGCACGTTGCCCAAGTGTGAAGGAGGACGAGGATTGCCCTCCAAGATGTCAACTGCGCTGCCAAGCTCAATACCACTTCACCGCTCTTCATCTCAACCATGGAGTAGGCAGTGCTTGATCTGTTCTACTATGAAACAACAGTCTAAAACTCCTGAGTCCGGAACATCAAGACCCAATTCTAAGACGAGCTAGGGGATTTGTGCTACTAACACACGGTAGTCGGTTTCAACTTACAAGGAGTTCCGTAATAGTCGTATCGACTTTGTCGAAGACCACTTCTGCAGTAACCTATAAGTCATCAGGGCAAGAACAGTACCCATTCAAACAATAAGACAAAACAGAAGCATCTTGCTGGGAAAATGGGAAATCATTCAGAATAAGGGCGAGCTTACATGCTGGCCCCGTGGGGAAGAACAAGACTCATCTAAACAACAAGACAAAACAGAGGCAGCCGATTGTCTTGCCGGGGTGGACAAGCGGGAAGGAGGAGAAGTTTCACCAATTTCGGTGGAGAATCCCATTGATGGAGTAGTCATGCTTGAGAGAATCTAGTACATGTGAATTTTTTATTGTTTCCCTCCCTCCCCACCCAACAGGTCCACGTGAAACTGCAAAGACTAAGTATTTTCGACTGTAGCACTCCATGTGACGGGTTTTTTATATGTAGGGAGGCCCTAAAAGTCCTGTGCAGGTGAGCCTGTGGAGACACGGATTGATCCAGTGATAATAAAAACTAAGCTCACCCCAGCCACGTGAACAAGCCAGCCACTTGCACCTCCCCGGCCAATAGCCCAACTTGAAGGGAATTGCGTGAGAAGCGTACCAACATTGTCCCCAAAAAATTCTGTCAGTAACGATCAAGTTGAGTAGAGCCAAAATCGCTTGCAATTTCACATTTCCTTTCTCTCCAGCTCGTAAGGGTTTCCTGATTGGTTCTCATCGTCAATTTAAGGTTTGCAAGAGTGATTCATCATCATCTTCAGCTTCGTCTACAAAAAACCCAACAAACATTTCTCTGACGAGTTTCTAGAGATCAGGCATGACCAATGAGGAATGGCTTCAACAGCTCCGTGACGAGCCCGTCAAACTCCAAATCTTCCCTGCAGATCCACAACCCTCGGTGACCATCTTCTGCGTCCCCGACCTCGTGCGATCCACGTCCCCAGCGTACCACGAACGGAAGGAGCTCCAACTGGGCCTCCACCGCCGCTCACTGCAAACGACGGGAACGCAGCTGCTCAAGGTCGACATCGCTCGCTCCCTCCACGAGAAGCTCCTTTCCAGTGGTGGCTCCTGGGAAGCCTTTGCACGCACCGTCGTGGGAGATATAGGGACTGCTCGTGGACACTACCAAAAGAATACAAGTAGCAGCGTGATTGCAGAGGAAGTGGTGCCGTTTCTGCTTGCTCTCGATGCTCTCTTTGTTGTTGTCTTCTTCCAGTTTTTGAATTCCAACAAGTTCTTCCTGGAGGAGTTTAAGCATCTGAAGCCGAGGCTGCTCGACACTGCAAAGACTCTCATCAGGTGAGTGAATTCACATCCAATTTGCAGTTCTTCTTTGAGTGGAGTAAATCCTGAACCCCTGCAGAACCCTAATACTTGATAGAGAACATGGAATGTAGTCATTCTAATGAATCAAATTCCCACAACCGGGGAAGACTGCAAAGCATACTTGCTCCGTGCAATTCATCTTGCAGTGTGCTTTGCCACGTGCAGTGCATTTGGTCGTGCATCTAGCGAAATATCAGGCGTTGCCTGCTGTGGGATTTTTCGCTTTAACAGTATCTAGATCAGTATTTTCTGGATATTCCAAGGATTTAGGACGACGAGGACTAAGGGAAGGGTATTTTTCAGCGATACAACCCGAAAGAGGACCAGTCATGGTCCTCTGTAATGGAGGAAGAGCACAGTGTACTGCAAAAAACGAAGCCCATAGTTGAAATGATCCTCTGATTATAACTAGCAAATGAGACCGGACGCAGTTGCCTTGACCACCAGGCTTGGTATTACGAGATGCACAGGTGGTTTTGACTACAAGGACAGGTGGATGGATTTGAGGTTCGTAAAATCTGTACATTAAGAGTTGCCATGTATTTAAGTGGGAATTGCCAATTTATGGAACTTGCCTCAGGTCAGACTTGCTGCTGCTGGAGAATCAGCTTCCAATGTACTTGCTCAAGAACGTGGTTGCGGAGTTGGTAGCCATTCGTGCTGTCTCGACTGATACTGCTGAAGAGATTCGAAAGCCGGCGGAGGTCGAGCTGGAAACTGTTCTGCAGGTCGCTGTGTTCAATCTCTACCCGTTGAGACACCTTGATGAACCAGTACCAACGCCTTGTTGGCTGCTAAAACGGTATGGTTATCGCACATTGTACCCAAATCCTTCAAGTGCTTGCGCTCTGAGGTGCAATAGAGTGGTCATCGCCAGCCCACTAGTCATGCAATTTGATTGTTCAAGAATTTCGGGTTCAGGGTTCAGTTTTGTGAGGATAGTTTGGGAGACATGTAGCATCAGGAACTTCTGCGGTGGCCTCCACGATACGAGGTTGAAGGTTTGTTAATCTTCGGTATTGTGCAGACGGAAAAACGAAAGCGAGGCGGATAGATTTCTTGACCACTTGGACGAGAAGTATCCCTTAGACAAACCCGAGCACTCTCTACAGAACTGCAAACATATACTTGATTGCGTGTACGTCGTGGTGTGTGGTCACTCGCTCCCTGTTCCTGATCCTGAACCCACTCCATCTCTGCCCCTGGACTCCATACCTTCCGCGTCTCGTTTGAAAGCCATCGGCATCGTAGTCACAGACAAAGCGCCGGTACTGAACCAGATCAAGCTCACAGGGTTCGGGTACGTCACCAGTGCCACACTGAGCTTACCAAAAGTGAATATCTACGACTTCACCGAAACTGTGTTCCACAACCTGGCGGTTCACGAGCAAGTCACTAAAGGTATGACAATTCGCAGTTTCCCGTTTCGCGGATGTTTTTTACTTTGACTTCAAGGGCAAGTACAGATTCAAGTCTCCACAATCGTACCAAACTTCACCTGAAATGAAGGAATTGAGCCTAAAACTGAAATGAGATGCAAAATGTTGGATTTCCTCCTGAACCGAAATTGAGATGCCGAAAAAGTGACTTTTCCTACGATTACAAGGATTAGCCAAGATTCAGGTTCTGCACAGTCGTTCAAAACATTGTCAAATCAATGAAAACTTTAAACCCTATATTAACTCGAAAACCCTGAAACCCTGAAACCTTGAACGAAAAATGAAATGTAGGAAAGTGGTATTTCCTGTGATAATTAGCACAGCTTTGGATTCAAGCTCTGCACAATCGTACAAAACACTGCGAAGTCAATGAAAACCCTGGACGGAAACCGAGATACACAGTAGTGTTTTCTTTCCCTCGAGAACAAAGACAGGTCTAGATTCAAAGGTCTGCATGCACAATCGTCCGAACCTTTCCGAAAGTAACTCAATCTTCCCATCACCATTAGGTGGTGACATGCGATGTTTCTTGCAGTGCATGGCTTCCCTGAGCAACAACTCCGAAGACGTTGCCCTCCTGATCGACCACGGCGTGGTGGACGACAAGGTGGGGAACGCCGGGGTCGACGGAATGTGGAACCGCATCATGAAGGGCGTGTCCGATACGACGCCTTCTCCCTCGTGGCTCCAGTGTTACCAGGACATCCACAACCATTGTCGCAATCCGGTGAAGCGATGGCGGAGAGACGCGAGTGTGCTCTTCTTCTCCAATCCGTGGACGTTTCTTAGCTTGTTGGGAGCGTTGACGATCTTGTTCCTCACGGCGTTGCAGACGTGGTTCACGGTGGTGAATTCGGATCGCAGGGGTTGGCGATGGCCGAGTGAAAGCTGAAGTGATGGTGGTGCATCCAGGGACACATTGAGCTAGAAGCGGCTCCATCAATCATACAGTACAATGGAGGCTCCATTGACCACACTCACGAGCTTTGGTTTGTGGAAATTGTGGAAATTGTGAAAAATTCACTTCATCTCCTGACGTTTATTCTTTTGCAAATGTTTTGTAGCTTGACACAGAATAAGTAATGTGCAAGATTGTAGATGGTGCCAATTTGTAGATGGTTGTAGGGAAAGGTTTGAAGTGCACATGTGTGGTCGATGGAAGCTCTCCCTTACTGTATGCATTAGGAAAAATTTGGACTCTCGAGAGGCGGCCGCCTAACTTTGACAAGCCGGTCTATATATAGATTTTTGTATAAGCCCGATTTCTGTATAAAGTGCCCAATTCATGACAAAAGATGCAGTTCAGCTTCTGTGCATATCTTCAGTGCCACGCAAAATATGTCGGTTTTTTAGAATTTTCGTCGTATGATATAGAAGAGCTCCTATTTCAAAGCTCTAACGTTTGGCTACACTGTTGAGCACATGTCACTTGTACATCACAGTTATAGGAAAAAATTCTGCCTTATGCTAATTAAATGTAATGAGGGGTCGCTTCTGCCACTTCTTAGCGACCCTCTGGAGAGTCCAGATTTTCTCTAATGGGTGATTGGAGACTTTACATTACAGATGGAGAGGCAGGAAGCTGTATGGAGTCATTTAGCAGGGATTGTCAGAAATCAACTAGTCTCTCACCAGCTCCGCAACCTGCCCCCACAATCAACAATGCAAACCGTCAGCCACAACCTTCCATTCAAGCAAGTCACGCAAATCAGAACCCATGGCTCACCCGAAGTCCAGCTGATCTCGAGTTTAACATGGAGCCACTTAATGCAATGTTTCATGGAGAGGCGATTTCTTCTTAGACTAGAAAGCAGTAGACACAGCATTTCAGTGGGTCTGCATTGGCAAGGAATGTGGAAAAGTCCCTGATTCGAATCCATCGACCTCTTGACCTGTCGAATATTTCCGATCGCTGGGAGTGTTTACGCATCGTATGTTATGCCTAATGGTTATCAAAGAAAATGGCAAACTTGGTCCCGGCTATCTAGTGGCCGCGCCATGTTTTCTGAGTTATCGTCAGATGGAAAGGAGGAAACTCACAGTAGAGAATTGTACTCCAAACTTTGATAGTTCTAGTCTTGTCCAAACACTATTTTCTTGACGTAGAGGAGGCTGATAATGCTGTACGTGAGAGGATTCCCGTTCGTTCCTCAGGCATTGATATGGCCCACTCGAAGTAGTTTTAAGAACCGGTCAGATTGAAGTGTAGACCTTTGGGGAACTGATGCTCATTGAAGTTTGAGCTGGATTGCAGGAGGTGGCTCAGCGTGTGTACAGTAGAACGGCCTTGGCTGTCCTTACTCATCGACCTTGAATCGCAGCACATCTTCGTTTCAAAAGTGGAGGATGAATTTCAGTGCTTCTTCGGCTGGAATCCGTTGTATTTGTGCCATTTTCAGACGTGTATAGTCTTGGCAAGCTCCTGAAAGGAACACTTCCCCAATGGACTTCAATTGTTGAAGAGCTTATCACGAGACTGATGAATGACAATCAACTCACGTACTGCATTACATGGACTACACAATCCTTGGTGCCTTAGGAAATTACTCCTGCTCTTGGCGAAGAACTTTTAGCAGCTGAATCAGAGCTTGTTCTCCACAGTTTTAGTTTGAAATAAAAGGTACCAAGGATTAAGGTAAGAGGCTCAGAAATCGCTCACTTAAGAGCTGATCCGCCTTTTTCATGTATTTCCTTTTATGGGAATATTTTTGGCTCATTTTTCAGTGAAACAGAAATAGATGAGGAATGTAACACAAGTCGTTTCATGATTTTTGAAGCATTATTGAATTAGTTATGAATTTTTAAATAAGTTGTATCATAGGTCCCTATTTATGACCCTAGGTCTTCCATAAACTATTCACTTGCAACTTTTAAGAAAACGGAGAGAAAAGAGATTGATTGGCACTTGCAATTAATAATACTTTTTTTCTTTGATTCATTCAATGATTAGAAAGGTCAATTAAAGAACCATATCATGTCCATTTCACAACCACCTATAGAACAATCCCTAATGCCCAAAGTGTTTTTGAGCCCTCTCTCATACTCCATAGCACTCATTGTCACTTGCACGACATATGCCAGAAGTTCTAGGGGTAGACCCTATGAAGTTTTTCTTTAACTTGTAAAGGACCAAATAACATTGTTTGGTTGCATGATGTATTTAGTTATCTATTTACATTTGGAGTTTCCAATTTTTTTTCTTTGAAATTTTTGTTCAATATGTAGTTGAAAGATAGCCTTAAGGAGCAACAATTCTCATAAGTTTGGACTATATGGTTACAACGGCTTTGTATGACATACAAGGGTGAATGCAAGAAACACTTGTACTATTTGTTGCGTTTTATTACAATACTCATTACTTTTTCTAGAGTACTTTATAATTAGAAAATTAATTTGAAAGAAATTTAATAAATATGAATAATGTATACAACTCTAAGATGAAGGTTCTCACCAAAGGAAATTGATAGAAAATTTTTCAAAGTAGGAAAACTTAAAAAGTGCCAAACCTCAAGAAAAAACATACCTTCATGTTTTAATTCAGGAAAAATAGTAAAAATAAGAAAATTAAAAAAATAAAAAGTGGCCATTTGGCAACAACTCTATGGAGATGGTCATTCACCAAAAAAACCACCAAAATAATATTTACATGTTTCAAAATTCAAGCAAAAAGAAGCTCATTTTGTAGACTTCGACACCACATAAAAATAACTTTTTTCAAAATTCCTCATGTGGAGAGATGTAAGTCTACTAAAAGACCATCTCATCCAAATTTCATCTCAAAATCATTGAAAAAAAAGGTACTCTTTAGTACTAAAAACTTCCAAATTGTCATTTGTGACATTTAATCACTAGTACTATTTTAGTATTAAAATATTTTTTGAAATTATGAAAAGATTATTTAAGGTTTATGATAGTCATGAGTACCTATTTTAGAAATCTTCAGTCATTTAGAGCAAAACTACAAAAGTTATGGCCAAAAAATAGATCATCACTTAAATTGTGACAAAAAATAGTACGAGTGTTTCTTGCATTCACCCACAATTTCTTCCTCAACACAAGAAGTTTGGGCAACATAAGAAACTCCAATTCATTTTTAAAAATCAAAAAGTAAATTTGATTTTCCAGATTTATATATTTGTGAAATGCTTGATTTTCTTTTTTTGATTCATGAGGTGAAAGTTATGAGGAGTTTTAATTGTTGGTAATCATAGAATCTCTACTAAAAAATGAATTGCATAGTTTAATTTTGAACTTAGTGTGTAACTTTTGAAAAAGAAAAAGAAAACATTAGATATAGATTGTTTATCACAACATTTTCAACCATTGGGATGGAAATTTTTCAATTTTGTATTTAAATTCTTAACAATTCAAAATTTTTAATCATAATGTACTTCTTTTTACATATTTTTTTTCAATCATGAAATCAGTATGAAATATTTTTTGATGATTGTTATATACATTCCAAACTTATTTCTTCTACATATTATAAAGAGTCGCAACTTTTAGGACATTCACATTTTTGGATAAATGTTAGAAAGACAAAGTATCCATTTAGAAAGGGTTATGAATGCTTATTTCTATAAATACAAGCATCATGATTTACAACTAGTAAGGTTTTCCACTCTTGTATTTAGGAAGGTGTAAAGTAGAACTCCCTGTACAATCAATCATTTAAGGTATTCTAAACATAATTAGGTGTAGTACAAAGCAAAACAAATGCTCTCAAAGGTGCAAAGATAAAAGTGATGGAGATTGCAAAAACTTTGGTAATTTTATCACATGAATTGAAATTATTACAAATTTTGGAAGGCAAAAAGTGTGCTCGATCCAATGCCAATCTATGGAGTCTTCCAATTTTGATCATGCAAAAAACTACTTTTTTACTCACTCCTTCCTACTTTCTTGCACAATATTTTGGGATATATGCCATGAATTTTTAGTCCCAGCTTTAAAAATAAGAAAAAAAAAATTTCTAACCTTGATTGGAAATACATCCATCAATAGGTTGGCCATGGGCTGCCGATTGGTTATAGGTGGTTTTACCTTATATTTTATTTTAAGAAATAAACTAAAAGGTCCTATTATAGTTGAATTTGTGAACAAATAAATAAATGAAAAATTTGCCCTGGCTATTGAATAGGGGTATTTCAAAGCAATTTTGGGTCAAAATCACTATGATCCTGTGGAATAGGCATTAAGTTTAGTCTGCTTTTAAGATTTTCAAACTTCATTGGTTTGTTGTATTAGTGAAGGGGGTAAATTATGGTCACCTAGATAATTAGTGGCAACACAAAAGAATTCATAACCAAACACTATTTGATGTATGGCTATAAAATCCATAATTTCATATAAACTCAAGCTATATTGTTAGGAACAATTTTAGGATAGATGCAAGAAAGGGCAACCCTTTTTTATAGTCTTTTTTTCAAAAGTGTAGTTTTTATGCTTTGTACTAGGAATACTATGAGTATTATGAAACAAAACAATATATGTCTTTGACCTAAAAAATCAATAGCTAATAGTATTGTTGGAAGTACTATGGCTACTCAAAAATACTAAAATAGTAATATTTAAGGGAAAACAAATGTGTCAGAGAAAATAGATACAGGTGAATGCAAGAAAGACTTGTACTATTTGGCGTCACACTTTGAGTGATAGAGTTGTCATGAGCTCTAACTTTTGAAGAATTAACTTTTTGAACTTGAAATTTTTATTGAATATGGATAACTTGATAGTTATTAGTACCCTTATTTTTCAAAAAATTTCAAAAATCATTTTATATTTAAATTCTAATTTCTCTAATTTGTCACACTTTGTGATTTAGGGGTTTTTAGTATTGGGGATTACTTTAAATTAATAATTTAGAGATGGAATTTCTAAATTCTATTCCTACACTAAGTAGGCATGTTTCTACTGAAAGAAATTTTAAAAATCATTATTCTCTTTCCTCTACATGTGTGCTAGCAGGCCTCCCTTGCGCACATATTTTTGAACAATCAAGATAGTTGTTAGATCTTTATTTTGGTGAAATACCTTTACGATAAAGTCTTCCCAAATGAAAAATTTTTAGTTTACAAAAAAATCACTTTCCTTATTTTTTACAAATTAAAATGTGAAACTATAGTGTAAGTTACAATTTTCACGAAATTCAGCACTTTTCTAGTTCTCCTACTTAGAGAATTTTTCTATGATTTTCCTTCCTAGGGTATCTCCTTCTTAAAGGTATATACATCAAACATATTTTTCACTTTTTTTAAAAATTGATTTACTATTTATATAGTACTACCAAAGAAAAAAGTGAGTACTATGCAAGACGCTACGCTTTTCAGCAGGTCTTTCTTGCAATGACCCATACATTGATGTATAAATCAATAATAGACAAAAAATCATGGATATAAAAACTTAAATTTGGATGTTGTAAAGACTTGATGGTCAATAGATTTCACCAAAAAATGAAGATGATGCCATTAATGTTTAGATTGAAGTGCTCAAGTAAGGGACCTTATTTGCACAAACATAGAGGTTGCAAATGAATGTTATCTAAATTTCACTTGATAGGTACATATATGGACCCCTACTATAGAAATAGACTAAAGAAATTTTAGTTAAATGTTAGTTCATTTTTTTAGCTCTAGATCATTAATTTTGACTACACACCAATACTAAAAAATCCTACACCTTACATTGTGACAAATTAACAAAATAATTTTTTAAATATACAATGATTTCTTAATTTCTAAAAAATAAGGTATATGATTAAAATAAATTTACCATATTCAATCAAACTTTCAAACACATCAACTCCATGCTTCAAAAGTTCTAGCAAAAAACAACTTTGTCACTTTGAATGTGTGAAAAAAATAGTACCATCTTTTCTTGCAATCACCTTTTTATAGTTTTACAACATTTGCAAAATCTCCAACAAATTCAAAAATGTTGGTTGGATTTCCCATAATGAGATCAAAACCAAAAATGATCCTTGAATAAGACTACCAAAAAAAAAGTGTTCACAATGTTTGTAACTTCCTAATGACTACAAAACAATTGTTTTGCAATAATTGTGGACAAGAGATGACTTTTTTACTCATTGTAGGCAAGTCATTTATACCCTTGTTTTTTTAAAGTGCAAGACCTCTAGGTGATCGGAACTGGTGAAATGTTGTTTCTTTGTAGAGCACTTGCCTCGGGGGGTGTAGTGCACGGTGGGAGTAGGAAACTAGGAGCAAAAAAATGATAGGGTATTTTAAAAACATGGGAGCTAAAAATTATAAATGGATTTAGAGTAATGTAGGGTATAGAAAATGTGAGTGGACGTCTTTAAAGTACTATAGGGTATGGAATAATAGGTCCCATTAGAAAACGAAGTAGTCCTAAAATATCCCACTTTATATTAAATTTTTTGGCCAAAAGTCTGAAAAAGCTACTTTCTCAGCTACCAACAAATAGCATATTAGTCAAGATAAAAGAATAGAAATATTTTTATTAGTACATAGTATTATACTAAACCAAATAAATTTCATTAGTTCATTTATAGTGATTTAGAATTCCTACACTGACTTTAATACCCTTACAATTCAGCAAATGACTAACTTAGTACTACAGTACAGTATAATACTCTTACAGAAAACAACACATGTCTACTGGCTGTACCGTTGGTCGATTCTGGTCTCCAGGGGAATTTGGTTTAGGGTTTCACCCAAAAAACTCTGTGTGTCTACCTTACCAGCTTTACCGTTGGTTGATTCAATTCTGGCGATCTTGAGGGCAATTTGGTTTAGGGTTTCCACGAAAACAAACTCAACGTGTCTGTTACTGGCTTTTGTGTTGGTTGATTTTGGCGATCTCGAGGGCAATTTGGTTTAGGTTTTCCACGAAAGAAACTCAGCGTGTCTGGCATCGTTGTGGCAGCGTGGTTGCGCGGAGATCATTACGAGGTTTTTAGGGTACCTGCATTACAGTTTCCACGTTAAGGTGTTGTGCGGATTTGCGTATTCGATTTTCAAATTCTTACTGCATTCAATCGAGATTCCTGTGCGCCTTGAATTGCTATGAGTCCGCGAGATTGTGCCTGAGAAGGGAGCTGTGATCAACATGCGGTGAGCATGCGGTGAAACCTTGGTGGTGACTTCTTTTTTCAGGTAGTAATCTTTGCATTGATCATCGTTTGCATGTATTTCTGATTTCAGTATTTAGGTTTTAAGAATTTGGAAGTCTGTGATCAATGTTTTTAGGCTTTGGGTTTAAGGTGGAGGGTTAGGGTTTAGGGGTTTCATGCACAACTCTATCACAGGCTCTAACGACAAAATTGTGTGTGAGGGCTAGGGCTTTTGGCGTGGAAGATGGCGCTTAATTTTAAGATTAGGTTGTACTCATTGGAAAGTGATGTTGGGCGGCCGGAGCTCCTCAGTCCCTTTTTTTGTCACTCGGGCGACACTTATGCTGACTTGCGCACGCGCTTGGAGAACGGGGAATGCGTAGAGTGGCCCTTCCTATTTTGGGACTTCTAAGACGAATGTCGAATCTTGAAGGCGTTTGAGAGTATGAACCTTGTGGCAGAGCGAGTGTATGTAATTCCTGCGCTGGAAGACGACGGTGGACTTCGCAAGCGCTCTCGTATTGTAAACGCGCCTGAAACAGGGAGCACCGACTTACCAACAGAGCCCCAAGTGCAGATACAGGTTGCCGAAGTTGTCCAACCCTGTTTTGCAGACGTTGCGAGCGCTGGTGCTGCCCCGACATTGCAAGAAACAAAACCTGGCGCACAACACAATCCAATTGAAGTTTGTGAAGAGGAAGAGACTTTGCTGCAATCAACACTCTTACCTGCTGACATTCTTGAGAATTACAAGCGGGGTGCTGAGAAGCTGAGAAGGGAGCTGCAGTCCATGGATTTTGCAGATCATGCGTAGAACCTTAAGACTTACGATCACCATGGCGTGGCAGTTGTGAAGATTCTTTGCGGGGAGTGCAAGAGAGAAATTGGGGGTACAAGCCATGATCATTCCCGGAATGCAATACAAAATTTGTTTGCGAATTTCAAGAAATCTCACTTGCACTTAGCTCTTCACATCAAACAGTGGTGCAAGAAGAGGCAAATCTTGTACAGCGATCACCCAAAGAAGGAGGGCAACTCGAGCAAGCCCATTATTTTGACACCAGCAGATCACAAATGCCTCGTAGAAGAAGGTGTCAGCATTCTTCAAAGCCTCAATGACTCGATCCCTACCGATGATCCTCCGTTCGTAATAGTAGAAGATGTGGATGTTCCCCAACTCAAATCCTTCTGGTTCAAGGTGCGTTGCAAAATCAACGGAGAACTATTGTACCTGTGCCTGCAGAAGGGGAACCTCAGAGCTAACCTACAAAATCATGTCCATGGGCTCCAACATACCAAGTGCTATGAAGATTTGGCTGCAGCTAATAGTTCCTCGAAGTCATCATGTGCATTTAGCTCCGGAAAACGGGGGAGACCTTCTGCCCGGTCAAGGTCGACCACTGGAAATATTCGCGACCTGCACTCTTGGTTCACCAGTTCGGGCAGTGCAGATTCCGTAACAGGAGGCGAATCTCAATAAGGTATACACTCAGACTCTATTTTGTCTTTGTTGTATTGGGGATTTAGGAAGAAAATCATTGAGTATGCTGGGAAGGGTTATAGAGTAGATTCTTTGCTCAATGATTCAAAACCTGGATCGTTGTGGGTGGCGGACCCCAACACAACTGCAGATTTTGTATTCAAAGGCAAAACTATCATCGTGAAAGGTTGCTTCCGCCATGTACAGTAGGGTACCAATCAAAATGGCGTTTTTGAATCCGCAGTGAGAGAAATTTCAGTATTGCCAACTTTGAAAGCCTCCCGAGAGCTCAAAAATTGGCATTTTACCACGAAATTTTTACCACAGCATCATCTTTAAGTTAATTATATGCATGCCAAATTTCAAAGCCAAAAGATTCACAGAAAAAAAGTTATTCAAAATCTACCAACATGGGTAGTGGTGAGAAACATTTCACTACTTTCAACTTTGACACCTTTCTAAGGATTGAGTTTTTTTTCTTTTTCCATGAAATTTTTGTCATGAAACAATATCCATGTTTTTAATATGTACAAAAAATTTCAAGTTAAAAAAAGTTTTTTTAAAGAAGATATTTGAAATCTCCCAACAGGTGTAGTTTTGAGAAAATTTTCACAATTGCCAACTTTGACACCCTCCCAAGGTCTAAAAATTTTGTTTCATACCATGAATTTTTTTTGTAAAGTCATCTCTATGTTAATAATATGTTCTCCAAATTTCAAGTTCAAATGAATTACCAAAAAAAAGATATACAAAATCTCCCAACATGTGTAGTTGTGAGGAGTTTCTAAGCCCTTAGTATAGTGTTATTTTGTGGAGCAAAGTTTGACACGAATGTAAAAACTCAACCTCACAACTACACATGTTGAGAGATTTTGAATATCTTTTTTTGAGTAAGTGTTTTGAACTTGAAATTTAGAACATATATTATCAACATAAATTTGATCTTATTCAAAAAAATTCATGTAAAATAGACAAATTTTCAGCCCTTGGGAGGGTGTCAAAGTTGGCAATAGTGAAAATTTCCTCGCAACTACACATGTTGGGAGATTTTGTATATCTTTTTTTTGGTAATTCATTTGAACTTGAAATTTGGAGAACATATTATTAACATTGAGATGACTTTACAAAAAAAATTCATGGTATGAAACAAAATTTTCAGACCTTGGGAGGGTGTCAAAGTTGGCAATTGTGAAAATTTTCTCAAAACTACACCTGTTGGGAGATTTCAAATATCTTCTTTAAAAAAACTTTTTTTAACTTGAAATTTTTTGTACATATTAAAAACATGGATATTGTTTCATGAAAAAAATTTCATGGAAAAAGAAAAAAAACTCAATCCTTAGAAAGGTGTCAAAGTTGAAAGTAGTGAAATGTTTCTCACCACTACCCATGTTGGTAGATTTTGAATAACTTTTTTTCTGTGAATCTTTTGGCTTTGAAATTTGGCATGCATATAATTAACTTAAAGATAATGCTGTGGTAAAAATTTCGTGGTAAAATGCCAATTTTTGAGCTCTCGGGAGGCTTTCAAAGTTGGCAATACTGAAATTTCTCTCATTGCGGATTCACAAACGCCATTTTGATTGGTACCCTACTGTACAATGTAAACATTTGTGTGGCACTAGCGAACCCTTCCCAGATTTCACTTGTTCTAATTGCTTAGAAATCGAATAGGCCAATGATTTCAGACTTAGGATGCAGAGGAAAGGGCGGGCTATTGTTAAGCGTGGCCAGAGGGATATACAGCCTGGAAGAAGGATAGGCTACCTGCAATGTGCCGAATTGGCCTCACAGTCTAGAATTTTAGCGAGGAAATATTGAGAAGAAAAGGCTTGGCATTGGATCTTGAAGGCTAGGGTTGCACAGTTGAAAGTGAGTCAACATGGTCTGAAACTTAGTGTTGTAGAAAGCTTTAATAGAAAAGATGTGCTCTCTTTCTGTAATAATATTTTGGCGGCTCACAGAACCAACGCGTTCGGGGGAAAGCCAGCTTTGTGGGACTTCCTCAGGGATGTTGCCACAAACTTGAATCGTGTCAGGCAGGGTCACAAATTCTCAAAGAATTCAAAATCATTTGCTCAAGCTATGAGGATCTATGGTGGTAGACGGATGTGTGATTTATTTGCTCTAAATTTTGGTGGGCCATCGTATGATTGTACTAAACGGGAAAACAAGAAAGGGATTTAGTTCATTGCTGGGGAGCATTCTTCGTTGTTTGTTGTTGTGGCTGACATTTACAGGGAGGCCAAATCGATTCATGGAGTGGAAGGACCGGTCCCAGTCATCTTGGCTGAAGATGAGACCAAAGTTAGGTCTCGTATTTCTTGGGATGCCCGGTCTGATGGACTGGTGGGCTTCTGTAGACAAAAGGAGAATCATATGTGCATCATTCTCTAATTTTGGACCGCAAGTAGGGAATGGTGAAACTGGATATTCATCCATACTTGATTCTTTCCGGCTAAATGCAAAGGAAAGTTTTTCTCGGGTAATCATGGTAAACCCATTGCATGATAAGTTGCTTAGACTTGTCCATGTTGTTAGCTGCACTTGCAATCATTTTAATTCTGATTGGGTCCGGAATCAGTGGAAAACCATTGACACTCTTTGGCAAGATACTTGTAGGCCTGTTCTTGGACCTATTGTAGGGCATTCTTCAGATGGGGACTCTAGGAGAAGGCAACTGATGCTTCAAGACTACCACAGCAAGGTAGGATTCAGGTATGAAATTCCATGGGAAGGCTCGTCTTTATCTTGTGAATGGCTTGGGGAGAATAAAGTTAAAAGCTTACGTGATCAAGATTTCATCCATAATGGAAAGAAATTGATCAATCCACTTGATAGTGTTGTAAAGAATCTTCAACTAGGGGCTGATGTTTGTTACCTAGATCATCTTGGTCAAGTTTATCAAAAATTTGATATTGATAAGCATGGTCTTAGAAAGGAAGATGTTGAGCGCACAGATAGACAAAATCGGGCTAGTGTACAACGCATTTGTGCAAAGAAGGCAAGGACTTGCTTGCAGGAACTTAGAACTGGTAGGGATGCTCATCAAGAGAGAACTTTGGGGACTGAATTGTACTTGTCTATATGTGCTGATTATATTGATATTTTCCTTTTTGTGTCTTTGACTTTGAGGGAGAGGATGGTTCTTGCTAGCAAAGTGTCATTCTTTTTTAGAATATGGAAGTTATGGTTCTACCATGGCAACCATAGTGTAGGAGGAAATACAAAGAATCTGACCTTGCAGGAGTGCTTTGTGAGCAATCAGTGCTATCTTGATGTGTAGCTCTCTTGCCATTTTGTTGTCTTATTGATAAGGTATTTTAGGGATTCATTCTCTCACTTATCAATTCCACTGTACCTCATAAGGTCTGATTCATGTGAAATTTTTTTTAGCAAAGTGGGGGGGATGCAAGGTATGGAGAGAGCTTATGATTTTCAGGAGCTTGTGGGTTGTGCTAACACGGTGAACTAGCTTGCTGCGATTGAGTATGGACCCAATGGACTACAATTTGGGAGAGCACATAACAAGCAACACAACATCCGGGCTGATTTGCATCCTCTAGAATGGGGAGAGTCACCAACAGATTTGGGAGATTATAGTGCCCTTGCTACAGATGAGGACTTTGTATTAGCATTGAAGGAAGGTCTGAAGGCTGCCCAAACCTTGTTGAAGACGTTGAATATGGCTCCATCCTTTTATACTAGACATAAACAGTGGTACTTGCAGCCTTGGACAATGGAGAGGGAGGATCCAAAGCATTGGGTATATGTGGCTCCCGAAAAACCTGTCCCCGGCGAAGATGGTGATGCTGAAGTCATGAGGGACTCCGAATCTTTGCAGCTAGAGGGAGATGGCGAAGATGGTGGCAGTGCAGATTGTAACATGGATATGAGTGTTGTAGATGGTGAGAGTGCCAACATTGATGAAGATATCAGTATTATGGATGCTTCTTTGGATGATAGGGGAGAAGCTTTAAGAGTTGTAGAGGAGGAATGCAGGGATGCAATCTCACAAATGTTGGATTCAGTTGAGCCAAGCCCACCAGTGACTCCAGCTTCAAGGAACCCTGCACAGAAGATAGAGCCGGTGGTGGAGTACATGGGCAAGGCCATTTACAAATCAACGTTGGTAGGTGAATTGAATGGGAATCCCTTCTTGTCCAAGGATCGGTTGACTCGCATCAAGCACTCTATCTACTTCAACAACGCAGAGGATTACCTTTCTATTGCAAATTCAACAACCACTGCTTTGCTCGGACTTGGCACTGATTGCGGTGTGCTGTTCATGCAATCAGCAAGTCTAGGGCAAAGCTCTGGAGTGAGAGCAGCACAGAAACGTAACCGTGGTGGTGCTCAGGTGGGACACCCAACTGCTGTGACTGCTGCCCCGGACATTGGCACTTGGTGGCTGGGCCGAGTGCAGAAAATGCGTAGGAGGGTTGGGAAAACCTGGGGGCTGTGTAGGAACCCCATCGACCTCATGGCTCACAACTCAACAGGTAAGAAGGTAAGTTCTTCACCATCCATTCAAATAATGCTAAATTAGTTCAAATCAACACCAGGGAGGAATAAGTATAAATATGATGTAACAGACACCCAATGGATTGACATAGAGAGTGTGATTTGCATTATTGCATTGTCATTCAATTCTAATAGCAATGTTTATACCCTACGAGAGACTGACCGACAGGTGCTAGATGAATTTGTATCCAAAAATACTTGAAGCACTGCAAGTTATTCAAATAGCTGTGGTTCAATCATAGAGGGCTCGAAAGTTCTGCCTTGAAGCACTGTACTCATCAGTGGTTAAGGTAACTTTGTTATGGTTCCACCATAGATGTAAGCACATATGGTGACATTGATTGCTTTAGCTAGTGGGTGGAAGCACACTACACTAGGTACACTTTAGGCAAAAATTTGAAGTACTTGAAGTGTACATTTTTTGTTAAATGTACAAACTGTACATGTGTGGGCGCTTCATTCCCACCCTTGGAATTAAGCGATCACAACCAGGCTCTAACAATTCTACTACCTACGGGTGTCTAAGCGTCAATCCATTGTGCCTTCCAAGTAATGGATCTTTTTTACTATCCTAACTATCCTACTAAGGGTTGTTTCGTTCTCTTATCCTACTTCTACTTACTGCTCCCTCTATGTGTTTCGGTTTGTTTTAATCTACTTTGCGTATTTTAATTGAGTACCTCTACTCTACGTGTTGGTATTGTTCTACTTCTACTTTACGTATTTTAATTGAGTACCTCTACTCTACGTGTTGGTATTGTTCTACGTCTACTTTACGTATTTTAATTGAGTACCTCTACTCTACGTATTGGTATTGTTCTACTTCTACTTTACGTATTTTAATTGAATACCTCTTCCTTACGTATTTGTCTTCTATACGTACTTGTATTTGGCTTAGTCTAATCCACGTCTTCTTCTACGTATTCTTTTACTATACGTACGTGTATTTGGCTTAATCTAATCTACGTCTTCTTCTACGTCTTCTTTCACTATACGTACGTGTATTTGGCTTAGTCTAATCTACATATTCTTCTACGTATTCTTCTACTATACGTGCGTGTATTTGGCTTAGTCTAATCTACGTCTTCTTCTACTCTATGTATTGGTATTCCTCTACCCCATGTATTCTTCTCTATGTTTGTGTATTCCTTCTTCTTCTTTCTATTCTAGTTGTGGTTATCTTCTTATTTGTGTTTGCTAATTGCCGGACCTTAATCCCACTTGGGATGTTAACCTTTTTATACTAATTAATTCCTAATTGCATTAACAAATTAAATCAAAAGAGAGTTGTAGAGGCTCACCTCCTTTCCGTGCGTGCTCCATGCCGGGCCTCCTTGTTCCATGCCGCCTCCATAACCTCCGCCGTTCCGTGTGCGATAGTTAGCCCTTTATTCTCAATTTATTTCCCTTCCTTTTACAATTGTGCTCCTAGACTATTTCTACACTAATCTCCTAAACTATTTCTACACTATTCCTCTAATTACCTTCTACTTCTAAACGATCCTTTAACCTAGTTCCTACCTCTAAACTATCTCCTATTCTAAGAGTTTGCAACCGGCCAGCCAATCAAATCATTGAATCAGTCCTATACTATGCGTCCAAACAGAAAACAAAGTCTATAGTTAGGCTCAAAGGCACTGTGCCAACTGAAATGAGTACAAATAAGACCATGTTCCGAGAAACCCACGTGGCGCCTCCCGGTTCGTCCGACCCCTGCGGCTGCTGACTGCGCAGGCGACGTGGCGCGGTGACGTGGCGAACGCGGTGACAACTTCAGTGCACAAAATAGTCTCTCAGTCCTAATCCGTAACGCGAAATGAAGAAAGGACGCCGGATTCGGTGTCAGCGGCAGCGCGCCGGTAAAATCGAGCACAAATAAGCCAGGGGTCCGAGACTGCCACGTGGCGCCCTTCGGGTGGGCTGACCCCGGCCGGGCTCCGCGGACTGGGGGGCTGTCCAGGGACTGCGGCGGGCTGGTTTGGGCCGGGAGGGTTCTTTCCTTGTTATTGCTTTTTTACTAGACTTCTCCTACCATTATCTCTTTAATTTTTGACGTCTTACTCACACCACAAAGCTTTTAACCCTTAAGGGATTCAAAGCTTCGCCGTCCCTACGGGACCTAATTAAATACCGTGAACAAAAGAAGAGGGAGAGGGAAAAATTTAATTGCTTTGACCCTTAGGGGGTTCAAAGCTTCGCCGTCCCTATGGGACCTAATTAAATACCGTGACTAAGAGAAGAGGGAGAAGAGAGTGTCCACACAACCTATCTAGTCCTATAGTTCAAAACTTCGCCGTCCCCTATGGGACTAACTTAACCCCGTGCCTAAGAGAAGAGGGAGGAGAGAATGTTTACACAACTTATCTAGTCTATAGTTCAAAGCTTCGCCGTCCCCTATGGGACTAACTTAACCCCGTGCCTAAGAGAAGAGGGAGAAGAGAGTGGTACAAAGTGCAAACAAACGTTCGAAGTCACCTCCCAAGTTACCCCTCGGTTCCTCACAATACTCTCCCACAACAACTCTCAATGGTACACAATACAATGAGTAATCAAGCTTAGATTGCAACAAGTTCCACCACTTGGGGGGGTCTCAAGTCCCCAAGTAAAAAACCACACTTACCAAAGGGTGTGAAAACCCCAAAAGACCATCAAAGGCTCCCTTGGCATCAAAAGCCAAAGGAAATCCGGCATAACCCGGGCCCAATAGTCTCCTCCTCCCTTCAATGGGTAGGAGTGAGAAAAGAGAGAGAATGAGAGGAGAATGCCGCCCCTTTTATACCCAAAAGGGAGCAACACTCCCCCCTTAATCTACTAAGAATAACTAGATGAGGGAAATTAGGAGGTCCGTACATGTTTACCCCTCCCAAATCTAATTATCCGCCTAAAATCTACACAATTTGAATTGGGAAATTCAAATCTTACCTAACCTTACAAGAACTTGCAAAACCGTCTAATTTACCTTCCCCAAAATCTACAAGTTCTCACATGGGAGAGGTTCCCATGTGTTCCCACCTACTTAATTTGAAATTACTTACACCAAAGCACATGAGCCACCTCCACTAACTTTTTGAGGTGGTACTTGCTCCCACATGTGCCCGGAGTTCCCCACACGTTCCCTACGCGTTCCCCACGGCTAATGGGGCCCAAACTCCCCAAAAATGCATTGGGGGGCCTAAAACCCCCATTTCTTCTCCATGTGCTGTCCCCAAAAGGCTAACTTTTGGAGTTTAGCTCCAAATGGCAAACGGATTGCGCCATTGGCTCCGGAAGGCCATAATTAGCTTAAGGGGAATCCCTTACCCCTTAAACTATGTCCCAATTCTCGAGGAATCTCAGTGTAAGCTGGGATCAAAGTTGGGATAAATTCCCAACTTTTGGAGTTTATCAATTTTGGACCCTAAACCTCCACCAATCTTCCAAGTAGAGGCAAGGGGGTAGGAATAGACCCAAAATAGGCTCCGTTCCGATGTCGTATGGCCCCGGTACGCCGGTCAATCGCCGCTTTCGTCATTTAATTTGTCAGTTGGGGAGGAATGTCGCCGATTCGGGATCTTCCAACTATCGTTTCGTCTTGAAACTTGGGGAAGCGCTCCGTTGGTGTGAAACCGCCTTGCCGGATTTTTAGTGGGATTTTACCGCACTTTGGGATATTCTTTCGAATTCCCACCCAAAGTCACCGCGGTTGACCGTCTGGGAAAATATCCAAACAATGTCGGAAAATTCCCAAACTTTAGAGGGGACCACCCATGGGATCCCCCCACTTGGATGCAAATCTGCATCCCCACTGTGTGCTCCTAGAATTAGGAAATCGCCGGTACCTGCATTTCAAGGTTAGTATTTTATCCGTACTCTCTTCGATGCTATGGGGAGTGGGGGATTCCTCCTAGATCCCCCTATGAGGACTTCCTAGCCTAGGCAGGGCCTTTTTAGGCTGCTTATCCTAATCCTGCATGTCTCTATCAATTTGGCGTCTATTTAGCTAAGACTAGGCCCGTTTTGAATGTAAACTATCCTAAATCCCACCTAATGACCAAATGGCACATTGGTATGTGTAATGCCAATATAGGTTTAATGCCCTTTTGTGGGTGTTATGAGCCTAACTACGCCTTAGTTTATGTACAAATTCGAAAAAAGAACCCGTGAGTTCCCGGTGACGAATCGGGGACTCACAACATGTCATCGTTAAATGTCAGCCGTCGATTTCAATACTGCGCGCCACGCGATCTGCAGATCGAGATGGCCCAATCACAATCAAGACGCGTACAGCCATCGGTCACTCGAGGGTTTTGACTGGCTATAGGCGGTTATCTTCGTCTCTCTCCTCTTGGGGTCTGCCTTCGTCCCCATTTTCTTTGTTTGTTAATGAGTTTCCTTTCTTTGTTTATTGCGCCCTCTTGTTTTGTGTTTAGAGTTGTTATTTTGTCAATGGACTTTGGTCGCTATCGCTGCTCTCTCTTTCTCTAGGATATTATGTTGTTTTGTGGTCCTAGATTTAGTTAGCTGCTGTTGCGCCCTTTTTTTAGGGTGGTTTGGGGTTTGTTTGTGTTTATGGGATCTAGGGTTTAGGCTACGCTCTCCTTTTTCCGAGTGATTTGGGGTTTAGCTCTACTCGTAGAATTTGTTAGGTGCCGCCTTTCCTTCCAGTTTTGGGGTTTTGAAGATAACTTATCATTTGGGGTCTTAAGAGTTTGTGACATTTACGCTTTGAGGGCGTGTTGTTGTCATTGTTGGACAAGCATTTCTCTCAATTGGAAGCTGGGGACGAGCCTCTCTTGGCCCGCGCAAGTTGTAGACTAGCTTTTTGTAGCACAGCGGTGTTGGAAACAAGTTGTTTTTTACACACGGGAGTTGGACTGTTGGAGAGAGGTGTGTTCTTTTTTGTGCCAGCTTCGTGTTGGACACGCGGTGAGGATGAGATGGCGTAGTAGAACCAGTATTTGTAGACAAGCTCGAGCTGGCTGAAAACACTAGTCTTCCAAGCACCCCCACAGTTGCTTTGCTTTTCCAGGTAGTACATCTTCTTCATTAGCTTTGTTTTTCATTAGTTTTCAATTCTTAGGATTTTAAAGGTGAAGTGTTTTGGTGTGAAATGTCTTCTTTTGGTGTTTTAGTTGACTGAAAGCAATATTTCTTTGAATGTTTTTCTAGGTTGTAGCAGTGCGGGAGGCTTCACAACAGCTCTGAATCCACCGCATTTGCCGCCATTGTAGTTTCGAAACTGCCATTACCAAGAGTTTTCCTACGCTGGAAGTAATTGAAGCTAAAGGTGCGTTTTGTGCTTCATTTCATCGTGGATTATTGTTGCACTATCTTTTTCCCACCCTAGTTTAGGATTGTTTGGATCACTGTAATAATTTCTGTAGTAGTTTTAGGGTTTCTTCATTTTTATTCCCTACGTGCACATGTGGCTTCAAAGTTGTCTTAAGGTTTCTGAATTGCAAAAACAAGATTGTATTCTAGTTGGCTCATGCGGTGCATAACGAGTAATGGCTTAAAATATAGTTTCAGATTTGCATTTGCATTGACATTGTAAGTATATTTCGTCCACTCATCTGAAGTCATTAGGTTTTGAGAATGTTTAGTTCAAGCCAGTAGGCTACAATGAGAACAATGAAGTGTTGGGTAAAGGTTCACTTGATATGGAAAAGGTTCACTTCATATTGAAGCATTCTTTTGAGAATAATTGTCTGAGCAAGGTCACTGCTGTGTTTATAATTTACCTCTTTTTCTTCTTTGACTATTTTGTTTCTGCTTATCTACAAGAAGATCTATCTGAGGTAGTGCTGAATTATCTATTGCATTGTTAGGACTGCTAATTTTTGTTGTTATGTGTCTGCTTATTAGGTCTACTAGAATGTAATCCTCCATTTTGTTTTTTGTAATTTTGTTTATGAATGTTGTGTGTAGGGAATTTTCATCTCAATCAAAACTGTGAAGAAGTCACCACATACAGCGGATTTAGGTCTGCTACAATGACAAAGAAGGCGACCGAATCTGCAACAAGAAGCAAATCGGGACTGTCTTCTGCAAGCAAGGGCAATGATAGCAAAGGTGATAGCCAATTTCTTAGCGTGGCTGAGATTGAGGCCCTCTTGGACAATTTAAAGCAACCTCCTGCCGTAATGCATTGGCATGATTTCAAATCAGCATACGGGCTGGAAGAAGATGGGGTGAATCCTCATAGATTGAAGAAGGACAAAGATGTCCCAGAGGAGTGGATGACCGAATTGTTTGGTAAGGCTCAAGGCGATAAGGGGCGGTCTGGATACAACTGGGTCGATTGCAAAGTCCCTGAAGTAGTTGCAAGGGTCAAGTATTTGCATCCTTTGGTCTATCAAACAGTTGACTTGGAAATCCCACGGACTCTGAGCTGCCAGTTCGCTCGTGGAGTTGTGTTTGAGTACCATCAACGAGAAAAGACACAAAAACAGAAGGTTAATTGGTGCAAGTTTGGAGAGGAGACGAATTTTCACCAACGAGCGAGATATGAACAAGACAAAGCAAAGCTGGAGTATGCAATTAATGAAGGTCTCAATGTGACAAAATCCAGTTGGAGAAAGATCAAGACACCTCTCCAAGTCAAGATGGAGGTGAAGGTCGAGTTAGGAGAGGGCCCTTCTCGGAGGCTATCTGATGGTGGAGCAGTGAGTTCTTGACTTTGAATTCCTATTTCAATTATTTCTTATTGTTTGTATTTTCTAATTATTCTTTGTACTCTGTTCTTCTTCCTTATTTTATATAGATGGGAATGTCCAATTTTGTGAATGAACCTAATTACTTTCAGCTTGTATGGGTTGCAGCCAGAATGTGTCCAACATCTATCCCTCAATCCTGCCAAGCTTTCAAAAGCAGAAGGGGGACCTGCATCTAATTCTTCTCGGAACAATTTGGAGTATATGGAGAATCTTCTGTGTGTATTGGCAATGGAGGTAGAAGCACTGAAGGTTAATTCCAGCACTACAGAAGCAGAGAAGGAAGAGGCCGGAAGCAGAGTTCGGGTTTTGGAGTTGGTGTGTGATTCATTTGGTGCAAAGCTGCAATCTGTAATGAAGATGGATTCCGAATTAAAAAAGTCAGATCCCCCTGACTTGGTGGGACTCAAGAACAACGAGGCAAGGAAAGCATTGTTGGAGGAGGTTGTGGACGAAAAGAAACTGGAGCTGAATACTTTGAGGATGGAAGCTGCTAAGTTGGAGCATGCAACTCTCGAATGCCTGAGACTCCTACGATTGAAGCAGATCATGCTCTAGGGTGTGAAGGTTGAGTGCGAACTGTTGAAGATGGGGAAAGCAAGTCCCGGCTTCAATCCCACGCCTATTGTCTACCCCAGCCACAAGGTTGAGGACGATGACTTAGGTGAAATCATGTTTTTAAAGATCACCATTTGCTCGCTTTGTGGTTTTGGATTCCCTAAGAGTGATATCATAGTCAGTAGTTGTAAGCACATGTATCATCCTTTCTGTGCCAAAATTGTGTATCAAAGTGGCAATAGATGTGCTGATCTGAATTGTACACAAGTTTTGGTAGATCCTGATTGGTTCAGGAGTTTGGGAGTTGGTAAAGTAAATGAAGAATTACAGCAGAGGGCTGCCTTGTTACATTGTGTTGAAGAAGATGCACAACTGTTGGCTAAACGAGCTGAGAATGCACGGTTAAAGTATCCAAACACAGGTACGTGACAGTTGCTTTAAATTCTTTGTGTTTTTGTTGTTGCACTAATATGATTAAATTTGGTTTAGATGCATGGAAGCACTCTCATAACATGTAGTGTAAAACTTTGTATAATCTCTGTAGTACTATTAGTATTCATTTTGGCAATCTATTGTAGTATTCATAACATTTACAGTGTCCAACAGTAGTGCATATGGCCTGTGAGTATTTGTAGTCATCATATGTACATATTTGGGGTTCTCCTACTGACGTCTTTGTACTCTTAGTTAATTAGAATACATTCTTTATAGTTATACTTTGTAATATTGCTAATTCTAACTACTTAGAGTACATCTCTTCAGTTGCTTAGAATATATGTCTAATTGCTTAGAGTACATGTCTTATTGCGTAGAGTATATGTCTAACTACTTAGAGTATATGTCTAATTACTTAGAGTATATTTCTAACTACTTAGAGTATATGTTTAACTACTTAGAGTATACACCTAACTACTTAGAGTATATCTCTAATTACAATCGTACACTCTATCAATTGGAGAGGTATTCATTATACAGTGCAATAGTAAACACTGTCAGTTCACAGGTATGCATAATACTTTTAGATGTCATTGTAGTACAAGATACTACTAGAATAATACTTTTTGTACAGTCGTGGTGCTTACCTAATTTGTATCTAACTTGTTTTTTTTATAATCACCCAACTCCAGTATTTGATCTGTATACTCCAGCACTTGTGAAGGTGGTTTTCTTTGCTTTTTATTGTTTGCTAGAATTGGGACTAACTAATTGAAATTTTGTATGAAATTCCAGATTCTTCTATGAAGGCCTCTTCCTACATGATCACTCCTAATGCTAGTTTAAGGGATAATAATAGTCAAGCTCTCTGCAGTACTAAAGAGAGAGGGCCAGATCGTAGGAGTAAACCTAATAGGCCTATGGTGACACTCGAGACTCAGGAATCAGTCGGGGGAGTATCGAAGTCAGGTATGTCTCATGGGATACCGAAAACCCCTAAACCTCCTAATTTTCCAGTACAGAAGAATCAAACAAAGGTGTTCGAATGTTTTGACGAAGGGAGGGGTCGTGGCAAAGCACCTATCAACGAGCCAGAACTCACAGACGAAAGTAGTTCAGAAAGTGAGCATGGTATGTGTTCCTTTTTTATAATCCTCTTTCAATTTGATTTAGCGTTCAAGCTTTAGGAAATCCTATTAGGATTATAGGATTAATGAAGTTTCTTTTAATGGTTGCAATGTTTGTTTAAGAGTCCAAATTCTATCTTCATTTGTGTCTTAGGCAACAGCTGCAGTTTGCAAAATTTTGGTCTATTAATGTATTTTTGTGTTTTCTTCTTCGGAATGCAGAGGTAGTCCCTTGTTTACACTCTTCTTCTGGTACATCTTCAAGGAGCTGAGACGACATGGACATTTCAGCTGAAGAAGGCAGACCACAACATGAAGATGAAGGGGTTGAGGTGCAAAGTGTACATGCTACGGTAGCAGTACTGGAAAAGGAGCCCACGCCTAAGGATGTGCAACTCCATGAGCCATTAGTTGCAGAGGTTCCAACGCTACAAACTGCCACAGTGTTTGAGACAGCAGAGATGGAGAAGGATTTAGTGTCCTCGTTGACAACAATTAAAACTCTTGCAGCATCCAATGTTGTGCCCCCCATCACTTCTTCAGAAACCTTGTTGCCAACCGTGGACAGTATTGCAGAAGAAACAACAGTTTTGGACAAAGATTTGGAGAAGTCTGCAACGAAGGATCATAGGACTGGAATGAATGTCAAGGATGTTCAATTACGGTCTAGTAGAAGGAATAAAAGGAAGGCTACAGAAGACTCGAGCGGAGCTTTGAAGGCTGCTGGAGGGGAAACGGGCAAAGCTAGGAGTCCTGCAGCCACAGACCCAGAAGGTATTGAACCGTTGGCCAAGAAGACAAGACCCTTACCGCCTACAGGGGTTGTAACAAGGGGTAAACGAGCTGCTCCTACAGAAGATAACCTGGGGCAGAAGCAGAGGAAGGTTGATGATCTCTTAAACTAAGTGCTCCGGGGGAACTGACAAACAAAAGTCTTAGTGTAGCCTTACCTTTACCTATTAGGGTAGTGTAATGTGCTCCTACAGATTGTCCATTTCCTCCCCTTACCTATGATGCTTGTATTCAGGGCAAACATTTGATGTACACTACAATTGTATGCCCTGCTCTTCTAATGTATTGGCCCTGTTTACATGTTGTTATGTTTTATTATTGTGTATCTCTAATTTTTGTGATCTGATTCTGTTACTTGTGGAGTCATGCCAGGACCCACAGCATATAAAAGAAGATCTGTCAAGGGGTCTTGAATGCCAACCAATTCCAGTGTTGAGGTCTGCAAATGGGGCATCTCCCCCTAGAGACTTCCAATATATGACTAGAAGTATAGTTTCCAAAGCTGCTTCTGTGAAATCAACTTTGGATCAAATCGAATGCAGTTGTAGTAACTGTGGAGACTCTTGTCTTGCCATTGGCAAATCATGCTCATGTTATGCAAAACTTAAGGAATTTGCCTACTTGCCGGGAGGAATCTTGAAGCCCAAGTATCTTCAACAGGTAATGTTCAAAGGAAAAAAAGGTTGTCATGAGGAGATAGTTTAGCATAACTTCTGAAGTTTATGAATTGGTGCTTTCATGAGAGTTTCAGCGTGCTTGGATATAATATATGTGGACGTGTGAGTCAATATATTACTCCTACTTCTGTTCATGAAGTTGGACATAGTAATTTCACGTGCTTAATTTTGTTGTAATCGTCCTTGTTTGTAAATCACCTTCTACAAATTATGTAATCGAAATCACTCTCACTTAAAGAATTCCTTGTTCAAAACTATTTTGGGCATGGTCTGTCAGGTACACACACTAATCAGAATCATGTAGGGGTCCCACAAGATATTCTAATGTGCTTGTAAATTGCTACTACATGTAGGCAAATCACAGCGAAATCTTGTACTATGCCAAAGGAGAAGGATGCTTCCATCCGGATGAGGGAGACACAACAAATTCTGAGGAAGCAACGTGTCATGGCCATATGTCACGTCTCTTTATTGAAGAATGTAATATCAAATGTCAATGTCATGCTTTGTGTGGGAATCGTGTGGTTTAGCAAGGCATGAAATGCAAGGTTGAGGTGCATATTCTGACCTACAGGATTATAGTAGTGATTCATGTTTTAGAATCCATGAATTTATCATTGTGAGTATTCTAACTTCAGCTTTTACATTTACTTTTGATTGTCACGACAAGGAATTGGAGAGCGCTCAAGTTGAGATTGGGCAGCTGCGGGGATTGCGCTTTCTTTTGAACTTTTTTTAAATAAATAAAAAGCAACGAATGAAATATAAAATAAATTTAAATCTTAAATTAGATCCTCCAACTGCGGCTCCCTATTTAGAGCCTGCTGCTGCATGCCAAAGTGCTTTGTTTTTATTTAGAAGCAGCTGCTGCGCCGAAATGTGAGCCAAAATTAAAGACCTTGATCTACGAAAATAGAGTCTGTCAAGCATTTGGTACGAGACAATTCCTTAGATAAATTTAGGTAATTTTCTTTTAGAAAAAACTATGTAGATAGGGTCCTTGGATTGCCACGGCGACCCCTTTCCTGCTCCAATGGGCATACTGCGCTAGTTTGTTTTATTTTCAATGATAGGTCGGTACCTCGCCAAGTTTAGGAACTTTGATTTTATGATATTAGAGTGGCTGCTCCTCTTGTTTCTGGCTTCCCATAAAGGTCAAGCTGTTTTACTTTACTAATTTCTTTAGGTCATTTTTCTATTGTAGGTATTTCACACTGGAGATCGGGGTTGGGGAGTAAGAACGAAGGTGAATTTGGAAGCTGGGAGGTTTGTTTTTGAATTGGCAGGGGAGATATTAACAAATTCTGAGATGATGCAACGGAATCAGAGATGGCATCAGGAAATGGGTTTTAAGCAATCATACTCTTTGCAATTGGATGCTCATTGGCCATCGGAATGCACAGCCACAGATAATATTGCATTATGTATCAATAAAACGTTTTTTGGGAATGTTGCGAGATTCATGAATCACAGGTAAAGTTATCCTTGCCCTTCTACTGCAATTTTGTCTTTTTTTTTCCATTGAAGTTCACTTAGTAATACATATGTTACTCACATTTTCAAATTTTCATACAGATGCGAAGATGCTAATGTTATAGACATGCCTGTGAAAATCAACGAAGGAGACAAGAGATTCTATCATGTTGCCTTTTTTGCAAAAATTAGCATTTTAGCAGGGGACGAATTGACCTGGGTAAGTTTTTTTATAACTAGTTCCTTTTTCCTTTGTCTACTTTTATTTTATTTCTTTGAACACTCTTGGCCCAAATCCATTGACAATTTGACGTTGGTCACTTGTATTTGAACTAGTTACTTTTTCTTTTTTCTTCTTTTCATTTATTTCTTTGAACACTCTTGGCCCAGATCCATTGACGGTTTGATCTTGGTTATTTTTTTTAGAACTAGTTACTTTTTTTTTTCTTTCCTTTTATATTTGTGAACACACCTAGTCCGAATCCATTGCAAAAAATAAGAGAACATAGTATAGCTAGAGTAGACAGCTGGAAGATACGACAGTCAAGGAAAGGAGAGAATATAGGAGAGCCCAAAGATAAGGCAATTAAGATGGAAAAATTTGTTTTGTGATTCTAGAAATAGCAACCAAAAGAGAACACTGTTATGGTTTTCTTGATATGTTCACCTTATAGACATGCATGAGGTTTTTGTTAACCAGATTTTTGTTTTCACTTTTAGTTTTGTGTTCATTTACAGGATTATGGTGAGGACTTTAGAACTGCCGATGCTGAACTACCTTCTTTTGCATGTTTATGTGGTAGTGCTTACTGCCGTTACAAACCCTAAAAGAAGGCTATATTTTTTATAATGTACATTACGTTGTACACAATTAGGGGGAAAGTTTTTTCATTGAAACATTATAAGGTACATTAGAAAACTGCCCTTACACATTGCATGCATACATTCTAAGTAGGTGAACTACAAAGGCTTACAAATTTGTAGTTGAAGCCCAAGTTACCTCAGATTCTTCAAACTCATTTACATTGGTGTTTGGAACTTATATTTTGCAGCAAGTTTGTTGATGGTTTGTCTTCTAGGAATTTGTGTTTAGGTGGAATGGAGCCGCCTAGAGGTAATCATTGTCTTTGCCTTTATGTAGTCTAGAATCTGAAGTTATGGATTTGATCATTGTCTTTGTCTTCATGTAGTCTAAAATCTGAAGTTTTGGAATTAGGAGAAGTTGAACTTAAATGTTCAAAGATGTGATAGTGTAATGATGTCATAGTGTAATAATGTCAAAGTCTAATTAATGGAAGTTTACTTAATGGACGTCTAATTAATGGTAATATTTTAATGACAGTGACCGCTGCGAGCTGTGACACGGGATCTTTGCCACATTGTGTGGACTGAACATGAAGAAGCGGCTTTCAAGGACCATTACTTTTATAAACCTCAGGTCTCCAAGGTTTAGGATTACAGTTTGCTTAACCAGCTTGCAATTGCGTTTTTGAAGAAATCAATTTCTGAAGAGAAGAGCTAGCTAATAAGGTCAGACACTCTGTATCCAATCATTCATCATTGCTTGTCATCATCATTCAGCATTGCTTGTCAAGTGTTGAATGCGGAAGTCTATAATTGTGCCGATCATCATTCATCATTGCTTGTCAAGTGTTGAATGCGGAAGTCTATAATTGTGCCGATCATCATTCATCATTGCTTGTCAAGTGTTGAATGCGGAAGTCTGTAATTGTGTCGAATTTTTTTGAGAGGGTCAAGTTGGATCAATAAGTGTACTTACTGTACAAATCACTCAGTACTTACTGTTCAAATCACTGGAGACTACCGCATTTCAGATTGAAATTTTCACTGTTGCATATGTGCAGGAATGAACAAGGACAGAAGCAACTACTTGCCAACTAGGTAAGACATCCTACTAAGCCAAACTTGAATTTTTACAGCGCATCTTTGATTCAGTAAACTACTTTTGAATCCGACTGGACTGCAAAGATACTAAGCCAAACTTGAATTTTTATAGCGCATCTTTGATTTAGTAAACTACTTTTGAATCCAACTGGACTGCAAGGATACTAAGCCAAACTTGAATTTTTACAGCGCATCTTTGATTCAGTAAACTAATTTCGAATTGGACTGGACTGCAAGGAAGCAAGAACTAGGAGTACGAGTATTGCTGAAGGATTGAGGAAGTTCAGTATTGGAGTGCATATTTGAGATGCTACTGTATAGGAATAGCACTGTACATTCAGGTTCCCTCCAAATTGCCATATTCCCGTTCTTCTTTAGTGCCAATCCTTTTTTTAAAAGGGTTTAAAAATGGAGGGAAGTAGAGAGGTTACTTGCAACTATAAATGGAATTGTAGAAGTTGCTTTGTAGTATATTTGAAATTGTACAAGGTATATTTATATACCGATGAAATAAATGATTCTTACATCTCAATTTTGTTTTCATTTGAGTGACTTAGATGATCTAATTTGTGTCTAGGGTCTTGCTCAGTCTGGATATCTTTCCTTTGCCTACAAAGTCCTTTGGGAGGCACTTCTAAATCAGTACAGGGCTGCTTTTTCATTTCTATTTTGCTACCTAAACTGGTGATTGAATTAGAAGGTTCCAAGTAATGCCAAGTTGATTCCAACCTGACGCATTGAGTAAATGAACCAAAATATGATGAAAGGTGGACCATATGTTGTCGGCCTTTTCGGAAATTTGGTGTCTCCGTCTTTGTTCTTCTCTTCAGTTTGTAGTGGCTGCTTTTTCTCTCCTTTGACAGGTCTGTAGAGTTCGCTGTTCCAATTTCTTGCAATGGTACTTGACATTTGATTCAAGAACAAAAAACTGTAAATGTTGAAACACTACCCTTGGATGGTATGTAATTTATGTATTATTGTATTTATATGTTTTTGGAAATTTAATTTGAATTCAAGTTAGACCATTTAATTTTTCATCCTTTTTGAGACTTAACGAAAAATGGAATCGTAATGTAATTGAGACCTAGTTGAAGCCCAAGTTACCTCAGATTCTTCAAACTTTTTTGCATGAGCAATACAAATTGTACATTTGACTAATCAATGATGAGCTTATATCCTCATTAAAACAAAGGATTTCCTCAAAGTTATTTCACAAAAATTCTAACAAACTTTTGGATGCTAATACCTCATGTTAAAATTGTGCTTCTATATACAAAATTTAATTCTATAGCACATTCTATAGATGCATCTTTAAGAGACAAAGAATTTAATTTAGTAAATTCTAAACATCAAATTGTAGACATTTTAATTAGTTTCTACAATTAATTTAGGATATCATAGGACTTTGTTAGATATACTTTATTACTTATTAGAATTTGAATATCCATGTAAAATTCACATTTGCACTCTAAGTTTGAAGAATAAAAATTCAATGAGGTTTGTGTATATTTTCATCTTTGAATTTGATATCTAATGTTTGGTTTTATTCAAAATGAAAACAAAGGCATTAGTTCATTCTCATTATTAAACTCTATATCTATATATGTATAGCTCCAATGATTGATTTGATTGAAGATATGAATTTGTCGAGGTGCAATTTAGGAGTAGAAAACCAAAGGATGATTTTAGGGTTTAGGCTAATGAAGAGAATTTTTTGACTAGTTAGTTGCTTATATACCAATACTCTTTTTGTTGTTGCCTAAAAGTGTCTCTAGACTACTCCCATATCAACAAGAATTGTGGATTCAAAAAACATGAAAGCATTGTGCGAAGAAGCACAAATGCACAATGCAGAGAAGCGCTATAAATCTTGATAAAAAATCTTTTATAATTATAAAGTCGAACTACATTTTAAGTCAATCCAATGTATGAAGCATTTTGTAACCCCAATGTCTGATCCCAATTAGTTGACCTAGCATGGAAGGCGCCAAGGCTCTTTGATTATTCAATATAATATGGCTTAGGGTTTAGGATTCAAAGTGGAGGGCTTAGGATCAGGGTTCCAGGCTTAGGATTTAGGGTATATGGTTTAGGATAATTCCAAAAAGTGTTTTTGCCTATAACCTATAATAAATAATTGAGACTTTTTCAAATGCAATTGTATTTTTGGTCTTAGTAAAACATTTTTTTTCCATTTATAAAAAAACTTATTTTTTATAGCTTCTTAGATGAATATTAATTGAACAAAATTCAGTTTACATAACCTTCATTGTCCACATTCTGGTTGAATACGTAGGAATGAATCCAATCAACTACATCATTTACTTAAAATCTTAAGATTTTACTATAATCTTAAGCCATATTAGGTATATATTGTAGTATACAGAATAGATTAATTTAACACACAAAAAACATAGAATTTGAGAATGATTTGTGCGTTAGACCATACTCTAAAGTCTAACCCAATTAAAAAGAAATATGCAATGAGGAAATGGTTTTGGCAATTAAAATCATATAGTCGAACACAGAAACAAATTATGCAATTAGAAAATGGTTCATATTTTAGTTCATAAAATGTGGCACCCAAAAAAAATGGAATATGCAAAAGTGTTTGGTGTTAGATCATATGATGTAACACAAAAACCATTTCCAAATTCCATATTTTATAATAATATTGCACCATATGATTTAACACCTAAACCATTTCCTACTTTCATTTTTTGGTGGTGTTACATAAATTGAACAAACACCAAAACGAAAGTCATATTCCATATTTTGTTTGGGAGCCAAAACTCATATAACTAAACATATTAAAAAATATGCAATGTGGAAATGGTTCTAGTGTTAGTTTTGGTGTTAAACATTCATCTTTAAAAAAATTTATATTTTAACAACACTACCCTTAGAACTTCAGAAGAAAATATCATCATTTAGAAAGGCTTGGTGAAACTGCATTCTAATTTTCTATTTTGTATTATCCTTAAATATTTGATCCTAATTAGTTCATCTCAATTACTTGATCCCAATTGGTTGACTTGCTGTAATATTACTTAACATGGTATGCAATTAATTGGCTTGGCATGCGAATCGTTGACCGAGGTCCAGATACAGCTTAACTGGCAATTTACTAGTCAGAATACAACTTTTTCTTTGGGACCAAATGCCAGATCCGTCAGAACACACTTTTGTTGAGCATTTAGTGGTCAAGGCAGAGGGTTCAGGGTCAGGGTTTCAGGCTTAGGGTTTAGTATTTACAATAATAAATACTTAACCCTAAACTCACAATTTAAAATTATCATCAAAGATTTTTTTTTAAAATTTGCTAAAACGAAATTCTAGCCCTAAAAAATAGGAGACAAGAATACAAAGGAATAATAGAAGGGTTTAGGGTTTAGGGTTTAGGGTTTAGGGTTAGGTTTAGGGTTTAGGGGCCAATGTGAAGTCCTACAATTTATTAAGAAAAAATGGGGCTCTAAAGAAATTAAAAAAACTATGTCCCCTATTTCCTTTCTTTCTCTTGTGGCTTTCGATTGGATGCCACGAGCAATAGATAAATGATTATGATTTATTTACTCACATTTATAATGCTAAGTGTCAACTTAAAATCTTGTTTTTCTAATGTTAAATTGACCATAAACTTTGGTTCACAAGAACTAACAAAACTTGGTCACTTCAAATTTGACAAAACTTGGTTACGTGACCAATCAAATTAAATTCTTCCTTCAATTTATTCTTTTTATTTACAAGGATGCTTCTTTATGTCAAAGATGTATATATGGATGTTACCCATATGTAATATACCTAAGCAATTGAATTAAAATAAAATTCATCACGAACATTTTCTAACCAATTATTACATAAATCTATGATTTTTTAATGACACAATTCATGAATTTTTCTAAAATTATTTTCTAAATGTAACACACAACCACTTCAAAATTGCATTTTTTTGCTATTAGATCATATGATCTAACATTGAGAGCATTTCCAAATTGCATATTTTTGTGTGACCTAGATCATACCCTATAACCAACAACCATTTCTAAATTGCTTTTTTTTTGTGTTAAATCATATGATCTAATACCAAAATGGTTTCCGAGTTGCATATTTTATAATAATAAAAAAACCACTCTAAAGGTTTGGCCGAGTTTTCGAAAAAATTCTTAATGTATTTTATTTCCAAAGTCTTAATCACATTAAGTCTATTTTTTTATCAAGTTTCTAAAAAGGCTTATAATGCAAATTAATAAGACAACATAATGCTGGATGAAAAGTTTATTTGTAATACCATACCCTAATTCCATTACAATTGTATGCCCTATTCCATATTGCATTATTCACGGAAAACTAAATCATTAACCATAGTAACATCCATTTCTGAAGTTAGTACTGTAAGTGACATGTGGCATATTGTGAAAAAGAAAGTCATTTCTC
Organism: Thuidium tamariscinum; assembly: GCA_947034885.2. NCBI lineage: Eukaryota > Viridiplantae > Streptophyta > Bryopsida > Hypnales > Thuidiaceae > Thuidium > Thuidium tamariscinum. The sequence goes on along the minus strand of OX344752.2, from coordinate 20,589,734 downwards.
ACTAACTACACTAACATCCAAAATAGAGGTTAGTGCAATTAGTAACATGTGGCATATTTGAGCAAAGAAACCCTTTGTCTTTAACCACACTAACCTCCAAAATAGAGGTTAGCGTAGTTCATGATATGTGGCATATTTTTTTTCCCATTTTTTTTCCCCCAACAAATACTAACCTCTATTTTGGAGGTTAGTGTAGTTAGTAGAATTTGAAAAGAATTTATAAACTAGATAATTACACTTATGTCAAAAATATACATTTAGTAGAATTAGTTTTTGGGGGTCTACTAGGGGGTTGATGTAATTAATTTTAATTTTTCATATTATTGTGTTGAGGTTAGTACTGTAAGTGACATGTGGCATATTGTGAAAAAGAAAGTCATTTCTCACTAACTACACTAACATCCAAAATAGAGGTTAGTGCAATTAGTAACATGTGGCATATTTGAGCAAAGAAACCCTTTGTCCCTAACCACACTAACCTCCAAAATAGAGGTTAGCGTAGTTCATGATATGTGGCATATTTTTTTTCCCATTTTTTTTCCCCCCAACAAGTACTAACCTCTATTTTTGAGGTTTAGGGTTGTTAGTAGAATTTGAAAAGAATTTATAAACTAGATAATTACACTTATGTCAAAAATATACATTTAGTAGAATTAGTTTTGGGGGGTCTACTAGGGGGTTGATGTAATTAATTTTAATTTTTCATATTATTGTCTTGAGCAGGGTTTTTTTTTCATTTTTTGAGAATAGCCACAATGGCGATTTAAATTGTTATAGTGGTGCTCCAGAATTCAACATTCATCCACATATTGGATACAAAATATCACATTAACACATATTACATGTTTATCATTTGATTTTCATCCAAAATTTGGCAATTCTCATCCAATTTTTTTTTAATGTGAAGTTTTTTGGCGATTTCATCCAAAGTTCTTGGGGTTTGATAGGGTTTAGGGTTGAGGATTGAGGGTCCTCCTTTGGTGTCCTTTGAGTAGTTTCTTTGCTCTTTTTTCCTCTCTTCTGCTCTTTTTCTCTTCGTTTGCCAACTATTCATGCTTGGCGTGTATTGGTTCTTTTGGTTTCTAATGTAATGCAATGGTTTCTTCCCATTTGTTCAAAAAAAAAAAAAATTGGAAGTAGTTGGCTTCTGCTAGTTGTTCCCAAAAAATAAATAAAAAACTACCCGGAAATGGTTTGTTTTCCTATCCAAATTTTTTTTTCAAAGTGGGTTGAGAATCTGCTTTGAGTTAAATTTTCAGTCAGCTTTATATGCCCATGATGCAAATTGAAGGAATATGAATCAAAAGAGGGTATTAAATAGAAGTCAGCGTTCCTTGTCGGCAATATGCACTGTTGGGCAACAATGCCAATCTGAACATGCGGTGGTTGATTTCAGCATCATGACAAAAGCTTCCGAAGTGCTTGCATTGGAGTCCATCATAAAGGAATCAATGACTGCTAGTTAAATCTAACTTTATCACAATGGAATAAAGTGGCTAATTCTTTTTTTGGTGCTTATAGCCCTTCAAAAGCATGGCCCCGCGCAGCAAAAGACTGCAATTCAACACTTTAAAAGGTCGAAACCTTCCACGTGTTAAACACCGAAGAAAAGAGGCCCCTGAGCGGGGTTTGAAAGAAAAAAAAAAAGAAGAAGAAATGAGACGAGACGGACGGATGAACGAGTCCCTGCCTCCCTGAAACTCTCTGCTGCCGCAGCTGCAGTGCTGCCTATCAGAGGCCCCACAAAATGTATGCTAAATGGACTCTTCCATGTCACTTTTAAAAAAATGGAATGATGGCACTTTTCATTACAACTAGGGTGGCCCGTGCCGTTGCCACGGTCTAATTTTTTTAATGTATAGAAACTTCAAAATTCAATAACTTTCAAGCTGTAGGTCGGAACACCATGAATCAAAGCCCGTGCACCCCTCCTCGCCGAGGGCTTTCCGATGGTACCAAACACGCACCCGGGGGACTCATGGTCCGGGAGATCTCAACGTAACAAACATCCAAACAAACAAATAGCCTATCTTCATAGGGGGATTTTCATGAAATTCTCAATAGTCGAGACGTGTCTTCCACCTTCAATTTTTAATGGAAAAGAATTTATGTCACCATCCTATTCTGAGAAGTTCAAATGAATATCGTTAATTGATAAATTCAGAAGCCAGCAAAGCCTTTTTAATTTTTGAATATGTGTTCAATGCTTCTTAGTTTTAGACTCAACTGTGTCAACGCTAGAAGGCCACTGGAATGAATGTACCACCTGTGTTTCATATACAACACTTATCACTTTCATTCCATTCAATAAGTTTTTTTTTTGAGGATTTAGAAGTAAAAAATTTTACTGTTATAGAATGTTCAAGCTACAAGTATATCAGCCTATAAAAGTATGAAAGATGGAACTTGTCACCTCTTACAATTAGTCAACTTCAATTCATCTTTCACATTAATATTTCCACTAAGCTACAGACGCGCAACCAACTGACTGCCTTTAATATGTGTATTCCACACTTGACAAGTTGTAGACTACAACCTTTGAAACAGTCATGACTAGGAGGGGAACAAACAAAATTTTTAATTCACTGCTTTACGTTTAAAACCACTTGTGAAATAACAAAAGAGTAATATATTTATATAGGAAATCCAAACGTGAAATTCTCTAGCCACACATAAAATGATGAAAAAAACAATCCAAACTGTTAAGCTACCAATGACAATGAACTTGTAAGCCCAAACTCTTCAAACCACTACCCTAAACCTGAACCCCCAAACTCAAAACACTAATCACCACATCTTCACTCATCGTTCTGTTCCATCTACTCTCTCAGCGATTGCTTTATGACTTCAATTACTTCGGAGGCAATCTTGTAAACTGGTTCACCTCCCTTCACCCGGTAGGAAGCTTGCTTCATAGTGAACTTGCAGGCTTGAACTAGATGAGCGCCAACATGAGCAGTTACAGAATTCTCCAAATACTTGTATGTCTCTTCTCCGCGGCCGAACTTCTTGTAGTAAGTCCCTTCTATAACATAGTCACCTGCCTCATATTTGCCATCCCATGGGCAATGAAGCGGACTTGTGAGTTGATACTTGCGTCTCTGGCATTGGAGAATGTAGAAATCGACGCCGTCATCATTGTCGAACTCAGCAGGAACGACAAAGTTGTCTCCAACCTCTACGAGGTCGCCTAGTTCCCCACCAGTACCTCCGGAAGCTGTGGATTGTCACCACACAGTATAGTCAAGACTGTTTCAACCATTATCATACAAAGAGTCCTCTTTTTGAGCACACATGAGCAGTGAGATTAGTAGCAGTAAGGTTTAAAACAAAGAACCGAATGGCTACTATTGTCAAAAAATATATTAAAAAAATTGAAGGCATTGATGGACAAATCACAACTTCTTGGTTGTTCAAGATTTGTAATTTCAATGAATGAGTTTGGTGAGCCTAAAAGAAGCTGGAGTGGTTTGGCAACAGAGTACCATGACACACGGCAATTCAATTCCTTAGATAGAGATTGAACAATCAAATAAACTATGAATGACTCATACCTGCAAACTCAAAGTCATCAGGATCTTCTGGATCTTCAGGTCCTGCGTTGGCACTTCGGGGTTGCATCTTCACAGCACGCCATGCTCGTACGTGGGCCTTTTGCTCGCATTTCTCCTAGTCCTTCTCTATACATGGAAGACAGAAACAGGAAAGCTTCCTCACCAATAAGCGTGTACTATCGGAAGATGAATTTCCCATGACTGAGTGTAGGGAACGGGAACCAGGAAGGGTATTGCATGCAAAGCTCCGCCGCCTATCAACCTCAGACTCTCCAATGTGCCAGAATATTCACTCAACGTTGGTAGTAGTACTACATGCATGGGAACTACGAGGCCTAGTGGAGAATCCTTCTTGCAAAAACTCAACACATTGATAAGCGTTTTGCAAAGGGCGGTCAGGGTTTTTAATTTGTTCTTGTTGAAGTGCACGCTTCACAACGGCCCCTACGCCATCCCATTCCCCTGCATCGATTATCAGAAGTTGCATAATTATTGATGACAGTCCTAAACCAACCCAAACTGAATCAGTGAAGTGAGCATAACAAAGAAAAAAATTATAGAATATACGAGATTGCAATTGGAGTACACGTGTTTACCCTTTCCATGACCAGAGGCAAAAAAGTTCCACATCATGATGCACCTTCCTGTCAAACTTGGATATCGAGCTACAAAATACAGAGCTGTAGCCCCTTTGAATTGACCAGCACATCCATCGTTGAACACCCAGTGCTCAAATGGCCTCTCTCCGGTATTCACAATCCATTGCCAATGGAGAAGGAGACAATGTTGAATGAATAGTGAATCGTGCTTCTTGTCGTCAGAGACATAGTAATGAGTGTGCTTGGTAATCACAAGTTCACCTTCATCAGATCGCTCTTTTTTCAAGGTAATGTGAACAAGCAAAGACACAGACTGAGACATGTAATACATAGATTGTACCTCGTTTTGAATTTGGAAATCATAGTTATCAGCAAAGTCAATGTGTGAAATGAGCACCCCTTCTGGAACATTGGCCATCATCTCTTTGCATTGTTGGTCTTGCCAATTTGCAATGAAGTTGTGCTTTATGAAAGCCACCACTTTGGGCTTCAAATATGAAATGAATTGTGGCAAGGCATATTTTTGATTTTTTTCCTTTAAGTAGGTTTTGGGAACGGAAGTCAGGAACTTAGCAACCGGAATTTCTCATAGAACGGGTAAAATCCTGCAATAGTACCGGATAATTTTGTAGTGACCAGTCACGGAATAAATCCGGTCCATGATAATGGAAGTCCGGATCGGAAAGGATTCCGGACCCTTTCCGGAGAGAAACGGATTCTATCCGGATTCAGTTCTTGATCCGGACCGGACCTTTTCCGGACTTGGACCGATCGGATAGGAACGGAAACGGATGATCAGGACCGGAATACCGGATCCATTTCGGGAAACTATATAAGGCCTGACATTTTCAGTTGGCCCATTTGCTCTCAGGCGCCTCGTTGTGTGTTTTTTAACCCTCAGCGTTTTTCGCCTTTTCTGTGAGTTTGTCTTTTTGCGCGTGTTTGGTGGCGCGGCTGTCAGTGTTTGCGGCTGGTGTTAGTCAGAGCGAGCAGTTGTCAGCGGCGCGGGTTTCAGACTGTGCGTTGAAGCACTGGTGTGCGCGGGAAGACTGTGTGTGTTCTGTGCAGGTGGTTATTACGGGCGGATTGCCTTTGTGTTTATGTTGTGAGTGTGTGTGAGGAACGGGACGTGCGGCTAGGAGAGAAGTGAGGTAGTGTTTCCGGATAGTTGCCATGCCGCAGCTACGCCGGAAGAGGAACGAGTCCACCACACCCCCACCCCCAGGAGTACGCCTGAAGAAAGTAGTTCCGCTCATCCCTTCTACAGAGCCGGAGAGAGGCAATCTGATGGAGGACCTGACCACCATGGGTTGCCTAGGGTTAGCAGAGATACCCTGGGGGTTCAAGGAGGAGAAGATGGTGAAGGAACTGATGGGGAAGGTGTCGAATCAGTTCGACAACACGGAGCGGGGAGTAGCGCACAAATGGACGGAAGAGCACTGGAGGGCCGTGTACGGATTCAGGCACCAGGGGCACGGACCGGCCGGGAGGAAGGTAGACTTCCTCCAAAACAAGTTTAGTGGCACCCCTCACCCGAAGGACGGATACCGGATCATGGACTGCAACGAAGACAGGCATAGACGCCTGTTGAAGTTTCTGCTTCCGGTCCTTCATCCGGAGAAACCAACCCGGATCACGATCGGCCTGGCCAACACCATTTTCGGTGCTCTGATCGGAGACCGGAAAGTAGACTGGGGCCGGATCATCCAGGAGCTGGTCGGCCGGTTACTGAGGAACCTCACAGGGAGCAGGGCGACCCCGATCTCTCCCTACCTCTTCCACCTCTATCACAGCTTACAGCTCTCACGGATACGGAGGAAAAGACTTGGTGCGCTCAGGAGATAGTCCTGAAGTACGGAGAGTCGGAAACGGATGACGAGGAGACCCCCTCCGATTCCGACTCGGAAGAGGAGGACAAAGATGAGGAACCGGAAGCTCCTCTCGTGAAGCGGCATAAATCAACACCGCCGAACACGAGAGGATCACCTCCGGTCCGACGGAATCCGGCCACGGAGGACAGACCGGGACCGTCAGAGCCGGGGCCATCCGAACCGGCACCGAAGGCGAAGGGCCCTAAGGATCCGTTCGACAGATTGACGAAGATCCTGTGTGACATCCGGGCAGATTGGGAGATCAAACGGATTATCCTGGAATCTATCGCGGCTATGGTTGATGGCCAACCGGATAGAGATCTTCCGAGCGTAGTGGGGAATTGCATCGCCTCCCCCACGGATCTCGCCAAGTTGGAGGCGGAAAACCGGAAACTTCAGGATGAAGTTGACGATTTGAAGGCGGAACTCCTTGTCCTCAGGGAGAACGAGACCGCTACCAAGGAGATGGCGGCGGAGACCATCAAAGTGGTGGAGCACGTGAAGGCGACGTTCAGGGAACCCGGATCGGCAGTCATCAGGGCTCGCTTGTTTGACGAGGAGGTGCACAAGGAGAAGAAACTATCCGGAAGCCGGATAGCTCGGATCCTTACCGACTTCTCCGATCGGGTGGAGGCAACTCTGGTGCAAGTTCGGGAGGCAGCCGACCAGATGGAAGACTGCAGTCGGAGGCTGACGGAAATTCCGGTCAGACTATCCGATCTGTCTCTACCGGATCTTTCCGAAGGGTTGCCTCAGAGGCCAGGGAAGGACAGGACGCCGCAATCCAAGAAGTCGGGGCGAGCGTCAACGGGTAACCGGGAGGCGGCAATTCAGTTGTCGGAGTCTCCTGCGAGTCCGGATATTGGAGCTCCGGTTGCAATAGACGGGGAACGGAATCGGAACCTCACCGAGGTCTTCGAGCAGATCAGCAGGGCGGAAAGCCCGACTATAGGATCTAGGGTAGCAGGGCCGAATACGTAGGTGTTAGATTTTCCTGTTTTTGTAGTTTTTGACTTAGGAACGGATTAGGAGGAAATTCGGTCCGGTTTAGGAACTTGGAGCGGGTTGGAATCCGTTCCAGTTCAGAAGTAGGTAGGAACGGATCCGCCGAGCGTTAATTGCGGCGGACTTGTATGGCGCTTTTTGCTTTTTGCTGATTATTTAAGTCAGTCCCCTCGTGGTGGACTGGGAGTCTTTTCCTTTGCATTATCTTTGTGTATTTTATTCTCTCTTGCTTTGCGCGTGTATCTCCCGAGTTTGGCAGGGCGGCGTGATGCGGAGTTAGGAAGGCGCAAGTGGTTTTGCAGGCGACATTCTCCCTTTGGTGTTTATTTTCCGTGTTTGGGTATATGAGAACGGGTAGAGAAGAGTTGGGAGTGTAATTCTAGTGCCTCAACGCTTCTAGGACTTAAGATTCCGGGTGAGAAAGCCGTTGTTAGGCTAGGCGAGAGGGAGGGATTCCTTAATCGTGCTAGAGCTCCTGGGTGGGAAACCCAGTTGAGTGTCCGATCTCCTGTGAGGTCTCACCGTCTTTGTGGCAAACGGAAGAGTTCTGGTTGACGTTGGAACGGACGGATATACTTGTAGCCACCTGACTCCCCAGAAACGGAAAGTAGTGTCAAAGTCGTTGTAGTATGAGAAGATCGTACGGGGGATCTCTGTGTGACCTACAGTCCGGATCTTTGTCTGGACTGTTGTGAGGGATCAAACCGGATCTGAAGTAATTTTAGAATTAACGGGTAGAAAGTGGGTCTTCAGCCACTATAAGTCACGGAAGGAGCGGTGGGCCTACCGCTCACAAAATCAAGCGGCGACCCCTCTGATGGTAAAACAGAGGCAAAGCTAAACCGGATTGAGGAACGGGTGTGGACGGATTGATCCAGAGAGGAAACCAGGAGCGGAATCCGTTAGGGAGCGGATCCGTTGCAGTCTGATGGAATGGATAAATTCCGGAAAGCCGGAAGAGTCAAGGAGCGGATCCGTTCCGGGCCAGATTGTTAGAAAATCGGTTTTGAACAGGATAACGGGTTGTTGTGTTCGGGTTGTTTTGGTGTTTCCGGTTCTAGATCTAGAAACCGGGTTGTAGAGTTTCAGGGCTATCCTATCTTAATCGTTTAACTAAGCCAGATACTTCATAGAATCTCGTGGGTTCGATCTTTAGAGTCACTTAGTTATACTCTACAGTGATTTTTGTGAGTATAATGGGGAATTTACTTACCCTGTGTTGCGACATGAATTCTCTCGGACTGGTCTCCTTGAAAACTTCATCAATCCTTTTCTTCTGTTTTCCAGTCTCTGAGTTTGTACCCACTGTGATGTACTCAAAACATTTTCAGCGCACCTTCAAGAAACATAGCAAGCCACAGAAAAAGGAATTATCAGGCCTAATATATTTTGTTAATTAAGAATCAAAATACATGTGCTTCATCAAGGCAGAACACAAGAAAACTATTGCCTAAACACTGTCTAGCCAATGCACCTTCAACGAACCTTGTGGTCCATAGATGTGGAGAGCTCCTGAGGACAAAGTGGGATATGGTCAACACCACAGTTCTTGCATGTTCCCATGACACATTCCAACCGGTGCCATTGATCAAGTTCTCCTTTGGAACACACGCACTCTATCCACAACGAAGTCAGTCGCTTGTAGCTCCTTGTATGAGCACAACACGGTGGTTGCACCTCTTCTTCTTCAGACCCTAAACAAATTGGGCAAGAACACGAACACTGTAATTTTGCATGCAGTCCTCTCACCAAGTCTCTAAGGGCGTTCAACCCAACTCTCATCAGGTCCATCTCAACATGGTAAATGCAACAGCATACATTGCGTTCTTTCAATGGTTGGACATACCAAGGCTTGATTTTCTCAAAAGCCCTCTGAGCAATTTTGCATTCAGGATGCTTTTCAGTGAATTGCAAGAAAAATGCAGTCTGATTGCACATGCACAAACAAACGTAGTGTTAGTCTAATTGTCAAAAACTAGTTTGGTAGTCAAAGTACACATTGTACTTTGAATACAACTTGTTGTACCACAACTGAAGCCTTCTACCACTATATGTACTGGTCCTAAATGAAGAAGTGATTTTGAAAGTCACAGTAGTACTTCTAGTGAACCTTAAGATGTAGATCAATACTAATTATACTAGGTGAACATACTTGAAATACATAGAGTACAATTAGAAGTACTTGATGTACTACTATGAAATACTGGAAAGTAAACCTTGGACACCCAAGAGTACATTTTCTCATTACATTATTAATTTTAATAGTCTCTAAAGTATATTAAGTATTCCTGACAACCTCAATTAATAGTTCTTGTACAGCAAACATTTATTTCGTGTAGAACATGTATGTTTGTTAAGTACTCTGGATACTAGTACTAGGAACGAATAGTATTCCAAAGTACTTTTAAAGTATATTTATACAATCTTAATGAATGAATTAAGTTATGTACTCACTCCATATACATAATATACACCCCTAAAGTACAGACCAGGTTGAAATATGGTACATAATGTACACATACCTTTTATACAATGTAGTTGTACATCTATTAATCAATCAGTCAAGGACCTAAGGGAAATTAATCTTAAAAACTAATGTATATTGTTGCTAAACTGATTAGAGATTTCAGAAAAAAAAGTTCATTGAAAATATGCCAAACAAGAAGAGGACATGAAGAAGAGATGAGAAATAAGAACCTGTGTGATAGTAAGGTAATGTTTTGCATGGGTCAGACCTCCCTTCTTGTCTCCCCCGTCCTTGTTGACCACGCCCTTCTTGTTAGAACTCACTCTAGTGTTTTCATGCCACCAAGTTTGCACCATTAAAATGGTATATGCACTTGTACCATCATCCCTTTTCTGCCTTTGGAGAAGAGTGAATCTAGATGACCCTTCTGATATTCCAGAAGATTGTCTACCCAAAGCCGCCATAATGTTGTCTGGCTTTATTCCAAGTACCCTCGCCAATGCTCTGACACCACCTACCCCCTCCCTTACTACTGCATTCAACAATGCACCCTTTCTAGAAAGCATATGGTTTGAGAAAGGAATAGCAAGGGCTTGTAACTCAGCCTTAAAACTATTAAGGAACATGTGAACACTCTTAGCTTCACTAGGACAGGGATAATAGTACAGTAGGAGGGTCGAAACCGTATTGTGCCGGATGACCTTCTCTATAACATGTTGCCTGCTTAGTGGACCAGGACAATTACTCAGCTCTCCTTGTATGCATTGTAAGATTCTTTGCGAAATTCTGGACGAATCCCTGAAGGAAATGACATCTTCCTCTCCTTCAGCATTCTCTCTGGCCAAAAGGGCAGCCTGCTCTTCTTGAATGCGAAGTCGTTCTCTATGTGTACGTTGGTATACACGGTCGCGCTCTGCTTTCTCTTGCCTCTGCACCTCCAACAACTCTGCTTGCGAGGCTCTCTGAGAAGGACCAGGCCGAATGACCCCATCCCTAGCTCTCTTTTGCTTGGCAGTGTTACCCATCCTGCATGAAAAAAGTGAATAAATACAAACACAATATCATATCTTAGTACTCAGATATGCCACACATATATACAGAAACCTTGAAGACCATAGGTAAGGACCTTAAGTAGAGATTGGATAGATTGTAAATACAATGTAATAAGAATTGAAAAAGTACACCAAGGTAGATGCTAACATGATTAAAAAAAAAAGACAATTAGGTCATGTATTTGGGGTGCAAAACACTCACCGAGCTGGAAGAATCCACTCTTGATTGTGTAGATTCCTCAATTGCCTCAGGTGGATGGGAGACAGGGGTAGGAAACAACGACTCCGGACCTTTGGCCACACGTTTGCGGCCCGACTGAGCTTCGGTGTTTGAGAAATTCAGGTACCAAGAAATATTTCCAACCTTTGAGGTTGGTGTACCTGAAATGTGAGAGTCCTGGACAGTAGGAATACTTGGATGCAAGCTATTGAACTGGAAATTCAAACTCTCTGTATCACTAGAGCTGATAGAATACGGAAAGTAGTTTGTTATCAATTGCTGCACTAGTAGTGCAGGTTGCTTTTCATGGTAGTATTCGGTAATAAGTGTCTGGACAAAGGGAGAATCTGGAGAACTTTTGTCTATAGACATTGAGGTGTAATGTTGAAGAATATACAAGAGGTTGAGAAAACAGCACTGCAACCCTATGTACCAAGACACTCAAAATAAGTAATGAAAAGTTAATGAAAGGATATTCATAAAAAAAGTAAAAGTCACAACTTCATTACAAATGTGCGTCCAGTTCAATTATTTGTCATGACACATGAGCGAATGACCACATGTGCGAACCAATTGAAAAATACACATCACAAAAATAACTTACTTCAGAACAAGAATGATGAGTGTCTTCTGCAATACCTTCTTGCTTTCTGTGTTGTGATATTCGGTTGTGTGTCATGATAATTTGTTCTACATCGATCATAAGTACGTACACCTGCACCATTTGTGCCAAGAGTAATGAGAATGGTGTCACCCTTCTTCTAAGAGAATATACCACGACAGAAAACCTAATATCACAACACAGAAAAAAAAAGTTTCACAAGAAAGCGCCTACAAAATCAGGACTCAGGACCAAAGTTTTCTTAAAACTTGTAACACATGTGACATGTGAAAGCCTTCAAGATCCTAAGCCTCAGTGTCATATCTATCTACCCGGCCAAAGCATACAGATGAACATATTGTTCTACGGATTCTTAGAGACTACAGTAAGACACGCCAACAGTAGGTCTAGATGTTCTTCTTAGATCAGGTTGTTTGAAAAAATAGGCCCGGTCGACTTATTCAAGAGCTTGCATTATGACCTTCCTCGTACTGACACTGACAATATTAGTCTTGAATTAGAGGATCCAGAAGAGATAATAACGTAATCGGAACCTTATACATCCTTCAGATTATTTTGCTTCCTCGACAGCGGAAGAACGACAAAGAAAACACAGTGATTCACAAACTCACTTGGACCGGAATTGCCGTGCACTGTAGAAAGTAGAATCCTTTGGCCTAGAGTCTCCCAAATCAACAGATCCAACTTCACTCGCAAGATTTTCATGTGCACCGTAGAAAGAAGTTTGCACCGCGCTTTTGCTCCAAATCAACTTCAACATTGAAGCTACTAATTAACTGTGTGCAGTTCCATCTTGAATGAGATTACTAGGAAGTCAGGAACTGGTACGCACGACCTTGTGAATTGTGCAGAACTAAGTCCCACACAAGAAATCCAAACGGTGCACAACAAACGCCCACGCTCTACATCCATACTCAAAGCGTTGTAGACAAGGAATAAAACTGATTGCATGGGGTAGCACAGTCTACACAAGGTCCAGACAAAACGAGAGTGACGATGACGGCGGCGGCGATATTAGATCCACAATAATAGGATCTAATCCGATAATGTACGGTTCAGATCTAAGAGAACTATGGAATGAACGGCAAAGATTAACTTAGAATGTACTCCACGTACTTACAATACATTATAATACTTTTAACTGTAGCGGCGGGGAAATTTATATCTTCTCCTAAACACCTATTTTCAGGGATTATACTGTTAGCCATCCTAGAGTACATGGGAATGATGCTTCCAGAACCAAAGAATAAGCATAAACACTTAATTTTCTATCCGTTTTTTAATGTAGAAGGGAATGCCACATAAGCTCCAAAATTGCAGCATAAAACGCAACTACGCTCTATGCATGACCAGGAATTCCTCGCACAACTAATTATATATTGAAGTATATAAAAACCACTTGAAGTTCATTGTTTGATTTTCCTAGACAAAGTACTTTCCATTTTTTTGACAAATTTGACGTACTTTTAATTCTCAAAAAGTACTTTCGCTAGCTCTGGAAAACCGTTTTCTATCTGTGATGGCCATTGATTACAAAACTTCACAAGGTAACTCATAAAATTCATATGATTACAAGCCAAAATTGTTTAATTCTTCAATCTGAAAAAGTACTCAAACTTCAGTACCTCCCCCGAAAGTACTTTTCTAACGTACTTTTTAGGGGGGTGTAGTGTGCTTTCACCCTAGTTTGTTGTGCACAAATGGCTTGGAGCAACCAATAATGTTGATTCTGTGATACTTGCAGGGAGTGATATTCATTCAGCCTATCCAGTGGAATCAGGCGGGATCATATTTGCATGGTTAGTTTGTTTTTGTTTTAGTTTCTTGGCTCACCTTGTTTGTTTAATGTGTTCATTTCAGATTTCTTAAATATAGTAACTAGTCTTGTTGAAATTTGGACGATGGGCTTCAGTATTGATTGAGAGATTGAACGAACTTTTTTGTACTAAAAAATGATTGATTTCATTTTGTAACCAGCGTGGCAACGTGGCAGTGTGGTGATTCTGGACAAGGCTAATGAACACTGTCTAAACACAGATGTTCTGTTTGTTTCAATATGGCTAAGTAGATGGAAGCGCTTTAAACAAGCTCAGCCAAACCTCTTACCACGGTAGTCATTATCTTAGTCTACTCTCAACTTCCATCTGATTTGCAGGTACTACACTACCTCTTTCATTCCATGTGAATTATATACACGGTTTACACTCCAGACATGAATTGAGTCATTTTCTCTATTTGTCTTTTAGCTGTTTCTTGGCCAATTGCAATATTGTATATTCTTTGATTCAGGTGATGGAAAACTATCGATGTATAATCCTTGCATGGGTATGGATGCCCCCCAGGTCTTCGCTTGCAGTCTTTCAGTGGATTGTAGATTCTGCATCAAACCCGGGGATTCAAATTCACAGTAAGTAGCCTATGTGCATTCAGTAATCGTGGAATCACAAAAATGGAGTTTCCATATCCTTTAATTATCTTGTGTCATATGATTCATTGACAGTGTTTGTCATTTCAGCTATTCTTTAGGTTTGCTTTTGGAAACTTTGATAATGTGCGGTTTAGGGCTTTTTTGGACGTAATTTACATTTGGGTCTGCTACTGAATGCAATGTTCTTAATGTATGTATACAGTCCTCTGTAATTGAGCCCAACCCCCACATCCTCACATGTGTTCATGAAATTGTAGAAACAGAAACTATCACAAGCATCAATCTTGTGAATGCAAGGACTTGGGGCCAGATCTTGTAAAATTTTAAAATGTTCTAGGGCTTATGTGTACCCCAAAGTTTTGTAGAGTGAATGCTAAATAGGTGCTGATGTGGATGATATGATGTGAAAAGGCTCCCAAGGTATCCCTTCTTGATCTCTGTGATTGAATGATGTGGCTGCTAGATGAAACTGATTTTCCAAGGAAGCTATAGCCTGGCAATTCTTCAGATTTGGTTTTGGAGCTGTAGATTTGCCATGCTATCTGAGGTGGTTGAAAATCGCATCATAAAAACTCTGAAGCCTTGTCTGTTCTCTCCCTTGCAGCTATTTGTTCTTTTAGCTGTTTCTTTTGTTCAGCAGTCCTATGCACTCACTTGGAGGCGTCCTGGCGCATTGAAGTTGTGGAGCTTGCGCAGTCCAGGTGGGGGGGCGACATTGGAAGCACAGGTAGCCTTACACTGCATCAAGGTCGCGTTGAGCTGTAGAGCTCCGTGCACTCCAGAAAGATAAGTCGCCTAAACCGTATGGTGAATCTTTTCAGTCCGTGCACAACGTTGAAGCAAGGTCTGAAATAGAATGTTGTTTTGCTTTTGCTTTTTTTTTGTTGACGGTTGTTCTTCAGGCGCCGCGTTCCAGCTGCGATTGAGTTGTATAGGCATCCATGAGCCGTAGTGTGTGATCTCCCTTGCAGCGTGTTGTTTTGGACCCGGTGTGTTTGGTTTAGCAGTCCTAAACACTTGACATCATGGGGCATAGTTTGGCTTTGTCTAAACTCTTGTTTTTTGTGGTGTTAGCGGATTAGGGGGGCACCAATGGAAGCGCAGGTACCTCCAGATGCTGTGAGACTGAAAAAAAGTGGCATTTAGTTGCGGACTTCACTCTGAACTCGCAGAAAGGTTAGTTGCCTAAACCGCGCACTAAAGCTGGGCCGCTTCTCAGTCCCTTAGAGCGTTCATTGTCGCTGAAATTGACTTCTGTTCTGCTTCCAATTTATTTGACGAGGGTCGTTATTCAAGCTCAGTCTGACCACGTTGTATTTTTGCAGGCATCTATGGAGACCATAGACTTCCCAGGAATTCTTCGAGACTGCATGCTGTCACTGGCTATGCGACTCCCTAAAGACCCTTGGGTGCGGGCATTTCTCAATGATGAGAAAGTCATGACTCTCCTCCCACGACTTGCAGCGACGTGCACTTCTTGGCGTGATGCAGTGCACGGGCTCACATAGTTTGCTGCACTTCGAATAGCTGTGGCAGACTTTGAAGAGGTGAAAAAGAGGGGGATCTCTCACTCTATTTCACAAGCACGGAAGAGGGATATGTCCTTCATCTTCACTATGTATGAGCATGCTTATTTCTTGCTTTCACGTTCATGGCTGTTGTAGGAGGATGTGAATGAGAGGTTGAGGTGTGCACCTCTGGCGGAGTTGTCTGTTGCTGAGTTGCAGAACTTCCGCTGCGCTCTGCAAGATGGCTGGGGCCGCTCAGAAATCGAAGTTCCTTGTGGAGCCAAACTGTAGCCTTGCAGTCGTATGTGGATTGCACCATCCCACCGACCTCTGTAATTAGGTATGAATTTCAACTCTTTCCTTTCTCTTGTGTTCTTCAAATGTATGCGTGTATATGGCTATATGTGCTTCTCTGTTTATTTGTTTCTTTGCCATTTTCATTGATTCAAATGTGTGCCACAATGTTGTGTTCATTTGTTTCTTGGGCTTTTCCATTAATGTAACTGTGTGCTACAATGCAGGTGCAGGAATGGTTTGGATTTAAAATCACGGTTATAGCACACCATGTTGGAACTAACGTTTACAACCTTCCTTTTTTTTCATGTCTCTATGATATGCAAACTTTGTTTCAATCAGTCATTGTGTTTGTAAACACAATGACAGCATTTTCTTTCATACTACTGAAACTGTGCACAAAAACTTTAACATTGTGTTTCAAATATGAATTTGATTTCATACTAGAGGTTTGTATTGTTTTTACATGATGTATAGAGATTGTTTTTTGATTTCAAGTTCACTTTAAGATACATTGTTTGATTTTACGCATATGAGATGCAGACTTTGTTTCAGTCAGTCATTGTGTTTGTAAACACAATGACAACATTTTCTTTCATAGTACTAAAACTGTGCACAGAAACTTTGTACATTGTGTTTCAAATACGAATTTGATTTGATACAAAAGTTTTGTAATGTTTTTATATGATGTACAGAGATTGTTTTTTGATTTCAAATTCACTTTAAGATACATTGTTTGATTCCATGCACATGTCTTTAGAATTTGATGTATGACCAAAAATGTAGTAGAGAAAACTAATTCATCTAAATTACCATATCATTTATTCATATGAATTTGAAATTCTAAGTAATGCAAGCCCTTTCTCTATTTGCCCAAAGTAGAAAACTACATAATTATAGCATGTCAAAAAAAAAAAAAAGTAATACCCCCCTATAAAATAGTGGTTGGTCGCTCCTATATGTTAATTTTCTTACACACTGACCCCCCCGAGGCACTTGCACTTGCAAGTATTTATCTATATAAGAAATCTATGATGTGCAAACTTGATGGGTTGTAGCATGATGAGTAGGACTCTACTCTAAATTGATTAAGTACAAGAGAGGGGGTCATATGATCTTTCAAGCACTAACATTCACAACAATGTAGGGCATGAACAAATTCTATCAAGGTTAGATGTATAGTACAAAGGTCATTTAGTTTCAATATTAATTCTTCAATTTTAGGTACCTTAATATAAAGTCAGATTCTTCTACAAGTGTTGTCGTATTGGACAAACCGCCCACTTGCTTGTTTGTCCAATTCTCATGCTCAATAGAGGTTCCACTTATCTGATGTAGTCAACGTATATTTAACTTTTTGATAAGGTAAATGAAAATCAACATGGATTTATTTCACCACCATCTAGCTTCCAACATTGATGTGAGCTAATTAAAACAAAAGTTGGTTGGGGGAGTGGATAGTCATTAAAATGTGGAAATAATTCTAAAGAAGCACAAATTGAAGAGAGGTTATGGATAAAATTTCGTAAGGCCACTAACACTTTCAAAGCACAGACATAAGTTAGGACAAGCGTGCATACAAGTCAAGGTACAAGTGTCAATCGATTAGAGCATGGACATGCTCATTGATTATTCTCTATTAAAAGAAAGTGACAAGATGGTACTTTGGTTTAAAATACTATGAAGCACTTAACTGCTACATCCATATATTTTTAAGGATGCCAAATGTCTTTACATTCTGTCCATGCTCTTTTCCATTTAAACTTAGTTGCTTCATACACATTCATATAAGTAATGCAAGTGTCATAAGAAATAAAAACAACAATGGCAGCTACACCAAATCTACAAAATACAAAGTCCTTGTTTTGATGGGATCGGGTCCATTCAAGGCTTAGAGGGGTTTGGATAAACTAGATCAACCAAACAATATTAATCTGCAAAAATCTCAATGAAAGAATAAACTTGACAAAGAATAATATTTGAATAAAATGTCTCACGCCTTCTCGCTCTAGAAGGTAATGTCGTCCCTACCAATATGCAATTCGACCTCCAACACTCAAGTTCAAATAGATTTGTGCCATCCCCGAAATGACCTCCATTAGCCACTTGAACAGTCTCAACAACTTGTCAACTAATCACTGCAGTAGTAAAAGAAGGCATTTACAGAGTTACTCTGTCTTCAGAAATGCACATCATGCCGGGAAATTGGAAAATCATTCAAAATGAAATTCCAACGCGTTGAAAGGTGATCGAGCTTGCAGTGACACACATATGGTAGGAGGCTCAAAAAGCGACTGGTCATTTGCAGTCGTCTCTAGGGAAGGCAGAAAAACAATGTGTAGATGTTCTTAAATGAAGCAATGTGTGTGTGGTGAGAGGATGTAGGTTCCCTGTGCTTGGTTTTTGACTCTTGACAAGGTGACTACTACTCATTCAATGATTAGTTCTTACTTCCATTGTTGGTGAAAATAGCCTTGTGAAAAATAATAATTTTTGTAATAGTGGCAGCTTCATGCTGAGAGGATGTGCTTCCACATGCACAATTTTCATTTGACATAGAGACTACTTTAGACTGTTTTCTTAAACAAATGAAATGGAAGGACACTCCAATTTTGATTTCATGAGGACACCATTCAGACTTTTATGTGCAGTGTGCACCTCTAGCACTCTAGTAGTCTACCTTAATACTTCTTGGACTTACTTGCTCGATTAAAAGCCATGTTGCAACTACGAATTTCTGCAACCTATGAACAATAATAGATACCTATGCATTTTTACTTCATTAAATTCTAGTTTATTCATTATGACTCAAAAAATTTCAATTCTACTTGCATTAGAATTGCTCTTTACTTCTCTATCCATTGAAATCAAGCAAATCTGATTAATTTGCATGCAATCTTTTGCACGGGTTATTGTATGAGCCTCCTACTATAAATAAGGTAGAATAGAAACTAATCTTTTTCTAGTAGACAAGTGAACCAACCAACTACTTCCACACACTTCCCCAGCCAAGAGCTCAGGGTGGAATTCAAGATTAATTGTGTAAAACTCATACCAATTCGTCTTGGCGGTAATGATTTGGATGAGTAGATCAAGTCCTTCACCCTAAACCCTAAACCCTATAAGCATGCTCACATTGCGTGAATATTTCTCAGTTTACATCCACTATGAGCAATCATTTAGCTCTTAACCCCTAAGCGGTGGCAACATCATGTGCCTTACAAATGGCTTTTCCAAGCCACCCGAAGGGCTAAACAATAGTTTTTTCATCCATTTTTTTTCCATTGACCTTTCATGTTGAGTTACAAAGAGTGTCCAAGTGAATTCTAAGTGTAATTGATGGATTTTTTTTCATGTAATTGAGAAATAATGAAGAAAAACGGATGACAAAATTTGTCATTTTAGTGTATTTTGAGAAATTGAGTAAATCTAGAATTTCTCCTTGAAAACAACATTTTTTCATTTTGAGTCCAACCTATGAAATGGAGGTCCTGTACTCTAGTTTCTTCTCCAATTGACATTTTGAAAAAATTTGTAAAATTGAATATTTTATTGCAGTTTGAACTTTGGACGTATTTTTAATGTCCACTGCATTCTAATTATAGATGTACATGGCAAATTCGTTTACATCATCATGATTTCCAGTATATTTTTCACACATGGTGAAATTTTTAGATTTTTAGAGACTATTTTATATTTTATATGATTTTTTCTTCAGTATCTCTTCAAAATATTTTAGAAAATACAATTTTCCTCAAAAAAACCTGAAATTTCTGTGAAGTACAGAGGACATTCAATTTCATCTCTAAAAAATAAAAATAAAAGTTTCTATACAGATCTAGTTACAAAATGGTAATGAACTGAATAACTGAAAGTGCAGCCTAAAACCAATGGTCATAGGCCCGACGTTTCAAGGTTAATAACTGTGAATTTCTTGTTTGGCCGTCATCAATTTCAAACTCTCAAGAGTGTCAACAGAAATCGCACAAGATATTTGTGTCACAAGAGTGTATCGATCTGCCATGGCCATCCAACAATGGCTCCACTACCTCCATCAGACTTCAATCAGAATGGTGGTGGTGGTGTATACTTGTTAGTTACCTTCACCTCTTGGTATTGCATAGTGATTTACAGGGATCTTAAATAAATGCAAATGTGAGTTTTGAAAAGAGTAAGAATCCCACTCAAAATGGGTTCAAAGTTTTCATACTCATAAGGGCTAAAAAGGACTTTTTCACTCAGACACTTGTAACACTATAATTTTGCAATGCACATAGTCACATGGTCTCAAAGTCTTTCCACACTTTGCCACACTACCTACTACGACAGAAAGAAATAGTTGTTTTTATTTACTTTCATTGTAGTCAATGCACCCAAAAATGTTTGTTTTTGACTATTTCTCTTAAAAAACAACCTTGGAATCCTTCACTAATTAAGGTAATTGCACTTGAATCTAATCCCTTTCTAAAACTAACCCCTACATATTCTTGCCTCAAATATACCCCCTTTAGTCATGAGAGCCTTTGATTGCTTGTGATGAATACACCTATTTTCAACAATTTGAAAATCCATTGTTCATTCATATGGTGTACCCAATACTATATGAAGAGAATTTAGAATTAATATTCTTTTGACTACCAACAAGATCTAACAAAAAATTTAGGAAATTATTTAAAAATTTGATTTAACACTAGGGACAATGACCAATTGAATACTTAGATGCAATTAGGTATAGTTACCTTAGTCAAACTCCCACTTGAACCTCATAACCACTCTATATCCTCCAAGTAACTTATCAAATCAATTCATACAACACAACAAACTAACACATACATGAGCCCCTTCAATTCCCTCTATTGAATAGAACATTGCAACCTAATTCTATGCATGGGTAACATAAACAAGATGAGAAAATTTGAATAAATAAAACCTATGGATTCAAAAAAGGAAAATTTTAAATTGTACGATATAGTCACCTTTAATTTCTAGTGAGCATCCCTCTTACAATTGCCAAGTACTTCACTTAAACAAATCAATTAGAATATTCGATCTCAACTATTTGCAATAAAGGAATTATAATAGTTTGGCAAGAGCTTGTAGAGTTCTCACTAAATATCATTCAAGAACTTACTTAGTGTGTTTGGCTAGCAAGCTTCCTAGACATTAATCCTAAAGAAAACTATTAAAAGAACTAAAAGACCAAATTTGAATTGAGTCAAACAACTGTAGGAATAGAAAAGAACTCATTGAATTGTTACAAAATATATGGGAAGGGAAACCTATGAACATTTTTGAAGTTCTCATTTCACCACTACATCATACAACATTGCCATAATGGTCTACTACACTTTATTACAATTGCATGAAAATTTTGTTTTTGTCTTCAAATGTGTTCAATAAACCAAAGATGGCAATTTGGGCCAATTCACTTTTAAAAAAAACAATTCTTTGGAAGTTAAGGTATTTGCACCGAATTCCAAACTCTTTCAAAAACCAACACTTATAGATTCTTACCTCAAATGCACTATTTCTATTCATAATTGCTAGGGGTGCTTTGGATAAACTGATTTTCAACAATTTGGAAATTCATTGGTCATTTCTAAGGTGTCCCTCAGAACAAAATTGCACAAGAAAAGTATCCATTGGATGTTTTTTCAGAGATTAGAAGATTGTTTCACGCCCGTTTCCTATGCTAGAATCAGTCAGAATAAAAAATTAAAAAATATTTAAAAAATATTTTTTCAAAGAACAAATTAATTTTTTTGAAAAAAAAATTAATTTTTAAATTATTTTAATATTATAATCTGACGTGGAAATCTCTCGGCCACATTAGATCGCAGATGTGGCAGTGTTCCCTAGTGTTCACACAGTTGGAAACTCGCAGTCTTGTTACTAGTAGAAAAAACATCTAATGTAGAATGCCCTTTTGACTTTCATCAAATTCTTAAGAAAATTGAAACTTCAATTTAGAATTAGGAACATGGCTCACTTGCTTATTGAGATGAGATTAGGTGCAATTACCTTACCTTACATAAACTCCCTTTCTAGCGCAAAACCACTCTTCAAAGCCGAAGTATTTTGTCAAATCACTTGATGAGTTCAAGATGAAAAGAGAATTTTTGTCACAAGAATGTATAGATCCACGGCCACGTATCCATTATCCTTCAAGATGTCTATTATCCTTGAATTTTCAAGGTATCTTGATCCCTTCAATTTGTAGGATGATTTAACCCTTTAAGGACTAATATGGTTGAGGTTTTCAATGAATTCTAGCACTTTGATATTTTTTTGCACATAGATGTGAATAAATTTTTTAATCTTCACCATAAAAAAGTAAATATTACTTTATCTAGTATGCATGGAATGAATTTTAGAAAATTTGGATTGTTAGATCTTTAGATTATAACAATTTTGGATGATTAACTTCATAGGCCTAAACTATAGATTTTGGAGAAAAAATTTAATAAAAAGATGAATAAATACTTTTTAACCCCTCCCAAAAGATTATTTTGAATCTAAAGCAAATTTTGTATTTTTGTATTTGAAAGTTTGAAAGAAAAAAAAATCCCTCAAATTTGTACACATTTTCAAACATGAAGACTAGAGAGTCAATTCTAAGCAAATTGGATCCTACAAAATTCTTAAAAATTTATATATGGATAAATTTTGGAAATTTTACAATGAATGTTATTATAATATTTTTTGTAATATCATATAAAATTAGGAATTTTTTTTAATTATTTTGTATTATGAATTACACTTGATTGAACCTTTTATTCAAAAAATTGTTAAAAACAAGAATTTCAAATTTTTTTTCAAATTTTTTTTGTTTTTGTAGATTATAGAATAGAATTGTATAAGATATTCTTTTCCATATTTGCTATTCTTTTCATGAAAAAACATTATGCTTGCTCTCTTTTCCTACTAGACTACATTCTTGACTACATTTTGTAAATGAACTTTTAACTACTTTTGACATTCAAAATTAGAGAATCAAAAAATGAAAAAAGTATATAAACTTTTGTTTGTACAAAATCTTAGTTCCCAAGATATTAAGATTTGTTTCACCCTTCCAAGAAATTGCCATTGAAAACTTTGAAGAAGACACATTGTCTCCTCTTCGTCCTTGAGGGGTTAAAGGAAAGTAGCCCCTTCATTTGCTTCTAAAATTTAACATGATTGTATGTAACAAAATCTAGTGCTCAATGATGTAGATGTAGATGTTGAATTACACATGAAGGCAAGAAATTATTTTTTCCTTGTGCCAAAGATAATAATCTTGCAATCCATGAGATCATACTGGGTTGAAATATTTTCCTCTGTTTGCTATAATGGTCTACTATATTTTTGTATTTTTAATTGGATTATTATTTTTATTTTCAATTGCATTCAACACACCAAAAATTTAGGTTTTTGCAAATTTCATTTAAAAGACAACTGTAGTCTTTTAAAAGTTAACGTAGCTATACTTAATTCTAGCCTCTTTCAAAAATGGATATCCATAGATTTTTGCCTAAAATGTATCCTTTCTAATTATAAAAATCTAGGATTTATTTTACAATCATACACCTATTTTCAAGATTTCAAGATTTTATTGTTCATTTTCATAAAGAAATTTAGAATTAACACTCTTTTGATTTCTTGCAAGATCCAACAAAAAATTAAAAGAATATGGAAAAGTTCAATTCAATAGTACAAAATTGGGAATAAGGAACACTTGCTAATTAGAGTGCATTTGGATGCAATTAGCTTCTTTAATTCCTCTAGGAAAGAGGGTATTTTAGAAGATGGAAAGTTCAAAATTGTCAATTTCTGATGCATAGTCTAAAATCATTAACAAAACTTTTTCTTTGAATTCTAACCATATAGAATATAATGAAGTGTATTAAGAAAGTAAGGCAATATGTGAAAAAAATTTCAACCCATTTGAGGCATGTAGATCGAAAGATTATAATGTTTGAAGTAAGAAAATAAATTTATTTCTCATTCTTGCAAAACAAGTTTTGGTAAACCTTGAGCCCCTTTGGTTGAGCATTTTTGTCCTACAAAAGTATGAGTATTTTGATTATTCATAATTTTGTAATGTTGGATTCACTCATTTGAAACTTTAGATGCAACCAAGATTTCTAACCTTTTCTAAATCCCTGGCTACAATGCAAATAGGTTAACCAAACTAACAATACATTAGGACTCTTCTATTGATGATTTCTTATTCAATGAAGAGGTCTTTTTCTCTGAAATCGAAATGATGAAAATTTAGAGATAAAAATTTGGAGTATGGGGAATAAATTTCAAGATTTTTTACTTCATAGATTGTAAGATAATAGGGCTCAAAGTTAAAAGATTTATTTTTCTCCCTCTCAAAATCATTGAATGTGATATAGCCAACAAAGTTTGACTTCTCTTAGAATGTGATTCAAGAATGAAAGTTTTTCTTTTTTGGCCATTGTGTGCTATTTTTAATATTTACAAACATACCAAATTTCAAAAGTTGATGAGGGTTTCAACAAAAGATGTCTCCAAAATGTCCAAATTGCTCAAGATGCTAAAAGAATTGAAGGTAGCTTAACTTTTGATTTGAGCAATTCATTAAAAAGAAATTACATCTCCTCTCAAGTGGTACATATTTGCATCTTGTGTCAAAATTTTATGAATGCCCATAGAAATCTACCAAAATTTTCCATTTTTGGTTCAATAAACAATTAGCCTTTTGAAGTTAAAGTCAATAGTGAATTCTTCCATTTGACCACTCTTGTTTGTAGCATCCTTATAGGGTTAGTACCCACCAAATCAGAAAGAAAATCTATAGACATGCTTGCAGTTCTCATTTCATCAATGCCTTACAAAATGAATGTTGTAATTTGTGCCTAAGGCAAAAGTACTAAATGCTACACATGTAGCAATACAAAGCTCAATTCTTGTGTTCTTTAAAAAAAAGCTTAGTATTCAAATGTTTTGTATCTTACAAATAGACTACTTGAATGACTATTCTAATGCACTTTTTAGTTTTTAGTTTGGGGTGATTGCAAGAAACACTTGCCGATTTTGTTGCGTTTGGCTGATTTTTTCGGGAGTACTTGAAAATTAGAAAATTAATTTGAAAAAAATTTGAAAAATATGAATAATGTATACACCTCTAAGACGAAGGTTTTCACTGAAGGAAATGGATAGAAAAATTCTCTAAGTAGGAGAACTTGAAAAGTGCCAAACCTTAAGAAAATACATGCCTTCATGTTTTAATTAGGGAAAAATAGTAAAAATAAGTATTTAAAAAAAATAAAAGGTGGCCATCTGCAACAACTTTATGGAGATGGTCATTCACCAAAAAACCCACCAAAATAATATTTTATGTGTTTCAAAATACAAGCAGAAAGGAGCTCACTTTGGAGACCTCCACACCACATAAAATTAACTATTTTTAAAAATCCTTCCCTGGAGATCTAGAAATCTACTAGAAGATCATCTCATCCAAATTTCATCTTAAAATCATTAAAAAAAGGTACTCCATAGTACTAAAAACCTCTAAACTGCAAAGTGTGACATCCAATTGGGGTCTATTTTTAGATAGTAAATTATTTTTGAAAATTATGAAAAAATTATGGAAGATTTATGATAGTTATGAGTAGCTTCTCTGGAAATCTTGAGCCAATCGAAGCTAAAGCACAAAAGTTATGGCCAAAAAACAGATCAGCACACATAGGGTGACACAAAATAGGACAGGTGTTTCTTGCAATCACCCTTTGATGCATTTTTGAGCAAATAGCAACAATTTCAAATCTTACGTTTGTATGAGTTGTTGCAATACACAACAAACTAACTTTGAAATAGAAAGTGTGCACACTTTTTATTGAAGGTGGTTGTAGAAGATGACAACCCATTCCTAATCAACCCCCATTTCCAATCAATAAGGTTGTTTCCTTTTTATGAAGTTGTATAGTTCCTAGAGCAATTGTAGCACATTATGATTGGTTGCAAGGCTCTCTTAAATGCATCTAGTCCTTGATTGGTGTTGCAATTAGCCTATATCACCATTATAAGAAAGATAGTTTTCTACTAAAAAATTCATAGTAATTACAATTTGTGTAATAAAATTCTGAAAAAATGTGGCATCTTTCCAAATTCTATTTCTACACATGAAAAAAATGTGCATTCAAAAAAGCTTCACTCTACATGTACAATTGCTTAAGTGGTTGGAAATGGGTGAAATACTCTACATGTTTTCTTTACCGTTTTCCAAACAGAAATATCTCTGCCAACCAAGGACAGGAGCAGCAGAAGGATACGACGAAGAAAAGCGAGCTCTATCCGCCACCTTCCGAATTGGCGATGGCGACCCTGTTGGATCCAAACTGCATATCTTATAAAACGATGAGGAATGCCGAGAGAATGAGTACTCAGTGGTATCAACAGATTCCGCGTGTTCGTGCCCCACACGCAAGTCAAGATGGTCAGATCCTCCTCATCAAAGTATATTGTAATGGTTTCAATTACTCACCGTGCGTGAGTTTGTATCCATAACATAACAGAGATTGGTACCTGGAGGCTACACCCCGGGGAGATCACTCCTTGTAATTTTAAGCATACACTTGAGTTAAGAGGGTATTTAACATAGGGCTATTTACCTTCATTTTTGTAATTAAACTAACCGTATTTTTACATATAAATTCAATCATTTGGTTTTTATAGTTAGGCTATCTTATATACAAAATTTATATATCTAATTTTTTCATATCCATTTACAACACACTATAAAAGTAGTGTCTTACATATATACTATTTTTTTAATATATGCACTACTTGTATTGTAGTACAATTTCAAATGATAAATAAAAATGTAAAATGCAACAATAGGTTTAAATATTCTAAATTCTATGCCATGTATTTTGAACAACCTAAATGGTGAATAATAAACATCATAGAAACATTAAATATAGTTATAATACTAAAACTAAGAAAAATACCAATACTAGTAATATAACATGAACAACATGAGAAATTGACACTCTAAAAACATTGTAGATTAACCCAAGAATATGACCTCTATTTTAATATAGAGACTATATATTTTATTTTTACATATGCATTTACAATGGTTTTGAATTTAGAATCAAAAAATAAAAGAGTGTTTATTAAACACTAGTAAAAAGAATATGATTCTAAACATTTAAAGTATATGTTCAAGTAGTTGAGGCAAATTTAGAGTTTGTAGTGTCAAAGTATAGAAAAGATTCCATGTAAATGTTGCACACTCTACACCAATTTCTTAATGGGTACTTTGTGTAAACACAAATCTCTATAGTACAACCTCATTATAAATTTACAGCTCAATTCTTTTGTCTTGAAACAATAGATTCTTACATGCTGTTACATAATTGGTATACTCAAGGAAAGATTTTTATATACAAGCTAGAATTATTTGATGATAACAACAAATCTCTATACTCATTGTACTACAAACTTTTTATATGAATCCTATTTGTAAAGGCTAATTTATTAATAAAAATTTCTAATAAATGATGTTTATACATAGCCTAATTTATATATAATAGGATATGTGACATTTCAAGAACCCTATAGTAGTTCTACATATATATAAAATTTATCTCCTTTGAATTAAATAGACCCTATCTTTTAACTCACGTAGTTTTCTAAAAATCGCAAGTAATCTCCCCGGGGGCTACACCAAACCTCCACAATGCCCAGTCCAAGTTTCAACGCCAGGGTAGACTTGAAGTCCATTGATCAAACAAACAGTGTAACTCTCAACGAAACGACTTGACATGAATGATGGCCGACAATGGCTCAAGCCTCGCTGCTCTCGAAGGTAATGTCGTCTCTAACAATATGCAATTCGACCTACAACACTCAAGCTTGAGTCTCTGCCATCTCCGGAATGACCAATCAGATACACCCCGAGCAGACCAGGATAGTCTAGTAAGGCTAAAAACTAATCACTATGTCAGCAGAGAATTAAATTCTTTTCTACTCTTTGCATTAGAAATAGCAGTTTTGAGTGTTTCTTTTTGAAAAAAGACCTTCAATTAAACCCATAGAAAACTAGTCAAAAAATTGAAAGAGCAAATTTAGAATGAGTCCATGCTTAAGATTAGGGAAGAACTTATAGAATCAATGCAAACAATAATTATGTGATGGGAAATCTATGGGCAAACCTGAACTTCTCATTTCATCAATACCTTATGCAATGAATGTTGTAATTAGTAGCAACAATTTCAAATCTAACGTTGGTATGAGTTGTAGCAATGCATAGCCAAACTTCGAAGTAGAAAGTGTGCAAACTTATTGAAGGTGAATCACTACATGGTGATTCATTTGCCGTTTCCAGAACAGAAAAATCTTCGCCAGCCACGGACAGGAGCAGCAGAAGGGCGTCTTCTACCCGCCAACCTCTCACGTATCAATGGCACCAGTGCTGGTCCCGCAGAGAAGGGCACCCAATCGGGCTCATCAGTCGTCCATATGAAATGTTGTGTGGTGTCATCAGAACCCGTACGTTCGATCCCCAGATGTCTTGTACCCGCCACCCTCTCACTTGTCAATGGCACCAGTTCTGGTTCCGCAAAATTGGACGCGAGAGCGGACTCATCAGTCGAGCGTTTCTCGTATCGTGCCCTTCTCCCCCTCTTCAGTTTGAGCTCCAGACGCAGGTCAAGGCAGTCAGATCCCTTCAGGCTAGGACCATGCGGACCCAGTTCGGGTTCAGGCTTTGCGCCAGGATCTGCATACCGTCGCTCCCGCCGTCCCTTCCCAACTTTCCTTGACTCTGTGGCAGTAGTAGCACCAGCCGATTCCCAGACGGGCTGCTGTGAATGTTTCAAACAATCTGCGAGGAAAGGTAAATACCTGTAGATGTCCTTGCGTTGCCATGACTTGAACATTGCCCAAGTGTGAAGGTGGACGAGGATTGCCTTCCAAGACGTCAGCTGCGCTGCCAAGCTCAATACCACTTCGCCGCTCTTCATCTCAACCATGGAGTAGGCAGTGCTTGATCTGTTCTACTATGAAACAACAGTCTAAAACTCCTGAGTCCGGAACATCAAGACCCAATTCTAAGACGAGCTAGGGGATTTGTGCTACTAACACACGGTAGTCGGTTTCATCTTTCAAGGAGATCCGTAATAGTCGTATCGACTTTGTCGAAAACCACTTCTGCGGTAACCTATAAGTCATCAGGGCAAGAACAGTACTCATTCAAACAGTAAGACAAAACAGAAGCATCTTACTGGGAAAATGGGAAATCATTCAGAATAAGGGCGAGCTTACATGCTGGCCCGGTGGGGAAGAACAGGACTCATCTAAACAACAAGACAAAACAGAGGCAACCGATTGTCTTGCCGGGGTGTGGACAAGCGGGAAGGAGGAGAAGTTTCACCAATTTCGGTGGAGAATCCCATTGATGGAGTAGTCATGCTTGAGAGAATCTAGTTCGTGTGAATTTTTTATTGTTTCCCCACCCACGGGGCCCACGTGAAACTGCAAAGACTAAGTATTTTCGACTGTAGCACTCCATGTGACGGGTTTTTTACATGCAAGGAGGCCCTAAAAGTCCTGTGCAGGTGAGCCTGTAGAGACACGGATTGATCCAGTGATAAGAGCATCTCCACTCCGCACAGAAGGCAGGTCCGCGCTAACCCGGGGCTGGGGAGCTGCGGGGCAGCGTTTGGCGGACCTGCTCCCCACTCCGCCCGGCAGCTGCCAGCCGCCGCCCAGGTCCAGGGGAGAAAACTGGGAGCTCCCTATGTCGCAACCACTCACGCCTTGACACGTGTCAACATCCAATAGGCTAAAAGTGGACGTCATTTCACTTCCCCAATGCCAAAATCGAAAATTTTGATGGCCGGGACGCCACCCAGCCTCCACGCCGTGCGCCAGGCTTGATGTCCCCGCGTTGGGGTGGAGGGGTCGGCCCAGCAACTCCCTCCCGGCCTACCGTCCTGCCGTGCGGAGTGGAGATGCTCTAATAAAAACTAAGCTCACCCCAGCCAGGTGAACATGCCAGCTACTTGCACCTGGCCCCGGCCAAAAGCCCAACTTGAAGGGAATCGCGTGAGAAGCGTACCAACATTGTCCCAAAAAAATTCTGTCAGCAACGATCAAGTTGAGTAGAGCCAAAATCGCTTGCAATTTCACATTTCCTTTCTCTCCAGCTCGTAAGGGTTTCCTGATTGGTTCTCACCGTCAATTTAACGTTTGCAAGAGTGATTCATCATCATCTTCAGCTTCGTCTACAAAAAACCCAACAAACATTTCTCTGACGAGTTTCTACGGATCAGGCATGACCACTCAGGAATGGCTTCATCAGCTCCGTGACGAGCCCGTCAAACTCCAAATCTTCCCTGCAGATCCACAACCCTCGGTGACCATCTTCTGCGTCCCCGACCTCGTGCGATCCACGTCCCCAGCGTACCACCAACGGAAGGAGCTCCAACTGGGCCTCCACCGCCGCTCACTGCAAACGACGGGAACGCAGCTGCTCAAGGTCGACATCGCTCGCTCCCTCCACGAGAAGCTCCTTTCCAGTGGTGGCTCCTGGGAAGCCTTTGCACGCACCGTCGTGGGAGATATAGGGACTGCTCGTGGACACTACCAAAAGAATTGTAGCAGCGTGATTGCCGAGGAAGTGGTGCCGTTTCTGCTTGCTCTCGATGGTCTCTTTGTTGTTGTCTTCTTCCAGTTTTTGAATTCCAACAAGTTCTTCCTGGAGGAGTTTAAGCATCTGAAGCCGAGGCTGCTCGACACTGCAAAGACTCTCATCAGGTGAGTGAATTCACATCCAATTTTGCAGTTCTTCGTTGAGTGGAGTAAATCCTAAACCTCTGCAGAACCCTAACACTTGATAGAGAACATGGAATGTAGTCATTCTAATGAATCAAATTCCCACAACCGGGGAAGACTGCAAAGCATACTTGCTCCGTGCGATTCATCTTGCAGTGTGCTTTGCCACGTGCAGTGCATTTGGTCGTGCGTCTAGCGAAATATCAGGCGTTGCCTGCTGTGGGATTTTTCGCTTTAACAGTATCTAGATCAGTATTTTCTGGATATTCCAAGGATTTAGGACGACGAGGACTGAGGGAAGGGTATTTTTCAGCGATACAACCCAAAAGAGGACCAGTCATGGTCCTCTGTAATGGAGGAAGAGCACAGAGTACTGCAAAAAACGAAGCCCATAGTTGAAATGATCCTCTGACTATAACTAGCAAATGAGACCGGACGCAGTTGCCTTGACCACCAGGCTTGGTATTACGAGATGCACAGGTGGTTTTGACTAGAAGGACAGGTGGATGGATTTGAGGTTCGTAAAATCTGTACATTAAGAGTTGCCATGTATATTGCCAATTTATGGAACTTGCCTCAGGTCAGACTTGCTGCTGCTGGAGAATCAGCTTCCAATGTACTTGCTCAAGAACGTGGTTGCGGGGTTGGTAGCCATTCGTGCTGCCCCAACTGATACTGCTGAAGAGATTCGAAAGCGGGCGGAGGACGAGCTGGAAATTGTTCTGCAGGTCGCTGTGTTCTATCTCTACCCGTTGAGACACCTTGATGAACCAGTACCAACTCCTTGTTGGCTGCTAAAACGGTATGGTTATCGCACATTGTACCGAGACCCTTCAAGTGCTTGCGCTCTGAGGTCCAATAGAGTGGTCATCGCCAGCCCACTAGTCATGCAATTTGATTGTTCAAGAATTTCGGGTTCAGGGTTTAGTTTTGTGAGGATAGTTTGGGAGACATGTAGCATCAGGAACTTCTGCGGTGGCCTCCACGATACGAGGTTGAAGGTTTGTTAATCTTCGGTATTGTGCAGACGGAAAAACGAAAGCGAGACGGACAGATTTTTTGACCATTTGGACGAGAAGTATCCCTTAAACAATCTCGAGCAGTCTCTACAGAGCTGCAAACATATACTTCATTGCGTGTACGTCGTGGTGTGTGGTCACTCGCTCCCTGTTCCTGATCCTGAACCCACTCCATCTCTGCCCCTGGACTCCATACCTTCCGCCTCTCGTTTGAAAGCCATCGGCATCGTAGTCACAGACAAAGCTCCGGTACTGAACCAGATCAAGCTCACAGGGTGCGGGTACGTCACCAGTGCCACACTGAGCTTACCGAAAGTGAATATCTACGACTTCACCGAAACTGTGTTCCACAACCTGGCGGTTCACGAGCAAGTCACTAAAGGTATGACAATTCGCAGTTTCCCGTTTCGCGGATGTTTTTTACTTTGACTTCAAGGGCAAGTACAGATTCAAGTCTCCACAATCGTAGCAAACTTCACCTGAAATGACGGAATTGAGCCTAAAACTGAAATGAGATGCAAAAAGTTGGATTTCCTCCTGAACCGAAATTGAGATGCCGAAAAGTGACTTTTCCTACGATTACAAGGACTAGGCAAGATTCAGGTTCTGCACAGTCGTTCAAAACATTGTCAATTCAATGAAAACTTTAAACCCTAAATTAACTCGAAAACCCTGAAAACCTGAAACCTTGAACGAAAAATGAAATGTAGGAAAGTGGTATTTCCTGTGAGAAGTAGCACAGCTTTGGATTCAAGCTCTGCACAATCATACAAAACACTGCGAAGTCAATGAAAACCCTGGACCGAAACCGAGATACACAGTAGTGTGTTCTTTTCCCTCGAGAACAAAGACAGGTCTACATTCAGAGGTCTGCATGCACAATCGTCCGAACCTTTCCGAAAGTAACTCAATCTTCCCATCACCATTAGGTGGTGACATGCGATGTTTCTTGCAGTGCATGGCTTCCCTGAGCAACGACTCCGAAGACGTTGCCCCTCCTGATCGACCACGGCGTGGTGGACGACAAGGTGGGCAACGACGAGGTCGTCAGAATGTGGAACCGCATCATGAGGGGCGTGTCCGATACGACGCCTTCTCCCTCGTGGCTCCAGTGTTACCAGGACATCCACAACCATTGTCGCAATCCGGTGAAGCGATGGCGGAGAGACGCGAGTGTGCTCTTCTTCTCCAATCCGTGGACGTTTCTTAGCTTGTTGGGAGCGTTGACGATCTTGTTCCTCACGGCGTTGCAGACGTGGTTCACGGTGGTGAATTCGGGTCGCAGGGGTTGGCGATGGCCGAGTGAAAGCTGAAGTGATGGTGGTGCATCCAGGGACACATTGAGCTAGAAGCGGCTCCATCAATCATACAGTACAATAGAGGCTCCATTGACCACACTCACGAGCTTTGGTTTGTGGAAATTGTGGAAATTGTGAAGAATTGACTTCATCTACTGACGTTTATTCTTTTGCAATTGTTTTGTAGCTTGACACAGAATAAGTAAGATTGTAGATGGTGCCAATTTGTAGATGGTTGTAGGGAAAGGTTCAAAGTTCACGTGTATGGTCGATGGAACCTCTCCTCACTGTATGGTGATTGGAGACTTTACATTACAGATGGAGAGGCAGGAAGCTGTATGGAGTCATTTAGCAGGGATTGTCAGAAATCAACTAGTCTCTCACCCGCTCCGCAACCTGCCCCCACAATCAACAATGCAAACCGTCACCCATAACCTTCCATTCAAGCAAGTCACGCAAATCAGAACCCATGGCTCACCCGAAGTCAAGCAATCGCAAGGAATCCAACACCCTCTCCTTGCCAGCTGCTTATGCAGGTAGTGTACGGATCAGATTACATTTGTTGAGCGTTAGTTCTTTAGTTGTCGGACTTTTGCAGTCACATTCGCTGTTGGATTTTGGGTTTTCCTTCACGATCAAATAGCTCTTTTTCAACGCTGTGCTGGTCTTCTTAGCAATTTGCAGGCATTGTTTTCTCCGCCGCTTTGTGAATACTTCTTGTTGTATTTCATTCGAGAGAACAAGGGGTTGACTCGACGGAGCTCCGGTTCTTGTTTTTTGTACCATCTGAACGCACTTGCTGTGGTTCCTAGCCAATTATTTTGAATTTCCTGTAGGCGAGGTTAAAGACCGTTCCGAGACTAGGATCGGGCACATCGTGCTCCCACAGCTGCCTGATCTCCTACGGCTTGAATCCGATCTTGAAGAGGGTTTGTTTCTTGGCCAGCAGCAGTGTGGGAAGCGTCCTGTCACGAAGATGGTCTACAAGTAGCTTTGTGCATCGATCGATGCCTGAGACGGTGAGGGATTTTTTGAAGGAGACAAATGGTTCAGTTCTTCCTTGCGCTGAGGGAATTTTTGCTGATGAGAGAATTATTTCCGTCGTGCAGACATCGATACGGATGCAAAACTCGTTCTAGGCAACCTCGAAGCATTCTTTGGGATTTTTTAATAACTATTTGCCGTTGCATCTCGTTTTGAATGCTTCAGAAAATTGGGACTGTAACACCCATAGCATCGAACCCAGATCTAGACTTGATACGATTATCGGAGCGTCTGAATGTTTTATATAGAGAAGGTTGATGACTTGGATGCTGCTCGAGCTGATCTCGAGTTTAACATGGAGCCACTTAACGCAATGTTTCATGGAGAGGCGATTTCTTCTTAGACTAGAAAGCAGTAGACACAGCATTTCAGTGGGTCTGCATTGGCAAGGAATGTGGAAAAGTCCCTGATTCGAATCCATCGACCTCTTGACCTGTCGAACATTTCCGATCGCTGGGAGTGTTTACGCATCGTATGTTATGCCTAATGGTTAATATCAAAGAAAATGGCAAACTTGGTCCCGGCTATCTAGGTGGCCGCGCCATGTTTTCTGAGTTATCGTCAGATGGAAAGGAGGAAACTCACAGTTAGTAGAGAATTGTACTCGAAACTTTGATAGTTAGTTCTAGTCTTGTCCAAACACTATTTTTTTGACGTAGAGGAGGCTGGTAATGCTCAGAGAGGATTCCCGTTCGTTCCTCAGGCATTGATATGGCCCAATCGAAGTAGTTTCAAGAACCGGTCAGATTTAAGTGTAGATCTTTGGGAAACTGATGCTCATTGAAGTTCGATGCTCATTACATGGACTACACAATCCTTGGTGCCTTAGGAAATTACTCCTGCTCTTGGCGAAGAACTTTTAGCAGCTGAGTCAAAGCTTGTTCTCCACAGTTTTAGTTTGAAATAAAAGGTACCAAGGATTAGGGTAAGAGGCTCAGAAACCGCTCACTTAAGAGCTGATCCGCCTTTTTCATGTATTTCCTGTGATGGGAATATTTCTGGCTCATTTTTCAGTGAAACAGAAATAGATGAGGAATCTAACACAAGTCATTTCATGTTTTTTGAAGCATTATTCAATTAGTTATGAATTTTTAAAAAGGTTGTGTCATAGGTCCCTAATTATGACCATGGTCAATTTCGTTAAAATGGCAGTATTCCGAGTGCCATTTTGTCAAATTTTAATGCCATTTTGCCATATTCCATGTGCCACTTTGACAAATTTCAAGTATCATTTTGACATATTTTGTGTACCATTTTGACATAGAGGCTTGGTAGTAGAGGAAGAAAATGTGCCATTTAAAGTTTTTAACGGAACATCATGCCATTTTAATGGACTGTCGCCATTTTAATGAAATTGACCATGACCCTAGGTCTTCCATAAACTATTCACTTGCAACTTTTAAGAAAATGGAGAGAGAAAAGAGATTGATTGGCACTTGCAATTAATAATACTTTTTTTCTTTGATTTTTTCAATGATTAGAGAGGTCAATTAAAGAACCATATCATGTCCATTTCACAACCTCCTATAGAACAGTTCCTAATGCCCAAAGTGTTTTTGAACATTCTCCCATAGCATTCATTGTCACTTGCACGACGTATGCCCAAAGTTCTAGGGATAGACCCTATAAAGTTTTTCTTTAACTTGTAAGGGACCAAATAACATTGTTTGGTTGCATGATGTATTTAATTATCCATTTACATTTGGAGTTTCCAATTTTTTTTTCTTTGAAATTTTCATTCAATATGTGGTTGAAGGATAGCCTTAAGGAGCAACAATTTTCATAAGTTTGGACTACTTGGTTACAACGGTTTTGTATGACACAATTTCTTTCTCAACACAAGAAGTTTGGGCAACATAAGAAACTCCAATTCTTTCTAAAAATCAAAAAGTGAATTTGGTTTTCCAGATTTATGTATTTGTAGAATGCTTTGAATTCTCTTTTTTTGATTAATGAGGTGAAAGTTATGAAGAGATTTAATTGTTGGTAATCATAGAGTCTCTACTAAAAAATGAATTGCATAGTCTAATTTTGAACTCAGTTTGTAACTTTTGAAAAAGAAAAAGAAAACTTTGGATATAGATTGTTTTATCACAACATTTTCAACCATTGGGATGGAAAAATTTTCAATTTTGTAATTAAATTCTTAACAATTCAAAACTTTTAATCATAATGTACTTCTTTTTATATTTTCCTTTTTTCAATCATGAAGATGAAATATTTTTTGATGATTTTCATATACATTCCAAACTTATTTCTTCTACATAT
This sequence comes from Thuidium tamariscinum, assembly GCA_947034885.2. Taxonomy (NCBI): domain Eukaryota; kingdom Viridiplantae; phylum Streptophyta; class Bryopsida; order Hypnales; family Thuidiaceae; genus Thuidium; species Thuidium tamariscinum. The sequence continues at coordinate 20,553,692 of OX344752.2, read as the reverse complement.
TATAAAGAGTCGCAACTTTTAGGACATTCACATTTTTGGGTAAATGTTAGAAAGACAAAGTATCCACTTAGAAAGGGTTACGAATGTTTATTTCTATAAATACAAGCATCATGATTTTGCAACTAGTAAGGTTTCTCACTCTTGTATTTAGGAAGGTGTAAGGTAGAACCACCTGTAATCAATCATTTAAGGTATTCTAAACATGATTAGGTGTAGTACAAAGCAAAACAAATGTTTTCAAAGGTGCAAAGATAAAGGTGATGATGATTGCAAAAACTCTGGTAATTTTATCACATGAATTGAAATTATTACAAATTTTGGAAGCCAAAAAGTGTGCTAGATCCAATGCCAATCTGTGGAGTTTTCCAATTTCGATCATGCAAAAAACTATTTTTTTACTCACTCCTTGCTACTTTCTTGCACACTACTTTGGAATATATGCCGTGAACTTTTAGTCCCAACTTCAAAAATAAGAAAAAAAAACATTTTAACCTTGCTTGGAAATACATCCATCAATAGGTTGGCTATCTATGGGCTGCCCATTGGTTATAGGTGGTTTTACCTTATATTATAATTTAAGAAATAAACTAAAAGGTCCTATTATAGTTGAATTTGTGAACAAATAAATAAATGAAAATTTTACGTTGGCTAGAGAATAGGGGTATTTCAAAGCAATTTTGGGTCGAAAATCACTATAGTCCTACGGAATAGGCATTAAGTATAGTCTTCTTTTAAGGTTTTCAAACTTCATTGGTTTGCTGTATTAATGAAGGGGGTAATTTATTGTCACCTAGATAATTAGTGTCAACACAAAAAAAATTCATAACCAAACACTATTTGATGTACGGCTATTAAATCCATAATTTTATATAAACTCAAGCTATATTGTCAAGAACAATTTTAAGATAGATGCAAGAAAGGGAAACCCTTTTCTAGTCTTTTTTCAAAAGTGTAGTTTTTATGCTTTGTACTAGGAATACTATGAGTATTATGAAACAAAACAATATTTGTCTTTGATCTAAAAAATCAATAGCTAATAGTATTGTTGGAAGTACTATGACTACTAAAAAATACTAAAATAGTAATATTTAAAAGAAAGCGAATGTGTCATAGAAAATAGATACATTGATGTATAAATCAATAATACATAGAAAATCATGGATATAAAAACTAAAATTTGGATGTTGTAAGGACTTGATGGTCAATAGATTTCACCAGAAAATGAAGATGATGCCATCAATGTTTAGATTGAAGTACTCATGTAAGGGACCTTATTTGCACAATCATGGAAGTTGCAAATTAATGTTATCTAAATTTCCCTTGATAGGCACATATATGGACCCCTACTATAGAAATAGACTAAAGAAATTTTAGTTAAATGTTAGTTCATTTTTTGAACTCTAGATCATTAATTTTGACTACACACCAATACTAAAAAATCCTGCACCTTACATTGTGACAAATTAGCAAAATTAAATTTTAAATATACAATGATTTTTTAATTTCTAAAAAATAAGGTGTATGATTAAAACCAAATTACCATATTCAATCAAACTTTCAAATACATCAACGCCATGCTTCAAAAGTTCTAGCAAAAAACAACTTTGTCACTTTGAATAGATGAAAAAATAGTACCATCTTTTCTTGCAATCACCTTTTTAGAGTTGATGAACATTTGCTAAATCTCCAACAAATTCAAAAATGTTGGTTGGATTTCCCATAATGAGATCAAAACCAAAAATGATCCTTGAATAAGACTACCAAAAAAAAAGTGTCCACAATGTTTGGAACTTTCCAATGACTACAAAACAATTGTTTTGCAATAATTGTGGACAAGAGATGACTTTTACACTCATTGTAGGCAAGTCATTTATACCCTTGTTTTTTTAAAGTGCAAGACCTCTAGATGATTGGGACTAGTGAAATGTTGCTTCTTTGCAAAGCACTTGCACTTGCAAGTATTTATCTATATAAAAAATCTATGATGTCCAAACTTGATGGGTTGTAGCATGATGAGTAGGACTCTACTCTAAATTGATTAGGTACAAGAGAGGGGGTCATATGATCTTTCAAAAACTAACATTCACAACAATGGAGGGCATGAACAAATTCTATCAAGGTTAGATGTATAGTACAAAGGTCATTTAGTTTCAATATTAATTCTTCAATTTTAGGTACCTTAACGTAAAGACTCTTCTACAAGTGTTGTCGTATTGGACAAACCGACCACTTGCTTGTTTGTCCAATTCTCATACTCAATAGAGGTTCCACTCATCTCATGCAGTCAACGTATATTTAACTTTTTGATAAGCGGTAAATGTAATTCAATATGGATTTACTTCACCACCATCTAACTTCCAACATTGATGTGAGCATTGTGAGCTAAAACAAAAGTTGGTTGGAGGAGTGGATATGAAAATGTAGACATAATTCTCAAGAAGCACAAATTGAAGAGAGGTTATGGATAAAATCTCGTAAGGGCATTGACACTTTCAAAGCACAAACTTAAGTTAGGACAAGTGTGCATGCAAGTCAAGGTACAAGTGTCAATCAATTGGAGCATGGACATGCTCATTGATTATTCTCTATTAAAAGAAAGTGACAAGATGGTGCTTTGGTTTAAAATACTATGAAGCACTAAACTGCTACATCCATATATTTTTAAGGATGTCAAATGTCTTTACATTTTGTCCATGCTCTTTTCCATTTAAACTTAGTTGCTTCATACACATTCATATAAGCAATGCAAGTGCCATAAGAAATAAAAACATCAATGGTAGCTACACCAAATCTACAAAATACAAAGTCCTTGTTTTGATGGGATCAGGTCCTTTCAAGGCTTAGAGGGATTTGGGTAAACTAGATCAACGAAATTGTATCAATCTACAAAAATCTCAATGAAAGAATAAACTCGTCAAAGAATGATGCATGATAAAACGTCTCACGCCTTCTTGCTCTAAAAGGTAACATAGGGGGCTGTAAAAGCGATCCTTTACGAGCTGATTTGCATTTTGGGGAAGCTAAATTCCTTAAAACAATTTTTAGTAATTTTCATGGTAAGAAAAATGGAATTGGCATTTATTCCAAGTCGTTTCATATTTTTTGGACCTTCATGGAACTAGTTATGAATTTTTGAAGTTGAAAACAGGGTGGTTTCTAAAAGCGCCCCCCTCTCAAAATGTACACTTTTAGTACATATTGGAGTCAAAATCTAGGAGATCACTTTTAGAGACAAGGCTGCAATTACAGCCCCCTACCTTAATATCGTCCCTACCAATATGCATTTCGACCTCCAACACTCAAGCTCGAATAGATCTCTGCCATCCCTGAAACAACCTCCGTTAGCCACTTGAATAGTCTCAGCAACTTGTCAACTAATCACTGCAGTAGTGAAGGAGTGCATTTACAGAGTTACTCTGTCTTCAGAAACGTACATTATGCTGGGAAATTGGAAAATCATTCAAAATGAAATTCCAACGCGTTGAAAGGTGATCGAGCCTGCAATGACACAGATAAACAAGAGCATCTCCATGGCCACTCACAATTTGGTCCAAACTGGGCAAGTAGCCAGGCCCGGTAGAAGTAATTGCCCCACGGTACACTCGACAAAGTCAAAAATATGGCCGAGCCTGGCCAAATTTAAGGATGACACGGTCAAGTGGTGAGAGTGTGGCGGGGCTCGGTGTACAATTATTTCATATTTAATTCACTTGTTCGAGGCACTTTTCGAGTTTAGAAGAATTGATTCTCGGCGGCAACCATGAAGTGGCACCTTGGAATCCGAACACAGGGTGAAATTCAAAATTAATTGTACAAAACTCATACCAACAATGGGTCCAGATTTGTCATGTCAGTAATGATCCAGATGAATAGATCAAGTCCTTCACCCTAAATCCTAAAACCCTAAACCCTATAAGCATGCTCACATTGCGTGTATATTTCTCAGTTTCCATCTTCTATGAGCAATCATTTAGCTCTTAATCCCTAAGCGCCGACGGTGTCATCATGTGGCTTACAAATGTCTTTTCCAAACCACGAGAAGTGTTGAACAATAGTTTTTTCATCCATTTTTTTTCCAATGACCTTTCATGTTGAGTTACAAAGAGTTTTCAAGTGAATTCTTAATGTAATTGATGCTCACATTGCGTGTACATTTCTCAGTTTCCATCCTCTATGAGCAATCATTTAGCTCTTAATAAGGGTGAATTTCTTCTTTGGCCGTCATCAATTCCAACTCTCAAGAGTGTCAATAGAAATCACAAAAGATATTTCTATCACGAGAGTGTATCAATCTGCCATGGCCATCCAGCAATGGCTCCACCAACTCCATCAAACTTCAATCAAAATGGTGGTGGTGTATACTTGTTAGTTACCTTCACCTCTTGGTATTGCATAGTGATTTAGAGGGAACTTAAATAAATGAAAATGTGAGTTTTGAGAAGAGTAAGAATCCCACTCAAAATGGGTTCAAAGTTTTCATACTCATGAGGCCTAAAAAGGACTTTTTCACTCACTTGTAACACTATAATTTTGCAATGCACATAGTCACATGGTCTCAAAGTCTTTCCACACTTTGCCACATTACCTACTACGATAGAAAGAAATAGTTGTTTTTTATTTACTTTCGTTGTAGTCAATGCACCCAAAAAATGTTTGTTTTTGACTATTTCTCATAAAAAACAACCTCGGAATCCTTCACTAATTAAGGTAATTGCACTTGAATCTAATCCCTTTCTAAAACTAACCCCTACATATTCTTGCCTCAAATGTATCTCCTTTAGTCATGAGAGCCTAAGGTTGCTTGTGATGAATACACCTATTTTCAACAATTTGAAAGTCCAATGTTCATTCCTATGGTGTACCCAATACTATGTGAAGAGAATTTAGAATTAATACTCTTTTGACTACCAACAAGATTTAACAAAAAATTTAGGAAATTATATAAAAATTTGATCTAACACTAGGAACAATGATCAATTGAATACTTAGATGCAATTAGATATAGTTACCTTAGTCAAACTCCTACATAAACCTCATAACCACTCTATAACCTCCAAGTAACTTATCAAATCAATTCATATAACACAACAAACTACCACATACATGAGCCCATTCAATTCCCTCTATTGAGTAGAACATTGCATCCTAATTCTATGAATGGGTAACAAAAACAAGATGAGAAAATTTGAATAAATAAAACCTATGGATTCAAAAAAGAATTTTTTTTCATTGTACAGTATAGTCATCCTCAATAGGTTTACAATTTCTTGTAAGCATCCCTCTTACAATTGCCAATTACTTCACTTAAACAAGTCAATTACAATATTGGATCTCAACTATTTGCAATAAAGGAGTTCTAATTTTGGCAAGAGCTTGTAGAGTTTTCACTAAATATCATTCAAGAACTTACTTAGTGTGTTCGGTTAGCAAACTTCCTAGACATTAACCCTATAGAAAACTATTGAAAGAACTAAAAGACCAAATTTGAATTGAGTCAAACAACCCTAGGAGTAGAAATAAACTCATTGAATTGTTGCAAAGAATATGGGAAGGGAAACCTATGAACATACTTGAAGTTCTCATTTCACCACTGCATCATACACCATTGCCATAATGGTCTACTATACTTTATTACAATTGAATGAAAAATTTGTTTTTATCTTCAAATATGTTCAATAAACCCAAAATGGCAATTTGGGGCAATTTACTTTACTAAAAAGAAATTCTTTGGAAGTTAAGGTATTTGCACCCAATTCCAAACTCTTTCAAAAACCAACACTTATAGATTCTTACCTCAAATGCACTATCTCTATTCATGATTGCTAGGGGTGATCTGGATAAACTGATTCTCAACAATTTGGAAATTCATTGTTCATTTCTAAGGTGTCCCTAAGACCAAAATTGCACAAGAAGAGTATTCATTAGATGTTTTTTCAGAGATTAGAAGATTGTTTTTGGCCTGTTCCCAATGCTAGGAACAGTCAAAATAAAAAATTATAATTTTTTTTTTAAAAATAAAAAAAATATTTTATTATAATTATCTGACGTGGAAGTCTCTTGGCCACGTCAGATAGCAGACTTGGCAGCATTCCCTAGCGTTCCCACAATTGGAAACTCACACTCTTGTTACTAGGTAGAAAAAACATCTAATGTAGAATGCCCTTTTGACTATCATCAAATTCTTTAAAAAATTGAAACTTCAATATAGAATTAGGAACATGGCTCACTTGCTTATTGAGATGAGATTAGGTGGAGTTACCTTATCTTACATAAACTCCCTTTGTAGCTCAAAACCACTCTTCAAAACCCAAGTAATTTGTCAAATCACTTGATGAGCCCAAGATGAAGAGAGAATTTTTGTCACAAGAGTGTATCGATCCACAGCCACTGATCCTTCATCCTTCAAGATGTCTATTATCCTTGAATTTTCAAGGTATCTTGATCCCTTCAATTTGTAGGATAATATAATCCTTTAACCCCTAAAAGCCCAAGGGGTTAGGACAAAACACAAATGTGTTATAAAATATACGTGTTACAACTTTGTTGAAGTTATTATCAAAGAAGATAATGTAAAGCACAAAAAGTATAAAGTATCCATACAGTCAAATTAACAAAAAAAATTTAGATTATTTTTAAATGAATTTTGAAGATATAACTTCAAAAATTCACCAAAAATACAATTTCTATTTTTAGGATTTGAAATTTTTTTTGATTGGTCAAATTTTTTTATTTTTTTTATTCATAAAATAATGCAAAATATTCAACCTCTAAAAGCCGAAGAGATTAAGACAAAATACAAATGTCTTATAAAATATAAGCTTTACAACATTTTTGAAGTTAGCATCAAAGAAGATAATGTAAAGCACAAAAAGTAGAAAGTATCCATATGATAAAAATTAAAAAAATATTTATAGATTCTCTTCAAATGAATTTTGAAGATATAACTTCAAAAATTCACCAAAAATACAATTTGTATTTTTATGATTTGAAATTTTTTTTGATTGGTCAAAATTGTGGTTTGTATTTATTTGTTAAAAAATAAAAAGTATTTACTAATGAGAGCATCAGTACTTTCCCCCAAATAGTAAGTTTTTCAACACTAAACAATTTTAGACACTTTGTACTATTTCTCCTTTTTTTTGCTAGAACTTTTTTTTGACCGTATTGATCTTAGTTTTGAATATCAATGTTGAAAGAAAACCCAATTTTTTCAAAACTGAAAAAAAAAGTTTGAAAAAAGTTTTTTTTGCCCGAAAATTCTGCCCGAAGTCAGGCAGTGACTAGAAAATGGTCGCTTGAGCGCTTAGGGGTTAAGGACTAGCGTGGTTTTCACAATTGAGGTTTTCAATGAATTCTAGCACTTTGATATTTTTTTGCACATAAATGTGAATAAATTTTTTAATTTTAACCATATAAAAGTAAATATTTCTTTATCTAGCATGCATGGAATGAATTTTAGAAAATTTGGACTGTTAAATCTTTAGATTATAACAATTTTGGATGATTAACTTCATAGGCCTAAACTATAGGTTTTGGAGAAAAAGTTTAATAAAAAGATGAATAAATATTTTTTAACATCCCCCAAAAAATTACTTGGAATCTGAAGCAAATTTTGTATTTTTGCATTTGAAAATTTAAAGAAAAAAAAAATCTCTCAAATTTGTACACATTTTCAAGCATGAAGACTAGAAAGTCAATTCTAAGCAAATTGGATCCTACAAAATTCTTAAAAATTTATATATGGATAAATTTTGGAAATTTTACAATGAATGTTATTATAATATTGTTTGGAATATCTTATAAAATTTGAAATTGTTTTGATTATTTTGTGTCATGAATTACATTTGATTGAACCTTTTATTCAAAAAATTGTTGAAAACAAGAATTTCAAATTTTCTTTCAAATTTTTTTTCCTGTAGATTATAGAATAGAATTGTGTAAGAAAATATATTTTTTCCAATCTTTGCTATTCTTTTTATGAAAAAACATTATACTTGCTCTCTTTTCCTACTAGACTACATTCTTGACTACATTTTGTAAATGAATTTTTAACTACTTTTGACATTCAAAATTAGAGAATCAAAAATATACAAAAAGTATGTAAACTTTTGTTTGTACAAGATCTTAGTTCCCAAGATATTAAGATTTGTTTCATCCTTCCAAGAAATTGCCACTGAAAACTTTGAAGAGGACACATTGTGTCTTCTTCGTCCTTGAGGGGTTAAAAGAAAGTAGCCCCTTCATTTGCTTCTAAAATTTAATATGATTGTATGTAACAAAATCTAGTGCTCAATGATGTAGATGTAGATGTTGAATTACATATGAAGGCAAGAAATTATTTTTTCCTTGTGTCAAAGATAATAATCTTGCAATCCATTAGATCATATTGGGTTGAAATATTTTCCTCTATTTGCTATAATGGTCTACTATATTTTTGTATTTTAAATTGGATTATTATTTTTATTTTCAATTGCATTCAACACACCAAAAATTTAGGTTCTTGCAAATTTCTTTTAAAAGACAACCGTAGTCTTTTAAAAGTTAATGTAGCTACACTTAATTCTAGCCTCTTTCAAAAATGGACATCTATAGATTTTTGCCTAAATGTATCCTTTCTAATGATTCTAACCTTTTGTACATCATTGACTACAATGCAAATAGGTTACCCAAACTAACAATACATTAGGACTCTTCTATTGATGATTTCTTATGCAATGAAGAGGTCTTTTTCTCTGAAATCGAAATGATGAAAATTTAGGGACAAAAATTTGGAGTGTGGAAAATAAATTTCAATATTTTTTACCTCATAGATTGTAAGATAATAGGGCTCAAAGTTAAAAGATTTCTTTTTTTTTCCTCTCAAAATCGTTGAATGTGATATAGCCAACAAAGTTTGACTTCTCTTAGAATGTGATTTGAGAATGAAGGTTTTTCTTTTTTGACCATTGTGTGCTATTTTTAATATTTACAAACATACCAAATTTCAAAAGTTGATGGGGGTTTCAACAAAAGATGTCTCCAAAATGTCCAAATTGCTCAAGATGCTAAAAGAATTGAAGGTAATTTAACTTTTGATTTGAGCAATTCATTAAAAAGAAATTACATCTCCTCTCAAGAGATACATATTTGCACCTTGTGTCAAAATTTTATGAATGCCCATAGAAATCTACCAAAATTTTCCATTTTTGGTTCAACAAACAATTAGCCTTTTGAGGTTAAAGTCAATAGTGAATTCTTCCATTTGACCACTCTTGTTTGTAGCATCCTTATAGGATTAATACCCACCAAATCAGAAGGAAAATCTATAGACATGCTTGAAGTTCTCATTTCATCAATGCCTTACAAAATGAATGTTGTAATTTGTGCCTAAGGCAAAAGTACTAAATACTACACATGTAGCAATACAAAGCTCAATTCTTGTTTTCTTTCAGAAAAGCTTAGTATTCAAATGTTTTGTATCTCGAAAATAGACTACTTGAATGACTATTCTAATGCACTTTTTAGTTTTTAGTTTGATGCATTTTTGAGCAAATAGCAGCAATTTCAAATCTTACGTTTGTATGAGTTGTTGCAATGCACAACAAACTAACTTTGAAATAGAAAATGCGCACACTTTTTATTGAAGGTGGCTATAGAAGACGACGACCCACTACTAATCAGCCCCCATTTTCAATCAATAGGTTGTTATCTTTTTGTGAAGTTGTATAGTTGCTAGAACAATTTTTGTGCATTATGATTGGTTGCAAGGCTCTCTGAAATGCATCTAGCCCTTAATTGGCTTTGCAATCAGCCTATATTACTATTATAGGAAAGATAATCTTGTACTAAAAAATTCATAGTAATTACAATTTGTGTAATAAAATTTTGAAAAATATGGCATCTTTCCAAATTCTATTTCTATACATGAAAAAAATTTGTATTCAAAAAAGCTTCACTCTACATGTGTGTAATTGCTTAACCCCTAAAAGTCCAAGGGGTTTGGACAAAGCACAAATTAATGTGTTATAAAATATAAGTTCTATAATTCTTTTGAAGTTAGCATCAAAGAAGATAATGTAAAGCACAAAAAGTAAAAAGTATGCATACATTCAAAGAAAAAAATAATTTATAGATTCTCTTCAAATGAATTTTGAAGACATAACTTCAAAAATTCACCAAAAATACAATTTCTATTTTTAAGATTTGAATTTTTTTTATTGATCAAAATTGTGTTTTTTTATTGATTTTAAAAAAAATGAAAAATATTTATTGATGAGACATCAATACTTCCCCCAAATAGTAGATTTTTCAACATTAAGCAATTTTAAGCACTGTGTGCTATTTCTCCTTTTCTTTGCTATAACTTTTGTTTGACCATATAGATCTTAGTTTTGAATGCAAATGTTGAAATACAATCCAATATTTTCAAAATTTGAAAAAAAAAAAAGTTTGAAAAAAGGTTTTTTTTGCCCGAAAATGCTGCCCAAAATTGGGCAACGACCATAAAATGGTCACTTGAGCACTTAAGGGGTTAAGTGGTTGGAAATGAATGAGATATTCTACGGGTGAGGCACCCAATGGCGCACCTGCACCCAATGCCGTCCATTTCTAAGTTTGTCATTCATTCTAGAAGAGAAATGTAGCGAGACTGTAGACCGCTTATTGTTTTAGGTCAAAAGAAATAAGCCAAGTACTCCGTACCTACATTTATAGCCTGAAACGATTGTGTGCTGCAGAACCGGACGACATTAGGTACAGGTACGCCATTGGGTGCCTCTCCCTTACATGTTTATTCGCCGTTTCCAACACAGAAAAAGCCCCGCCAGCTAGGGACAGGAGCAGCAGAAAGATACAAGGAAGAAAAGCGAGCTCTATCCGCTACCTTCCGAATTGGCGATCACGCCCCAGCTAGATCCAAACTGCATATCTTACATAATTTAGCAATGAGGAATGCCGAGAGAATGAGTATGAACAGATTCCGCGTGTTCATGCCCTACATGCAGGTCAAGATGGTCAGATCCCTTCAGTACCTGCTTCTCTAGTGTAGGACCACGCGGACCAAGATTGGGTTCAGACTTTGCGCCAGACCCACCCAATGTTTGCGGAGTCCTGTAGGGTAAACGGAGATTTTTAGTCAGATTATCATCCCTCTCGGGTTTTTTCAAGCTTGCTCGGAAGTGTGCTGAAAGGGTTTGGAGCTAGCTGGCCAATTTCCGATTTTTTAAAATTTCAGCCGGTCCCATTGCTGGCATTGTTCAATTGTAACCGGAAAATTTCCTCCATTTTGAAACTTTGGCCGGTTGCCTCTTTTTTGAAGTGTTTAAAAATTTGTGCATTATCCCTGGCACGATTCAAACCTGGCATTGCCCCTACCAATTTAGGGCCAGGGATTCAGCCTTCCGAAAATGCAAAGATCCAAAAGAGGATCTATGCATTTTTGGGAGGCTAGTTAATACGACATGCCCACAATATACACTTAAACATTTGCAAGAATCAAACATCAGCCAAAAAAACACATCCAAAAACACACTCATAAGAATCCAAAACACAATCAGCCAAAAAAAATGGGGTTAGTAGTGAATCAAGAAACACACTCATGAGAAACCAAAACACAATCAGCCCAAAAAAATGGGGTTAGTAGTGAATCAAGAAACACACTCATAAGAACCCAAAACACAATCATCCAAAAAAAATGGGGTGCGTAGTGAATCAAGCAATATGCAAACATAGTTTACTTCAAGAAAATGAATGAAAGATGTGCAATGAATAAGACCAGAAATGCATACAAAGTCAAAACAAGCTATAAGGACTGAGGTGTTTCCAGCTGATGCATATCTTCAAACAAAGAAGAAGAGTTGCTAGCACTAGGACCTATGCTTGCATTGGGCAAATAACTAGAGGGATTAGCATACAAGTATTTGTATTTAGTTCATGTTTCCACAAGGGTATGGCATCACATATTATAGCATCAAAGTCATCATCCGGACCCTCTAGAGCAACTCTAAGCAAAGAGTCAAGGTTTAGGCTTCCCAACCGATTCCTAACACGAGTTTTAATTAAGTTTTGGATGCTAAAAGCTCTCTCATAGGTGGCTGTAGATACACACTATATTCTAGCTATGTCTGCTAGGATTAGCAAATTGGGATATCGGATTTGTAGGGCATGATTCCAAGTAATCATGCCCCATAAATCCCGAAAGTTTTTGTCCACCCATTCAGTGGTACACTACAGCTTAAATGACAAGAACTCATGTTTACAAGCTTGCACGTTCAAAATAGGGGGGAAGGAAAAACTTGAGTGCGATCTATCCTACCATACAGTTGTAGCAGTTTCTCAAGTTCTGAGACTTCCCAATTCTGCAAACCGACTTGCTTGGAGGGCATATTAGAAGGATTCAAAACTTTAAAGCAAGAAACCAAATCATTGTCTGCAAACCGAGCATATAAACCTTGACAAACTACTTCAGCAAATGATCGCTGAAATTCAAGAGCTTCCTCCAAATCTGTTCCTAGTCTAGATCTAGACATAGTAATCCCATGAAATAAATTCCCCCGAATTTGGTTTGGTAACTTTTTGAGATGGCCCCCGAAAGGACAATACTCAGGAAGCACATGATATCCAGTGCTATCGTTAAATACATCTGCATTCAAATCAGTACTTTCAACTATAAACAACATTTGGATTTGGGCTATCTCTGTACGAACTATACTGCCCACAAAGCTCACATCAACAAATTTACATTGGAAGATCTTGGACAACATAGCCAAACACTTAAGAATATCAGCAAGAAAAAAAAAACACATAAATAAACTTAAACTGAGACAGCTTCTCAAAAATAGAAGCAGCCTGTGGAGAGTCGGAATCATTCACATCACGGAAATAGCAAAGGACAGACTCTAGAGAATTGCACAGAGAGCTTACCGCCTGCCATTGGGAGAGCCATCTGATCTTGTGGTACCTTTTCATGGAGCACTTGGCATCAAATAGCTCCTCCTGCAAAGCATTGAGAGCATGCTTCCGTTTGGAAGACTTATGAAAAAGGAAGCGACAGAGTTTAAGAGGGAATCGACCTCACTTGACATTACCTTCACTAGAAGAAAAACACTGAAAACGTTGTTAATTTCAACGCACTACGTCAGGTAGATTGTGTTGAGACTGTGTTGCTGAAAATGCAGGAAAAACCTGAAAACGTTGAAAAAATGCAGAAAAAACGCAGAAAACACAGAAAACGCGTTTTTTTGTGTTTTTTCCGCGTTTTCAGCAACGCAGCCTCAACACAATCTACCTGATGTGCTGCGCTGAAAATAACAGGGATTTCTTCTAGTGCTTGCATGCAGGGGACTTGGCCGCATCCAGGGCCGCCAAATTCGTTCAATGGGCAACGCAATGAAGAGCAAGCAGGTAAGGATTTACCTGATTCTTCAACCGCGCTGCGACTCCAGTAGTTGAGCCAGTCATGGTGCTCGCCCCGTCACTCCCAAAACCGAGGAACTTCCGCAGATCGAGCCCCAAACGGCGCAGCGCGGAAAGCAAGGTATCATAAATGATGCCGACATCTTTCTTGTTGCTTTCGATGGGCAATAAGCCCAGAAATAGAGTAATCGGGAGCCCTTCTTCAATGATTGTCGCAAATACACACTACTAGAAAATGGTGTCCAAATCAACAAAAACTTAACACTTTTTTGTTGATTTGTGTACTCCAATGTCCATATGCACATTTAGTTGTGAACTCTGGACGCTTACGCTCCATTCACTGGAGCTGCGGCGTCGTGGGGAACGGGGAACTCCCGAAGTCGAGAGATGATGGACGCCCGTCAACCTGTTTGTTTTAGGCGTTGCGAAGCGAAGAGCACCCCGGTGCTGTGTAGATTGTTGCATTGGATGTTAGACCAAGCGCACTTGATACTGGCAAGCAATTGCCGGTGATTCGGGGACGTTGGGAGGCTCCGTCTCGAAGAAGTCGACGTTTGGTGGTCCAGGTAAGGAGAATTGGAGATATGGCTTCAACTCTGCTGGAATGGGAATTCCGTACTGGATGGGGCGAAATTGTAGTTCCGGTCGAGAGCGGCGCAGAGCAGCAGCAACTAGGAACGTAGTGTGTCAATGTGCTGGACTGCGTGATTGCACGAGAATGTCATTGGTCCTCCGCAACAAATTTTATCTAGGGTTTGGGCATATTGTGTTAGGGTTTGTTTTTCTTTTGGCATGGCCCCAGTGAGCGATGGGGATCCTCTCGCATTGGTTAGCCTCTGGTGGGAATTCATGACGCTCTCAATTAGCTAGCTAATTCTCATATTTTTCAAACAATTCATGGAGTCTTTCGGGTCCCATACTTTGCAAGGTAAATTACACTCTTCATTGTACCAACTTAAGAAGAATCAGAGGTCTGAAATCCATTGTCTGATTTTGACGATCTTGAATTCATACCCAATTGTAAAGTGCATGTGTCAATCTCTGACAAGCGATGGACGATGTGCCTAAGTTTGGAGGATGCCAGGTTTGTGTTGCCAGTTGCTACCGTTCCTTGATAATTAAATGGCGGGTACCAGGACCGGCCAAAAGCATGGCCCAAGCTGAAGTCTGTACTGCAAAGCGAGGAGCACAAGGGCTACGTGAATGCTGAACAACAACGGACTGGGGTGATCGAACTAGCTCAATGAATTGCTTGTACGTAAGAAGCTCGATCTATCGATCACAAGTGGGCATCTTTAGCTAGCATCTCCGGCCTTGCTTCGATCAAAAGCGTCCTCTCTTGTGGGAATGAATGATTCTCTCAATCAACTAATTCGCATACTGCTTCGAATTTATTCAGTTCTTAGGAATCGACTAGCATTAGGCAAAATTCACGTGGAAAGCTATATCTTTGAATTACTGAGTTCTCATACTTTCTGAAAATTCATTCCGTCTTTTGCTTCCTGATTTTCGCGAAGGACTTCTTCTGGGACCTAGATGTGAATGATTATCTTCGTTCGGAGGCTGATCTTGAAGCTGAATTGTAGGGTTTGGGGGCTATGGCGGAGGCTTCAACTCTGTTTGATGCGGCTCTCCCTATTGCGCGCGCCCCACCAGCCTTTTCTCCACGGAATCGATGTAGTATGCCCTAGCACATCGGTGTTTCTACAGGAGGTGGTTCTATGCAAAGGGCCTTCGGAATCCAAGGGAACGGTCATGTGATGGCATTGAGGCCCGGGCTATGGCGTGGGGTTTGCCGAGCGTCGGACCCAAATGCTGATGGCATTGCGACCTCTCCAAAGCCACTTGAGGTCTACAATCCTTTTCCCGTTTCTTCATTTCTTATGCACCAAATCCTCCTTCCTCTATTCTGTAATTTCTACTCTGTTTACGGAGGCTGATTTCGGATATGAATTCCTTTCAGGTGGTTTACGATCCACAATAGCGGTTTGAGGAATTTGCCATGAAAACCAAGAGCTCTTCCTCAGCTTCGGTCTCCAACCTCACCCTGTTTTCACCTTCCAAGGTTTGTCGCGTGTCTTTCCTTCTCAGTGTTGTCTTAGCCTGTTAATCATAGGGTTTTGTTTTTGCAGTTCGCTTACTATATTGGTACAGGAAATTTTGTAAACAGCTAATTACTTAATAATGTTCAAGCTCCACCGTCTGAAGTTGCCATCTTTGGCTCTTCATAATTGCTTCATTTCATGTTGGTCTTGGACCTTCGTCAGAAGGGTTGACGATGTGCGGGTGAAGGCTTCACGCACTCTAACCTTTTTTTGACCTCAAAGCTTCATACACTCTGAGTATTCGGGGGGACCTGAGAGCTTCATGTATTTTAAGTTTCTTTTGGACCTGAAAGCTTGATGCACTCTTAAGCTTTTTTTTTGTAACTGAAGGCTTCAAGCATATTAAGCTTTTTCTGAACCTGAAAGCTACATGCATTTTTAGCTGTTTTTGGACCTGAAAGCTTCACGATTTGTTCATTTATTTGTAACAGAAGGCTTCAAGCATTTTCATTCAATACTTGACATGGACAAAGTGATGACGCCATCGCCAATGACGCAACACGTGCCGATGAGTGCCACCGTGAGCAACAGATGCTGCATAAATCGACTCGGCTCTAGAAACTCCTTCAACTTAGCGGCTCTCTTCGCTGGCCCGTAGAGGTTAGTCATTTCTAGTAGGCACCTTTCCACTTAGAAATTTCGGATCTTGGCTTTGACCGGTGGACTACAATTTCATTGACATTGTGCATTTTCGCACAATATTTTACCGTTTGTACTATCTTGTTTTGGATTCACATGACCTTCAATTCCTCTCCCCATATTTTTCAATCTCGCTCAGATCATCAAGTGCAAAGACTTTTGCGATATATCTGACTTCAACTTCAGTCTATATTCTTATTCAATTAGGAGACTCAGTACCTTCAAAGATATCTTTTAGGTGCCATGGTCCACCTCTATTGATATTTCCCTATTTCGAGATATCGTATTAAGCTTCATTGTGGATCAATATCATGCAGGTGAACGTGTTTTTGAGGATCACGACAAAACGACCTGATGGTTATCATGACCTAGCCTCCCTCTTTCATGTGAGTATCTTGACTTCGATGGTCTGATTAATGTTAAATTCTAGCCTTCGACCAGTCATCTGTGAGATCTTTTCTTTGTGTCTTTCCTACTTGCGTGAAAGATTGAGTGGGTAGTGGGTGCGGGCATCGGAGGGCAGGACGGGAGGGAGCCTCTTAGATTGTTTCAATGCTTTCAGCAGCCACCATCTGGTTGTTGCTAGACGTTACTAAAGGTTACTTGTTCTGCTGATATCCTCAAACACAAGGTCAATTCTGCAATATTCTGCTTGCTCTTCTGGTCCTATGCACTCACATCATTTTGCTCGTTTTGTAGATCATCAAAGCGTTTAATTTGTACAGGGAGAAGACAGGCACAAAGAAATACTTCTGGGTAAGAAATATTTTTTCTTGGTACTGCACGTCAGTTGAGGTTAAGCGAATTTAACCAATCAAGAACGTCTTTATAATTCATGGACTGCACAATACGTCTCATGTAGAATGTAGTATTCTGAATTATCTGTAAAATTTAACAAGCTTTTTCATTGTGTTATCCATTTGTTGACATGGATTGGTCTCCTTGAACTTCAAGGATGTTGCTGGGACCATGATTATGACATTTGTTGGAGACATCTACTAGTGTTTAACTAGAAAGTATGGTTGTTTGTGATACAGGTTACGGTTATATGGTTATACTACATCCAAAATACAAGTTATTGATATATGGTTATACTACATCCAAAATGTTTTCCAGCGCAAGACTGCTTTGAAGGCTCCTGACGGGATAGATGTTAAGGGGATAGTAGATAACTTGCTTGTGGATTTATTGACAACACTCAATGTTTTGTAGCTAGCCTTCTTCAGGTATTATATGATATGACATATATAATTTGCTACACTGTATTCAAATTTGTGAGTTGCAAGAAGTTGTTATGTGAATGGGCATCCAAATCAACATTTTTATGTCAATCATCAACACAAACGTGTCAAATTGGACAAAAAAATGAACACTTTTATGCTCACAGAGAACAAAAAAGTGTCAATTTGATTGTCCAAATCAACACTTTTTTGTTCATCTTTGTCCAAATCAACACGTCCTAATTAACAAAAAAAATCAACACTTTCTTGTAATTTTGGACGCTGAATTTTCTACTAGTGACAACGAGATGCCATGTCACCCTGATGTCCATAGATTTGTCTACCATCACACCAAAAAAGGGTGAATTCCAAATACGATTCAAGATTTTCTTTTCAATGACAACTGAAATGCATTTCATCAAAACTGCACAAGCTTTCTCGTCTTGGTACAAAGACAAGGTTATTGGAGCTTTGACAGACAAAAGCAATTTACAGAGAGAAGGGAACTTGGCATAGGATAACGAATTCTTCCTAAGAAAATACGCAGCTCGCAGCAGGCAGGCTACAGCTTCATCGCAAGCTCTCTAGCTGCTAATGATCGCTTTCTCCATGATCTTTCCGCCATTGTTCAAAGCCCACGCAAGTCACTTGTGTTCGTTGGAGCGGCCATGGTCTTGAAAGGCACTTACTTTCAAATTCTTGGAACCATCTCACGTATGAAGATTGGCCGCCCTTGTCTTTGCACACCCTGTAGAAGACCCTTCCAATGTTCCCATCAAACTGCAGCCAGTCAAACTGGCCACACCATTGCTCTTTCCAGAGACTCCGCGCCAACTCTGCATCCGAAGGAGGAGGGCGATCTACCGCCGAAGCCTCAGTTTGCTGAGTGGACTCATTCTCAGACCCCGAAGACAGGAGGTCAATTACATCAGTTTCTCTTGACTTTGCAAAGGAATGGTCCTTGAGGGACTTTTGCCGCTTTGCCATCAGCCCGAGCCCCGAGCCCTACAATTTGCAAATTGCAAAAGCACGAAATCGAAATCAAAAGACCAAAGTCATGACTCATGAGACTACAACACATTGACAAAAAAAAATTGGAAATCAAAAGCAGGAACCCAGCCCAACCCGTAAACCCTCCAAAGACAGTCCTAAAACAACAAGCAAGAAGTCAGGAACCCAGCCCAACACCAAATCAACAATATGTTCAAGAAAAATCAGTTCAGATTTGAGAAGGTGACTACTGAACTTAGCAGAGAAGAAGACGATTGCACACTCCCGCCGTCCCGTGATGGCCACGAATCGTCCTGACCAATGTCCGCAGACCGCAAATAGGTGCACACTCCCGCAAATCAAAATGGAATTGCACGCTTCGTGAATTCGTGACTTCGATCCTGAGCTCCTGAGTCTTGACAATCGGACAAGCCTGAGTGTCTGACTGCCAAGTTTGATGAAACGCAATTCAAGTTGCAAATTGCGAGGAAGACCAGATCACCAAACCGATCGAAGAACCCTTAACCCAAATCGTAATGGCGATTGGCGAAGGCATGGCTGAGCGAGCTTTGAAGTTTCAATTTCAAGTTTGTCATGAAAGCGTTCGCATGAGAACCTGTAGGTCCGCACTCAGCACTGATCGAGCAGGTATGTGATTTCTGAAGCGGAGAGTCGGAGATCAAATTCAGCACACCCTAGCGAGGCAGCGACCCAGCAGTGGAGGCGCGGATCAGCTTCAAGACGGACTCGCGATGATTGAGTTCAAAAAAATTGCATTCAGAAGCATGCAGAGCCGCGGACTCATGTGTCCAACCCTAATCCAAAGTTCCAAACACAATAGCTAGAGTGCTAGACTCAGAGTCTCAAACGTGAGTGACAGGTTGAGCCTTAGCGGCGCACCCTCAACCGTTGATGCCACAACGGCTGATCTCATCGACGGCCAGAAGAAATCACAATCCATGTAACCAGGTTGTCTGACTCTCTGTGAGCCATTTGAAGTTCTGAACCTGTGGTGTAATGGTGTATTGGTGTTAATGTGTTATGGAATTTTGATTTATGAAGTCCAGCACTCCAGGCTCCAGCTGCTTCAACCTCCAGTACTTTAAGATTTTAAGTTTTATGCTATAAAACAATGTCATGAAATAATGTCATGTACTCATGTACTCCTATATAAAAATTTCCTATAGAATATAATCCTAACTGGTAAAAAACCGGAATCTTGTATTTGTAATCGGTAATTTTCCAAAGTATTTGTAGCATACACGGCAAAAAGCCGAAATTTTTTTTGGCTACCTAGCCCATTTCCGGAAAAAAAAATTCATCCGGAACCTCTGCCAAAACTTTACAATCTCAATCTCAAAATCTCAAAATCATCCGGCTACAATGCTACTAAATGCTGGTACTCCCCGGACATTGGACCCACCCCCATCTGCACACCGTCTCTCTCGCCGTCCCTTCCCAACTTCCTTGGACTCTATCGCAATAGCAGCACCAGCCAATTCCCAGATGGGCTGTTGGGACGGTTCAGACAATCTGCGAAGGATATTGAATCCTCAGTAAGTCCTTCCGTTGCCACAACGTGCACGTCAAGGTATTTTTTTCCATATTTGAAGAAGTGCCATAGTGGCGAAATAAAATGTTATATCGGTGCTCCAAATTGCAATATTCACCTACTTATTGGATGATTTCATTCAAGTTTTTTGACATTTTTTGTAGTGTTTCTTAGCCAGATTATTTTTTCGGGTGCAATCTGGCACGAAAGCCAAAAAAAAGCCCTGGTGCACGTTGCCTAGGCGTGGACGAGGACAAGGACTGCCTCCAAGACGCCAACTGCGCTGCTAAGCTCAACACCACTTTGCCGCTCTTCATCTCAACCATAGAGTAGGCAGTGCACGATTCTTTCTACTGTAAATTAGGAATCTAAACTTCTGAGTCCTAAACATCAATACATGATAACACTTCCTCTTCATCAAAATATACTGTAATGGTTTTAATTACTCACCGTGCATGAGTTTGTATCCATAACATAACACAGATTGGTACCTAGGCACTACACCGAACCTCCACAACGCCCGGTCCGAGTTTCAACGCCAGGGTAGACTTGAAGTCCATTCATCAAACAGACAGTGTAACTTTCAACGAAACGACTTGACATGAATGATGGCCTACTATGGCTCAAGCCTCGCCACTCTTGAAGGTAATGTCATCTCTAACAATATGCAATTCAACCTACAACACTCAAGCTTGAGTCTCTGCCATTCCCAGAATGACCAATCAGCCACACCCCAAGCAGACCAGAACAGTCTCGTAAGCCTAAAAACTAATCACTACAATATAGAATTAAATTTTTTTCTACTCTTTGCACTAGAAATAGCAGTTTTGAGTTTGTTTTTTTGAAAAAAGACCTTTAGTTAAACCCATAGAAAGTCAAAAAAATTGAAAGAGCAAATTTAGAATGAGTCCATGCTTAAGATTAGGGAAGAACTTATAGAATCAATGCAAACAATAATTATGTGACGGGAAATCTACGAGCAAACCTGAACTTCTCATTTCATCAATACCTCATGCAATGAATGTTGCAGTTTGTACCCGAGCTAGTAGCAACAATTCTACCATGTTGTAATTTGTACCCAAGCTAGTAGCACCAATTTCAAATCTAACGTTTGTATGAGTTGTAGCAATACATAGCCAAACTTCGAAGTAGAAAGTGTGCAAACTTATTGAAGGTGAATCAGTACATGATTCATTTGCCTTTTCCAGACCAGGATAATCTCCGCCAGCCAGGGACAGGAGCAGCAGAAGGGCGACTTGTACCCGCCACCCTCTCACGTCTCAATGGCACCAGTTCTGGTCCCGCACTACCGCACGCAGGACCGAACTCATAAGTCGAGCGTTTCTCGTCTCGTGCCCTTCTCCCCCTCTTCCGTTCGAGGCCCAAACGCAGGTCAAGGCAGTCAGATCCCTTCTGGGTAGGACCATGTGGACCGAGTTCGGGTTCAAGATTTGCGCCAGGCCCGTCCACATCTGTATACCGTCGCTTCCGCCGTCCCTTACCACATGTCCGGGTCTCTGTCGCAGCAGCAGCACCAGCTGACTCCCGGACGGGCTGCTGTGACTGGTTCAAACAATCTGCGAGGAAAATTAAATACCTGTAGATGTCCTTGCGCTGCCATGACTTGCACGTTGCCCAAGTGTGCAGGAGGACGAGGATTGCCCTCCGAGTCGTCAACTGCGCTGCCAAGCTCAATACCACTTCGCCGCTCTTCATCTCAACCATGGAGTAGGCAGTGCTTGATCTGTTCTACTATGAAACAACAGTCTAAAACTCCTGAGTCCGGAACATCAAGACCCAATTCTAAGACGAGCTAAGGGATTTGTGCCACTAACACACGGTAGTCGGTTTCAACTTTCAAGGAGTTCCGTAATAGTCGTATCGACTTTGTCGAAGACCACTTCTGCGGTAACCTATAAGTCATCAGGGCAAGAACAGTACTCATTCAAACAACAAGACAAAACAGAAGCATCTTGCTGGGAAAATGGGAAATCATTCAGAATAAGGGCGAGCTTACATGCTGGCCCCGTGGGGAAGAACAGGACTCATCTAAAACAACAAGACAAAACAGAGGCAACCGATTGTCTTGCCGGGGTGGACAAGCGGGAAGGAGGAGAAGTTCCACCAATTTCGGTGGAGAATCCCATTGATGGAGAGTAGTTATGCTTGAGAGAATCTAGTTCATGTGAATTTTTTATTGTTTCGCTCCCTCCCCACCCACCAGGTCCACGTGAAACTGCAAAGACTAAGTATTTTCGACTGTTGCTCTCCATGTGACGGGTTTTTTTATATGTAGGGAGGCCCTAAAAGTCCTGTGCAGGTGAGCCTGTGGAGACACGGATTGATCCAGTGATAATGAAAACTAAGCTCACCCCAGCCAGGTGAACAAGCCAGCCACTTGCACCTCCCCGGCCAATACCCCAAGTTGAAGGGAATCGCGTGAGAAGCGTACCAGCATTGTCCCAAAAAAATTCTGTCAGCAACGATCAAGTTGAGTAGAGCCAAAATCGCTTGCAATTTCACATTTCCTTTCTCTCCAGCTCGTAAGGGTTTCCTGATTGGTTCTCATCGTCAATTTAAGGTTTGCAAGAGTGATTCATCATCATCTTCAGCTTCGTCTACAAAAAACCCAACAAACATTTCTCTGACGAGTATCTACGGATCAGGCATGACCACTCAGGAATGGCTTCATCAGCTCCGTGACGAGCCCGTCAAACTCCAAACCTTCCCTGCAGATTCACAACCCTCGGTGACCATCTCCTGCGTCCCCGACCTCGTGCGATCCACGTCCCCAGCGTAACACCAACGGAAGGAGCTCCAACTGGGCCTCCACCACCGCTCACTGCAAACGACGGGAACGCAGCTGCTCAAGGTCGACATCGCTCGCTCCCTCCACGAGAAGCTCCTTTCCAGTGGTGGCTCCTGGGAAGCCTTTGCACGCACCGTCGTGGGAGATGTAGAGACTGCTCGTGGACACTACCAAAAGAATTGTAGCAGCGTGATTGCAGAGGAAGTGGTGCCGTTTCTGCTTGCTCTCGATGGTCTCTTTGTTGTTGTCTTCTTCCAGTTTTTGAATTCCAACAAGTTCTTCCTGGAGGAGTTTAAGCATCTGAAGCCGAGGCTGCTCGACACTGCAAAAGACTCTCATCAGGTGAGTGAATTCACATCCAATTTTGCAGTCCTTCGTTGAGTGGAGTAAATCCTGAACCTCTGCAAAACCCTACTACTTGATAGAGAGCATGGAATGTAGTTTTATTCTAATGAATCAAATTTCCACAACCGGGGAAAACTGCAAAGCATACTTGCTCCGTGCAATTCATCTTGCAGTGTGCTTTGCCACGTGCAGTGCATTTGGTCGTGCGTCTAGCGAAATATGAGGCGTTGCCTGCTGTGGGATTTTTAGCTTTAACAGTATCTAGATCAGTATTTTCTGGATATTCCAAGGATTTAGTACGACGAGGACTGAGGGAAGGGTATTTTTCAGCCCAAAAGAGGACCAGTCATGGTCCTCTGTAATGGAGGAAGAGCACAGAGTACTGCAAAAAACGAAGCCCATAGTTGAAATGATCCTCTGACTATAACTAGCAAATGAGACCGGACGCAGTTGCCTTGACCACCAGGCTTGGTATTACGAGATGCACAGGTGGTTTTGACTAGAAGGACAGGTGGATGGATTTGAGGTTCGTAAAATCTGTACATTAAGAGTTGCCATGTCTTCAACTGGGAATTGCCAATTTATGGAACTTGCCTCAGGTCAGACTTGCTGCTGCTGGAGAATCAGCTTCCAATGTACTTGCTCAAGAACGTGGTTGCGGAGTTGGTAGCCATTCGTGCTGCCGCGACTGATACTGCTGAAGAGATTCGAAAGCGGGCGGTGGAATAGCTGGAAACTGTTCTGCAGGTCGCTGTGTTCTATCTCTACCCGTTGAGACACCTTGATGAACCAGGACCAACGCCTTGTTGGCTGCTAAACCGGTATGGTCATCGCACATTGTACCGCAATCCTTCAAGTGCTTGCGCTCTGAGGTCCAATAGAGTGGTCATCGCCAGCCCACCGGCCATGCAATTTTGCTGTTCAAAGGTTTAGGGTTTTGTGATGATTGTTGAGGACGCATGTAGCAACAGGGAACTCTGCAGCGGCCTCCATGATATGAGTCCGAAGGTTTGTTAATCTCCGGTATTGTGCAGACGGAAAAACGAAAGCGAGACGGATAGATTTTTTGACCACTTGGACGAGAAGTATCCCTTAGACAAACTCGAGAAGTCTCTACAGAGCTGCAAACATATACTTCATTGCGTGTACGTCGTGGTGTGTGGTCACTCGCTCCCTGTTCCTGATCCTGAACCCACTCCATCTCTGCCCCTGGACTCCATACCTTCCGCCTCTCGTTTGAAAGCCATCGGCATCGTAGTCACAGACAAAGCTCCGGTACTGAACCAGATCAAGCTCACAGGGTGCGGGTACGTCACCAGTGCCACACTGAGCTTACCGAAAGTGAATATCTACGATTTCACCGAAATTGTGTTCCACAACCTGGCGGTTCACGAGCAAGTCACTGGAGTTCGCAGTTTCCCGTTTCGCGGATGTTTTTTACTTTGACTTCAAGGGCAAGTACAGATTCAAGTCTCCACAATCGTAGCAAACTTCACCTGAAATGACGGAATTTAGCCTAAAACTGAAATGAGATGCAAAAAGTTGGATTTCCTCCTGAACCGAAATTGAGATGCCGAAAAGTGACTTTTCCTACGATTACAAGGATTAGCCAAGATTCAGGTTCTGCAGTCGTTCAAAACATTGTCAATTCAATGAAAACTTTAAACCCTAACTTAACTCGAAAACCCTGAAACCCTGAAACCTTGAACGAAAAATGAAATGTAGGAAAGTGGTAGTTCCTGTGATAATTAGCACAGCTTTGGTTTCAAGCTCTGCACAATCATACAAAACACTGCGAAGTCAATGAAAACCCCTGACCGAAACCGAGATACACAGTAGTGTTTTTTTTCCCTCGAGAACAAAGACAGGTCTAGATTCAAAGGTCTGCATGCACAATCGTCCGAACCTTTCCGAAAGTAACTCAATCTTCCCATCACCATCAGGTGGTGACATGCGATGTTTCTTGCAGTGCATGGCTTCCCTGAGCAACGACTCCGAAGACGTTGCCCTCCTGATCGACCACGGCGTGGTGGACGACAAGGTGGGCAACGACGCGGTCGTCAGAATGTGGAACCGCATCATGAGGGGCGTGTCCAATACGACGCCTTCTCCCTCGTGGCTCAAGTGTTACAAGGACATCCACAACCATTGTCGCAATCCGGTGAAGCGATGGCGGAGAGACGCGAGTGTGCTCTTCTTCTCCAATCCGTGGACGTTTCTTAGCTTGTTGGGAGCGTTGACGCTCTTGTTCCTCACGGCGTTGCAGACGTGGTTCACGGTGGTGAATTCGGGTCGCAGGGGTTGGCGATGGCCGAGTGAAAGCTGAAGTGATGGTGGTGCATCCAGGGACACATTGAGCTAGAAGCGGCGCCATCAATCATACAGGACAATAGAGACTCCATTGACCACACTCACGAGCTTTGGTTTGTGGAAATTGTGGAAATTGTGAAGAATTGACTTCATCTACTGACGTTTATTCTTTCGCAAATGTTTTGTAGCTTGACACGGAATAAGTAATGTGCAAGATTGTAGATGGTGCCAATTTGTAGATGGTTGTAGGGAAGGGTTCAAAGTTCACGTGTATGGTCGATGGAACCTCTCCCTTACTGTATGGTGATTGGAGACTTTACATTAATAGGGGTCGTCACGGCTCTTCCTAGAACCGTTTTTTTCTTAAGTCGGAGAAATCAGCGAGGCAAAAGTGCAGCCAATCATGGGCCGTTCCACATGAAGGAGCCGTGTCACCCCTTTCTGTTGTTTGCAACGATTCCGTACGAATTTTTGGCTCACACAGCTGGGTTGGGAGCTCCGATATTTGCGGCCTTGCGCCAAGTTCGAGAAATTCCGTGAGAAATTTTTCAAAAACCCCGTTTCTTCACCCGCGGAGGAGAAGAAACGCCACTCTGATTTCTCTGAGAATTTCACGTCCGCCTTTCGCTCCCGATGCACCACGTACTCTTTCTCACGGAATTCTGAGGACTTCGGAAGTGCTGTGACCACCCGTATTACAATGGAGAGGCAGGAAGCTGTTTGAAGTCATTTAGCAGGGATTGTCAGAAATCAACTAGTCTCTCACCCGCTCCGCAACCTGCCCCCACAATCAACAATGCAAACCGTCAGCCACAACCTTCCTTTCAAGCAAGTCACGAAAATCAGAACCCATGGCTCACCCGAAGTCAAGCAATCGCAAGGAACCCAACACCCTCTCCTTGCCAGCTGCTTATTCAGGTAGTGTATGTTGAACATATATATATAAGATTCTACAGATAAATCTGAAGTACTAGAGAGGAGAAGAAGCTAGACTATAGTACGGAGAACTAAACAATGATAAATCTAAGATCATAATAGAATGATGGACACAGGACGAGCCTGTTCTTTTATACTGTAAACTACTAAGAGAGGTAGATCTGAAACTGAGGATAAAAGTAATAGTAACAATATCTAACGTTCACAAGTTGAAGCTACAGTAGTTCCAACAGTGTACGGATCAGATTACATTTGTTGAGCGTTAGTTCTTTAGTTGTCGGACTTTTGCAGTCACATTCGCTGTTGGATTTTGGGCTTTCCTTCACGATCAAATAGCTCTTTTTCAACGCTGTGCTGGTCTTCTTAGCATTTTGCAGGCATTGTTTTTTCCACCGCTTTGTGAATACTTCTTGTTGTATTTCATTCGTGAGAACAAGGGGTTGACTCGACGGAGCTCCGGTTCTTGTTTTTTGTACCATCTGAACGCACTTGCTGTGGTTCCTAGCCAATTATTTTGAATTTCCTGTAGGCGAGGTTAAAGACCGTTCCGAGGCTAGGATCGGGCACATGGTGCTCCCACAGCTGCCTGATCTCCCACGACTTGAGTCCGATCTTGAAAAGGGTTTGTTTCTTGGCCAGCAGCAGCGTGGGAAGCGTCCTGTCACGAAGATGGTCTACAAGTAGCTTTGTGCATCGATCGATGCCTGAGACGGTGAGGGATTTTTTGAAGGAGACAAATGGTTCAGTTCTTCCTTGCGCTGTGGGAATTTTTGCTGATGAGAGAATTATTTCCGTCGTGCAGACAGCGATACGGATGCAAAACTCGTTCTAGGCAACCTCGAAGCATTCTTTGGGATTTTTTAATAACTATTTGCCGTTGCATCTCGTTTTGAATGCTTCAGAAAATTGGGACTGTAACACCCATAGCATCGAACTTAGATCCAGACTTGATACGATTATCGGAGCGTCTGAATGTTTTATATAGAGAAGGTTGATGACTTGGATGCTGCTCGAGCTGATCTCGAGTTTAACATGGATCCACTTAATGCAATGTTTCATGGAGAGGAGATTTCTTCTTAGACTAGAAAGCAGTAGACACAGCATTTCAGTGGGTCTGCATTGGCAAGGAATGTGGAAAAGTCCCTGATTCGAATCCATCGACCTCTTGACCTGTCGAACATTTCCGATCGCTGGGAGTGTTTACGCATCGTATGTTATGCCTAATGGTTAATATCAAAGAAAATGGCAAACTTGGTCCCGGCTATCTAGGTGGCCGCGCCATGTTTTCTGAGTTATCGTCAGATGGAAAGGAGGAAATTCACAGTTAGTAGAGAATTGTACTCGAAACTTTGATAGTTCTAGTCTCGTCCAAACACTATTTTTTTGACGTAGAGGAGGCTGGTAATGCTGTACGTGAGAGTATTCCCGTTCGTTCCTCAGGCATGGATATGGCCCACTCGAAGTAGTTTCAAGAACCGGTCAGATTGAAGTGTAGACCTTTGGGAACTGATGCTCATTGAAGTTTGAGCTGGATTGCAGGAGGTGGCTCAGCGTGTGTACAGTAGAACGGCCTTGTCTGTCCTTGCTCATCGACCTTGAATCGCAGCACATCTTCGTTTCAAAAGTGGAGGATGAATTTCAGCGCTTCTTCGGCTGGAATCCGTTGTATTTCTGCCATTTTCAGACGTGTGTAGTCTTGGCAAGCTCCTGAAAGGAGCACTTCCCAAAATGGACTTCAATTGTTGAAGAGTTTATCACGAGACTGATGAACGACAATCAACTCACGTACAGCATTACATGGACTACACAATCCTTGGTGCCTTAGGAAATTACTCCTGCTCTTGGCGAAGAACTTTTAGCAGCTGAGTCAAAGCTTGTTCTCCACAGTTTTAGTTTGAAATAAAAGGTACCAAGGATTAAGGTAAGAGGCTCAGAAACCGCTCACTTAAGAGCTGATCCGCCTTTTTCATGTATTTCCTTTGACGAGAATATTTTTGGCTCATTTTTCAGTGAAACAGAAATAGATGAGGAATCTAACACAAGTCGTTTCATGTTTTTTGAAGCATTATTGAATTAGTTATGAATTTTTAAATAAGTTGTGTCATAGGTCCCTATTTATGACCCTAGGTCTTCCATACACTATTCACTTGCAACTTTTAAGAAAATGGAGAGAAAAGAGATTGATTGGCACTTGCAATTAATTATACTTTTTTTCTTTGATTCATTCAATGATTAGAGAGGTCAATTAAAGAACCATATCATGTCCATTTCACAACCACCTATAAACATTAGAGGATTTTTGAGGTGCATAGAAGGCCCCCAAAGATTGACATGCACTCCTATTTAATGAGGAGCAAAACTAGTAGCATAAGTACCTACTTGCTTGTTGCTATCTTGTGTGAAGTACAAGTGAGGACTACAATAGATGACAAAACAACAAGGTATTATTATCAAATATTAAATTTGGATAGTACAATATTATATTGATGGTTATCGAAGAAGAATCCATTAGTGGAGTGGATGTACAGTACTATATTATTATCTTAATGGTTGTACAATATAATGTTGATGGTTGGATAGTACTTGTGTCATTCTCATGTCCTAAATCCAAATTTTAAATGACAAAGCTTCATCATGGTCTCCGTGACCCACCCAATGGGAGTTATTGTCCCACAAAAGTACATCAATATTTTTTTCTTTTCCAATGAGCGGGTATAGGGGAATAGTCTTTTTCAAGGACGACATTTAAATACAAAAACACCCTTCCAACCGCCCCTCTTAGAAGCTCTCTTTAGAGCTCAAAAATCCTCTAATGATAGTCTCTAATGCCCAAAGTGTTTTTGGGCTCACTCCCATAGCACACATTGTCACTTGCACGACATATGCCCAAAGTTCTAGGGATAGACCCTATAAAGTTTTTCTTTAACTTGTAAGGGACCAAATAACATTGTTTGGTTGCATGATGTATTTAGTTATCCATTTGCATTTGGAGTTTCCAATTTTTTTTCTTTGAAATTTTCATTCAATATGTGGTTGAAGCATAGCCTTAAGGAGCAACAATTTTCATAAGTTTGGACTACATGGTTACAACAGTTTTGTATGACATACAATTTCTTTCTCAACACAAGAAGTTTGGGCAACATAAGAAACTCCAATTTAAAATCAAAAAGTGAATTTGTTTTTTCAGATTTATATATTTGTGGAATGCTTTGAATTTTCTTTTTTTGATTAATGAGGTGGAAGTTATGAGGAGTTTTAATTGTTGGTAATCATAGAATCTCTACTAAAAAAATGAATTGCATAGTTTAATTTTGAACTCAGTGTGTAACTTTTGAAAAAGAAAAAGAAAACTTTGGATATAGATTGTTTATCACAACATTTTCAACCATTGGGATGGAAATTTTTTAATTTTTTAATTAAATTCTTAACAATTCAAAATTTTAAATCATAATGTACTTCTTTTTACACATTCCTTTTTTCAATCATGAATATGAAATATTTTTTGATGATTTTTTGTGCATTCCAAACTTATTTCTTCTACATATTATAAAGAGTTGCAACTGTTAGGACATTCACATTTTTGGGTAAATGTTAAAAAGACAAAGTATCCATTTAGAGAGGGTTACAAATGCTTATTTCTATAAATACAAGCATTATGATTTTGCAACTAGTAAGGTTTCCCACTCTTGTATTTAGGAAGGTGTAAGGTAGAACCACCTATAATCGATCATTTAAGGTATTCTAAACATGATTAGGTATAGTACAAGGCAAATCAAATGTTTTCAAAGATGCAAAGGGGTCGTTGCGAGAAACACTTACCGGTTTTGGCTCAAAATGGCTCAAAATTAGTGAGTCTTGTAAGTCCTATGACCCTTTGGAATAAAAATAATTTAATTTAAAAAAATATGGATAATTTGAAGAAAAATGAGAATATTATGTCTCTTGCACTAGAAGAAAACCATGTTAAAATCCCTGAAAACACATCATGTAGTTTGTGTTGGGTTCCTGTTTCAAAACGCAGTCAAAATGCAGTCAAAATACAAAAAAATGCAGAAAAATGCTTTTTCTGCATTTTTTTGTATTTTGACTGCATTTTGACTGCGTTTTGAAACAGGAACCCAACACAAACTACATGATGTGTTTTCAGGGATTTTAACATGGTTTTCTTCTAGTGTTGAAATTCAGACCTAAGAATTTTTTCTCTAAATGTTATAGACAATGGAAAATACAATGAAAATAGCTCTTTTTTCACTAATTTGGTAAAAATAGTAAAAAAATTCAAAAAATAAAAATAAATTTTTTTTTTTCCAAGTAAAGGTCTTTCTTTTACAACAAATTTCATCTTTGTAAAAAATTAATTCTATTCTCTACACTTGCGCAAAGTCAGCAACTTTGACGACATGTAGAGGTTGAACAATATAGTATTTTCAGAAAATCTCTTTGTTGTCTTGTGTAGCTTTAGGTGAGGTCCTTGCATGCCAATTTTCAGCTCAAAATTTGCGTTTTTGGGTCAAAAATAGGACTAAAAAACCCCAAATGGCCAAAGTAGACACTCAATCGGGGCAGTTGAAAAATAATAAACTAATTTTGAAAATTTTGAAAAAATTATTCAAAATATAAAAAATTTGTAGGCACCTTTGTTTTAAGTTTCAAGTCAAATGAACAAAAGATGCAAAAGTTATGAGCAAAAAAATACCTACTAAAGGTCAAGGGGACAAAAAAAAGGACAAGTGTGTCTTACAATCACCTATAGATAAAAGTAATGAGGATTGCAAAAACTTTGGTAATTTTATCACATGAATCAAAATTAATACAAATTTTGGAAGGTAAAAAATGTGCTAGATCCAATGCCAATCTGTAGAGTCTTCCAATTTCGATCATGCAAAAAACTACTTTTTTACTCACTCCTTCCTACTTTTGTGCACACTACTTTGGAATATATGTCGTGAACTTTTAGTCCCGACTTTAAAAATAAGAAAAAAACACATTCTAACCTTGGTTGAAAATACATCCATCAATAGGTTGGCTATGGGCTGCCGATTGGTTATAGGTGGTTTTACCTTATATTATACTTTAAGAAATAAACTAAAAGGTCCTATTATAGTTGAATTTGTGAACAAATAAATGAATGAAAATTTTGCCCTAGCTATTGAATAGGCCAATAGGGATATTTCAAAGCAATTTTGGATCAAAAATCACTATAGTCTTGTGGAATAGGCATTAAGTATAGTCTTCTTTTAAGATTTTCAAACTTCATTGGTTTGTTGTATTAGTGAAGGGGGTAAATTATTGTCACCTTGATAATTAGTGTCAACATTGAAAAAAAATTCATAACCAAACACTATTTGATGTACGGCTATTAAATCCATAATTTCATATAAACTCAAGTTATATTGTCAAGAACAATTTTAGGATAGATGCAAGAAAGGGCAACCCTTTTCTATAGTCTTTTTTCAAAAGTGTAGTTTTTATGCTTTGTACTAGGAATACTATGAGTATTATGAAACAAAACAATATCTATCTTTGATCTAAAAAATCAATAGCTAATAGTATTGTTGGAAGTACTATGACTACTAAAAAATACTAAAATAGTAATATTTAAAAGAAAGCGAATGTGTCATAGAAAATAGATACATTGATGTATAAATCAATAATACATAGAAAATCATGGATATAAAAACTAAAATTTGGATGTTGTAAGGACTTGATGGTCAATAGATTTCACCAGAAAATGAAGATGATGCCATCAATGTTTAGATTGAAGTACTCATGTAAGGGACCTTATTTGCACAATCATGGAAGTTGCAAATTAATGTTATCTAAATTTCCCTTGATAGGCACATATATGGCCCCCTACTATGGAAATAGACTAAAGAAATTTTAGTTAAATGTTAGTTTATTTTTTTAGCCCTAGATCATTAATTTTGACTACACACCAATACTAAAAAATCCTACACCTTACATTGTGACAAATTAGCAAAATTAAATTTTAAACATACAATGATTTTTTAATTTCTAAAAAATAAGGTGTATGATTAAAATCAAGTTACTATATTCAATCAAACTTTCAAATACGTCAACTCCATGCTTCAAAAGTTCTAGCAAAAAACAACTTTGTCACTTTGAATGTGTGAAAAAATAGTACCATCTTTCCTTGCAATCACCTTTTTAGAGTTTTACAACATTTACAAAATCTCCAACAAATTCAAAAAATTTAGTTGGATTTCCCATAATGAGATGAAAACCAAAAATGGTCCTTACTTCGTAGGACGGCTGATCCTACTTTGTAGGACGGCTGAATCCTAATGGCCTCTGACTATTCCAGACCAAGGAAGCTGAGCCGTCTCAAAGCAGCCGGCCGAAAATTATTATGAAATCCACAAATGACAAGTGGTAACTTACTTGTTTGACACAGCCAGTGATGTAGGGGAGGAGGTCCATAAACCGACCATCTAAGGGCTGGAACAGAATTTTGGGCAGGTCAAACATCTTGAAATATTTTTCAGAGAATTTTTCTTGAAAGACAGCTTGAATAGGCATCTAACCCAAGTTGTTTCATATTTTTTGGAGCTCTCTAGAATTAGTTATCAAATTCTGAAGTTGAAAGGGCATAAGGCTCTAAAATGATGCCCTAACTAAAATGTACACTGTCAGTACACTACTGAAGGCTATGAAAATGCAACATGTACAAGTACTATACATTTAAGATAGGGCACCATTTTAGAACCCGCTCCATTCAAGAGCCTCCTCCTAAGACACCAAAGATTTTTTCGTGGCTACGATTCAACGTGCAATCTCTCTTGAATAAGACTACCAAAAAACAAGTGTCCACAATGTTTGTAACTTCCCAATGACTACAAAACAATTGTTTTACAATAATTGTGGACTAGAGATGACTTTTACACTCATTGTAGGCAAGTCATTTATACCCTTGTTTTTTTAAAGTGCAAGACCTCTAGATGATCGGGATTGGTGAAATGTTGCTTCTTTGCAAAGCACTTGCACTTGCAAGTATTTATCTATATAAGAAATCTATGATGTGCAAACTTGATGGGTGGTAGCATGATGAGTATGACTCTACTCTAAATTGATTAAGTACAAGAGAGGGGTCATATGATCTTTCAAGAACTAACATTCACAACAATGTAGGGCATGAACAAATTCTATCAAGGCTAGATGTATAGTACAAAGGTCATTTAGTTTCAATATTAATTCTTCAATTTTAGGTACCTTAACGTAAAGATTCTTCTACAAGTGTTGTCATATTGGACAAACCGCCCACTTGCTTGTTTGTCCAATTCTCATGCTCAATAGAGGTTCCACTCATCTAATGTAGTCAACATATATTTAACTTTTTGATAAGGTAAATGAAAATCAACATGGATTTACTTCACCACCATCTAGCTTCCAACATTGATGTGAGCTAAAACAAAAGTTGGTTGGGGGAGTGGATATGAAAATGTGGACATGCCCGTAATGATCCAGATGAGTAGATCAAGTCCTTCACCCTAAATCCTGAAACCCTAAACCCTATAAGCATGCTCACATTGCGTGTACATTTCTCAGTTTCCATCCTCTATGAGCAATCATTTAGCTCTTAATAAGGGTGGATTTCTTGTTTGGCCGTCATCAATTCCAAACTCTTATGAGTGTCAATAGAAATCACACGAGATATTTCTGTCACTAGAGTATATCAATTTGCCATGGCCATCCAGCAATGGCTCCACCAACTCCATTAGACTTCAGTCAGAATGGTGGTGGTGTATACTTGTTAGTTACCTTCACCTCTTGGTATTGCAAGTGATTTAGAGGGAACTTAAATAAATACAAATGTGAGTTTTGAGAAGAGTAAGAATCCCACTCAAAATGGGTTCAAAGTTTTCATACTCATGAGGCCTAAAAAGGACTTTTTCACTCACTTGTAACACTATAATTTTGCAATGCACATAGTCACATGGTCTCAAAGTCTTTCCACACTTTGCCACACTACCTACTACGACAGAAAGAAATAGTTGTTTTTATTTACTTTCATTGTAGTCAAAGCACCCAAAAAATGTTTGTTGTTGACTATTTCTCTTAAAAAACAACCTTGGAGCCTTTTACTAATTAAGGTAATTGCATTTGAATCTAATCCCTTTCTAAAACTAACCCCTATATATTCTTGCCTAAAATGTACCCCCTTTAGTCATGAGAGCCTAAGTTTGCTTGTGATGAATACACCTATTTTCAACAATTTGGAAATCAATTGTTCATTCCTATGGTGTACCCAATACTATATGAAGAGAATTTAGAATTAATATTCTTTTGACTACCAACAAGATCTAACGAAAAATTTAGGAAATTATTTAAAAATTTGATTTAACACTAGGAACAATGATCAATTGAATACTTAGATGCAATTAGATATAGTTACCTTAGTCAAACTCCCACTTGAACCTCATAACCACTCTATATCCTCCAAGTAACTTCTCAAATCAATTCATACAACACAACAAACTAACACATACATGAGCCCCTTCAATTCCCTCTATTGAGTAGAACATTGCAACCTAATTCCATGCATGGGTAACAAAAACAAGTTGAGAAAATTTGAATAAATAAAACCTATGGATTCAAAAAAGGAAATTTTTTATTATACAGTATAGTCACCTTCAATAGGTTTGCAATTTCTTGTGAGCATCCCTCTTACAATTGCCAAGTACTTCACTTAAACAAATCAATTACAATATTGGATCTCAACTATTTGCAATAAAGGAGTTCTAATTTTGGCAAGAGCTTGTAGAGTTCTCACTAAATATCATTCAAGAACTTACTTAGTGTGTTCGGTTAGCAAACTTCCTAGACATTAACCCTATAGAAAACTATTGAAAGAACTAAAAGACCAAATTTGAATTGAGTCAAACAACCCTAGGAGTAGAAATAAACTCATTGAATTGTTGCAAAGAATATGGGAAGGGAAACCTATGAACATACTTGAAGTTCTCATTTCACCACTGCATCATACACCATTGCCATAATGGTCTACTACACTTTATTACAATTGAATGGAAAATTTGTTTTTATCTTCAAATGTGTTCAATAAACCAAAGATGGCAATTTGGGCCAATTTACTTTAAAAAAAACCAATTATTTGGAAGTTTAGGTATTTGCACCCAATTCCAAACTCTTTCAAAAACCAACACTTATAGATTCTTACTTCAAATGTACTATCTCTATTCATGATTGCTAGGGGTGCTTTGGATAAACTGATTTTCAACAATTTGGAAATTCATTGTTCATTTCTAAGGCGTCCCTCAGACCAAAATTGTACAAGAAGGGTATCCATTTGATGTTTTTTCAGAGATTAGAAGATTGTTTTTGGCCTGTTCCCAACACTAGATACAGTCAAAATAAAAAATAAAAAATAAAAAAATTTAAAAAATTTATTTAAAAAAAAATCAATTTTTTAATTATTTTATTATTATTATCTGATGAGGCAGTCTCTCGGCCACGTTTGATCGTAGACATGGCAACGTCCCCTAGGGTTCCCACAGTTGAGAACTCATAGTCTGATTACTTGCAGAAAAAACATCTAATGTAGAATGCCCTTTTGAGTTTCAACAAATTCTTAAAAAAATTGAAACTTCAGTATAGAATTAGGAACATGGCTCACTTGCTTATTGAGATGAGATTAGGTGCAATTACCTTACCTTACATAAACTCCCATTTTAGCTCAAAACCACTCTTCAAAACCCAAGTATTTTGTCAAATCACTTGGTGAGACCAAGATGAAGAGAGAATTTTTGTCACAAGGGTGTATGGATCCACGGCCACTTATCCTTCATCCTTCAAGATGTCTATTATCCTTGAATTTTCAAGGTATCTTGATCCCTTCAATTTGTAGGATGATTTAACCTTTTAAGGACTAATATGGTTTTGGCAATTGAGGTTTTCAATGAATTCTAGCACTTTGATATTTTTTTGTACATACTACATAGATGTGAATAAATTTCTTAATTTTAACAATACAGAAGTAAAGATTACTTTATCTAGTATGCATGAAATGAATTTTAGAAAATTTGGACCATTAGATCTTTAGATTATAACAATTTTGGATGATTAACTTCATAGGCCTAAACTATAGGTTTTGGAGAAAAAATTTAATAAAAAGAGGAATAAATACTTTTTAACACCCCCCAAAAAATTATTTGGAATCTAAAGCAAATTTTGTATTTTTGTATTTGAAAATTTGAAGGAAAAAGAAATCTCTCAAATTTGTACACATTTTCAAATATGAAGACTAGAAAGTCCATTCCAAACAAATTGGATCCTACAAAATTCTTAAAATTTTATATATGGATAAATTTTTGAAATTTTACAATGAATGTTCCTATAAAATTTGAAATTGTTTTAATTATTTTGTATCATGAATTACACTTGATTGAACCCTTAATTCAAAAAATTGTTAAAAACAAGAATTAAAAATTAAATTTTTTTTTTTTTTTTTTTTTTGTAGATTATAGAATAGAATTGTGTATGAAAATATATATTTTTCCATCTTTGCTATTCTTTTCATGAAAAGACATTATACTTGCTCTCTTTTCCTACTAGACTACATTCTTGACTACATTTTTTAAATGAATTTTTAACTACTTTTGACATTCAAAATTAGAAAATCAAAAAACGCAAAAACTATGTTAACTTCTCTTTATACAAAATCTTAGTTCCCAAGATATTAAGATTTGTTTCACCCTTCCAAGAAATTGCCATTGAAAACTTTAAAGAGGACACATTGTGTCTACTTTGTCCTTGAGGGGTTAAAAGAAAGTAGCCCCTTCATTTGCTTCTAAAATTTAACATGATTGTATGTAACAAAATCTAGTGCTCAATGATGTAGATGTCGATGTTGAATTACACATGAAGGCAAGAAATTATTTTTTCCTTGTGTCAAAGATAATAATCTTGCAATCCATGAGATTATATTGGGTTGAAATATTTTCTTCTGTTTGCTATAATGGTCTACTACATTTTTGTATTTTTAATTGGATTATTATTTTTATTTTCAATTGCATTCAACATGCCAAAAATTTAGTTTTTTGCAAATCTCTTTTAAAAGACAACCGTAGTCTTTTAAAAATTAACATAGCTACACTTAATTCTAGCCTGTTTAGAAAATGGACATCTATAGAGTTTTGCCTAAAATATATCCTTTCTAGTTATAAGAATTTAGGATTGCTTTTACAATCATACACCTATCTTCAAGATTTCAAGATTTTATTGTTCATTTTCATAAAGAAATTTAGAGTTAACACTCTTTTGACTTCCTGCAAGATCCAACAAAAAATTAAAAAAATATTGAAAAGTTCAATTCAATAGTATAAAATTGAGAATAACGCACACTTGCTAATTAGAGTGCATTTGGATGCAATTAGCTTCTTTAATTCCTTTAGGATAGAGGATATTTTAGAAGAAGGAAAGTTCAAAATTGTCAATTTCTGATGCATAGTCTAAAATCATTAACAAAACTTTTTCTTTGAATTCTAACCATATAGAATATAATGAAGTGTATTAAAAAAGTAAGGCAATATGTGAAAAAAATTTAAACCCATTTGAGGCATGTAGATCGAAAGATTATAATGTTTGAAGTAAGAAAATAAATTTATTTCTCATTCTTGCAAAACAAGTTTTGGTAAACCTTGAGCCCCCTTTGGTTGAGCATTTTTGTCCTACAAAAGTATGAGTATTGATTATTCATAATTTTGTAATGTTAGATTCACTCCTTTGAAACTTTAGATGCAACCAAGATTTCTAACCTTTTGTACATCATTGACTACAATGCAAATAGGTTACCCAAACTAACAATACATTAGGACTCTTCTATTGATGATTTCTTATGCAATGAAGAGGTCTTTTCTCTAAAATCCAAATGATGAAAATTTAGGGACAAAAATATGGAGTATGGGGAATAAATTTCAAGATTTTTTACCTCATAGATTGTAAGATAATAGGGCTCAAAGTTAAAAGATTTCTTTTTTTTCCTCTCAAAATCATTGAATGTGATATAGCCAACAAAGTTTGACTTTTCTTAGAATGTGATTCAAGGATGAAAGTTTTTCTTTATTGACCATTGTGTGCTATTTTTAATATTTACAAACATACCAAATTTCAAAAGTTGATGAGGGTTTCCACAAAAGATGTCTCGAAAATGTCCAAATTGCTCAAGATGCTAAAAGAGTTGAAGGTGGCTATGGAAGATGATGACCCATTCCTAATTAGCCCCCATTTCCAATCAATAAGGTTGTTTTGTTTTTGTGAAGTTGTGTAGTTCCTAGAGCAATTGTGGCACATTATGATTGGTTGCAAGGCTCTCTTAAATTCATCTAGCCCTTGATTGGTTTTGCAATCAGCCTATATCACCATTATAAGAATGAAAATCTTCTAGTAAAAAATTCATAGTAATTCCAATTTGTGTAATAAAATTCTGAAAAAATATGGCATCTTTCCAAATTCTATTTCTATACATGAAAAAAATTTGCATTCAAAAAAGCTTCTCTCTACATGTGTAATGCGTAAGTGGTTGGAAATGGGTGAAATACTCTACAGGTTTTATTCACCGTTTCCAAAACAGAAATATCTCTGCCAACCAGGGACAGGAGCAACAGAAGGATACGACGAAGAAAAGCGAGCTCTATCTGTCACCTTCCAAAATGGCGATGGCGCCCCTGCTGGATCCAAACCACATATCTTATAAAACGATGAGGAATGCTGAGAGAATGAGTACTCGGTGGTATCAACAGATTCCGCGTGTTCGTGCCCCACAAGCAGGGCAGGATGTTCAGATCCCTTCATCCAAGTTTTTTGACATTTTTTGTAGTGTTATTTATCCAGATTATTTTTTCGGGTGCAATCTGGCACTAGAAAGCCAAAAGAAAGCCCTGGTGCAC
Organism: Thuidium tamariscinum; assembly: GCA_947034885.2. Lineage (NCBI taxonomy): Eukaryota > Viridiplantae > Streptophyta > Bryopsida > Hypnales > Thuidiaceae > Thuidium > Thuidium tamariscinum. The sequence continues at coordinate 20,514,471 of OX344752.2, read as the reverse complement.
GTTGCCCAAGCATGGACGAGGACTGTCCTCTAGGACGCCAACTGCGCTGCCAAGCTCATCACCACTTTGCCGCTCTTCATCTCAACCTTGGAGTAGGCAGTGCGCGTAAATTAGCAATCTAAACTTCTGAGTCCTAAACATCAGTACACGATAACACTTCCTCCTCATCAAAGTATACTGTAATGGTTTCAATTACTCACTATGCGTGAGTTTGTAACCATAACATAACACAGATTGGTACCTGGAGGCTACACCGAACCTCCACAACGCCCAGTCCGAGTTTCAACGCCAAGGTAGACTTGAAGTCCATTCATCAAACAAACACTGTAACTCTCAACGAAACGACTTGACATGAATGATGGCCGACTATGGCTCAAGCCTCGCCGCTCTCGAAGGTAATGTCGTCTCTAACAATATGCAATTCAACCTACAACACTCAAGCTTGAGTCTCTGCCATTCCCGGAATGACCAATCAGACACACCCCGAGCAGACTAGGATAGTCTTGTAAGTCTAAAAACTAATCACTACAGTAGAGAATTAAATTTTTTTCTTACTCTTTGCATTAGAAATAGCAGTTTTGAGTTTTTTTTAAAAAAAAAGACGTTTAATTAAACCCATAGAAAACTAGTCAAAAAATTGAAAGAGCAAATTTAGAATGAGTCCATGCTTAAGATTAGGGAAGAACTTATAGAATCAATGCAAACAATAATTATGTGACGGGAAATCTATGGGCAAACCTGAACTTCTCATTTCATCAATACCTCATGCAATGAATGTTGCAGTTTGTACCCGAGCTAGTAGCAACAATTCTACCATGTTGTAGTTTGCACCCAAGCTAGTAGCAACAATTCTACCATGTTGTAATTTGTACCCAAGCTAGTAGCAACAATTTCAAATCTAACGTTTGTATGAGTTGTAGCAATACATAGCCAAACTTCGAAGTAGAAAGTGTGCAAACTTACCGAAGGTGAATCAGTACATGATTCATTTGCCTTTTCCAAACCAGGAAAATCTCCGCCAGCCACGGACGGGAGCAGCAGAAGGGCGACTTGTACCCGCCACCCTCTCACTTGTCAATGGCACCAGTGCTGGTTTCTCAGATTTTTCTTCATGTCCGGACTGTTCTGGTCTCTCGCTAGTTTCTGTGGGTCCGGACTCATCAGTCGAGCATATCATTAAAAACCATCTCATCATCTTCCATATGAAATGTTGTGTGGTGTCATCAGAACCCGTACGTTCGAGCCCCAGATGTCTTGTACCCGCCACCCTCTCACTTGTCAGTGGCACCAGTTCTGGTTCCTCAGAAAGGGGCTTCTCGCGTCGGTCGTGTGCCATCGCTATCATCACTCTCCATCGGAAATCTTCTACAGCCCTATCATCAAAACCCGACCACAGATGTCTTGTACCCGCCACCCTCTCACTTGTCCATGGCACCAGTTCTGATTCCGCAAAACTGGGCCGAAATGCGAACTCATCAGTCGAGCGTTTCTCGTCTCGAGCCCTTCTCTCCCTCTTCCGTTCGAGCCCCAGACGCAGGTCAAGGCAGTCAGATCCCTTCAGGGTAGGACCATGCGGACCGAGTTCGGGTTCAGGCTTTGCGCCAAGCCAATCCACATCTCCATACCATTGCAACCGCTGTACCATCCCAACTTTCCTAGACTCTGTGGCAGCAGCAGCAGCAGCACCAGCCGATTCCCAGACGGGCTGCTGGGACTGGTTCAAATAATTTGCGTGGGAAATTGAATGTCGGTGCCAGTACCATCGCTGGTTCAAACAATCTGCGAGGAAAATTAAATACCTGTAGATGTCCTTGCGCTGCCATGACTTGCACGTTGCCCAAGTGTGCAGGAGGACGAGGATTGCCCTCCGAGACGTCAACTGCGCTGCCAAGCTCAATACCACTTCGCCGCTCTTCATCTCAACCATGCAGTAGGCAGTGCTTGATCTGTTCTACTATACAACAACAGTCTAAAACTCCTGAGTCCGGAACATCAAGACCCAATTCTAAGACGAGCTAGGGGATTTGTGCTACTAACATACGGTAGTCGATTTCAACTTACCAGGAGATCCGTAATAGTCGTATCGACTTTGTCGAAAACCACTTCTGCGGTAACCTATAAGTCATCAGGGCAAGTCATCAGGGCAAGAACAGTACTCATTCAAACAATAAGACAAAACAGAAGCATCTTACTGGGAAAATGGGAAATCATTCAGAATAAGGGCGAGCTTACATGCTGGCCCGGTGGGGAAGAACAGGACCCATTCAAACAACAAAACCAAACAGAGGCAACCGATTGTTTTTCCAGGGTGGACAAGCGGGAAGGAGGAGAAGTTTCACCAATTTCGGTGGACAATCCCATTGATGGAGAGTAGTCAGGCTTGAGAGAATCTAGTACATGTGAATTTTTTATTGTTTCCCTCCCTCCCCACCCACCAGGTCCACGTGAAACTGCAAAGACCAAGTATTTTCGACTGTAGCACTCCATGTGACGGGTTTTTTATATGTAGGGAGGCCCTAAAAGTCCTGTGCAGATGAGCCTGTGGAGACACGGATTGATCCAGTGATAATAAAAACTAAGCTCACCCCAGCCAGGTGAACAAGCCAGCCACTTGCACCTTGCCGGCCAATAGCCCAAGTTGAAGGGAATCGCGTGAGAAGCGTACCAGCATTGTCCCAAAAAAATTCTGTCAGCAACGATCAAGTTGAGTAGAGCCAAAATCGCTTGCAATTTCACATTTCCTTTCTCTCCAGCTCGTAAGGGTTTCCTGATTGGTTCTCATCGTCAATTTAACGTTTGCAAGAGTGATTCATCATCATCTTCAGCTTCGTCTACAAAAAACCCAACAAACATTTCTCTGACGAGTATCTACGGATCAGGCATGACCACTCAGGAATGGCTTCATCAGCTCCGTGACGAGCCCGTCAAACTCCAAATCTTCCCTGCAGATCCACAACCCTCGGTGACCATCTCCTGCGTCCCCGACCTCGTGCGATCCACGTCCCCAGCGTACCACCAACGGAAGGAGCTCCAACTGGGCCTCCACCACCGCTCACTGCAAACGACGGGAACGCAGCTGCTCAAGGTCGACATCGCTCGCTCCCTCCACGAGAAGCTCCTTTCCAGTGGTGGCTCCTGGGAAGCCTTTGCACGCACCGTCGTGGGAGATGTAGAGACTGCTCGTGGACACTACCAAAAGAATTGTAGCAGCGTGATTGCAGAGGAAGTGGTGCCGTTTCTGCTTGCTCTCGATGGTCTCTTTGTTGTTGTCTTCTTCCAGTTTTTGAATTCCAACAAGTTCTTCCTGGAGGAGTTTAAGCATCTGAAGCCGAGGCTGCTCGACACTGCAAAGACTCTCATCAGGTGAGTGAATTCACATCCAATTTTGCAGTTCTTCGTTGAGTGGAGTAAATCCTAAACCTCTGCAGAACCCTAATACTTGATAGAGAGCATGGAATGTAGTTTTATTCTAATGAATCAAACTCCCACAACCGGGGAAGACTGCAAAGCATACTTGCTCCGTGCAATTCATCTTGCAGTGTGCTTTGCCACGTGCAGTGTATTTGGTCGTGCGTCTAGCGAAATATGAGGCGTTGCCTGCTGTGGGATTTTTAGCTTTAACAGTATCTAGATCAGTATTTTCTGGATATTCCAAGGATTTAGTACGACGAGGACTGAGGGAAGGGTATTTTTCAGCCCAAAAGAGGACCAGTCATGGTCCTCTGTAATGGAGGAAGAGCACAGTGTACTGCAAAAAACGAAGCCCATAATTGAAATGATCCTCTGACTATAACTAGCAAATGAGACCGGACGCAGTTGCCTTGACCACCAGGCTTGGTATTACGAGATGCACAGGTGGTTTTGACTAGAAGGACAGGTGGATGGATTTGAGGTTCGTAAAATCTGTACATTAAGAGTTGCCATGTCTTCAACTGGGAATTGCCAATTTATGGAACTTGCCTCAGGTCAGACTTGCTGCTGCTGGAGAATCAGCTTCCAATGTACTTGCTCAAGAACGTGGTTGCGGAGTTGGTAGCCATTCGTGCTGCCCCGACTGATACTGCTGAAGAGATTCGAAAGCGGGCGGAGGTCAAGCTGGAAAGTGTTCTGCAAGTCGCTGTGTTGAATCTCTACCCGTTGAGACACCTTGATGAACCAGTACCAACGCCTTGTTGGCTGCTAAAACGGTATGGTTATCGCACATTGTACCGCAATCCTTCAAGTGCTTGCGCTCTGAGGTCCAATAGAGTGGTCATCGCCAGCCCACTAGTCATGCAATTTGATTGGTCAAGAATTTCGGGTTCAGGGTTTAGTTTTGTGAGGATAGTTTGGGAGACATGTAGCATCAGGAACTTCTGCGGTGGCCTCCACGATACGAGGTTGAAGGTTTGTTAATCTCCGGTATTGTGCAGACGGAAAAACGAAAGCGAGACGGATAGATTTTTTGACCACTTGGACGAGAAGTATCCCTTAGACAAACTCGGGCAGTCTCTACAGAGCTGCAACCATATACTTCATTGCGTGTACGTCGTGGTGTGTGGCCACTCGCTCCCTGTTCCTGATCCTGAACCCACTCCATCTCTGCCCCTGGACTCCATACCTTCCGCGTCTCGTTTGAAAGCCATCGGCATCGTAGTCACAGACAAAGCTCCGGTACTGAACCAGATCAAGCTCACAGGGTGCGGGTACGTCACCAGTGCCACACTGAGCTTACCGAAAGTGAATATCTACGACTCCACCGAAACTGTGTTCCACAACCTGGCGGTTCACGAGCAAGTCACTGGAGGTATGACATTTCGCAGTTTCCCGTTTCGCGGATGTTTTTTACTTTGACTTCAAGGGCAAGTACAGATTCAAGTCTCCACAATCGTAGCAAACTTCACCTGAAATGACGGAATTTAGCCTAAAACTGAAATGAGATGCAAAAAGTTGGATTTCCTCCTGAACCGAAATTGAGATGCCGAAAAGTGACTTTTCCTACGATTACAAGGATTAGCCAAGATTCAGGTTCTGCACAGTCGTTCAAAACATTGTCAATTCAAAGAAAACTTTAAACCCTAACTTGACTCGAAAACCCTGAAACCCTGAAACCTTGAACGAAAAATGAAATGTACATAGGAAAGTGGTATTTCCTGTGATAACTAGCACAGCTTTGGATTCAAGCTCTGCACAATCATACAAAACACTGCGAAGTCAATGAAAGCCCTGGACCGAAACCGAGATATACAGTAGTGTTTTTTTTCCCTCGAGAACAAAGACAGGTCTAGATTCGAAGGTCTGCATGCACAATGGTCCGAAAGTAACTCAATCTTCCCATCACCATCAGGTGGTGACATGCGATGTTTCTTGCAGTGCATGGCTTCCCTGAGTAACGACTCCGAAGACGTTGCCCTCCTGATCGACCACGGCGTGGTGGACGACAAGGTGGGCAACGACGCGGTCGTCGGAATGTGGAACCGCATCATGAGGGGCGTGTCCGATACGACGCCTTCTCCCTCGTGGCTCAAGTGTTACAAGGACATCCACAACCATTGTCGCAATCCGGTGAAGCGATGGCGGAGAGACGCGAGTGTGCTCTTCTTCTCCAATCCGTGGACGTTTCTTAGCTTGTTGGGAGCGTTGACGCTCTTGTTCCTCACGGCGATGCAGACGTGGTTCACGGTGGTGAATTCGACTCACAGGGGTTGGCGATGGCCGAGTGAAAGCTGAAGTGATGGTGGTGCATCCAGGGACACATTGAGCTAGAAGCGGCTCCATCAATCATACAGTACAATAGAGGCTCCATTGACCACACTCACGAGCTTTGGTTTGTGGAAATTGTGGAAATTGTGAAAAATTGACTTCATCTACTGACGTTTATTCTTTTGCAAATGTTTTGTAGCTTGACACAGAATAAGTAATGTGCAAGATTGTAGATGGTGCCAATTTGTAGATGGTTGTAGGGAAAGGTTCAAAGTTCACGTGTATGGTCGATGGAACCTCTCCCTTACTGTATGGTGATTGGAGACTTTACATTAATAGGGGTAGTCACGGCTCTTCCGAGAACCGTTTTTTTAAGTTGGATAAATCAGCGAGGCAAAAGTGCAGCCAATCATGAGCCGTTCCGCGTGAAGGAGCCTTGACACCCCTTTCTGCTGTTTGCAACGATTCCATAAGAATTTTTGGCTCGCACAGCTGGGTTGGGAGCTCCGATACTTGCGCCAAGTTGAGTACTTCAAGAAATTTCGTGAGTAATTTTTCAAAAACGCCGTTTCTTTGATTTCTCGGAGAATTTCATGTCCGCCTTTCGCTCCGGGTGCACCACGTACTCGTTCTCACAGAATTCTGAGGACTTCGGAAGTGCTGTGACAACCCCTGTTACAATGGAGAGGCAGGAAGCTGTTTGGAGTCATTTAGCAGGGATTGTCAGAAATCAACTAGTCTCTCACCCACAATCAACAATTTAAACCGTCAGCCACAACCTTCCTTTCAAGCAAGTCACGCAAATCAGAACCCATGGCTCACCCGAAGTCAAGCAATCGCAAGGAACCCAACACCCTCTCCTTGCCAGCTGCTTATTCAGGTAGTGTACGGATCAGATTACATTTGTTGAGCGTTAGTTCTTTAGTTGTCGGACTTTTGCAGTCACATTCGCTGTTGGATTTTGGGCTTTCCTTCACGATCAAATAGCTCTTTTTCAACGCTGTGCTGGTCTTCTTAGCATTTTGCAGCCATTGTTTTCTCCACCGCTTTGTGAATACTTCTTGTTGTATTTCATTCGAGAGAACAAGGGGTTGACTCGACGGAGCTCCGGTTCTTGTTTTTTGTACCATCTGAACGCACTTGCTGTGGTTCCTAGCCAATTATTTTGAATTTAGGATCGTTTAAGAGACTAGGATCGGGCACATGGTGCTCCCACAGCTACCTGATCTCCCACGACTTGAGTCCGATCTTGAAAAGGGTTTGTTTCTTGGCCAGCAGCAGCGTGGGAAGCGTCCTGTCACGAAGATGGTCTACAAGTAGCTTTGTGCATCGATCGATGCCTAAGACGGTGAGGGATTTTTTGAAGGAGACAAATGGTTCAGTTCTTCCTTGCGCTGTGGGAATTTTGCTGATGAGAGAATTATTTCCGTCGTGCAGACAGCGATACGGATGCAAAACTCGTTCTAGGCAACCTCGAAGCATTCTTTGGGATTTTTTAATGACTATTTGCCGTTGCATCTCGTTTTGAATGCTTCAGAAAATTGGGACTGTAACACCCATAGCATCGAACCCAGATCTAGACTTGATACGATTATCGGAGCGTCTGAATGTTTTATATAGAGAAGGTTGATGACTTGGATGCTGCTCGAGCTGATCTCGAGTTTAACATGGAGCCACTTAATGCAATGTTTCATGGAGAGGCGATTTCTTCTTAGACTAGAAAGCAGTAGACACAGCATTTCAGTGGGTCTGCATTGGCAAGGAATGTGGAAAAGTCCCTGATTCGAATCCATCGACCTCTTGACCTGTCGAACATTTCCGATCGCTGGGAGTGTTTACGCATCGTAGGTTATGCCTAATGGTTAATATCAAAGAAAATGGCAAACTTGGTCCCGGCTATCTAGGTGGCTGCGCCATGGTTTCTGAGTTATCGTCAGATGGAAAGGAGAAAATTTACAGTAGAAAACTGTACTCGAAACTTTGTCCAAACACTACTTTTTTTCACGTAGGCTGATAATGCTCTGAGAGGATTCCCGTTCCTTCCGCAGGCATTGATATAGACATATAGTCCACTCGAAGTAGTTTTAAAAACCGGTCAGATTTAAGTGTAAGGGAGGAGGCTCGAAACCGCTCAGGCTCCAAAACCGATCACCTTCTGAAATGTATATTTCTGGTACATGATGCTTTTTGATCTTTACAGTAATGTACAAAATGTGAACATTTGAGGAGGTGGGCAGTTTTGGAGCCCTATGCCATATTGACTTCAGAAATTCTAAAGAGCTTCAAAAAATATGAAACAGCTTGGGTTAGATGCCTATTCAAGCTGTCTTCATGAAAAGTTCACTGGAAAATACTTCAAGATATTTGACCTACCCAAAATTCTGTTCCAGCCCTTACATGGTCGGTTTCTGGACCTCCTCCCTTAGACCTTTGGGAAACTGATGCTCATTGAAGTTTGAGCTGGATTGCAGGAGATGGCTCAGTGCGTGAAGAGTTTGTCCTTGCTCATCGACCTTGAACCGCAGCTCATTACGTACTACAATATACTTACATGTATTATACAATCCTTGGTGCCTTAAAGAAATTACTCTTGCTTTTGACAAGGGTTGCTAGTATGAGAGCATAGAAGTGTGAGCCCATGAGCCAAGAAGGTTATACACTTATGGTATAAGTGTCTATATTATAGTAACCTTCTATACATCATTATAGATGTTTATGTTATAAACACTTTCAATGGTTGCTTGATATATACTTATTTATTTATATATATATATATAGAAAGCTCACATACTAGCACTGTTGTGCTTTAGGCAAAGAACTTTTAGAAACCGAGTCAAAGCTTGTTCTCCACAATACAGTTTGAAATAAAAGGTACCAAGGATTAGTACTCATTGTCATTTGCACAACAAATGACAAAAAGTCTATGGATAGACCCTATTGAGTTTTTGTTTTACCTATAAAGGACCAAATAACATTGTTTGGCAATGTAATGTATTTGGTCATCCATTTACATTTGGTATTTAGAACTCTATTTCTTTGAAATTTTCACTCAACATGTGGTTGAGGAATAGCTGTAAGGATCAACACTTTCCATAACTTTTAACTGCAAGGTTACAACGTTTTTGTATGACATGCAATTTCTTTCTCAACACAACAAGTCAAGGCAATCTAAGAATCTCTAATTTTTTTAAAATCAAAAGTTGAATTTGGTTTTTTAGATTTATATATTCGTGGAATGCTTTGAATTTTTCTTTTTTGATTAATGAAGTGAAAGTTATGAGGAGTTTTAATTGTTGGTGGGTCATTGCAAGAAACACCGGTACTATTTCACGTCACACCGCGAACCACTTTTTTGTTTTCCACTATAACTTTTGGAGATTAAGTCCAATGAACATGAAATTTTTATTAAACATACCTAACTTGAAGCTTATTAGAACCCTTATTTTTCAGAAATTAAAAAAAATCATTTATATTTAAAAAACATTTTCGTTGAGCTGTCACATAAATATGTTTATGGTTACCATTACGTTCGCAGTGTCTAAATTAAATGATTTGAAAACAAAACTTTCATGGTCTATTTGCATAGGTATAAAACCTACAAATTCCAAAAAAAAATCTAAAAATATGTTTTTTTATCAGGGTTGTCGTAACAAACGAGTCAGGGTCATCGGACGTCCCGGACGGACGAGCAAACCGGACGGACCGGACGGCTCCATTTTTCAAAGTAGTGGGATTTTTTTGGGTTGACACGTCAGCTTAGAAAGCGAGATCCAGGGCACGGACTTCATCGTGTCATCGTCAGGGCGCGGACGCGTACAAATAGGGCGTGGACTTCACCGTCAGCGTCAGGGCGCGGACTCGAACAAGTAGGGCGCGGACCTCAGCGTGTGCGTCAGGGCGCGAACGCGTACAGGTAGGGCGCGGACTTCACCGTCAGCGTCAGGGCGCGGACTCGAACAAGTAGGGCGCGGACTTCAGCGTGTACGTCAGGGCGCGGACGCGTATAGGTAGGGCGCGGACCTCAACATAAGGATCAGGGCGCGGACGGTTAGTGAGTTATGGGTTCTATAGGGTAGAAGGTCCATAACCCCTTAAGGACTTTGTCAATTGTGAAGTGGTCAAACTTCTTATGTGAACTAATTTTAGCCTTTTGAGTATGGGTAGTGTTCAAACAACAATCTGAAATTTATTCTAATTCAAACTCTTAATTCTATATCACCATGAGAAATTACAGTTTGTTTTGTACCAATTTTCTAATTGTTATAATTTTTGGTGCAAAAAATGAATGTAAATGAGTACAAATAGAAAAATCAATCTAAATTATTTGAAATAACCTTGGAAAGTAAAAGTAGTAATAAGGCTTAGCATGCAAAATTTTCAATTGGTTATTTTATTTTGTACAATGGGGTACCAATAAAAAAAAGTCTTTTTCGAATTCGCAGTGAGAATTTTGTTGGTATGGCCAACTTTGAAAGCCTCCCGAGAGCTCAAAAAGTAGTATTTAACCACAAAATTTTTACCACAGCTTAACCTTGAAGTTAATTATATGTATGACAAATTTCAAGGCCAAAAGATTTAGGAAAGAAAAGTTATTCAAAGTCTATCAAGATTGGTAGTGGTGAGAAACATTTTACTACTTTCAACTTTGACACCTTTTTAAGGAGTAAGGATTGAGTCTTGGTTCTTTTGCCGTGAAATTTTTGTCATGGAATAATCTCTATGTTCTTAATATGTATAAAAAATTTCAAGGTAAAAAAAGGTTTGGTGAAGAAGATATTTGAAATCTCTCAACATGTGTAGTTCTCTGAAACTTTTGACAATTACCAATTTTGACACCCTACCAAGGGCTAAAAAATTGGTTTCTTACCATGAATTCTTTTTGGCTGCATTTATCTCTATGTTCATAATATATGCTAGAAATTTCAAGTTAAAATGAATTACCAAAAGAAAGATATACAAAATCTCACAACATGTGTGGTTATGAGATTAAGTTCTTGAGTCCTTAGTATAGTATTATTTTGTGGAGCCAAGTTTGTCACGAATGTAGAAACTCAACCTCACAACTACACATGTTGAGAGATTTTGAATATCTTTTTTGGGGTATGTGTTTTGAACTTGAAATTTGGAACATCAACATAAAGTTGATTTTATTCAAATAATTCCATGTTAAATAGACAAATTTTCAGCCCTTGGGAGGGTGTCAAAGTTGGCAATAGTAAAAAAATTCTCATAACCACACATCTTGTCAGATTTTGTATATCTTTTTTTGGGTAGTTCATTTTAACTTGAAACTTGTAGCATATATTATGAATATAGAGATGACTTCACCAAAAAAATTCATGGTAAGAAACTTATTTTTTAGGGTTTGGTAGGGTGTCAAAATTGGTAATTGTCAAAAGTTTCAGAGAACTACACATGTTGAGAGATTTCAAATATCTTCTTCACCAAACCTTTTTTTACCTTGAAATTTTTTATACATATTAAGAACATAGAGATTATTCCATGACAAAAATTTCACGGCAAAAGAACCAAGACTCAATCCTTACTCCTTAAAAAGGTGTCAAAGTTGAAAGTAGTGAAATGTTTCTCACTACTACCCATCTTGGTAGATTTTGAATAACTTTTCTTTCCTAAATCTTTTGGCCTTGAAATTTGTCATACATATAATTAACTTCAAGGTTATGTTGTGGTAAAAATTTTGTGGTTAAATACTACTTTTTGAGCTCTCGGGAGGCTTTCAAAGTTGGCCATACCAACAAAATTCTCACTGCGAATTCGAAAAAGACTTTTTTTTATTGGTACCCCATTGTACAAAATAAAATAGCCACATCACAAACCTTGAAATTAAATTCAATTCATCATTGAAGTCAAAGTGCCTCTCATATTAAATAGAATTAGCCTACAAAATATATTACATGATTGCACTCACCAATGTTTCCAACATGCACGTCAAAATGTCAAATACAAAAACATTATAGACATATTAGTAGGCTTCAATCTTTATGATAACCAAAAGTATTTATAAAATTCATGCATTGCAATTTGCAAAGTACAATAACAATACAATGAATCTATACTTCCAAAATATGCCCACTTTCTCATCGGTTATCTAAGACATTCCTTCGGCTTCTCGTCCATCTTTCTTTTAATTGCTACAATTATCTTCAACTCTTAAAGACACGAGATCTACCATTGGTGCAACTCAGTTATTGAAACGACTCGACCTACGAACTTCTTGGGCACTAGGATCCACTACATTAGCATCTCGAACAACAACATCATCATCCTGTGGTGCCTCATCGCAGTTTGGATCATCCTCGTCATTGGCATCTTCGTTGCTGTCATATTCATCTTCTGCTTCACCACTATCTGTGGTCCAATGTCCCTCAATCTCTGAGTTTTCATTTCGAAGCTCTACAATAGTTTGACCTTGACTACGTTTGTGCTTGAACCTCTTATGTCGCAGTGCGTTGGGGTCTTCTACATCAGAATTTATAGTGGGCCCACTTGAAACTCGAGGAACAACAAATGCCGGGGTTGACCTACTAGGTCCTGGTACGTATGTATCCAAGAACGGTTCTACCACCCTATTTGAGTCTCTTGCCCCTATTCCAAGGAGTGGACGATGAGTAGGCCTTGACGATGATGCTTCTCCAATATGTGGACCTTCTCTTCCTCCACGACCTCTAGTCCCTCCACGGCCTCCAATCCCTCCTCAGCCTCCAGCCCTTCCACGGCCTCCCATCCTTCCACGACCTTGTTGATATTGACCCACTTCATGATGAATGGAGGGCTGAGGTGCCGTAGGTGGTCTACCACCAACAGTACCACGAGAAATGTTTTGAGGAGTCATATCAACATTTCTCATAGAGCCTAACCCTTCTTCAAAAGGTCTTTGGATGGCATTGGAAGTTGCTGGTGAAGATGGGTCTAGGGAATGTGGCGCTTGGCTAGTTCGGTCAGAACCAACTGGAGTGGGTTCACGCGCAAGGTCTTCTGGTGCGTCAATAAATGCAAAAACATCATTGTAGTCTACATACTCTGGATCAAAACGCCTTCTCACATTACTTGCCGATTGATTCCTTCCAATAGGGCGTGCCATTCTTGTATTTCTAAAGTTTCTGTCATGGTGTCGTTCAACAACTTTATTGCTACGAACTGATGCCCCCATTCTTGTAGGCCCTGTATTGCCATCTTGATTGTGAGAAGATCCTCCACAATTTGGATTTGCAGTCCTCCCCATGTTTCCGCCACCATTTCCATTTCCGCCGCGATTTTCATTTTCACCGCCACTTCCATTATTGCTTCCATTTCCATTTCCGCCGCCATTTCCTGGAGGGAGGTCGTCATCATTGTCGTTGTTGTTATGGGAGATACCATCATCCACGTCATCGTCATTTGGATTGGCGGCCTCTGAAGAAGATGACAAAGCTTGGACTTCTGCGACCCCTTCATTTTGAGGAAGAGGAGGTGAAGGATTGTGACGAGGATTGGGTACCCAAGGACCCCAACGACCACCAACGGGTTCTTCCTCTCCATCGTCAGCTGTCGTAGCACAGGAAAGCACAATTCCTTCTCTAAGGCATTAGAATGTACGAAATTAGCCTTAAAGTGACTCGTGTATCGTTCCCAAAGGATTTGGTCGAAAGTTAACGAAAGACCGGAACACGTTAGTGGTTACCACAACAAAACCCAAGCAAAAGACTAATCCGGTCTGGTCACAATGGTTCCTAAGACTTCCTTAGACCCTATTGCTAGATCAATCCTTTATCTTTTCAGACTTGTATATCTATTATACCTGTATATTTTGTTCGCCTTTATACTTATCCTTACTATATATGGGGCTACAGACCGGATACTAGTAGTTGGTCCAGTCCCTAGTGTAGTAACCAAATGTAAGTTTTACCTCGATAACAAGAGGGATCTGCTTGTTTGGGCGTTTAGGAAGGAAGCTTACTCCTACCCTTCAAGTTTTAAAGTGTCAGAAGTTCCACTTATAAGTAAAAAGAAACTACTACTACAACCAGACCGGAATACCTCACAACTGGACCGGGACTAATCCGACCCAGCAGGTCACGCAAGCACTCCTGCCTAATCCTAACAAAGACTACAACGACGGATTACCCAGTTAGTCTAATCCCTGGTAGAATAAGGGCGGTAGCTTATGCAAGAGAGCTGAATTTCCTCACTTAGTCCTTCTTTCTTCTACAGAGACCGGATCACCATTCAGTTGGCATTTGGCTGGACGCTCCCGATCTCAAACCCAGACTCTACAAGTGTCTATCCCTATCGAATACTCCCTAGACCTGTTCCAGAAAACACTGTGAGATCCTGCACAAATTCCCTATCAAAACCGAATTCACTTTAAGTCCAGAGACCGGATAAACTGAACATCTGGGCACACACTTATCCACACAAGGCTGCAATCCTAACCATCACCATAAGACTTTGACAAGGTCCCATGCACACAGTCCACTTCAGAGTGAATCAGAAAGGTTCTGACTTGTATTTGCAACACAAAAACTTGCGAAAGTAAGATAATATAATGCGCGCCCGGATTCAATTATGAACCGGGTTTAAATACTAAACTACAAGGAAACCTAAAAGCGCAAATGGAATCAACACCAGCCGCCAAGAATGCCACGTAACATTCCTTTACAACTTCGGCGGGTTGACTTCCACAAAACCACAAAAATACCAACAAAATAGGATCCCAGATCCTACATATCTGGATCCGGTCTAAGTTCAAAAGTTCCTAACCTAAATATATCCTGGTTTAGCCGCCTTCCTATCTACCTGAAATTAATGCTCCCTATTTCCTCGCCCTCTTGACAGGCGATGCACCCTTCCGGGTTGGCTGTTTCTTCGGGGACCGGTACATCTTGACGGGTCGCGGCTTTGGCTTGGTCTTACCCCACGCCTTGGCCCTGGTCTTCGTGGTCTCCGCCAGTGCTTGGTCTGCATCCGAGTACTGGTCCGACTCATCACTGGAGTCGGTCTCCTCCTCCGAGTCCTCATCCTCCTCTTCGGAATCCTCTTCTTCTTCATCCCGGGCCTTCCGCTTCACCTTGGGTGTCTCCGTGGTCCTCTTCTTGAATCCAGTGATGGGCGGATGGTGCACTGTCTTGCTCTGTGGGGTCTGCTCTCCCACTTTCTCGGCAATCCGGGCTGGTCCCTTGCTTGGTGACCCGGATCCAGATCCTGTCTTCAATATTGAGTGGACCTGTACCGTTGCCTTTGCTTCCCCTCCGGTCTTTGGTTGTGTGACGACCGTGGGTGACGACTTGCTTGGAGAATCGTCCAGCAAGGTGATGAACTTGGTCTTCTCCCTTGGTGGTGTCGTTCCCCGGATTATCTCCCTCAATACAATCGGCTCGGGTTCCGGCTCCTTGGTCTTCTTGGGTTGAGAAACCCTGGGCTCTTCAATCCGGGTCGGTGGGACAGGTTCCTCCGCCACGGCTTCGGTCCTGGTCTCCTCTTCCTTCGCCGGTTCGGATGTGTCGGCTTCTACCTCGACAGCTGCTGGTGGTGGCTGATCCTTCGGTTGCTCCTCCTCCATCTTTGGCTCTTCCGGTCCTGAGACCGGAGTAGAACTAGCTTGGACTTCCGTGACTACTGACTGCCACTTCTCCAGCGCTGCCTCCATCTTCTTGTTGTAGGCCACCAGAGCTGTAAGCATCTGGGGACCCACTGTGAGTGTCCATTTGGTCACTCATAACTCAAAAATTATTTTTTTTGGATTTTATTAAGTTTAAATGTAGTTTTATTTACAAAAAGATCAAAAAAGAGTGAATAACTACAATATAGATGTCACATACCAATATAGCAAAAGGTCCTAATGGGACATTTTCCTTCAAATGTAACCAAATCCTGCATGTAGATAGGGTAAAAACCTATAAATTGTACAAAATAAACATATATAGTAGAAATGCCCAATTCCTTACACCTATTGTGCAATGAGACACAAAAGGGCTAACTTGGTCCAAGGGAATCATGTGAGAGCCCTAAGATTGATTTCCAAAGATAGGTTTCAGTTTCCCCATTCCATCGATGAAATAGTAGAAACCCCAAATGTTAGCCTACAGGTGAAAGAAATTCAAATGGAGCGACGAAGGGCATCTACGACCTAAGTACGGTGATTTGAGGTGGAAATCATTCCAGGAGTCCAACGGCGCAATCGGTTTGCCCAGATTCCCTTTTGATTGAAAGATTTCCTAATTACTGGAAGCTAAAGGAGATAGTAGGATTTGATTCTCCTTCTTTAGATGTGCAAAATGGAAATATAAATTTGCGCATCTCTTGAGGAATTCCATGAGAGGTTTCTCAAAAAGTCTCGGTTTTT
This sequence comes from Thuidium tamariscinum, assembly GCA_947034885.2. NCBI lineage: Eukaryota > Viridiplantae > Streptophyta > Bryopsida > Hypnales > Thuidiaceae > Thuidium > Thuidium tamariscinum. Next base: position 20,498,447 of record OX344752.2, on the reverse strand, counting down.
TCTGATCATCTAAAGATCTTTTTTCGAGCAGTCAACCGCCCAAATCCAATATGGTAAATTCATGAAAATTACCTTGGATGCGGTAAAATCTCACAAAAAATTATTATAGTTTATTTTATGTTCATAAAGCACCCCAACAAGTTTGGTGACTTTTTGATCGCGGGAGATGCCAAAATTAGCAACATCCTCTAAAACTGGCAATTTTAAAGTTAATTGTCGAGTTGACCGGCGTATCAGGAGCACACAACTTTGGAATAAAATAAACTTAGGGTCTTTTCTTACTCCCTTGAATCTACTTAGGAGCCTAGGCTAGTTACTTTTTACAAAAAAGGTAAACTCCAAAACTTGGGTTTTTATCCCATTTTGAGTTTCCAGTCGCTACTAGGATTCTTTGAGTTTTTGAGGTAGAAAAAGGGGGTAGGGGGTCCTCTAAACTAAAAATGGCCTTCTGAAGCCAATGGTGCAATCCGTTTGTAATTTGGAGTTAATCTCCAAAAGTTAGAAGTTAGGATCAGCGTAGAAGTGAAAAATGGGAAAAAACTAGTTTTTACTAGTTTAAACTAGTTTTCCATTAGGTAATTAGGGGGGGGGTGACCCTTGGCTTTGAGTATAAAAGGGCACTCATTTCCCTCTCTTCTCACCCCTTAGGTTCATTTTGAACCACCTTGTTTCATTTGGGTCCATTTAGTTGGATTTTGGCCATTTAGGCGGATTTTGGCCATTTAGGCCAAGTTGTCAAATCTCTTTGTTTTTGGAGCATTTCAAGCTCCTCTTGTTGCTATTTTGTGAAGCTTTGAAGGACATTGGGGTCCCTTCAAACTTTCCTTGTTGTATTTTGCACTTGTTAGTAAGTTTTTGTTAAGTTTTTGTTAAGTTTCTTTCACTAGAACTATTGTTTAATTAACTTGCCTTGTTGTTGTTGTTGTTTGGAGCTTAAGGTTTTTGTACTAATCCTAGAGGTTCTTCCCTTGTGATCGGCGATGCCGCTTAGGGGAGTCCTTTAGCTTGTTATTCCTCTAATTTGTACTAATTGTAGTAGTGTTTTGTACCATTAACACTCACTTGTTGTCCTAGCTAGTAGTTTTTTTTTGTGTTGTTATTTGACCTCTAATTGTCCCTAGGCAACGGAGCTCTTGAAGAATTTGGTTAGAATTTCCTCCGTATTTAAAAATACGGCGAAGCTTTGACTTCGTGTGTTTTGGAGTCTTAGAGTTTTTTTAGAATTTTACAAACTACGGCGAAGCTTTGGCTTTGCTACCCCCAAAAGAAAACACTAATCTCTCACAAAAACTTCTTTTAGAATTAGAACAAATCTTTTATCCATGTGTTTTTTAACATATCAAGTTTAGTTTAGGAAAAAAATTGAGCTTGAGCAAGGTTTGAACCTGGGCATCAAGACAGACCGACAACAAGACAAACCAACAACAAGATTTGAGTTGAGCAAGGCTTGAACTGGACTCAACTTGATTGACTGGAGCTTTATTGACTGGACTCAATTGAACTGGAGCTTGGTTGATTGGACGACTGCTCTGGCTTTGTGCTTGGTGAACGAACTGGATGGCTCTCATACTCTGTGCTGAATTGGGTGAACTGTCTAGCTCCGTCTGGCTCTATGCTCTGTGCTGGATCTGGACCGGTTTTTTATTTTTTTGAATTTTTTTGAATTTTGAAAACATAGACTAGGAACTAGAATAGTTCAAACAAAAACAATAAATCAAAAAGAGAGAAAGGTAGATAGAAGAGTGAAGAGACAAGTTGTAGGAGAGAAGTTAAGAAGGTAGGAAGCTAAGGAATCTCAATTTGCAACGTTTCCATTGCAAAAAGAGGCTCAAAAACCATAGGAAGTAGAACACTTGGAACTCTCAAAACCACTTTGAAAATAGAGAGAGATGAAGTGACAATTTAGGAGGTTGAAGAGAATTTAGGAAGAGATAAGATTAGGTGGAAATCTTAAAGAGTCAATTTAAACCACTAAGACCTTTGGATAGAATAATAATTGACCAAGATAGGATAGAAGGCGGAAGGTCAATTATTGTTTAGGGATTTGAAATCAATTATTATTCCGAAAACAAGTCAATTCTTGGAATAGCCAAATAATTGAATTAGAATAGTGTTGAAGAGAAAGGAGAATAGAAAGAAAAAAAGAAAAAAGAAAAAGAATAGTTAGAAGTTTAAAATTTAAAATTTGTATTAAAAAGGTACTTTCAAGCCGTGGGCAAAAATACCAAGAGTGTGCGAAAAATGGCGAATGATGGGGAAATTGAAGGATTGTACAACAATCTTCCTAACAATGTGAATCCCGAGGTATAAAATCAAATTCTCCTATTTCTTTTTAATGTCCTAAGTTTAGCATTTATACCATTAAACCGAACTTCAAACATGATTCAGAGGGTCTAGAGTAGGTTTTAGTCAAAGTTTATCATTTTATACTTATAGATTAGGTCTAGAGGATTCCAAAAACATATAACACTTAGAAAACCAAGTTAAAACAACCAAGATATGGAAGAATGAAGTTTAGGGGTCAAAATGGATGAAAGTTAGATAAATCATCCAAAGTCAACCATATTAGAAAGTCAAATAGTAAATAGAGTTCAGAGCCCAAAAGTCAAATCTCAAGTAAAATTATAAGATAGATTAGTAGAAATCAATGAATGGAGTTTGATGAACCGATTAAGCGGTCAAACTTCATCCATCCATAACTATTGTTAGAAAGCTCGGATGAGGTCGAGTTTTATATTTTTAGAAATGGCAAAACATGTTCTATCACTTAAAAATGATAAATCAAGACTGAATTCATTTTGAATAAAAACCCACAGTGGCTTAGTTAGTTGAGATAAAAGGGTAAAACTTATAGTTATTTAGAATTTCTTGTTGTTTTGTGTATATTTCACACGTAGGAGTTAGAAAAGATCCATTGCTTGGAAGGCACAATGGACAAACACTACAACACCCATAGATTAAAAACCATACAAAGTTAAAAGAACCTGGTTGTGTTTCCTTTTTTACCAAGGGTGGGTAAAAAAGCGCTCACACCCACCATCTTGCCTGCTTCCAATACCTTTCTGTCGAAAAGCATGGCTTTGTTGACGACCTCGCCCGGATGCGTGATGAACTCTCGGATCTCCCCGAGTGTGTTCCGGGCCTGCGTAGTGAGGCGTCTCTCTTCATCCAACTCCTCCTGAGTGTGATGGAGCTCCCTCTTCAGGGCTGAGACCTGATTCGTTAGCCGGAGTACCTCCTCTCTGTCCCGGCTATCATGTGCCTCCTGAATCAATTCTCCCAATACCTCCATGATCTTGGAGGGAGGGATAGAGCCTAGGGCTTGGCTTATGCCCCGCAACAACCCTCTCTCCTCCAGGTGGTGTTTCCTAAAATCATCCAGGTCTCGCAGGATCCTTAGCAAGGGATCCTGTTCCCAGACCGGATCTAACCTCTGGGCTTCCCCGGCTACTATAGGGGTTTCTAGAGGTGGATCCTCTCTTCCTACCTCTGGAACCTTGTCTACCTCCTGTGTGCCTCTTTGATGCCCCTCCTGACTCTCATCCTCGGAGTCCTCCTCATCTTGGTCATTTTCAGCTTCCGGGTCTGCAATCTTATACTCTATCAATGCAGCCCCTACCTCGTAAGCTTCCGTCTCCTTCTCTCTCAAGAGGTCTAACGATTGATACAGATGAAACAGGAATGGTGAAATGGGAGAGGGTTTAGATTTCCCAATTCCTTTCACCATTCGGTCCATCCGGTCCTTCATAACTAACCCCCAATCTATCTTCCTATCTCCCGACAGCGCACCAAAGACGGTGTTGGCTACGGTGACCGTAATCCTACTAGGTCTATCCGGGTTCAAGATCGCCATCATGAACCGCAGTAGCCTCTTGTGTCTAGCAGACACACACTTAGCCACCGTGAAGCCATCCTTCGGGTTGGTGGGTCTGCAGAACTTACCCTGATGGAACTTGTCCGTCCGAGTTCTTGTTGCGTCTCCGCCTTGCTCGAAGGCGTACACCTTGCGCCACATCGCTACACTCCACTCCTTTGGCAGCGCCCGGACCGTCCCCTTCCACTCGTTGGTCTGGCCGGCCAGTAGCTCCTCCACCATCGCCTCATCCTTCAGGTTCCAGGGATGAGCCATGAACCCCTCGCAGCCCATCTGCCTGAGGTCTTCTTCCAGCTCCCGCTTGTCTTGTACGTCAGTTGGCATGACCGGATTCACATTTCGGAAGGCTAGAATCCTTCCTTCCTGCACCTCTTCTGCCATCTCTCACTTGACGCCTACACAATCTAGGCGCGGTCCAACTTGAATGAACCTCCCGCGCTCAAGAACCTCTCAACTATCTTAGTGATAAACTCTCAACTATGTACCAGACCGGATCGATTGACAACTTCCTATCCCTTCTCTCTGTCTGTAGACCGAATGCTCTCTCTCTGGCCGGAATATCCTTTCTCGAACTGCGTGCAAGAAAGTGGCAGGACCTGGCCCTGCTTTCCTGGTCTTATACTTTTCCCCCGGGATTAATTACTGACCATTAGGTTTAAACTAGTCTGGTCACGTGGGAGAGTTCCCGACGATCTCTAGGCTCGATAGCCACTCATTGCCTATCCGGTCTCGGTCGCTAGGTGGTCTGAATCCGGGTTTCTTAAGCTGTTCCTTAGCATAGTTTTCTACTTCCGGTCTGCAGTTTTCCGGTTTCCGGTCTTGGTCCTAATTGTGCGTCAAACTAAGAAAACAACAAAAAAAATGGGGATTGAATAGATCCCTTTTTCCCGTATTTTGCTTAAGAACCTACTTAGGTGAATTCTAGGTTGCCACATCAGCATCTCCATAGTAGTTTCTCGCTTCCTCGAGGTGATCGGCACCTCGCCTCCAAAGATCTGGGTTCGCCGGATACTCTTGAGGTGCTTCATTGGCTTCCACACCAACCTCTTCTTCTTCCTCTGCTTGCATTGCGTCAAATTCCCGATTGCGTTCATTCAAAGGGATCGGACCAAGGGCATCTGGATCGGAATCCTCCGAGTACATATTTGCATCATACCAACGAACTGGATCGGCTCCTGGTCTTTCCTGAAGTACACGGCTATTAGTATAAATATATACCAATGACTCTGCCTTCGCGGGGGCTAATCGATTTCGGACCCTATTGTGAACAAAGGAATACATACTCCAATTCCTTTCACAAGAGCTGGCCGAACACGTGAGGGATAGAATACGCACGGCAATTTTTGAAAGAGCCCGATCTCCAACCCTATGCTACCATTGGTGGGGAAGCATTTGTATCACACGGATGTTGGGTGTCTCAGCTGCACTGTACGGTCCACTACCCTCCTCAAATTGAGTTAATTCCGCCAACACATCATCAAAAGTGACACCCACTACATCTTCCATTTTGTGGATGACTCTGTACAATGCACGTAGCGCTGTTCCGTCTACCCTGAGCGCCACGTTATCCAAGAGGTATGGATTCAAAAGGGCCGCGGCGTAGTGCGTATCTTCAAAAATCATGTCCCATCTTTCATTGAAAGATCTCTCCAAAGTGACTGCTATATCATCTCGTAAGCTAAAAGGTGGTTCTCTCAAAGAATACACGTGTCCTCGCAAGTTGTGCATCACGATCCACGCCCGACCCATGGTTGGTTCTCGTCCATCAAACACACGCAAAGCCTTCAATACGTCTTCAGTCATGTACACGTAATTCACACATCGTTGCCAAAAGGCCACATCTTCAATGGTTCTTCTGACATTACGTGAAGCGGTAGCTGCCTGTGGTTCATTCTGTTCGTTTCGTAGGGTATCATAGTAATTTATAACACGGGGGTGGTTATTCAACCGCTCCAAGACTCCTCTGAGTTTCACCACTCGTTGTAACATGAGGAAATTACAAGCAAAGCGAGTTTCGCTAGGCACTACAAGTTGTAGGTTTGGACTCAACTCACGAAAAACCGACATGGTCGCATGATGGTTTCGAATGTATTGGCACAATCTTCTTGCCCTGTCAATTAAATCGTAAAATTCCTGAATCTTGGCCCAATCTTCCAACATCAAATCCAATGCATGTGCCATGCAGCCTTGCACAAATATGTGTGGATAGGTTAGAGTAATGTCTCTCAATGCCCCAAGCATGTTTGCTGCATTATCTGTGCAAACTTGTGTCACATATTTGGAACCCACCTTCTCAATGTAAACTTTCATTTGGTCTGCTATATAGTGCATGGTTTTCTTTTGTGAGGTAGTGTCAATTGACCCCAAAAATACATCACCTGCGGGGCATGACATCATCACATTCATGAGGGGCCTCCGATTGACATCATCCCAACCATCGGTGCATATCGTCACCCCGTAGTGCTTGACAGCAAAACCAACCTTCTCTTCAATCTTCTTCTCGATTTGCAACCTCCTCGGTTCAATTAAATTAGTCCTGAACTGATGGTAAGAAGGTGGACTATATTCAAACCTCGCCACTGAGGTTGCCCTCACACCCTCAATGAAGGCTGGATGCCTTGCCACATTAAATGGCACATTTGCTTCATAGAAAAAACTTGCCCACTTGTCATCCAACTCCTTCCTCTTTGCAATGTTGAATGCGTCCGCCATGCGTTGCTGACGTAATGATCCCGATCTTGTAGAATTTGAACCTGCAAGACTATTGGACGTTTGTAGAATTTCATTTCCTTCAGGAACGTTTGCCCGTTCTTCCACTCTCCCACCAGTGACCCCATCCGTCACCTCATTTTCAGTGGCTTCGCTTGAACTTGCAAGCGGAGTTGCTCTAGTCGGTCCACTTTGAATTGGTTCTCCTTCACACATGTTCCCGGCATCCACTCATAGTGGGACAAAACCTGTACAATTGGAAAACCTATGTCGCACTTCACGAGGCATACTTCCACAAATTGACCTCTCCGATTTCGCGCCATATCCGAAATGTGCAAAAGCACGCTCACGTTTGTAACTGAAGGTCCCAGTACAGAAAACACAAGTCACTTTAGTCCCATTCTCCGTGAAGTTCAGCCACGGTTCCCAGTCCTTGGTCTGCCTCCTCTGACTTGCCATTGTATTCACAGATAATTTGAAATGCCTTCCCCTTCTTTGTGCTGAATTTAAGAAGACAGAAGATCTAACGGACAAAGTATCAGTAACATCAGTTAGCGCTAATCCACTGCTTGAACTGATTTTGACATCACCTCAGCAGCAAACCAGGGCAATCTGCCACCCAAGTAGACTCACAAGGAGCTCAAAATGAATTGAAGTCCAAGAGATAGAGGCCAAGGTGACAAATGTAGGGAATGCAGGGTTCAGGATTTCCTTTATATACTTGGAGAAGGTAGGGGCGCAGACTTCACCGTTGTCCTTGTCAATAGGGCACGGACTTCAGTCCCAAAGTCTATGCACACCTGAATCCCTGCCGTCAGGGCGCGGACTTCAGGGCGGGGACGGGAAGTCAGGGCGCGGACTTCAGGGCGGAGAATTTGTGAACTTTGACAACCTCCAAAATGCACACCTGAATCCTTGGCGTTAGGGCGGGGACGGGAAGTCAAGGCGGGGACTTCAAGGCGGAGACGAGGAGTCAGGGCGCGGACTTGAGGGCGGTGAACTTTGACAACGTTCAAAATGCACACCTGAATCCCTAGCGGTCTGGGTGGGGACAGGAAGACAGGGCGTGGACTTCAGGGCGCGGACTCGAAGTCAAGGCGCGGACTTCAGGGCGCGGACTTCAAGTCAGGGCGCGGACGTCCTCGTCCAGCACTATTTGCAGTGCACTTGGGCATGAGATTTTTGAATTCACCTTTTGTTGGAGCGGGAGAACCATTAATGTAACCAATTACAGCTTGTTCTAAATTCAGAGAAGACCATGACAACAAGATGCCACCTTAAAGAGCTCAACGGCCTAAGATTTGGAAGGTATTTATGGAAGTGCATGTCCCGTTTCTTGTGTTGCAAGATGTCATTCCTTAGTTCTCCTAACCATTTTACCACTTTGAAGCAAGAAATATTTTATTTCCCAAAAAAATCACACAAATTCTTTGATTTAGGAATGTTTAGGAAATACTTAATAAATGTATAGGACATACTTAAACCGTATCATTCATACAAAACCTTTGGCTTTGTTGTTTAATAAATGCAATGGTTTAGGGTTGTTTTCTTTTAAAAAAAGAAGATACCAAAATTAAGAGATCAACAAAAAAAGATTGCAAAGGAACTTCTTGAAAGACCATGTCCCCTTCTTTGATTTGGAAGATGTCATTGTTTACTTTGTAAAGAAACAACATTGAAGGGAAATATATGTACTGATGAAAACAAACAACTCAAAATATTTTGTTATTCATTTTCAACATTCCTCAAGCAAATTCTTTGTTTGTGTAAAGGCTACGTTTCATAAATTATGCTCAATTTTGTTGAATGTTTAAAGTATTATTGTTTGGCTGAAAGGGATTATTTATGAAATGAAAGTTATTCAATTCTTGTAGACCGATGTTCACCACATTCAATTCTTTAAACAATTGCTATAGGGGATCAATTCTGGTTTACGATTTATTAAATCTTACATTCTTTTGGATTTACGTAAACAAATTCATTTTTGGTTTATATTTCGTATAAGGGATTTTTTTTAATGAATTACTATTGCTTTGTTTGTTTTTTGTTTTTTGTTTTTAAAACGAGTGGCAAACCATTGCATTAAATGAATACTATTTTGTTTTATTTCAATCACATGGAAGGGATTCACTTTTTACCATTCTAACTACAACTCTACAGGGTGAATGCAAGAAACACTTGTACTATTTGTTGCGTTTCGTCACACCCTATTTTTTTCTTTTTCTTTTAGCCATAACTTTTATGTTTTAGCTCCAAATGACTCAAAATTTATATGGAAGATAATCATGAATATTATGTATCTAAAATGAATTTTGGAGATTTAAAAAAAATAATTTATTATTTTTAAATAGCCCCGAAAATTTCTCACAGTACTCAATTTAAGGGTTTTTAGCACCCCATTTCTCCAAAAAAACGAATTTTGACCTAAAATTTGGAGAGCATGGTCTCCTAGTAGACTTATACCTACTGTCCAAAGGAATTCTAAAAATACTTATTTTTAAATGTCGTAGAAGTCCACAAAGAGAGCTTCACTCTACATTTTTTTCCAAAGGTATAAAACATTATTTTGGTGAGTTTTTTGGTCAAATCTCATCACCAAAAAGTTTTTTCAAGTTTTTTATTTTTATTTATATTTCAAAAAAATAATACTATTTTTAACAAATTAAAATGTCACAAGTTGTATTTTCTTCACCGGAACTTTGGACATAGAATTCTCATACAATTCCAGTGAAAAAAATACAACTTGTGACATTTTAATTTTTTTTAAATAATATTATTTTTTTGAAAAATACATAAAAATAAAAAACTTGAAAAAACTTTTTGGTGATGAGATTTGACCAAAAAACTCACCAAAATAATGTTTTATACCTTTGAAAAAAAATGCAGAGTGAAGCTCTCTTTGAGGACTTCTACAACACTTAAAAATAAGTATTTTTAGAATTCTTTTGGACAGTAGGTATAAGTCTACTAGGAGACCATGCTCTCCAAATTTTAGGTCAAAATTCGTTTTTTTTGGAGAAATGGGGTGCTAAAAACCCTTAAATTGAGTACTGTGAGAAAATTTCGGGGCTATTTAAAAATAATAAATTATTTTTTTTAAATCTCCAAAATTCACTTTAGATACATAATAGCCATGAGTATCTTCTATATAAATTTTGAGTCATTTGGAGCTAAAACACAAAAGTTATGGCTAAAAGAAGAAGAAAAAAATAGGGTGTGACAAAAGGCTTTAAGTGTTTCTTGCATTCACCCTACAAGGGATTCTGTTTGAACGAGAACTTAGATCTTCCATTCTTTTGGATTCACGTGAAGGGAATTGTTTTTGTGGATGCTTGTTACAAATAATTCGTGTAGCCTAAGGTATGAGCATCATATCCTTGAATTCACTATTCTTATAAGGGGATGCATTTTTGACCATTTTAACTACAAGGGATTCTTTTTGAACGAGGACTTAGATCTTCCATTCTTTTGGCTTCACATGAAGGGAATTGTTTTTGTGGATGCTTGTTACAAATAATTCGTGTAGCCTAAGGTATGAGCATCATATCCTTGAATTCACTATTCTTATAAGGGGATGCATTTTTGACCATTTTAACTACAAGGGATTCTTTTTGAACGAGGACTTAGATCTTCCATTCTTTTGGCTTCACGTGAAGGGAATTGTTTTTGTGGATGCTTGTTACAAATAATTCGTGTAGCCTAAGGTATGAGCATCATATTCTTGAATCCACTATTCTTATAAGGGGATGCATTTTTGACCATTTTAACTACAAGGGATTCTTTTTGAACGAGGACTTAGATCTTCCATTCTTTTGGATTCACATGAAGGGAATTGTTTTTGTGGATGCTTGTTACAAATCATTTGTGTAGCCTAAGGTATGAGCATCATATTCTTGAATCCACTATTCTTATAAGGGGATGCATTTTTGACCATTTTAACTACAAGGGATTCTTTTTGAACGAGGACTTAGATCTTCCATTCTTTTGGCTTCACGTGAAGGGAATTGTTTTTGTGGATGCTTGTTACAAATCATTTGTGTAGCCTAAGGTATGAGCATCATATTCTTGAATCCACTATTCTTATAAGGGGATGCATTTTTGACCATTTTAACTACAAGGGATTCTTTTTGAACGAGGACTTAGATCTTCCATTCTTTTGGATTCATGTGAAGGGAATTGTTTTTGTAGATGCTTATTATAAATAATTTTTTTAAAACTTCCAAGTTTAGTTTCTTAGATTCACGTAGAAGGTAGTCATTTCTAAATAAAAGGTACAAGAGATTCTTCTTTTGAATGAGAACTTTACATTATTTTGGATTCACATGAAAAGATTCACTTTCTTGAATAATTGATAGAATGCATTTTTTAAATCAACAAATGAGTTTCATTTCTTCAAATCCATTATTCATAAGCAAAGATTCTTTTTTCTGCATAATAACTACAAGGGTTTTTGTGGGGAAATGGAAAATTATAAGTTATATTTTGTTCTTAATGTGAAAGGATCCATTTTTATAAATACTTGTTACAATGGATTCTTCCTTAATAAAACGTACAACTTAAATTGAAGTAGAAAGGTTGTAAATGGAATCCACAATTAGAAATAATTGCTACAATAAAATCTTTTTTACATGAACTTAGAAGACATATTTTTCAGATGCATGACATAGGTTCTTTTCCGAAGGTTTAGAATACATTGATTTGTTTTTTAATTCAACCCTAAAACCATCTGAAATAAAGCCAAACAATCCAAACTCAAACCCTAAACCCTAATACTCCAAACCCTGAACCCTACACTCCTAAAACCTTTGAACCCAAGAAGCCAAGGAGTTGGAGGCTTGAACTTCACTACATTGGCGCTACTCAGGGCGGGGACGTCAGGTGAGGGCGTGGACTTCAAGGCGTGGACTCCAACGCAGGGTGCGGACTCCAGGGCGCGGACTCTAGGGTGCGGACCATTCTTGGTGCGGACCATTCTTGGTGCGCGAACGTGCATGCACTGAAAAAGAGGTTGACCTCCCGCATGGGATCCCTCCTTGCTCCTATTTATTGCTCTTGGAAGATGGTGTCCCTCCTTTTCATGGAAACCGGGAACCATTAAATTTAGTCATGCCGTCTTTTAGATTCCTTGTAGTGATGGAGAGACAAGAACGCTTTCTCTCACCAATGTTTTCGTTACATTGGCTGTGTCATGGCGCGGACTTAATGTCAAGGCGCGGACTTGAAGTCATGGCGCGGACGCCAGGGCGCGGACTTGAAGTCAGGGCGCGGACGCCAGGGCATACAACACAAGAGGGAGGACTTTGAAATGCGATCGGGCATGAGAACCAGGGAAGCCAAGGAGTTGGAGGCTTGAACTTCACTGCATTGGCGCTACTCAGGGCGTGGACGTCAGGTGAGGGCGCGGACGCCAGGGCATACAGCACAAGAGGGAGGACTTTGAAATGCGATCGGGCATGAGAACTAGGGAAGCCAAGGAGTTGGAGGCTTGAACTTCACTGCATTGGCGCTACTCAGGGCGTGGACGTCAGGTGAGGGCGCGGACTTAATGTTAGGGCGCGGACTCCAGGGCGCGGACCATTCTTGGTGCACAAACGTGCATGCACTGCAAATGAGGTTGACTTCCCGCATGGGATCCCTCCTTGCTCCTATTTATTGCTCTTACAAGATTGTGTCCCTCCTTTCATGGAAACCAGGAACCATTAAATTCAGTCATGCCTTCTTTTAGATTCTTTATAGTGATGGAGAGACAAGAAAGCTTTCTCTCACCAATGTTTTCGTGACATTGGCTATGTCAGGGTGTGGACGCAGGGCGCGGACTTGAGGGCGGACAATTCTAATACGTGGCGCGGACTTCATGTCAGGGCGCGGACTTGAAGTCAGGGCACGGACTTGATGTTAGGGCGCGGACGTCAGGGCGCGGACTTGAAGTCAGGGCACGGACTTGATGTTAGGGCACGGACGTCAGGGCGCGGACTTGAAGTCAGGGCGCGGACGCCAGGGCATTCAGCAGAAGAGGGAGGACTTTGAAATGCGCTTGGGCATGAGATCCTTCAATCCTTCCTTTTCTTGGAGCGGGGGAACCTTTAATTTTAGGAAGAACAACTTGTTCTACATTCCGACAAGACCATGAAAGCAAGATGCCAAATTGAAGAGCTCAATGGACTAAGATTTGGAAGAAACTTCGTGGAAGAGCATGTACCCTTTGTTGTGGTGGAACATGTCGTTCCTTATGTCTTCTAACACTCCGAACTACTTTGAACCTTATTTGTGTCCCCAAGAAGAAACTAGTACTTTGAACTAAAAAGAATTTTTAGATTTAAAAAAAGAAGTCTAAATTCTTCTATTTAGCAAATGTTCCGGATATTTTGAGGAAATATTTAGGGAATATAGAGGAAATGTAGTGTACTAGATACAAGGGTAAAACTTAATTTGTTTAAAATGAAAGAAGTAGTAGAGATTTAAACAAAAAATTGTAGACCTCCAGTACGCCACTTCAATTTTTCATCTCATCATCCCTTTTCCAATTTTTTATGCATGGAAAGCAAAACTATCTTATCCGAAGTCAATGCCATCTTTTTATTTCTTAATTCAATTCCTTGTCCATTTCTCTTGCTTCATTAATTAGCAAAACTCTTATATTTTTGGCCTCTAATGCAAAAATTCTTTTATGCGAAGTCATTGTCATTCCTTTTTGTTGAATTATTTAGCCCCCTTGTTTTGTGGCATCATTCCTTATTTATTGAATCGTTTTATCTCCTTTTTTTTTACTTCATTCCTAAAACTCTTGCATTCAAATTGAATGCCAATTTTTTTTTACGTCATTCGTTTTCCTATTTATTTCCCATTAATTAGCAAAGCTCTCATTCCCCAACTCTATGCCATCCTTTTTTTGTTGCATCATTCTATCTTTTTTTGTCACCATTTTCTTTTCAGATTTTCATTTCTATTGGTCTTCATTAATTCCTAGAACTCTTTTATCGTAATTAGCAATACCAATATTTATTAGTTGAATCATTGCATTGCCTTTCCTAAATGTATTTGGCTTCATTTATTAGCAAAGCTCTTTCATCCAATGTCAATGGGAATTTTTTTTGTACCACCAGCTAACCAACCTCTTTACTATTTTTTATTATGTTTTTTACTTTATTGTTTAGCAAAACTTGTCCATGTAACTCAATACCAATTTTTTTTCGCCCTCATTCTCGTTCCTTATTTTTTAATCCTGAACCGAAATCTTTTCCGTCTTAATAAATTGTAATTTTTTTTCCCGTCAGTCCCTTTCCTATTTTTTTTATTCATTAGAAAAACTCTTCCATCCCAACTCAATAATAAATGTTTTTTATGGTAAGAAATGGAAGTCTTTCCATTCGCTTTCCATTTCTCGTTTATTAAAATAGGTAATCAAACATAATGTTTGTTTCATATCTCTCACATTTGTTTGCTTTTATTAATAACATCTAAAATGCACTTTCACTCCAACTAAATGACGTCTTTTTTCCTTACCTAATTTTTTTCATAGATTGGAAATGAATTCCACTCCAATTCAATGACTTTTCATTTCATTCCGTACATGTTTTTATGATTGAATCCTATTCCAAGTCAATGACATTTTACTTCATCAATTTCAAGTCAATGAAAATTGATTTTTTCGCCACTAAATTTTTTTATATTGGGTAACCATTTTTTTATTAAATATGTACCTATTTCCATGCCAATTTAATCATCCCTACTTACTTTTCCCATTTTTTTGTACTTTGGGTAACAATACACTTCCATTGTCGGTCTGGCAATTACGTGATAGGAAATTGAAGGATGAGTGTTTGGGATTATAGTCAATCACTTTAACTTGTAAGTGAAGTTTAGAATCATTCCCAAATAAAATTTACGAAAGCTTGGGTCTCTCTACCCCTCTTTTGGGTGCATTTATTTTGAAAGCACTTACATTCCAAGTCAATGCCTTTTCAACTTTTCTTTTGTTGGATTCATTTTTTTTTCATTTTTTTTGGCTTCATTAGCATAATTGTTCCATCTCAAGTTATACAAGAAGTAAATGGCACTACTCTTGTCTTCCTAACTTTTTTCCAACCGAATGCCATTCATTTTTCTTTGATCATTACCTTCCTAATTCTTCGAAATTCATTAGCCACATGTTCCATCCCAACAGAAGACGATTTATTTCCTAAACTCTTTATAGTTTTATTTTATTGATTTGGAAGATTATTTTGTCCCAATTGAATGCCATTTTTTGTGGATATCATTCCCTCCCTAATTGTTTTTGGCAGCATTTGCAACATTATCCCATGCCATCCCAATGCACTTTATTTATTGTATATCATTCCCCCCTATTTTTTTGGGGCTTGATTAGCGAAATTGTTCCATCTCACCAGAATGCCCTCTATTTTTTGGTGGTATCTCAAGTGAATGCCATTTACTTGTTTTCTATCATTAGCAACATTAGAAATGAGTTTTTTTCCAATATAATGGCATTTGTTGTCCTTCCCTAATTTTATTCATTCATGGAAAAATGGAAATGAATCATAGTACAATACTCCAATTCAATGACATTTCATTTTAGGATATAATTTTTGTATATGTATGATGTTGTTTCAAAAGAGTATGTGCAAAAAAAAAACGAAGTGATTTTGGCCTAGATTTTGGGCTAAATAATATATATTTCATAAGCGTCATGGAATACATAGTTGGAAAAGTATATGACGAGGTTACTATGACCATGACACCATCTAAAAATGCATGTGCCAATATCTAATATAACGAATAATATCTATTGCCGAGATCAAAATTCTATAAGCCTATATTAAGCTAGGACCCTAAGTCTTCTATGAAAACATAAGTTCACTAGCTAGATAGTAGAAACTTCACTTAGTCTATGTCCATTGCACTGCCACTTGGGCCAGCCTCATTGTCATGTGTCCCTGCAATGACGGGAAGGTCTTCGTCCGAGCCTAAACGAAGTCTACGAACTGCGGATCGAGTTCTCCGCGCTGGTCCATCTTCCTCCAATACAGCCCTCATGATCTGTGATTGTTTGAGGCTCTCAAGACATTGGCGAGTTCGAGGGCTATGCTGTTCAAGCAAGAAATCCATCCCTTCATGTCGAAAGGTTTCTCGCCACTCTGACTCCTCTAGTTGAACTAGTTCAGCAGGGTCAGGCATGTCAATATCATCCACCATACGAATCCCATCGTCGTTAGTGATACGAACTCCATCCCTATTCCAAAACCACTGTTTAGGATGAGGTCCAAATTGAAAGTTCTCAAAAACCTCGTCCCAATGCCCATTGAAGCACTGATAGAAGAAATTCTGTCGTCCTTGGCTATACTTGTCCTTCATTGGAATCAAGTGTTGACACACCTCCACTATTTGAGCTGGATTTTTTTCCCAACCCCATTCGGCAGAAAGGTTTTGTTTATCCAAGGAATGGACCTTCAATTTCCAACTCCACACCAAGTCAGTTCCCCACTTCTGAGCATGATCAGGGGCATTTTCAGCATTATATTCCCAATGTGGTGGCATGTATGAAACTAATCCAAACAAATCATACAAGCGCTCATGGAAAGGAGCCTTGCACAAGGAACACCGTCGACGAACAACCATCAAGCTAATCAAACAAAATGGATGGTACAAGTGTTCGCACGTGCCTAGGTGCATTCCACCTTCAGGGCCAAATGGATTTAGACAAATGGGACACGTAGTACCATCATACACGAAGCTTGAAGGATTTGGCCACAATAATAGTGGATTGCCGTTTTGGTCGAGGGAAGAGCCAACTTCATTCTTGAAATCCCAATGGTGTTTGGACCAATCGATGATTGTTGTTCCACCACCAATGTCTTTGGTCACCATTTCATCCATGTTGAAATGATCATCCACGAGGGCCCACGATGTCAACCCAAAAACCCTCTCTTGATTGTGTGCGCCATAATTGTTGTCGATTTTTTGGAATTCTGACACCATTTGCTGAGTCCTGTCAACAGAAAAGACGCATGCCATCTTCCACTGGTAATATTGCTCCATCAACGCTTTCAATTGTTTTTTCAATATCAAATTGTTTGCAAGCGCGTCCGTCAATTGAATGCTCTGGTCAATTGGCATTGCTTGACCTGCATTTGTGGGTAATTCTCCAAATGACAGTGCATCATCTTGAGTACCCTGTGTTGCACCAACTTCAACATGTTGCACTGGAATTTCATCATTGATTGGAGGCCCTTGCGCTCCCCCTCGTGGATCCTGACCATCATTGGCCAATGTGGCTGCTTCAAGAGCATGCCGCAGCGCCTCTATCTCACGTTGTTGTTCACTTATAATATTGTTCTTCTCTTTGAGTTCATCCCTCAATTTATTAACATCTTCAGACAAAGAATGCAGATGCGCATTACTCTCTTCCACTTCAATCCTCAAACTTTGAATTCGATCTGCAGCAGCTGTAACATCAACAATTCCTATTGTTGGTTCGTCAGTAGCTGGCACCTGTCCCTCCACAACATTTTCTTGTACACCCTCTTCAGTTGCACGCTCAGCCCTCCTCTTTTTAAGCCGTAGATTTGTTCTATAGCTGAGTGCATGTGGCACATGAGATCCATCCGAGTCGTTATCTGTAGCAGAGTCCTCAATGTCATGTAATGGTGGTGCTTCAACTTGTGTAGTTGTTTTACCCAGTCCACCTTGCGGGTACCTTTTTACCCCTCTTGGAATGAATCCATTTGCTGGGGTAGGAATGTTGACTTTGTCCCCCATTGTCTTCAAAGTTGACCAATCCATTCTCTTGTTCAACTTCAGTTCCGCATGTACCCCTCGTGCAATGAAGAGATGCACTTCATTGCGTTTGACGATAGGGACATCATACAACGCCTGGTACACTTCGATGCACCGATTTGTGAACTCCTCATCAATGCAATGTTTTAAATTTGCCTTGTGGAAGCGTCGGTGATAGTTGTGTCGCTCTTCTGGGAAGACCTTGTCAATGTGGCACCACTCGATGTAATTGGCACAGTTTTCGTAAGTCCATGGGTCAGGCACGTCTTCCCACCCTTTGAATGCAAGCTTTGCGGGATTATGTAAAACATGCAACCGCTTACGATGTTTGTTTCCTGGTCGTGGTCGGGTCTTGTTTCGTTCCTCCTTCCTTGGTCTTGTCGGTGTAGCCATTTTCACGAGAAAATGTGAAAACCTCCCACGTGGCAATCAAAAAGACCCCGCACAACGCTCACAACCAACTCAATGAAGAGGTGGAAGGCTGAGAGTATGCAGGGCGGGGACAAGTGAAGCGGGGACGGGTTTATATAGGGGCAGTCGGGGACGTCAGGGCGCGGACGCCATCGCTGTCAGGGCGGGGACTCCATCGATGTCGGGGCGCGGACGCCAGTGTCAGGGCGGGGACTCCTTCGTTGTCGGGGCGCGGACGCCAGGGTCAAGGCGGGGACTCCTTCGTTGTCGGGGCGCGGACGTCTCCGTCAGGGCGGGGACGCGTGTATCAGGGCGGGGACTCCACGTGTTGGGGCGGGAACACGATGGGGATGGGGCGGGGACGTGCGCGGGGGGACTATATAAAGCGAGTCCCCGCCCTCATTCCTTTGCCAAGTCCGCGCCCTATGCCTCACATGCTAGTTCGTTCCCACGGCCTGTGCGAGTGAGTTTGGTGGGTGCTGGGCTTGGCCTGCATATGTGACCTGGTTTTTTTGAATTTTTTTTAAACTTTCTTGCTTTGGGATTGATACGGAGGCCCATTGGAACTTTTTTTTTCCATTATGGCAGGTGAAGGGAGTGGATCGGTGGACAAACGTCCTATGTTTGTAGACTTGGATGATGTCGATGAGACGGTAATTCCATGTACGAACACGTTGATGGCCTCAGGTTCATCAAATCCTTCCTCATCAGGCCAGAAAAAACGCAAGAAAGAACAAAATCCCCAAATACCTGGACATGAATTCATAGTCGAAGGGAGAAAAATAGCTGTGGTGTTCTACACTCGTCGAAGTACAAATATGTTGAACAGGGAGTATGTGTTGCTCAACGAAGAAGGGTACCACAAACTGACGAGGGACCTGCGAAGGGAGCTGGAGTCAAAGTTTGAAGAATCAGAAGAATTCAACAACTTCTCAAATTATTGGTTGCACCAAGAGTGGCTGGATAAACAAGTGGTCGCCTTGACAACCAATATAGTGTGTAATTGGTGTTATCACACGGGTAAGAAAGAAGATGTAGCGACTAGGACACGGAGGACAGAGAGATGGTTACAAAAGTGAAGGAGATTCAAACGTTTGCTCAACGATATTCTTCTTCACGTAGAAAAAAGCAAGCACCATGGAAAGTGACAATTGAAGAAGCGATAACGGCTCATTGCGTGAGTGGAACATTCAAGTGGCTAGAAAGTTCCGTGAAAGTCATCCCCATGCTAGAACAAATTGCGATTGGGTCGTATGGGACCGTGAGGAAGGTGATCTTTACGAAACTTGAGAGCATTCCTAGTTGGATATTTTTTGCTGGGAAGAGCTTGAAGACTAAGAATGAAAAGGAGAAACGCCAAGCAATCATCAATGAGGTAGGAGGGTGTCTAGTGAATCATCCTGGCATCATTCGAATTGCGTACCTCCACCCTAAAACAATGGAAGGCTACACACTATGGTAGAATGGAGGATCTCTAATTTCTTTCTTGTCCAAATGCAATGCGAAAGTGAGCGAAGCACTGGATGTGGATCAGATTGAGAGTGATTTTTCTACGGGGCTGACGCAAGAGGAACTTTCATGGGTTGCAACGTATCGGAGAAATCGAGTGAAATTGGCATTGTCATTACTTGTCATTGTGGGGAAATGCCATGATGCGCAGTACATGCACAATGACATATCTCCATCCAATGTTTTGCTCCATTTTGATCCTTGGGAACGAAATAGGGTGTACATAGGGATATGTGATTGGGGACTTTCTAGCCGAGTTGTGGAAAAGGAGCCATCAAGGTATGGCTATCCCAGTATGGAGATCCTTGCGAAGGAGAAAAAAAAGCGAAGGTTTGCGGCCCCAAAATTGTTTTATGTATACGGAGAGCAGGGTTCATCAAACTCCATTGAGGCCATGCAAAAAACGCATTTGTATTCTATGGCAGCTGATGCATATGCGGTGGGATGGATAGCTTTTGCAATTTGGAATGAAGAGTGGGACCCTAAATACTTCACAACGAAAAACCCAGAGCAGTATCAGAATTTCAGGATCAAATTGGGAAGCCTCGTAAAAGAAGATGTGCGTGAAAGGGCAACAGTGCCAGATGTTCTAGACAAATTGAAGAAGGCCCCCCACTGTTGGATGATGCCGGATTGTTGTTATCGTACATAGTATTTTGTTTTTAATATTTTTTGTAGTTTAGCATATATTTCAGGCATAGAAGAAAATCATCCTCATAGAGGAGCCTATGTACCTACTTGGCAATTGCCAAACAGCTTGAATATATATTAAATCAGATGTGTAATTGTGTACCATACTCAAAATCCCAAAATATATTAATATGCCCTTTCATTGGTCTTTCCTCATGGCATTTTTTATGACTTCTATGAATTGATGATAAAACGTAAATGAAAACTATGGATGCAATAGTTTGGTATAAAAATGCACACACTTAATTTTTTCCACTATGCCTATGTTTTAGGAGTTAATGAAGCCCCCCCAAAGAAGGGAAAATGAATGATCCAACAAAAAAATGAATGACATTGAAGTAGAATGGAAGAATTTTAGGAATGAAGAGAAACCAAAAAAAGGAAAAGGGAAGATGGAACAAAAAAAATAATAGCTTTGACTTGGGATGGAAGAACTTTAGGAAATATTACAAAAATAAAATAGGGAAGGGAATGATTCAACAAATAAAGAGGAAATATGAGTTGGAATAAAGTGGTCCTGCTAATTAATGACGGTAAACAAAAAAGAAAAAGGAATGATTCAACAAAAAAGAGAACAACAACTATGAGTTGGGATGGGAGAATTGTAGGAATGAAGCCAAAAAAATAGGGAAAGAAAATATGGAACAGAAAATGAACATTTTGCTTTCAATTGGGATGGAAGGGTTTTAGAAAGGAGGCCCCCCAAAAGGAAAGGGAATGATGGAATTACAGAAAAATGGCTTTGAATTAGGATGGGAGAGTCTTGTTAATTAATGAAGCAAAACAGAAACGAAGATGGAATTATTCAAGAAAAACTAAAAGAAAAACTATGAGTTGGGATGGTAGAGTTTTAGGAATGAAGCCAAAAAAATAAGAGAGAGAATGACCTAAACCAAAAAGAATGGCATGGAGTTGGGATAAGAAGAGCTTTGCTAATTAATAAAAAACATAGGAAACGAAATGATGGAACAAATACGAAATGGCATTCAGTTCAGATGGGAGAGTTCTAGGAATGAAGCCAAAAAAAAGGGAAAGGGAATGATTCATCCAAAAAAATGACAATGATTTGGAATGAAAGAGTTTTAGGATTGAAGGAAAAAAATAGAAAAGCTTTGTTAATTAATGAGGAGAGAAAAATAGAAAAAGGAATGATTTAACAAAAAACAAATGGCATTGACTTGGGATGGGAGAGTTTTGCTTATGATGCAAAAGAAATTGGAAGGAAATGATGGAATAATAAATTAAAGTTGTTTGGGTGTTAGAGTGAAATGATTTAACACTTTAAATTTTTTTGGAATGGTGGAGTGACTAAGGATATGGAAATGGTTTGGGTGCTACAGTGATGTGATCTAACATTAAAAAAACTTGGAATGGTTTGGATGTTAATGTGATATGAATGATAAACAAAAATAAGGAGGGAAATAAAATGTTGTTGGGTTTTGAAAATCCGTTTAAGCTTTATGTTAACAAAATGTTGTTGATAAAAGTAAACTCAATGAAGAGGGATAAGTCCACAAAAAATAAGGAGTCAAAGTGATTTCAACTAACAACCAACACAAATTACCATTGAGTTGGGATAGAGTTGGGATAGAGTTGGGATGCCACAAAAAATAAATGGAATTGAGTTCGGATGAAAGAATTTTGCTAATGATCAACCAAAAATAAATGGCCTTTGGTTGGAATGGAACAATTTTGGTAATCACATGAAATAAAATAGGGAAAAGAAATCATTCTACACTAGACAAATGGCATTGAATTAAAATCAAAGAGTTTTGGTAATGATGCGAAGATATAGGAAAGGGAATGATTCCGCCAATAAAAATAATCGCAGAGACTTGGAATGGAAGTCTGCTTCAAAAGTCAATGTCCAAAAGGGGAGGTAAAGTGACCCAAGCTTTTGAAAAGCGTACCAATTTATTTTAGGAGTAATATGATCTAACATTAAAAGAAATAAGGGATGGAAGAGTGCTTTGGAATATAGAAATGGCTTAGGTGTTAGAGTGATATGATCTAACACCCAAAAAATATATGGAATGCTGGAGTGATTTGGATATGGAAATGGTTTGCATGTTATAGTGAGGTAATTTAACACCTCCTAAAAATATAAAATGGTGTAGTGATTTGGATATGAAAATGGTTTGGATGTTAGAATGATGTAATTTCACACCTAAAAAAAAATGGAATGGTGGAGTAATTTGGATATGAAAATGGTTTGGGTATTAGACTAATTAGAGTGATATGATGTAACATTAAAAAAAATATAAAGTGTTGGAGTGACTAGGAAAGTGGGAATATGGAATATAAAAAGGAAATATGTAGAAGCATATTAATTAATTTTAAGGTGGTCCCAAATCCCGTCCGCGCCCTGACTATCGCGTCCGCGCCCTGACTATCATGTCCCCGCCCTGACGATTGCGTCCGCGCCCTAACGATCGCGTCCCCACCCTGCATGTTCTAGAATCCACATGGCAGCCACGTGGCCTATTTTTCCATTATCAAAAAGTCAACTATGTGTTGACTCTACTGGACGGGCGAGAGCTCTATCGGACGTCCCGGACGGACGGACGGGCGAACCGGACGTCCGCCAGGTATGACAACCTTGTTTTTTATGTCCTCTACATGAGTACAAATTTTTTTTTTGGCACGCAATTTTTGAACAATGATGATGGTTTTAAGATTGTTATTTTGGTCAAATCTCATCAAAATCAACTTTCCTCAAATGGACAATTTTTAGTTTTTCTTAAAATTGATTTTCCTATTTTTTACAAATTTAAATGTGGAAGTGCTAATTTTCATGAGATTTTGCACTTTTCTGGATTTCCTACTTAGAGATTTTTCCCATGCCTTTCTTTCCTAGGGTACCTTCTTCTTAAAGGTTTATACATGAAACATATTTTTCACTTTTTTTAAAACTTATTTTTCTAATTTTAAAGTACTCCCGGAAAAAAGAAATACTATTGAAAACGCTACGCTTTTTGCACGGTGTTTCTTGCAACAACCCTGGTAATCATACAATCTCTACTCAAAAATAAATTGCCAAGTCTAATTTTGAACTCAATTTGTAATACTTTTGAAAAACAAAAACAAAACATTGGATATAGGTTGTTTATTACAACATTTCAATCATTGGGATGGGAATTTTTCAATTTTGTAATTAAACTCTTAACAATTTAATACTTTAAATCATACTATACCTCTTTCTAAATATATTTTTTTCAATCATGAATAAAAAATATTTTTTGATGATTTTTTAGATGTGTTCCCAACTTATTTTTTCTGTATATTACAAAGAGTCACCAATTTTCTAGATTAACAAATTTAAGAAATTTAAGAAATTTTCTAGATACATGTTAGAAAGACAAACCATTAGAGGGGATTTGAAGCCTCCAAAGAGCCGTTTCGGAGTTGTTCCCCAAAACTGTTCCCATAACTGCTGGCCGTTGTCACGCCAGCATTTACCCAAAAAAAAGAAATTGGATCTTGAAATATGAAAAAAAGGCCAAAATTTTATTTTATTTTTCAAAAAAACAATTTAATGACGTGGCACT
The DNA here is from genome assembly GCA_947034885.2 of Thuidium tamariscinum. NCBI lineage: Eukaryota > Viridiplantae > Streptophyta > Bryopsida > Hypnales > Thuidiaceae > Thuidium > Thuidium tamariscinum. The sequence continues at coordinate 20,474,933 of OX344752.2, read as the reverse complement.
CTCTCAACCACATAGGATTCCTGCTCACACAGTAGAAACTGCGTTCTTGCAGTCTTCCAATGGCTTCAAAAATCCCCTAATATGTCCATTCAGAAAGAGTTGCAAATGCTTATTTCTACAATTTCAAGCATTATGATTTTGCAATTGGTAAGGTTTCTCATTTTTATATTTAGGAAGGTGTATATTATACTCTAAAAGGTAAACTAAAAGGTCCTATAGTTGAATTTGTGAATGGATAAATATAAATGAAGATTAAACTCTAGCTATTGAATATGAGTATTTTTAGGCAATTTTGGGTCAAAGAACACTATAGCCCTCTAGACTAGGCATTAAATTTAGTCTTCTTCAAAGATTGTCAAACTTCATTGATTATTTTGTTCTATTAGTGAAAGGCTAAAATTATTATTAAGTAGAAAATTAGTATCAAGACAAAAGAAATTCATAAAACACTATTTAATGTACTACTATAAATTTCATAATTTCATATAAACTGTCGCCATATTGTCAAAAATAGTTTTAGGATAGGTGCAAGAAGGGGCATTCTTCTTCTGTAGTCTTTTTCCAAAATTGTTGTTTTTGTATTCAATATTGGGATTAATATGAGTATTATGGAACACATTTTTTTGTCATTAATCTAAAAAATCAATATCTTATAGTATTGTTGCAAGTACTATGACTACTTAAAGTACTAAAATAGTATTGTTTAAAAGAAAGTCAATTTGTCAAAGAAAATAGATACATTGATGTATTAATCAATAATAAATAGAAAATCACGAACAAAAAACTAAAATTTTGTATTGTGTAAGGACTTGATGGTGATTAGATTTCACCAAAAAAATGAAGTTGAAACCATCAATGCTCAAAAGTACTTGCACAAGGGACCTTATTTGCACAAATATGGAATTCAAGCTACAAATTCATATTATATAAACTTCCCTTCATAGGCACATGTCCTCCTATAGTGGGAATAAACTATAGAAATTTTAGATTTAGATAATTATTTTTGAATACTCCCTAATACTAAAAAATCCTAAACCACACATTGGGACAAATTAGCAAAATTAAATTTTAAATATACAATGATTTTTTAAAAAAAAATTTAATGTAAGGTATATGATTACAAATAAGTTACCATTTTCAACAAAACTTTAAAATACATCAACTCCATGCTCCAAAAGTTCTAACAAAAAACAACTTTGTTACTTTGAATGTCACAAAAAATAATGCCATCCCTTCTTGCAATTACCTTTTGTAGCATTATCAAAATCTTTAGCAAATCAAAAAAGAGTGCTTTGATTGTCCATAATGATATCATACTCAACCATAATCCTCAAACAAGACTGCAAAAAACAAGTGTTGATAATTACTTGTTTACAATGACTATAACTTAACAATGATTGCAGAGCAATTATTTGCCATCATTGTGGACAAGAAATAATATCTACATTCATCGTAGACAAGTCATTTATATCTTTGTTTCTTTAAAGTGCAAGACCTTTAGATGACTAGGAATGGTGGAATGTTGCTTCTTTGCATAGTACTTGTACTTGCAAGTATTTTTCTGTATAAGAAATCTATGATGTACAAACTTGATGGGTGATAGCATGATGAATATGACTCTACTCTAAATTGATTTGAATACAAGAAAGGATGTCATATGATCTTTCAAGCATTAACATTCACAACAATGTAGGGCTTGAACAAATTCTATCGAGGTTAGATATATAGGACAAAGGTCATTTAGTTTCAATATTAACTCTTGAATTTTAGGTACCATAAGGCAAAAATTCTGTTATTAATACTAGATTGAAATTGGACAAATTGCCCACTTGCTTGTTTGACCAATTCCCATTCTCAATAGAGTTTCGACTCATCTAATGTAATGGCAACATATATTTGACTTTTTGGTAGGGTAAGAAAAAATTGACGTGGATTTGCTTTATCACCATCTAGCTTCTAATTTTGATATGAGTAGAAACAAAAGTTGGTTGGGAGCGGATAGTCACCAAAGTGTGGACATAATTCTAGAGGAGCGTGAGTAAAAGAGAGATCATAGACAAAATTATATAGGGGCATATACCAAAGATAAGGCATGGATAAAATTTTGGAAAAATGTGAATAGAAGAGAGGTTATGACAAAATTCTACAAGAGTAGAGTTTGAAGACAAGGCATGGATAAAATTATGGAGAAACGTGAATAGAAGAGAGGTCATGGACAAAATTCTACAAGAGCACAAACAGAAGACTAAGGCATGGACAAAATTCCATAGGGGGGGAAATGTTTTCAAGGCATGGACACAAGTTAGGACAAGCATGAATGCAAGTCAAGGCACAAGTGTACATTGGTTGGAGCATGGACAAGCTCATTGATTACTTTGTATTAAAGGAAAGTGATAGGATGGTTTAAAATACTTTAAAACACTAAACTACTACATCCATATATTTTTAAGAATGCCAAATGTCTTCACATTATGTCCATGCATTTTTCCATTTAACTTTGGTTGCTTCATACACATTCATATAAGTAATACATGTGTCATAAGAAATGGAAACAAGAATAGTTGCTATATCAAATCTACAAAATACGAAGTCCTAGTTTAAATAAAACTGGTTCCATTCAAGGCTTTGAGGTATTTGGGTAAATTGGATCAACCAAACAGTATCAATCTGCAAAAATCTCAATGAAAGAATAAACTTGACAAAGAATGATGTTTAACCCCTGAACGTCACAGCGGACGTTTTTCATACCCTCTTGAATGCTGTAACTTCAAAGTGTTGTAACTTTTGCAACCAAGGTCCAAATTTGATAAAAATTGTTGGAAAAGTTGCGCCTTGTCTTCTAGTTTGTGTGGTAAAATTTTCAGATCAATACACAACATAATGAGTTTTTAGCAGCCAATCAAAGTTTGCAGGTTCTAATTGAGTTCACAAACTGCATTTTAGGGCTGCAACTTCGGGGGCTTGTATCTCTTTCATCCAAGGTTTAAATTCAATAAAATTTTCTGGGTTTTCTTCCCCTTGAAGTTTAGTTATTGTGGTAAAAATTTATTGTCAATCCAAGTTGTTTTGAATTTTTGGGAGCAATTCGAAGTTCAAATCCCTACCTTTTTTGGAGAACAATAAACTTCGGCGACTTGTATCTTCTTCATACAAAGTCCATTTTCAATAATTTATGTTGAAAAAGTTGCACATAATAGTCTAGTTTGTGTGGCTAAAATTTTATGTCAATCAAAGAAGTTATGAGTGACTGAGAAGCATTCTAGTAGAAGGAGTTTCAACCATAGACATGTTTTTTGCAGTTTTTCTTGCTCTTTTCAAGGTATTTCAAAGCCAATTTGTAACCACAATGAGTCAATTCAATGAATTTTTTTTACCAATGTGTTTGTTTACTAATTTTGAATCATTCTATAGTATAAAGTTTTTTCATTTGAGTAGGTTTAGAAATCAAATTTCATCTCCAAATGTGTTTTTATGGAAATTTCAGCATTCATTTTTAGCACTAAAACATTATAATCTTTAAATCTATGCAGTCAAATGACTCCAAATTTGATACACATCATCTACAACATGTTTACTAAAACATTGTATGGTTAAGATCTTAATAACTAAGTGATATTTTGATCTATGACTCTTCAAATGGAATGACGCTTTAGAACCTATTTGGACTTCAGTCCTTTAGGGGTTAATAACATCTCATGCCTTCTCGCTCCACATGACATTCAGCAGCATGCCATGATTCTATAGTGATGGTGTGGCATATTCCACACCATTAGTGTAGAGCCAAGGCAATGCCAACCTTGCTATTGAGTGTTTTGCAGAGGGTAATGTTGTCCCTAACAATATGCAATTCGACCTACAACACTTAAGCTCGAATAGATCTTTGCCATCCCCGAAACGATCTCTATCGATTGATCAAGCACACCCCACTTGAACAGTTTCTTAAACCTATCACATTAGGGGAAATTTGAGGCCATTGGAAGATTGTGGGTTCCTTGATTGCGGGAACACAATTTCTGCCGCATGAACAGAAATCCTATGTGGTCGAGAGAGTGCCACATCATTAAAATAAATTTGAAAAATAAATAAATTTTGGAGGCTTTTTTCATATTTCAGGACCCAAAAAAAAATTCAAATTTTTTTTTCAATACATGCTGGTTTGACAACGACCAACAATTATAGGAACAATTTCGGGAACAACCCTGAAAATGACCCTTTGGAGGCCTCAAATCCCCCCTAATGATTAATCATTGTAGTAGTGAAGGCGGGCATCCACAGAGTTACTCTGTCTTTGGAAATGCACATCATGCTGGAAAATTGGGAATTCATTCACAATGAAATTCCAACGCATTGAAAGGTGATCGAGCCTGCGGTGACACAGATAAAGAAGTGAAAACAGAAACTAGGCTTTTCCCAGAAAACAGGTGAGCCAACCAGCCACTCATACTTCCTAAGCCAAGAGCCCAATTTTGGAGCCCAATAATTTTGCAATGTACATAGTCACATGGTCTGAAAATCTTTCCACACTTTGCTACACTAGCCTACTATGATAGAAAGAAATAATTGTTTTTATTTACTCTCATTGTAGTCAAATGCACCCAAAAAATGTTTGTTTCCAACTATTTCTCTTAGAAAACAACCCTAGAGTCTTTTGCTAATTAATGTAGTTGCACTTGGTTATAATCCCTTTCTAAAACTAACCCCTACATATTCTTGCCTAAAATGTACTATATTTAGTCATGAGAGCCTAAGGCTACTTATGAATGCACCTATTTTCAATCATTTGAAAATTCATTGTTCATTCCTATGGCATACCCAATACTATATAAAGAGAATCTAAAATATTCTTTTGACTACCAACAAGATCTAACAAAAAATTCGGAAAATTATTTAAAAACTTGATGTAAGAATAGGAACAATGATCAATTGCATATTCACATGCAATTAAGTGTAGTTACCTTACTCAAACTCCCACTTGAACCTCATAGCCACTCTATAAACCCTAAGTGACTTGTCAAATCAATTTATACAAGACAACAAACTAACATATACATAAGCTCATTCAATCCCTTCTATTGGGTAGAACATTACAACCTAACTCTATAAAAGGGTATCAAAAACAAGATGAACAAATTTGAATAAATGAAACCTATGGATTCCAAAAAGGAAAATTTAAAATTGTACAATACCATCACCTTCAATAGGTTTAGGATTTTTTGTGAGCATCCCTCTCACAATTACCATATACTTCATTTAAACAAATCAATTAGAATATTGGATCTCAACTATCTACAAATTAAGGGATTCTAATTTTGGTGAGAGCTTATAGAGTTCTCACTTAGTATCATTCAAGAATTTAGTGTGCTCTGTAAGCAAACTTTCTAGATATCAACCCTATAGAAAACTATTAAAAGAACTAAAAGACCAAATTTGAATTGAATCAAACAACCCCAGAAATAGAAAAGAACTCATTGAATTGTTGCAAAGAATATGGGAAGGAAAACCTATGAATGTAAGCTTACTTGTAGTTCTCATTTCAACATTGCATCATAGAATGAATGTTGCAATTGGTGTTGGAAGTGAAAATACTAGATGGTACACAAGTAGCAATACATTACCAAATTCTTGTATTCTTTTGAAAATTTCAACAACTATGTGGACGTTTAATAACTTCACAATAGACTACTGTCTTGACCCTTCCAAGACACTTCACAATTTCTGATCTGATGGACTTTTGAGCTATTAGCAACAATTTCAAATCTCAGCTTTGGAGGAGTTTCAAATTCGAAATAGGAAGTGAGTAATATAAACTTACGGAACGTGACTGAAATTGATTCATTTGCTGTTCCCAAGACAGAAAAAGCTCCGCCAGTCAGAGTCAGGAGCAGCTGAAGGAGACGATGAAGACGGGCGTGCTGTATCCGCCACCTTCCGAGTTGACGATGGCGACCCTGCTGGATCCATCGCCTCCGAATCGTCTGTAAGCAGATCTAAGCATTCACCCACTTTTACAAGAGGGCAGTCCTCAAATGGTCTATCCCAGGATGAATCCGAAAGTTGGGAAACCGGGCTAAGGTCGAGCCTGTCAAATTCCTTCATTACCTGCTTCTTCAATGTAGGACCACGCGGACCAAGTTCGGGTTCACGATTTGCACCAGGTCCATCCAGATCTGCATACCGTCGCTTTCGCCGTCGCTTCCCAACTGTCCTGGACTCTGTCGCAGCAGCAGCACCAGCCGATTCCCAGACAGGCTGCTGTGACCGACTCAAACAATTTGAGAGGAATATTGAATACTGGTGCAAGTCCCATCGCTGCCATGGCTTGCACGTTGCCCAGCTGAGGACGAGGACGAGGACTGCCCTCCAGGACGCCAACTGCGCTGCCAAGCTCAACACCACTTCGCTGCTCTTCATCTCAACCATGGAGTTACGTGTGCTGTGCGCGATCTGTTCTGCTGTGGGCGATCAGAATACCTGAAGCAAGTGCCAGAAGCCCAGTAAGCTCGACCATTACCGCTCGCCTCGTACCGCTACACGCCAACACCCCTGCAAAAGAGAACAAAAGAAGATCTGCTTCACACACACGGTTTTTCCGGAGTTCCGTAAAAGTAGTACCGACTTTGTGAAGACACATCTGTCGGAAACCAATAAGTGAACACGGTTTCTTTGTCTGCAACCTTCGTGTAAAGGCACATCTTGCCGGGAAAATGGGAAACCATTCAGAATAATATTCCCGTGCAGTGAAAGGTGAGCCTACGGAGACAAGGATTGATCAAGTGATAACAAAACAAAGCTCACCCCGGCCTGGTGAAACAGTGGCTACCTCCACCTCCCCCGCCAAGAGCCTAGGATGAGTGATAGCGTGAAAGTCAAAACAACAGAGTCCCGAAATCTTTTCTATCGGAATGATCAAGGTGAGTAGTCAAGTCCTTAATGCCCAGATCGCTTGCAATTGCACATTTCCTTTCTCCATAACGTAAGCACCGATCCAGCTCGTCAGGGTCTCCTGTTTGGTTCTCATCATCAGTTTCAGGTTCGCAAGAGTGATTCATCATCATCTTCAGCTTCGTCTACAGAAACCCCAACAGACATTTCTGTTACGAGTTTCAAGAGATCAAGCATGACCACTCAGCAATGGCTTCATCAGCTCCGTGACGAGCCCGTCAAACTCCAAATCTTCCCTGCAGATTCACAACCCTCGGTGACCATCTTCTGCGTCCCCGACCTCGTGCGACACATGTCCCCAGCGTACCACCAACGGAAGGAGCTCCAACTGGGCCTCCACCACCGCTCACTGCAAACGACGGGAACGCAGCTGCTCAAGGTCGACATCGCTCGCTCCCTCCACGGCAAGCTTCTCTCCAGTGGTGGCTCCTGGGAAGCCTTTGCAAGCACCGTCGTGGGAGATGTAGGGACTGCTCGTGGACACTACCAAAAGAATTGTAGCAGCGTGATTGCAGAAGAAGTGGTGCCGTTTCTGCTTGCTCTCGATGCTCTCTTTGTTGTTGTCTTCTTCCAGTTTTTGAATTACAACACGTTCTTCCTGGAGGAGTTTGAGCATCTGGAGCCGAGGCTGCTCGACACTGCAAGGACTCTCATCAGGTAAGTGAATTCACATTCAATTTTGCAGTTGTTCTTTGAGTGGAAACTGTCAATCCTAAAGCTCTGCAGTGCCCTATCACCTGAAAGAGGACGGAGTGCCTACACCCTTCCCTAAACTCTTGGATTACTCTAATACTTGATAGAGAGCATGGGACGTAGTCATCCTAATCAATCAAATTCGCTCAGCAGGGGAACTCAGCAAAGTATACTTGCTCCGTGCAATTCATCTTGCAGAGTGCTTTGCCATGTGCAGTGTCTTTTGTCGTGCGTCTAGCGAAATAGCAAGCGTTGCCTGTTCTAGGATTTTTTAGCTAACAGTATCTAGATCAGTACATTTTGGCTTGGTATAACGAAATGCACAAGTGGTTTTGAAAACAAGCACAGGTGGATAGATTTGAGGTTCGTAAAATCTGTGAATTAAGAGTTCACTTGCCATATATTTAACTGGGAATTGCCAATTTATGGAACTTGCCTCAGGTCAGACTTGCTGCTGCTGGAGAATCAGCTTCCAATGTACTTGCTCAAGAACGTCGTTGCGGAGTTGGTTGCCATTCGTGCTGCCCCAACTGATACTGCTGAAGAGATTCGAAAGCGGGCGGACGACGAGCTGGATAACATCCTGAAGGTCGCTGTGAATCATCTCTACCCGTTGAGACACCTGGATGAACCAGTGCCAACGCCGCGTTGGATGCTCAAACGGTATGGTTATCGCACATTGTACCGCAATCCCTCTAGTGTTTGCGCTCTGAGGTTCAATAGAGTGGTCATCGCCAGCCCACCGGCCATGCAATTTTGCTGTTCAAAGGTTTAGGGTTTTGTGATGATTGTTGAGGACACATGTAGCAACAGGGAACTTTGCAGCGGCCTCCATGATATGAGTCTGAAGGTTTGTTAATCTTCGACATTGTGCAGACGTAAAAACAAAAGCGAGACGGAAAGATTTTATGACCATTTGGACAAGATGTATCCCTTGAACAATCTCGAGCAGTCTCTACAGAGCTGCAAGCATCTACTTGATTGCGTGTACGTCGTGGTGTGTGGTCACTCGCTCCCTGTTTCTGCTCCGCAACGCACTCCGTCTCCGTCCCTGGACTCCATACCTTCCGCCTCTCGTTTGAAAGCCACCGGCATCACCATCACAGACAAAGCGCCGGCACTGAACCAGATCAAGCTCATAGGATGCGGGTACGTCACCAATGCCACACTGAGCTTACCGAAAGTGAATATCTACGACTTCACTGAAACTGTGTTCCACAACCTGGCGGTTCACGAGCAACTCACTGGAGGTATGACAATTCGCAGTTTCCCATTTCGCGGATGTTTTTTACTTTGATTTCAAGGGCAAGTCAAGATGCAAGTCTCCACAATCGTACCAAAGTTCACCTGAAATGGCTAAATTTAGCCTAGAACCAGAATGAGATGTAAAAAGTAGGAGATTCTTTGATTACTAGGACAGCTCTGTATTCACGTTTTGCGCGATCGTTTCAAACAGTCAAATCAGTGAAAACCCGACAGTCTGAACCCTCAAACCCTGAACCGAAATTGAGATGTCCCCAAAGTGTCTTTTCCGTTGATTACCAGGGTTAGCGTACATTCCCGTTCTGCACAATCGTTCCAACCGTTGTCAATTCAGTGAAAACCTTAAACCGTGAAACCCTAAGACCATGAAAACCATGAAAGAACTGAAAACCTGAAACCTTGAACCAAAAATGAAATGCAGAAGAGTGGTATTTCATGTGATTATTAGCACAGTTTTGACTTCAAGCTCTTCACAATCGTGCAAAACCCTGCCAAGTCAATGAAAACCCTCAACCGAAACCGAGATGCACAGTAGTGTTCTTTTTCCTTCGAGGTCAAGGACTGGTCTAGATTCAAGGTCTGCATGCACAATCGTCCAAATCTTTCCCAAAGTAACTCCATTTTCCCATCACCATCAGGTGGTGAGATGCGTTGTTTCTTGCAGTGCATGGCTTCCCTGAGCAACGACTCCGAAGACGTGGCCCTCCTGATCGACCACGGCGTGTTGGACGACAAGGTGGGGAACGCCGGGGTGGTCGGAATGTGGAACCGCATCATGAGGGGCGTGTACACTCCGAGGCCTTCCCCGTTGTGGCTCAAGTGCTACCATGACATCCACCATCATCGTCGCAATCGGGTGAAGCGATGGCGGAGAGAAGCGTGGGTGCTTTTCTTCTCCAATCCGTGGACGTTTCTAAGCTTGTTGGGAGCGTTGACGATCTTGTTCCTGACGGCGTTGCAGACGTGGTTCACGGTGGTGAATTCGGGTCGCAGGGGTTGGCGATGGCCTAGTGAAAACTGAAGTGATTACGTTGCTTCCAGAGACACATTGAGGTAGAAGCTCCATCAATTATATTTTACAATAGAGGCTCCATTGACCACACTCACGAGCTTTGATTTGTGAAAACTGCGGAAATTGAGTTTATCTACTGACGTTTGTTCTTATGCAATTGTTTTGTAGCTTGACACGTACTAAATGTGCATATTTTTAGTTGGTGCCAATTTCTAGATTGGAGACTTTACATTATAGATGGAGAGTCAGGAAGCTGCAACGAGTTATCTTAGCAGTGATTGTAAGAGGGACGCTCTTAGAAATCAACAAGTCACTCACGCGCTCCCCAACCTGCCCCCACATTCAAATAATGCAAACCGTCAGCCACAACCTTCAATTCAAGCAAGCCACGAAAATCAGAACCCATGGCTCACCCCGAAGCTAAACAATCGCAAGGAATCTAACACCCTGTCCTTGCCAGCTGCTTGTTCAGGTATTGTATGGATCAGATTACATTTGTTGAGCGTTACTTCTTTAACTGTCGGACGTTTGCAGTCTTATTCGCTGTTGAATTGTGGGCTTTCTTTCGCGATTGAATAATTCTTTTTCATCGTTGTGCTCGTCTTCTTAGCGTTTTGCAGGCATTGTTTTCTCCAGCGCTTTGTGATTACTTCTTGTTATATTTCATTCGAGAGGACAAGGAGTTGACTCGACGGAGCTCCAGTTCTTGTTCTTTGTACCATCTGAACGCACTTGCTGTGGTTCCTAATCCATTTTCGTGAATTTCCTGTAGGTGAGGTTAAAGACCGTTCCGAGACTTGGATCGGGCATCTGGTGCTCCCACAGCTACCTGATCTCCCCCGAAATGAGTCCGACCTTGAAAAGGATTTGTTTCTTGACCAGCAGCAGCGTGGGAAGCGTCCTGTCACGAAGATGATGTACAAGCGGCTTTGTGTATCGATGCCTAAGACGGTGAGGGATTTTTTGAACGAGACGAATGGTTCAATTCTTCCTTGCGCTGTAGGAACCTTCCTTATGAGAGATTTCCGGCGTGCAACCACCGATACGGATACAAAACTCCTCGTTGTAGGTAACCTCGAAGCATTCTTTGGGCTTTTCAGTAACGATTTTGCCGTTGCATCTTGTTTTGATTTCTTCGGAAATCGGTACCCATAATATCGAACCGAGGTCTAGGCTTGATACGATTGTCGGAGCATCTGAATGCATCTTTTTTATGAAGAGAAGGTTCATGACTTGCATGCTGCTCGAGCTGATCTCGAGTTTAACATGGAGCCACTTAATGCAATGTTTCATGGAGAGGCGATTTCTTCTCAGGCTGTAAAGCAGTAGACACAGCATTTCAGTGGGTCTGCATTGGCAAGGATGGTGGAAAAGTCCCTGATTCAAATCCAACGAAGAAGGAAAATTAGTGGCAGACTTGAGTGTAGACCTTTGGATTACTGATGCTCGTTGAAGTTTGAGCTGGATTGCAGTAGGATGGTTCAGCGCTTGCACAACGGCCTTGTCTGTCCTGCACAAAGCAAGCATGGTATTAAGCTGTAACACATATATATTGTGTATTGTGTGCCTTTTCAGAGATGAGTTTCGTGCTCATCGACCTTGAATCTGTAGCAATCTACGTTTCAAAGTGGAAGATGGATTTCAGCGCTTCTTGGGCTGGAACCTGCAGTCTGTACTATATGTGCCATTTTCAGACATGTATAGTCTTGGCAAACTCCTGATAAATAGACTGGGCAGAATTGAAAAATTGAATTTTTTTAAGAACAATAATAGAGTCCAATTTTCTTTTATATTTGTATACGTGGAAAGCTTTGAATCATTCTACTTCAACCAACACATTAGGGGGTGTCACGGCACCTCCGAAGTCCGTGAGAAAGAATATGTGGTGCACCGGGAGTGAAAGACAGACGTGAAATTCTCAGAGAAAACGGAGTGGTGTTTCTTCTCCTCTGTGGGTGAAGAAATGGCGTTTTTGAAAAATTTCTTGAAGCCCTTGACTTGACACAAGTATCGGAGCTCCCAATCCAGCTGTGCGAGGCAAAAATTCTTGCAAAATTGTTGCGAACAGTAGAAAGGGGTGTCATGGCTCCTCCATTCTATAGTAGTTTTCATTGGCTCCCGAAAAATCTCACCAACTTGGGTTCCCTTGAGAAATTGAGTTTCTCTGAGGAGCGGTGACACCTCCTATTACAAAGCTCTAGCAGCACCTTGAAGCCAAAATTTGAATTTCACACCATTCCTAATTTTAAATGTACTTAAGCTTAACTAAGAAAATGTAGCTCCAATAATCTACTCTTTAATCCATTTTACTTTTTTCAAAATTTTGAAATCATAGTTTTTATGATACTTTGAAGATAGCATCTTGAAAGCTCAAAATATACCACTTTTGAACTTTTTCTATTGAGTTTCTCTTGATTTGGATTCAAAGAGTACATTAGTTACACCATGATATTTCTCACTATCATTTTCATTTTTTTTGAAAATTTCATATTTCAAAAGCATACTTGTAGTTACTATAAAATTTATAAAGAATTTTTTTAAAATCATATAAAATTCAATTTGATGTTTTTAATAATGAAAAATTGAGATTAAATTTTATACACACATTAGTACATTACTACATTTGATGTTCATCGCAAAGGGATATTAATCCCTAAGTACTCAATCAACCATTTTTTGGTTGATGCCCAATTTTGGGTAGAATTTTCGGGTAGAAAAAAACTTTTTCTTAAACTTTTCTTTTTTAATCTTAGTAAAAATTGGATTGCCTTTCAACATCTATATTCAAATTAAACTAAGATTCGTACTGTCAAACAAAAATTATAAGAAAAATAGCACAAAGTATTTAGAATTGTTTAGTGCTAAAAAACTTACTATTTGGGGAATTTATTGATGCTTTCATTTACTAGATTTTTTTCATGATTTTACAAATCAATATAAACCACAATTTTGACCACTCAAAAAAAATTTCAAGTACTAAAGAGAGAAATTGTCTTTTTTGTGAAGTTATATCTTCAAATTTCATTTGAAGAGATCTAAAAATAATTTTGTAATTAACTTCAAAAAGGTTATAGAACTTATATTTTATAGCACATTTGTGTTTTGTTGTGTTTTGTTCTAACTACTTCAGTTGGGCTCACTACAAGAGAAAGGGGTGTTTTAAGTGGAATTTTAAGGCAAAAAATGCATATTGAAAGGTCATGTACTTTAAGTAAAATTTGCTTAAAATCATGTGTCTAGGACTTACCTTAAAATACCTTGTGGAAAGGTCAATTTAATGAATTTTGCATGTCTTTTCAGCATTCTTAAAAGACAACATGAACTACAAAAAAGAACTCTTTAAGAGACAATTTGCTTTCCAAAAATTTGTACATTTAAGAAGCCAAATCAACAAAGAATTTTATTTCTTACAAAAACTTTGAATCTATATATGATAAAATATAAATCTAAAAGAAAGGCCAAATCTATGATGAATCTAAATATACAAAAAAATTCTAAATCTATGAAAAACTCTAAATCTATTAAAAAGTATAAATCTAGGTTTTCAGCCTCGAGTCTCTCTCCTTCTTTGAGCTCATCTTCCAGCTGTTGTCTTACTGTGAGAAGTTCATCGCTTTGTTTCAGGAGGTTTCCATTTAGATTTTTTCTTGAGGCTGATGATTTAAAAGCGCGTAACTCCTGTTCCAGTTGTTCCCTCCTTTGGGTATCCTTCTCAAGAGACAATCTGAAGTCAAGCACTTTGCCACTGCGCTCAACTGACTGCATACCACAGAAATACAATAATATAAGCACAAAGAGGGAGCACCACATAAGCACAGACGGAGATCAATCACTAGGGAGTAGTGCAGTATTGGAGAGGTCTTTTTCCCTTATTGCTCGGAATCCTGAATTCTAAGTACAATTGTAATCATCTTTGTAAAGCCCAACTATGACCCTGCTATACAACAAGCATATCCATCCTAGGATTGGTTCATGGGATCCTTCACGAATGCATTGCTTTCAATCTTTCAGTATGGTTGGTCCCCAAGTATTTCAGAGAAGCATATTTGCCTTCCTTCACACCTTAGGGAAGGAGGGAAATGACACTAATATATAATGTACAGTGAAATGAAAAGAAATATAAAATACTCACACAACACACAACTGATAGTTGCAATGGTTTACATAAATCTTTTAAGAAAAATGTACGATATTTTCTACCTCTTGGCGTTGGTGCTGGGATTGAGTGCCGTCAAGTAGCTCCTTCTCTAGCCTTTCACATAAAGCTACCTCTTGTTGTTTATTAGCCAACTCGTTCTCCAACCTTTCGCGGTGAGGTCGCTCTTGCATTTGGAGAGCAACAGCCTCCGCAAGTTCTGGTTGGTGCCTCTGTAGAAGCTCTGCAACTACTTTCTCGTGCTTTTCCGCTGACTCTGCCAACTCTTTCAGGAGATTCGGAACGTATATTTCTGCCAATAAAAACAGTCTTTTTCAGTACTACCATCCTCTAGGTCTCCTAAAGTAGTGGTGTACATATCCGGAGACGAGCTGTAAAACAAGCTTAAATCCTGTAGTAAATTTCCAATGAAAATCAAATGACACTTGCAAAAACTTACAGATCCAACAGTGCCCGAATCCATTGCCGCCGATCCCAGTCTTTTTCAGACCGCCTCTGTGTTACTCCACCTCACTCCGCGACCGAGACAATCAAACCCCAACCAACTAAACTGCAAATGGCTTGCCCTCCAAACCCTATGGATGCCCGTCGCTACAACCAACAAGGCGGATTGGCCACTTGACCATTTTCCGAGCAAAAAAAACGAGTAGGATGTACACAAAGCGGAGTAGGATGCGAAAGAAAAAGGGCGAATGAAGAGGAGGGGCAGAAAAATGGAAGAGAATTGAACGGTTCAAAAAGGTTCAAAAAATTAGTGAGAAAACACACGAGGTTCAGAAATTGTACCAAGATATGATGGCGGAGAGCCTAAAGGCGCAGAGAAAGGCTGTTGCGCTAAGGCCAAATTACATGTCGATCAGCCATTTTGGTGCACGAGAATGAGCAAGACAGGGAGAGAAGAAGAAGATAAGGGGCGGAGGGATGAGAGGTAGAACTTTGTTCGAAGCGTATCAAGAGAATCGTGCGACCGAAAATGGCATGTTTCCATGCATTGCCATGACCGATCAACACTCCGCTCCTCAATTTACATAATTCCCACTTTCCAACATGACCTTCCAACAATATGAAGCGTTTTTAAGTAATTTCTTACTAATCTCTCTTCCTTAAAACACCCATATCTCTTGTAGTGGCTTTTAAGGACTAACCCCTAAGCGTCGCTGGCACCATTTTTTGGCATTTGGATGAAGGATTTTTGTTCTCAGCGACAGATGTGAAAGATATCTCATCCTTTGACAAGGTAGAAGGGTGGGGTCCCAACTTGGGGAACTGTACATAATGCTAGCGCAGTGAAATTGCAAAGTTTGGTGAGGTTGTATTGATTACCGCAATGAAAGCGGGACTGCGCGTTTGTACTCGACGGGTAGGGTACCAGTCTGCAAACGGCCCTGAAGTTGGTTATAGAAATTTTCATGCATCAGACTGGACTTGCCCAAACTTGGAAAAAGCCATGATCGAGCTACAGTGATATACACGTAAGCTTGACAGATCAGAGAACGGGCAGAGGTTCAACAAGGTGGCGGCTACAGACTGTGGCGGTGGGTTTCATGTGCCCATGCAAGTAGTACGTCACGGCGAGAATTGATTTGGAAACAAAGATCAGTAGGTACCTACGATGGAGTGCATGAAACGAAGTGCTCAGTGAATGCTGTCGACGCTTGGCCAAAAAACGGAGGACTGAACAACCATGACTGCGTTGTTGCGAAGGAGGTCATCGTTGAGAGAGAGTAGTTGTTGTTGTTGTCCCAGCATTTCTAGTGTCTGTAGTCTACATTCATCGCAATTGCGGTCATAGCCATGCCGAGACGGAGCACCAAAAAGCAATTCAATCATCTTCCATTTCCGCGTCCACCTCCTCGATGGTGTACAAGAGAGGCTGGCATGATCATAGTGTACCTAATCACAGTACATGGAGCTAGGAAGTGGCAAGTGGATTACTTGACATCGATGCTAGATGAAAACTACTTGATGTCCTTGCCCAAACTACCGAATAATCGATCAGAATTGTTTCATTTCGACCGAAGTCCAACCAACTTGCGTCGACTGTGGTGTACTTGGGCAACACGAATGCTTGGTTGTGTGAAGGAGAGACCGCAAGGACACCGCAGAGGTTTCTCAGAGGAAGTGCATCAAGCGTTGAGAGATATCGTTTTTCCTTTTCCAAAAATTGAAAGAGCTGCACATCATGAGATTGCAAGCCAAGGCTCGGGTCCGCGCACCTGATTGGCAAGCGGTGTCACCACTACCTCGTCGACCATCTTCCGATGCTGCACAAATCGCGAAAGTCAGGCTTCAACCAGTGCCGTCTTGTAGCGGAGTGCAGACTGCGGACATCGATCCACGAACTCAGGTGGAAGATCAGGGGGCCGCAGACGACGAGGTCGAGGTAGCGGAGCTCCGCCGGCCACAGCAGGGGATCGAAGTTGAAGCCGCGACTGGGCCGAGACTGTGTCCGCACCGTGGGACGGCGCTAGAGGACTCCTCACACTTGGAGGCGGCGATGACCCAGTCGACACCTGCGCAAGCAACTTGTGAGGTGAGATTCTCGATCCCACACTTACTGCCCTCCGAACCCTGTAGTTTTCCCAGTGTTGAGGTCGTGTGGGTCCAAAGATCAGTACTACATGAAACACAGTATGACAATGACGAAGATCTGGAAGAACTCAGTGCCGCACATGTCATGAGCGAGAGGACGGATAATATAACGAATCACAAGTACCTAGAACTCAGATTTGAAAATGGGGACGTCGAAGAAGTGTGTGTCGGAGCTGTGCAAAGGTCTTTGCTACGTCGATCCCACCAGGCGCTACGGGTCTCGATGGTCGGCAGCTCTTCCCTCAGCGATCGCCATGAGGAGGCTGAAACTCATTTCAGTGGCATAGACTCGGACAACCTCGATGCAAATGAAGGACACCCTTCCTCCGGCGATGATTTCTTCAGCACCTCCTCCGAAGACGGAGATGCTTCAACGACTTCATCTAGCTCCAGTGATGGAGTCCGGAGTCTACCTCCTTCCCGACAGCCACTAGCACATGACAAGGCTTTCGAAAACAGGGAAGAAGACTCCGACAACACTACGAGCAAAGGTGAATATCAAACAGCGGGAAGACCAACTGCCGCGAGAAACACTTCATGAAATTCATTGCAAGCGACCACTTTGGAGGGAAGGAGGCGTCCTCGAGGTCTGTTGAGACGTTCTAAAGTCACTGGCATGGCAGCAAGTAGTCCTAATCACGGAGGGAATGAGGAAGCCGTTGGAACGGCTTTGGTGGGAAAAAGAAAGCAGAGCACGAATTCTCGCCCTGCAAGGAGGTTCACAACTTTTGAAAAGGGAAAGAAGCCCATGGATGAAGGAAAGTGCACTCAAGACGGGAATCATCTTGACGGATCAGAGCGCGACAGCGAGAGTGATGGGAGTTCTGACTCCTCGTTTCGAGAGCCGGAGGATGTCAGGCCTCAGGCGAGGAAGACCAGGGATTTATCTCAGTCCGTTGGAATGTCGAAATCAAAGGGGGAAAAAAAAGTCACACTGTGGATCCTTTGCTAGCACGAATTGTTCCAAATACTTGGAGTCCAGACATGCCTCATTACAGCTTAGCGCCCCTTCCCTTTAGCGGAGATGAGCCGGGATGCATGTACCCCTACGGCAGATTGCCATCTATTTTGGGACTATTCCAACGATTCTGGTCAATTCAAATGCAAAGAAGGATCTTTCGTGAAACTAACTTATATGCGTCAGAGGTCCTAGATTAAAAAGGGCGGACCCGCGGAGGACGGGATTGGATTCCATTGCGGCTAGAAGAGTTTCGGGTGTACTTGTCTATTTCTCTCTTCATGGGGATGAAGAAGGTACCGAATAGGCACCTTTACTGGTCACGGGAGGAAGATTTATTCCATTGCTCAGTCATCAGCAATATTCTAACACGGGAAAGGTTTGAACGCATAACTCGGTGCCTTCATGTAGCCACAGCACCTGCTGAAGTTCAAAACAGGCAAAGTCCATTGTATGACAAGTTACACAAGATACGATGGTTGGTTGATCAAATGTGTAACCACTTCAAAACTATGTGGACTCCTAATCAACAGCTCACTGTTGATGAAAGTATGGTTATGTATAAGGGAAAATACTCTCCAATTCGTCAATACTTGCCTAAGAAACCCGTCCGCTTTGGGTTGAAAGTCTGGTGCGTTGCAGATGCTCTTTCGAAGTACGTCTGCAATTTTCAGATTTATTGCGGTAAAATGGGAAACCCTCATGACGGGAGTGATTGCAGCGACAGTGGAGAGGACTCGGTCGACGGAGACATCGGCTTTCCAACGCATGCGGGGAAGGGATAGGGACTGCGGGGTTGAAACGTTGTAAAGGACTTGATGCATGATTTCGGTGGGAAGGGTCACGGGTGAATGCAAGAAACACTTAAAGCCTTTTGTCACACCCTATTTTGTTCCTTCTCTTTTAGCCATAACTTTTGTGTTTTAGCTCCAAATGACTCAAAATTTATAGGGAAGCTACTCATGGATATTATATATCTAAAATGAATTTTTGAGATTTTTCAAAAATAATTCATTATTTTTAAATATCCCCGAAAATTTCTCACAATACTTGATTTAAGGGTTTTTAGTACCCCGTTTCTCAAAAAAACGAATTTTGACCTAAAATTTGGAGAACATGGTCTCCTAGTAGACTTATACCTACTGTCCAAAGGAATTTTAAAAATACTTATTTTTAAGTGTTGTAGAAGTCGGCAAAGAGAGCTTCATTTTGCATTTTTTTCCAAAGGTATAAAACATTATTTTGGTGATTTTTTTGGTCAAATATCATCACCAAAAAGTTTTTTCAAGTTTTGTATTTTTATGTATTTTTCAAGAAAATAATACTATTTTTAACAAATTAAAATGTCACAAGTTGTATTTTTTTCACCGGAATTCTATGAGAATTCAATGTCCAAATGTGAGGGTGAATGCAAGAAACACTTTACCTCAGTACCTTTGTTTCTCGATTTGCTAGCCTCAGGGATCATGGCAACAGGGACGCTCAAAGCGAATCGCAAATATGTGCCGCGTCCTATGTTTACTAAGGTTGTCACCAAAAAAACGAATTATGGATGGATTGATTATCGCATGCATAAAGAGGGGAAGATTTGTTGCTCTGTGTGGAAGGACCGCAATGCCGTGGTTCTCCTCTCCACACACGCAGAAGCAATCTCACCACCTGGCCCAAAGCAATTTGTTTACCGTAGAGTCAAAGGGAAACGCAAGAAGGTCAAAACTGGTCCAATGCATCTGCAATACACTGAAAACATGAGAGGCGTTGACACTGCTGATCAATTACGTGTTGTTTATTCTAGTTAGTCCCGCAGCCACAAATGGTGGCACAGATTGTTCTTCTACTTGCTTGATACAACTATTAACAATGCTTGGATTATTCACTCAAATTTAAGTTTTCAGTTCCTTGAAGAACCTATGACTCACCTCACTTTCCAAATGCAGTTGGCCAAGCAGTTGTTATCAAAATGGAGCGGGCGACATCATGCTTATTCGACGTTGTCACCAAACGTACGTTCAGCACATGGCACAAAGAGCATGGGAATTAAGAGAGGTAACTGCCGCGTTTGTGGAAGGAGGACAAATCAAGCCTGTCTAGGTTGTGGATTTCACCTCTGCAGGGATCCCTACTTTTGGAACACCCATCTGTGAAGTTGTCCATTTCGACAGTATTGATCTCAGGCTTTTATCGTGTTGTAGATTCTTCGATCGACTTTGTAAATTTGTCAAGGAGTGGCCTTCTCCGCTATCGCAGTTGTAGGCATGCGGCGAGCACAGGCGTCGTCGGTTCCAAGGCCGCAGTCCCGGGATCAAGGAGTAGTTGCGGATTCGCACATGGCGGTAGCAGGCCGTTCTGCCAGAGCGTCGCGTTGCAAGCCTTCGAGCGCGGGTAGCTGAAGCGACCAGAATGTGGAGTCGGATACCTACCCGCAACTGCAGCCCGGGCACAGTGAACTGTTGGAGCCCATGCTGCCCGCCTTGCCCATCCTTGGATACCGCATTTCCAGTGTGGCTTCTCGAATTCCAAATCTGCAAGTATCATGAGCCGCTTGCTTGTGTTCGATGTCGACAGCAGACTTGTTGGAAGGTGCGTAGCGAGATTAGAAAGCGAGCAGGTTTCACGTTCACCATTCCCTCGGTTCACTTTGCACTGTTTATTTTTTTTACTACATAATCCATCAGACATAGCAAGCACCATTGTACAGATTCCTCCACTTTTTTTTGGAAAGCTATATGAATATACACAGTAGCGGCATGGAAGCTATCCATTTCCGCTTCTAAATTTACCGTATTCACATCTTTTGCGCTTTTTTTGCATTGTTTTTAGCATCTGCCCAGGCTGTCAAAAGATAGCACATCTTCTTGTTTGTGGCCGCTACTCTATGAGAGCATCTTCTCTCACCATCGTAACCCGCTTCGAAGCTGCTCATCTTGCAACTGCTAGGATGTGCGCTGGAATTTCCAGCATTCGCTGCTCTAAACACGCTCCCCATCCAATTCTTTGAGCCCACACGGTTACAGGCTCTCCACCACCGTTTTTTCCACACTTACCAGCCCGTCACTTAGGGGTTAAAGGGACCAAACCGTTGAAGAAATTACTATGAAAAACTTACCTTGTAGTAAAGTGAACTACTTCCTTACACAAAGTTGATGAACAACTCAATTGTAGAAAAAAAGCAAGCTATCATGAATAGTTGTATAAAATTTGCCTTGCAATAAACATTTATATAGTGCAAAATGTCAACTTATTAGTATAGGTCCTTTTAGTTTCCCTATTTAGTGTAGAGGTCTAATGAAGCTTGACTAGATGTATACATGAAAAGTTATAGTATGAGAGTTATGATTAGTTTTAGTTTGCAAGCACCGATAAAATCTATAATCAAAAGTAAATTTTGAAGTCTTTCTTTGAAGTCAATTTACAACACTTTTAGGAGGGAAAAGGAACATTACAATCATTGGGATTAGAATTTTTCAATTTTGTAACTAAATTCTTAATAATTTAATATTTTCAATCATACCTTACCTCTTTTTACCTATTCTTTCCTCAATCATGAATATGAAATATTATTGATGAATTTTTTTGTGTATTCCCAACTTATTTCTTGAACATATTATGGAGAATTGTAAATTCAAGGGCTTACACATTTTTGGGTAAAAAGTTTGAAAGACAAAGGCATTCAAAAAAATACTGAAAACACTTCTTTCTGAAATTCAAGCACATGATTTTGCAATTGGTCAGGTTTCTTATTCTGAAATTTTAGGAAGCTATATTCTAACAAGTTGTCCTATGGTTAAATTTGCAAACTAATCATAACATTCAGTAGCATGCCATGCCTCTACGTGATGGTGTGGCATATTCCACTCCCAACCAATCAACACTGTTGGGTGTGGCATATTTCACACAATCACTGTAGAGCCAAGGCAATGCCAGCCATGCTACTGAATGTTATGATAAATATACATGAAGATTTGACCCTAGCTATTGAATGAGTATTTTGAAGCAATTTTGGGCCAAAAAACGCCATAGCCGTTTACGGTAGGGGTTAAATTTAGTCTGCTCCGAAGATTATCACAATAGTAGTAGGGAGGAAGGATTATCCATCAAAGAGAAAATTAGTGACAACACAAAAGAAATTCATAATCAAACACTATTTGATGTACGGCTATCAAGTTCATAAACTCAGATAAATACTGTCTCAAGAACGCTTCTCAAGAACGTTTTTACAGCATTCTCAACATCTCCAGCAAATTGAAAAATGATGGTCTGACTGCCCATAATGATATCATAACCGACAACGGTCCCCGAATAAGACTTCTAGATGATTGAATATAGTTGACTGCCGCTTTCCTGCATAGAACTTGCACTTGCAGGTATTCTTGTATACAACAAATCTATGATGCAAAAACTTGATGGGTGGTGGCAGGATGTGGATGACTCTACTTTGAAATGGTTGATTACAGGAAAGCGTGTCGTATGATCTTTCAAGCACTAATGTTTACAGCAATGCAGGGCTTGAACAAACTCTGTCGAAATTAGATGTCCAAGACAAAGGTCAATCAGTTGTGATATTGACTCTTGGGCTTTTTAAGTACCGTGAGGCGGAGACTCTGCTATTTGGTGGTGGAAGTCAGTTTCTCGCAGAAGTGACTGATTTGTGTGAGCCTCTCGCCTGCTACAGTTGAGTCGTGGTACATTGCTGGATCACGTGGATAACCTTTCTGCAAACATGCCCACAAATCGACCAAGTTAGAGAACTGGGCTAGGTCGTCGATACGTTTACGTGTACCTCAAGACGGAGCTAAGATCATAAGATGATATACCATTCTGAAACTCAGAGATTTCCTCCCTTCTGATTTCACGTACAACCA
Source organism: Thuidium tamariscinum (assembly GCA_947034885.2). Taxonomy (NCBI): domain Eukaryota; kingdom Viridiplantae; phylum Streptophyta; class Bryopsida; order Hypnales; family Thuidiaceae; genus Thuidium; species Thuidium tamariscinum. Next base: position 20,452,455 of record OX344752.2, on the reverse strand, counting down.
CCAAATCGAAGAAGGAAAGTCAACATCAAACACATGCCAAACTAGGACGACATCGAAAAAATCCTCACAAAAGTTGTAAAAAGACAGCGACACACACCAAAGCCAAGGCCTCGAAGGTATCCTCTTTGATGTTGCGCTCCCTTATGACCACGGGAAAGGCAGTAGAACCACTTTGCATTCGACAAAACATACGCGTATCCCTCAGTCTCATGAGAACTCCATCCACCCGCAACTGTTTGCAGATCATAGCATTGGGTAAGTAACATCTAAGAAAGGACACAGACCTTACCAAGAATATATTCACAACTGACGTTTCAAAAAAACAAATTGTCCACAGAAACGACGGCAACACATCAATTCCAGTTTGCAATTCGATTGACGCGCTGTCGAGAGAATGCACAAAACTAGAGGGGGGTATCAGAAGTGAAGTCAAGAAACACCAGGACATATCATGCGAATATCAATCTTAACAGCATATTTGGTCACGTATAAATCTTCAAAACTAACTCAATACTAAACGGAACTGATGTGAAGCTAGGATACGACCTACAAAGCTAAGGCTTACCCAAAAGCGCAGCAGGAGAAACCAGCAGGTGGGCATCACCCTCTGCAACAAATACCCACAAACCCAGTGAGATGGCAGATTTTCAACAGCTATGAGCGCACAACAGGAAATGCACAATCCCAAAGCTTGTCAACAAAAATTTGAGCGGGCATCGACTGCATACCACTTTAGCAGTTAAAAGTGATATCCCATTGTCAGCCAACTCGTCCTCATACAGCACCACCTGTAAAAATCAGTCAGAACATGGGTAGACACAGAAAAAGTAACGAAAGATGTTCAGATGCTTCAATACAGTCACTAAGCCATTTACATTAAGAGCAGGCATCTTTTAAATTTCACATTTGCCATAATAAAGCACAAACGCACCAACTAAAGGAAGCATGTTCATCTGGTTCAAGCTGAAATTTACAACACCGTCTCAAGAAAAGAACCGAGTGAAAACTGGCGCTAGATTACAAAACTTAAAGGGCTCATGATGAGAAACAGCTCCTGAATAAATTACCTGTTCTTGTATTGCAACTGTGATCAAATTATATAACAATAAACTAGACTATGAATATGTTAGCCATCTCAAGTCCTTGCTGACCATGGTTGGGACAAAAAATCCTAATACTACCTCATCGAAGAACAGTATTGGATCCCTTGCTTGCAGCGCAGCCACATCAATCCGTTCTTCGCTAGGTACCCACTCCACTGCTTCATTCACGATGTCCTGTTCATTCCAATCAGGCACAAGCACAAAGCTTTCAAAACAGAAAAACTACCATCATGATTGCAAACTTCTTATTTGCATACCAAGGATTCATCTTCCAGGTCAAATGCAAGAACTAGGAACGTATGAGATGAACCGCATTGCCAGACCTCGTTATCGAGAGCCAATACCTGATCGTTCAGTAAGATTAAAGCCAACACAATACACACCTATCAATGATATAAATCACTTGATACAAGGTCCATACCAGGACACTAAAATCACTGCGAAAGTGAGCGAAGGAATTAGGTCAACTTCTCGCTAGCTGTACTGTAAAGGATCCCAGGCCTCATCCAGGCCTCCTCCAGGCCTAATACTTTGAAGACCCAGATGAAGATCCCCAATCCTGGCCTCAGGGTGCTCTTTGAAGACTCACTCAAGTCACAGACCCTACGGAGGGGAACGAGTAGGGCTTGTGAAAAGGGCGGAATGATTGCTGGACTCATTGCCTACTCTAAAATTCCTAGCAAACGACCTAGGTTGAATTCAAATTTTGGTTTTCTAGAATATGCTAATGTATTCTGTACTTCGGATAGGACTCAGTCAACTTCCATACCCTGTAGAACGCCAGGTCTGCATGGCATGTCCTCTATACTAATCCTGTCCCAATCTCTCAGAAAACAGATCATTCAACAGATACCATACGCAAGAACCGACGAAACACAAATCCTCTTGGTTTTCCCCTTCTTAGACTACAAAAAATTCAACAGATAATCATATGCATGAAATTACGAGACACAAACCTCTTTTCTTTCAACGCATTGACTTCCAGCATATGGTGTTGTGAATGTGTAGTCATAGTCTAATCTCACTTGTTCATTTGGCTTCCTGCAACAGAAGTCGATCAACATCAATAACGAAAATACAGGCCCACATATAAACATACCATTATCAAATGGCACAAAACGCAACAGGCGAGATTCCGTAAACGAGGTGACTCCAAAGCACTCAAAGCAAGCTAACTTATTGCGAGTAAAACTGCAGGTGTATGAAGAGCGTTACGTGCGGAATTTCCACTTGGCCGCAGCAGGAACCTCAACGGGAGGCAGGCTCTCCTGACGCCACCCTCGCAGTGCATCCAAAGCATTGAAATGGATCTTCACCCCAGTGGCTTCGTGGATTAGTTCCAGAGAATTGTCGCCAAACACCATCTCCGGCAAATGAATCGTACCCAACATTTTCTCCAACCTGTTCACCATTATCACGAACACTTCAGTATCGTAGTACCCCCCCAAAAAGCCCAACGATTCATCATTTCAAACGACCAAATCAATTTTCCATATTGTGAAGAATCGACAACTCAGATGTAGTCAAATTTTAGATCACCAGAATCAGCGAAGAACATCGCCTATATTGGTCAAAACATAAATAAAATTGGTCAATCGAAAGTCCTTATGCAACCTACTCAAAACTGCTGAAAAATGAAACCCAATGAAGGTCACGTAGTCCCTGATGTGCCATTCATTTTCGCCAGAATCTACGTCAAACATTTCAATTCTAGGGATACAGGTACAATCGGGAATCACCGCTGCAGAATGTCCCGAGTAGAAACATCCTCCATGGGGGTGCCTGTGTATACTGCAGGGGAGTCCCGACTCTACATTCTGACCTAATTCTGCAGTACTACAATCACAGGAGGTTTCTATTCTGATACTTCGTGACTTGTGCATATGGTATCCAAACAACGGATTCCTTGGTGCGTTGGAGTCCTCTCATTCCACAGTCAAAACATGTAAAAATTTAGACCAATCTACCTAACCTGGCAACCTTGAGTGTCTAAATGTTAGGGCATTTCCAAAATTCCGATCCAATTGCAACAGAAGACGTAAACCCAAAAGAAAGGTTCCCACAAAACCTACTCAAAAGTACGGAACAAAGGAAACCCAAATCGAGCCACATAGGTCTTGTACTGTCTTCCTCGCACAGGTTTTTGAATCCACGTCTAGCATTTCAATTCTGCAGTGTCATATAAGTACTACAATCGCAGGAGGGTTTTAACGTAGCGAGGGTTTCTCATCCGATCCTTCGTAACCTTTCCATATGGTATCCAAACGACGGTCTCTTTGGTGCATTTGAGTCCTCTTTCATTCCCCAACCCAACCATTTAAGAATTTAGACCAGTCCACCTGCACTGGCAACCTTGAGTGTCTCAATGTTAGGTCATTTCCAAAATTTCGAACCCATTGCAACAAAAGAACGAAAACTCTGTTCAGGGGAATTGAGGGCACTCACTTCTCCCGAGGGCCCATCTTGAGAATGGCGGTCTTGCGCGTCTGGATAGCCCATCCGGCGACGCGAATCCCGTGGACGCCCTGCTGCTGACCATTCTGGATTAATTGCGCCCCTACAGCCTTGAGAGCTTGCTGGCGAAGAGACTCCTCGTCTTCTTCCACCAAGCAATCGTCGGCTGTAGGCAACCTTGTGGGTATGTTCACATTAGCATCGCCGCATGCGCAATTGTGACACGCCATATTTGATGTAGTGAGCGTGATCTCAACAGAAACAGAGCGATCGCGGAAGGAGACGACTGATGAAGTGGGAAAAAACACAGGCACAGCTTCTGTCAAAATGCACTCACGCTCCTCAGCTTGGAAATCCCGCTCACTTCTCCTCACGGGAACGTTGCTTGAGAAATCCCACCTCGGGGTAAAGAGGCTACCGGTAACTTCCTATAGGGGAAGACCTACTAGTGAATGCCTCCAAATATGCAAGTATCGATAAGGTGGATATACCTAAAAGCGCCACTTATTCTTACTGTGCCTAGGTGCTGTTATCATGCTGTTCAGATTTTTATACTCTTATTGGCAAGTGAAAGCATGTTCCAACCCACCAAAGAACAAAGGATTTGGATACCATATGCAAAAGTTATTAGCAGTCAAAGTTTGTTTTTGAAAGTGCCATCTACAGCCTGGGTACATGACTGATTTTGGAAATGCATGCACATTATAGATGGCGCTTTAAGGTCAGGTGCCATTTTGGGTGTACCTACCTCATCCAAGCATAGTTCACTTCAATTACAAATTCTTGTAATAAATCAATTAGTGCATGGCAAAAGGTTGGTGCTTGATGATGGGATGTATTTTCTAAATATTGTTTTTATTAGTAAAAGCTGCCTAATTTTTAATTGGACATTGTTGAAAGTCAAAAGAATATAGGAAATTGATTTCTTGTGCATTTTTTGGGGGCACTATTTAATTAAATTACAAATTTTTAAGAATTTTAAGTTAGATACACTAAAAACTAATGTTAGGCTCATAGAAATAGATGTAGTACATTTTAGGCAAGAATTTATAATTGGGGTTGATTTTATAAAGGGCTCAAATTTAGGTCTAATTGAAGAGAAGAGAAGTAGAGGAGGTAGAAGAGAAGAGAGGTAGAGGCAAAGTTTGAGAGCGGGCTTGCAAAGCAAAGGTTTGAAATAAATATTGTAAATAAATATTGAAAAATTTAAAACATTCACTTAAGTTATGTGTGTACATAAAGTCAAAATTACAATTAGAGATTTGTTTTTACATTTAGAGAAATAATTAAAATCACAAATTTCTAAAAAATGATAATAATTTTGAAGTATTTTTTTGTATTATTTGTAGGTTTTCAAAGGCAATATTGAAAAAAAACTAAAAATATCTTTAAAGTGTAGGTTTAAATAGATTTAAAGAATATTGTAGTTTAAGATTTAGAATTTAGCAATTGGGGTTTGGGATCACTTCCCCTTATATTTTTTAACCACTTGCATTAACCACATATTTGATTGGAGGCTATTTGCCTAGTAATTATGATTTTAAGGGACCTTTTCAGTAGAAAAAAACTACTTGGTCTTAGTTTTAAGCACCCTATAGGTAATTATAAATTTAAATCTAGATTAATTTTTCGCACACTATAGTATTTATAAACTTTGTGAATTTAGTTTTGTTTGATAGTGAAGGATTTTAGGATGAATGTTTGGCGTGAAAACATGCAAAATACAAAAAAAATTGGATCAAACTCAAAAGCAACATTAAACAATCAACAATTGATTAACCATTTCACCTTTAACTTTTTAAACAACTAGAGTGTAGTCACTTTGGTTTTTGAAGTGTTTTTTCTATCATTAAAAATATTTAGTTGAAGTTGCACTTGAAGTGATTGTTTGACAAATTAAGTTGGTCATCTTTGTGTGTGGTTAGTTTTACATAACACATCATTTTGGTTGAAAGTCAAATGAGTTTAATCCCTAAAAGACCAAGGCCTTTTTTATGCCAAAAAAACACTTAGAATTGTCACTTCTATTTTAAAGAGTAAAAAAATTTGAAAACTATTTTTTGGAACTCAAATTTTTAAAATTTTTTGGACTACCCCCTCTCCTATTTTGGACTTATTTGGGCATAACTTTTATTCCCTGCAAACTAATTGAAAAAAAATTATATTCTCACAAAATTAGTTAACGTCTCTATTTGATAATAAAATTTCAAAAAATTAGGACAAAAATTGAGATTGTAGATATCTACCAAAAATCCCATTTGCCCCCCCCCCCATAAGAGCAATGGTCCTTTTGGGGTTAATTTAAATAAAGACCATTTTTAAAGCTAAATTTGCCCGTAAATTTGAGATCCAAAGTAAGAAGGTAGAAGGTACAAAAAATACACTAAGAAAGCATCTTTGATGATTTATTTTTAATACATTTTATTGTATAAAAAGACTAATCTCACTTCAATTTTGCAAATTTCAACCTCCATCTATTGTGCACATGTATTCAAGAAAGCCTAAAAAAACTTGAATGAAAACCATAGAGTTGCTAGGAAGTGTATCGATTGTTGAATTGTCCATTGACTAGATGACTACTCTTGGGGGGTAAACTCCCGATGCAATAGACAATGGCATGAAATAAAAGATAGGGTCACTTTAATTTGTTGAAGGAAAAATTTGTTATTTTTGTAGATGTACCATAGTGTTGGTAATATGACTTGGTGGGTTTATATATAAAATAGGGTGGTGAGAAATTCCTACCTTTTTTTGAGGAGTAGGAAAATAAAGATGCCAAATTTTTAATTCCTCTATAAGTACTTAGTGGGTTCAATCCCACATTTACTACCTTTCGTGGTAACTAGGCTATAAGCTAAGTTAACTAGTGGTTTGGATTTGACTTAGGCACCTTTACGGTTTGGTGGGAAATGCATTGGCATGATGGCTTGGCATTTTGAACTTTTGTGAGGGTTTTTGGAGTTCCCAATGGATTCTTTAGCGCGCATTGTAGGTGTTGTCTTCTGAATTTGTGACGCATAGTGATTTCTTGTAGGCCACATTAGAGTCATATGGGGTTTCAGAACCCTTTTCTAATTTGTGTTTGGGGTTGAGGGTTTATATCAAATTTGTTCATGGGTTGCTAGCTTTGCTAATTCATTGTGCTATTTCAAGATTTCTTAATTGTTTTACAATACGTGTCCCTGTGAGTTTTGTAGCTTAGGGTGCACTTCAATTTTGTGTTGAAATCATTGAGTTTGACAATTCTGCAACAATTTAGCATTGTTCCTTTTCATAAGTTATATGGTCTTCGATGTATATCTTCATTTGCTTTGAATTTAGGATTCATGTTGCATTCTTATACATATTACGTTCGTTATATATTCTTTAGGATTTTGGTTTTAATCTAGTATATGCAACACTTAGGGTGTAAGGAGGGATTGAAGTCTAGAACTTTGGAATCCTTTTTGAATTTGTGCCTAGACTTCAAGACTTATGTTAAATCTGTGGATGGGTCAACTATTAGCTCTGCTGATTTGTCATGTTGTATGTGGTCAACTTTTTGAATTCAAGACTTCCAACAGAGATGAAGAAGATTGAAGTTTTCACATTGATGTATGAAAGTGCACTTCCAAAATGCATTGGCATGATGAAATCTGACGATGGAGAAACCCTGGTTGCCTCGAGAGAGTTGAAATATGTTACTATTATAATTTGTATTGGGAGAGTAATACACATTTTGAGGTTATCATTTTTTTTCCACATGGTAGAGTTGTACAAATTAGCATCTCACAAGGGACTAAATATTGCCAAAACAATCTTGAACTTGAACTTGTTGGTTTTAAGTTTTGAAATGCACTTGGACTAGAGACAATTGTAATTGTAAACACTTTCATATTAAATTTCTAGTTGTTTCTACATATATATTTTACTACACTCATCTTCTCACAAATTCATACTGCCTTGAATTGTGAAGAAGCGCTCAAATATGCCTATAAGGGATATGATGGTAATCTTCCGTACAATCTTGTACTTCCAGGGTTTCTTCCCGTGAACAGTATTGGATTGCTAGAGAATGTTCTTTCCTTGGAACTCCATTGTTCACTTGCAAATTGGCCAAGCAAAGGATCAACTTTTTTTTCCTTCCCATCCATGGAAGAATGGAGACGATGGGAAGGCGTAGCGTCATCACTGGACTTGCTGCCCTCCCTTACTTTTGTTTTGTGTGCCCTACTTGTCGAATGACTTGCTTCGACTTGCAATCCCTTTGCAAAACTGACCATTTTCATTCTCACCCTTCTCTTCAAGGAAGAAATGGATGGGCTTTGATGTAGTATACTAGGGTTGATGTTTTCAAGATCAAGAGTTTGTGTAGAACTTTGAGAGCGACTTGCTAGAAGTCCAACTTTGTTGTTTAGGTTTTGTCCTAGCATATTAGGGTTAATAGAACTAAGTGGAATAGCTCATGTCTCTTCTTCTTACATCACATCGCTTTCTTCACTATTGCTCTTGAACGTGTCATCATCATCAGAAGTACTATTCTCTAAGGACGATGTGTTGCCTTCCAATGATCATCATCTCCGACGGTGCCTTCCACGACCATCAGTGAGCAAATAGCTATTGTCTTTAGAACCCTTTTTGTGTTCTCGTCCAGGTCTTTTGAAGAAGTGCACCAAACAAATACATCCATTTCATAATTCATTTCTAATCGAATAACTGCTTGCTTCTCACCGGTCTCTTGAATAGTGTATTCTCGCAGCAAATACCCCATTGTCCATTGATCTAAGTTTTGGTGCACTGTGTCTTTGTTGTTGTGTTCAATAACATGTTTTTGAAACCTAACTGGTTCTAGGGAGTCTACATTGGGGAGAGCATAAGAGGTGGTTTGGGGGACACTGCTGTTGTAAAGAAGGCTTACCAAATCACTTATGTTGGTCTTCCTCATCGATGTTGAAGACCGCATCCTCCCAAGCTCCTCTGACATTGTCATTGGACCCACATCAGTAAGGAGAGCTTGCTTTTTCAATCCTCGGTTTAGCTTCGACTTCCGCAATACTTTTAGAGCTGCTACAAGTATTGATTGCTTGGGACAAGGGTGTTTTTGGATTGTTTGACTTCGATTCTGCGCCGTAGTTTCTTTCTCCAAATCCTTTGCAATTTGCAAATCTCAGGTACCTTTTCCATTAGGAATCTATTTGAGAGAAAAGGGTTACATGTTTTTTTATTGTTGCGGTAACGATAGTTCAAAGACATGGTTGTGATTTGATAAAATAACATTCTGACAATTTGATGTTTGAGGTTCCTAACATTGTAATTTGAGGATTTTGAAATTGATTTCACTTATCAAATTAGGTATACTTGAATTCATTTCAATTTTTGGATATATTTAGAAGATGCCACTTATCTCTGCTTGGGCAGCTACAGTATGAAAGAGTGCAAATTAGAGCAAAAAACCTTCCGAAGCTAAAGAACATGTTCCGTAAAAAAATTAGGTTTTATATTCATAATTACCCATATTTTCTTGTTATTCAATGCATATTCTCCATAGTATGTCTGACAAGTTTGTGATTCTATAGAGTGAGGTCATCAAACTATGGGATGTGAGGATAGTGTAAGTGATTGAATTTAGTAAGACTCAGCAATCTCTAGTCACATGTAAATTGCATATTGAATTTTCTGGACATGGGGAGCTTGCACTTTCACAAGAGGTTTGCAACATGTCCAAGAGCAAGATTTTAGCAAACATGAATGGATTTCCTTGTAACCACAATTATTGAATTACGTTGTTTATCTTTTTGACTAAGTAAGAAAGTAGAATACTTTAACCTAAGGAATGAAGCATTGACACTTTGCTTGTTAATGTGCAGGTGAGGAATATGAGGTACCTGAAGGTGCCTTGCACTTCCCTTCTGCAACCGGTCTTGGCTTCATACTTGCAGGTGTGCCGTCACTTGATTTTGCGAAGGTGGTGAGGTACACTCCATGACGAGGTGCATCCACAAACTCTCTTGTGGTTTGAGTTATTGTTGTGGTGGACACATTCTCTAAATTAGGGTTGGAGCTAGAAATTGACAGGACTTGGCATTTATCGTTCCATGTTGAATGTTCGTCACCTCTAGCTCTCTAGCTTATTCCCAAATTGACCAAATGTTAACAGTTCTCCTAATGTTGCACTTGTGGTTGTTGATGGCAATGAATTTTGGTGTTTGCTCTCAAGTGCTTTCTTTTTTAAATGCTTCAGCAGTTTATCTTGTAGGTAGAAGAAGTCACAGAGAAACAAAACTGGAATGTTAATTGTGATTCAAAAGGAAGAAATATAATGAGGTGAGCTTCTGACCCATCTTCTGAGTATATTCTTTTGTCAGTGGAAGTTTTAGAAATAAGAAATATTGGTTAATTACTTTGACTATGAGTCTTCATACGATTTACTTACACTAGTGTTTGCATATTCTGCAGTGTGTAGTTTGAGGTGCTTCTGAAGCTCTGGAAGTAATGTGAACTCATACTAGCTAAGTAGTGATTATGTGAAATATATGCAACAATCACGTTTTGGGGCAGTTTCATTTTCTACTGACAATAGTAGGAATATGGAATTAATAAAGGTTACTTTGAAGGAAGCGGTTTTATTGAATTGGATTCTAAGAAATTATGAATGATTCTCTTCGTTTTTGAAGTAGAGATTCGACTGTATCAAGAAGAGTCAATACCCATGCCTTTACAAATCTGGTAAGAAATAGTTACAAAAAATCTTTGTAGAAACATTTTTTTGGTATGTAGAACTTCAAATCTTCAAAATAAGAAAGGAAGTTAGTTATGAATGTTTTGAAAGAAGTAACAAAGAAAGAGTTTTGTACGAAAAGTTGTGTTTTCTCTCTCCATGAAAAAGGTAATAACTTTCTCTGAATTGGTGCATTTGTTTGACATTTTCTATTGGGTGATTGCAAGAAACACTTGTCCTATTTTATGTCACACTACGTGTGCTGATCTGTTTTTTGGCCATAACTTTTGTGTTTTGGCTCCGATTGACTCAAGATTTGTAGGGAAGGTACTCATAACTATCATAAACCTTCCATAATTTTTTCATAATTTTCAAAAATATTTTACTATCCAAAAATAGACCCCAATTGGATGTCACACTTTGCAGTTTAGGGTTTTTTAGTACTATGGAGTACCTTTTTTTTAATGATTTCAAGATGAAATTTGGATGAGATGGTCTTCTAATAGACTTCTAGCTCTCCAGGAAAGGATTTTTAAAAATAGTTAATTTTATGTGGTGTGGAGGTCTACAAAATGAGCTCCCTTCTGCTTGTATTTTGAAACATATAAAATATTATTTTGGTGGGTTTTTTTGTGAATGACCATCTCTATAAAGTTGTTGAAAATAGAAACTTTTTATTTTTTGAAAATATTTATTTTTACTATTTTTCCCTAATTAAAACATGAAGGTATGTATTTTCTAGAGGTTTGGCACTTTTCAAGTTCTCCTACTTAGAGAGTTTTTCTATCCATTTCCTTCGGTGAAAACCTTCATCTCAGAGGTATATACACTATTCATATTTTTTATATCTTTTTTAAATTAATTTTCTAATTTTAAAGTACTCCCGAAAAAATCAGCCAAACGCAACTAAATCGGCAGGTGTTTCTTGCAATCACCCTATTGAAGTAAGGAATATCTATTGCCAAATTTCAAGTCTTCCTATTCACTCTCAAGTTATATCTTATATAAGAATATGTCAAATAGGAAAAATGTGATTGTTCTATCTCTTATAGAATTTGGAAATGGTTTGTTCTTCTCTTTACAAAAAATGAAATGATGAGCAAATAGGAAGGGAAGAGTTTTACCTGCATCCACCACAAGTTGTTCTCAAATCGTTCTTCATTTATGAATCCTTCATTGTCAACATCTCCTTCTTCAAGGTAGGTCTACTTCCAGTACTCATCGTCATTCTCGGTAGTCCAAAGAACCCACTGAAGACCTATCGAAATTTCAGTTTGTTCAAGGTCATAACAAGTGCTTGAAGATGGTTTAGAGGAGGTGCTTCTTGAGTTTACTTCTTGAACTACCGAATGTACTTAATACTCTTCTTCTCTCTCAATCTTTAGAGAAGGGTACACAACCTCACGAATGATACGGTAAAAGTTCTGTGAAAACCCATTCTCATCTCCTTCACTCCGTCATTCCCTCCAACGTAGTATGTTAGCTACCCAGCTATAGAAAAGCCATCATAGTCTCTTCGAACTCCTATCTAGATGATTGTGTTTGTCATTTTTGAGTCTTGGCAAATTGAGAAGATAGCTCTATGTTAGACAGCCAACAATGACATCAATTTGCTAAGATTCAGCTTTGTGAACACTCTTCAAGTGGTCCACAATTTCAGCTACCTCCGAAGAGCATGATGAAGGGACGCAGGGAGGAGGGGGGAGCTGAAGAGATGTTAGTGTGTGACGAGGCATTGGAAAGACAGATTGCATAGATGTTGTGGAAAACCTTCTTGCACTAGTTCATGAGTATGCTAACTTTGCTTCTTACTTTGTAGAGAAGGTATCAATTTCTATAGCCGCCTTTGGAAGTAAATGCATGGAATTTGGCCCATACTCGTCCCCAAAGTCGCCTCTATTTTTGTCCTGAGATGTAACTGCTTTGTTGTTTTTCTCTCAAGGAACTGCCCAATTGTTCACAACTTCACATGGACAGCTTGCCTGTTGCCTATTATCCAAATTTGGAGAAGGCATGATGAAAATTTTCTTGGAAAAACAAGATGCCCATGCATATAAATTTCATATTAGGGCAGGCTGGCCTGCTACTGTCCTAAAGATTCGGTGTGCCGTTTTTTTAGAATCTTCAGTTGCACTAAAGAACAAGGGCCTTCAATGAGCCGAAAAGCAGCCAAACTCTGTTCACTACTAAGCCTATTATTGGAAAAAAACAGTTGGATGAATACTCTCTACTCTATCGACTGGAGAAGTGGAGATCTGTTAGAAATCATCCATCGGACAATAAGTGTCCGCAGAGTCCTTCTAGGGTTGATAATGTTATGCTGTAGACTTTGGGCCAACTTTCTTACCGCTTTCTTACCGACTGCAGTACTCTAATCATTTCAAGCAAGCAAGTGGCTCTAATTCCTTGCGCTACATATATTAATAGTTTATGATAAAATCTATCTTCGACTGAACGTCGGTCACTCCATCGTCTCCAAGTTGCAAAGAAAGATTCTGGAGGTCAGTTAACACGAGTAGTACTAACTTAGCTGGTCTTGGTACTCGGTCTACAGACCACGTCTTGTAGAAATGGCCTTTTCCTTCGGCCAAACTAAGCTCAGTGCTCCTCACCTTTCGTTTTTATCACTCGGTCAGTGTTGCAGCTAGCTTTCGATCGGTTAGATGGTCGCGGCCTAGTCTCAGTCATCATAGTCCAATAGGAAGGCAGCGGAAAATGGTCTTCCTTAGCTTCAGCACGACTAAGCGTGGATCTCCTCAGCTTTCGTCGGTGCTTTAATTCGTTTTTGTCACTCGGTTAGTGTTGCAGCTTCGATCGGTAAGTTAGATGGCCATGGCCTGTTGTCAGTCATGGCAAGTGCGTGCGTGATCGATTAAGATTAATCGTTCAGTTTTCTCGATCTCCCGTAAGCCATAGCTAGCTTGTCCACTGGGCGCTCCGATCAATAGGGTCTCCAACAACACGTTTTATCGACTCTTTATTTTAGTAGTATCCTGGAGAGACTTTAATTTAGACCTCTCCCTATAGTTGTAGAAATTTAGGCCTTTAGATCGAACGGTCTCACTCGGAACTCTGCACATTTGAAGTACGTTCATTTGCTTCCAGATTGAGAATCTCGCTCTAGCTAAGGAAAGCTGCTCGTCGCACTTGTGATAAGTGGATTTCTCTTTGGACGTAGTCTAGTGAGTTTTACCGATCGATTTCTCCTTTGTTCCAGTGGATTGAATTAGTTAGTAGTAATGGATCTGTCTGTATTCTTGATCCTTCTCTTTGTCACCTTGAATTTCGTTGCAGAGTGCTTTAATTGGAATCAGTTCAGGGTGAAGTTGGGCCTCTTCATCGCTACTCTTGTCATCACCTTGCCGAATATCATATTCATGGTCATTGACTGGTGGCAATCCCCACACTCCAAGATGGCCATGTTGGTTTTGAATACATTCAAGCCGATCCTTCGAGGAGAAACGTATCGATTGTTTCGATGGTTGAAAAGTGTCGGCATGGGTTTAACTTTTGACGATCTCAATTACTTGCCTATTTCAATTCCCATCAACACTTCTGATATCTTCGTGACTAGAGACTGCTTCCGAGCTCTCAGAAGTGTAGGGTTCGATAATAGGGTCATACCAGAAGCTAACAAATTAGAGCCTGGTGGATTCCCTTATTTATTGTATACCAAATGTACTGCCTTTGTTATAGACTATGAAAGTGAGGTCGTCCTTGTTCACCAATTGAAGTTTAGTAGAAAATTAAAGGATCTTTGGGACAGCTTGCCCTATAAAGTTTGCATAAATCATCGTTTGTTTAAGTCCAATTTGATAGGAAGGCGGCCTTACAATAAAGTGGATATCTGAACGGTAGAGCGGTTAGCACTTCGATTGAAGAAAATAATTAGCACTGAAATGCCCATCCTTTCAAAATATGAAAGCAGACGGGAGTGGTTATACTTTCAGGTAGCTCCCACTCTTGACTACCTCAACGACGACCTCGTGCTCTTAGAGGGTAAGGGAGAAACCATTGCAGTGGGGTAGTACGTCCTCATTCCAACTCAATTGGCATTGGGCTTAGTGTAAGGCGCTCCATGTTGAATATGCACAAGATGGAATTATGCTTTAGCTTAATTGTTGGAATCGAAAGCAGCTGAACAAAGTGATCGATGATGCTCTCAAGACCACTGCTTAGTAAGTATTTCTTTATATATCTCTGCTTTCATTTCAACTCCTTCATCTCCAAATCAATCTTTTATGGCAGAGAACAAGATGCACATTCTCATCCGGTCTTGATTAGGCGACATTAGCCCTGCCTTGTTGAGGCTAGGTAATCAACGTACATGAGGTCGACTGGGAGCCGCTTAGGTTTATGAAGAATCCATTTGGATAGCTATTGTGGGAGGTGTAAACTTTTCAGGATTAAATGCAGGCAGGCTTTGCGGAGTATGTGCAGACTTTGTGTTCTGTGTAGAAAATCTGTACAGATCCAACTTTCTTTGTTAATTGTGCAACTACTGTTGGTATGCGCTTATTATGAAATACAAGTTTCCTAAGCAGAGTTCCATGTAACACATGCTTAGGTTTGGTTCCTTCGCGAGCAGTTCGACTGACTAAAACTGAATGATGTCATGTCAGTGAGTGATGTACTGATGTAGCTCCCCTTGCTTGCAAAGTTGCAATGTAATAAATATTCAGATGATGCAGACCCAGAAGTCCTGAACGTTTAAACTAGCTAAAACATATTGTTGACTGTATTCTGCACCCCATCCACATGAAACTGATGAAAGTTACTCGGCATCCAAACTGTAAAAAAATTCAGCGTGTTTGATAAATGATCATAGAAAATGATTTCCTGATCACAGTGATCAGTGTGACAGATAAATATTTACAAAATTGAGCCTACTTAAAATGCTTTACATTTTAAAGGAATCTATTTGACACAGAATTCAAAGGTTTGAGTGCCCCTTAGAGGCATGCAAGAGTTTAGTACAGAATGGAAATATCAAGTCACTGATGGGTGAATGCAAGAAACACTTGTACTATTTTCCATCACAAGCTAAGTGCTGATCTGTTTTTTGGTCATAACTTTTGCATTTTTGCTCGAAATGACTCAATATTTCTAGAGAAGGTACTCATGTCTATCATACACCTTACATAATTTTTTCATAATTTTCAAAAATAGTTTAATACTAAAATAGTACTAGTGATTAAATGTCACAAATGAGAATTTGGAGGTTTTTAGTACTAAGGAGTACCTTTTTTTAATGATTATGAGATGAAATTTGGATGAGATGGTCTTCTAGTAGATTCACATCTCTCCACGTGAGGGATTTTGAAAAAAGTTATTTTTGTGTGGTGTAGAAGTCTACAAAGTGAGCTTCTTTCTGCTTGAATTTTGAAACATATAAAATATTATTTTGGTGTTTTTTTTGGTGAATGACCATCTCCATAGAATTGTTGCAAATGGCCACTTTTTATTTTTTGAATTTACTTATTTTTACTATTTTTTCCAAATTAAAACATGAAAGTATGTATTTTCTTGAGGTTTGGCACTTTTTAAATTCTCCTACTTAGAGAATTTTTCTATCAATTTCCTACGGTGAAAACCTTCATCTTAGAGGTCTATACATTGTTCATATTTTTCAAATTTTTTTCAAATTAATTTTCTAATTTTAAAGTACTCCAGAAAAAGTCATGAGTACTGTAGTAAAACGCAACAAATAGTACAAGTGTTTCTTGCATTCACCTTGATTTCAAACAATTAATCCAAGGATCGGAGTAGCCAGCACCATTGAGGTAACACTATCACCCGGGTCCTTATGAGCCTAATTAATTAAACAACTTTCTGGTTGTCAATCTATCTATTATGTTACTAGACAGTCAAGCAAATTAGATCAGCAAGAGCCCATGTGACCATCCTGTGAGTGTAACTTTTTTCATTCTAAAATTGTATTTTTGGTTCCACTACGGTACATTACGTACTCTATCTACCTACTAAGCACTGTCTCACTTCATTTCGCTGCTTACCTACAGAGCTCAATAGTCAGTACTCGATTGATGCCTGCAAAGACTCTGATCGACTGCTGGCATGATTATCAATATTCAATAGTAAGCCTCATTTGTAATCACGTGAACGATAGCGAGATAAAAGAAAATAATAGTTCATTCAATTCTTATGTTTGGCACTCCAGAATCCTCTTTCTCAATGTGATTGCAAATTCAAATTTTCAGTCTGCAGCCTCAAGTATAAGGTTTTAGTCCTAATTTCCTCTTTGTTTCCCGGATGAACCCAAAACTCAACTGCTTAATATCCACATATCAATTACGTATCAAATCACTGTATCTTTCTCAAATTGTCAATTCCGTTAAATTGGCACGCACAATTCCAGCACCAAAAAACGTGACATACAAAGGCACGAGGTTCTAAAAGCTAGGACCCGTGTAGATTTACATTTCAAGTTGATATGAATTCCTGAAATGTGCCGAAGTAGTGGAAGACCGCCAATTTAATTAACGAGACTGATCGAGATTGAGAAGCTAGCTAGGACGTATTCGTGAAGGGATAATCGATGCAAAGCTCTGCAAAGGTTCAAGTGTATGAGTAATGCTCGTCGACAGAAAACCACGATTATCGTACCCGTACAGGCGTATATATCTAGTTATCAACGAAAGTTAGGGCCGCCCCCCCGGTATCTTTCCCACGAGGAAGAAGACGCTTTTGAAGAGCGACAAACTCATAACCCCCACTGACCAACTGCACGCCACCACGACCGTCGCCAGAAGCAAGCTCGCCAGATTGTCCAAGCTGGTGCCCGTGTTATCCTCCACACAAGCTAACAACGTCCCCGTCAACAAAATCACTGCGCCCTGACCAAACACTCGTTGCCACCGCCAGTCGTCGGATGTGTTCGTCACGGGATCCACGTTCAGTGATTGGATCGACTTTCGACCATACTCCCACCAGCCGAACACCCGGTGGGCCGGTGCGAAGTGTGTCCACAACTGAAGTTCTCTCTGTCGCAGCTGCATTCTTGTATGCTCAGACGGCAAAGCTAAGCAGATCTGACGAAGGAAAGCTGCGATGATTGCCACTAGGGCGATTTGCTTGTACAGCACGCCGACGTTGTAGAATGCCGTGGGCCGCCATCCTCGAATGTCACTGTGGCCTATATTCTCAATTAGCATCATGCTGGCGGAGGAGAGGAGGACGATGTGGACAACGTCGGCGCAGTTGTCCATGGCAGACATGAGGACGATCCACTTGAAGGCGATGATGCGTGGGCCAAGTTGCGGTGGTGGATCGGGGGCTGGGTCGGCGACATTGGCGTCATCGACGATGGGCTCGGCATTTTCGAGCATGACAAGAAATTCTTGATCGGGATCGGGGTTGGGGACAGCAGCGGGGACAGCACGATTGGGGTCGTTGGCATTGGCGTCGTCGTTAGGGTCGGCATGAGCACGAATTCGAAGTTCTTGACCGGGATTAGGATCGTGCCGGAGAACGGGGTCCGCGATTACGAAACCCGGGAAGAACCAGAAGAAGGAGGTTGATGCGAAGGTTGCTAGCTCGAATATGACCAGGAAAGCAATACTCCATCTAGCCTGCATCCACGGCAATTTATGATGCAATCTGCAAGGCAAGTAACATGGGTGGAGGCTCATATTTGTTAAAACCGTGTGTTTCAGAGGGTGAAAATTGTCATCTTCAAATCCTAGCAAGAAATCTCTACGAACGAGGAATTTTCAAACTAACTGCCAAAAATCCCGGTCATTTGAACTCAAAAGATCGATGAGACTTTTCGTCATTCAGATTGGCGATTCTCACGGTATTCCAATAGAGCTCTATTTCAGCAACGTTCAGCTTTTCAGAAACATAATTCAATAGCTGTTTTACTTTTCTAAGCAACAGTATTTGTGTAAATGTAAAAATGTCTCGTGCATTTCCGGGATCCGAAATCGGTCCACTTTAAAAGAAAGTGACGATTCCCGCACCGAAAATGCAAATGCTAATTAAACTCCATCGAATTGAGAGTCCCTATTACTGATTCACCTCTACACGTACGAGGTATATGAATATTTCGCGAAATGCAACAAGATCACAAGTATATATACGGTATCGACTGAAACCAATACAAGTCCGAACATTGAATTGGTTGTGGTCAGGTCTAGCTAGCTCTCCATCATGCTGTAAGAATTAATACGAATGAAGTCGTCCTCAATACCAGAAGCTGGGAGGTACCTGTGGAAATAGAGGGCCTGAAGATCTCTGTACTCGCAGCGCAAAGGATATGTTCTCCGATCGGTGTCCACAACCCAGAAGTGCTTGTTGATCCCCAGAGTAGACTGATAAGCATCGGCGATGCCGATATCGTAATACGGTCGAGGATCAAGGACGTTTCCTTGATCGCTGGACGTGAAGTTCGCAAGCGAGTAGATGCCGGTGTAATCTTCGCAGAAGTAGCGTGTCTTCTTGTAGTCTTCAGGCCAGACGTGGAAAAACGACGGGGCCGAGATATTCCGGAACATCGAGGCTTCCAACTTGGACTTGTCGTAGACACCCACAACTCCACTCTGCAGCAGGGGTGGAATCTGTAGGCCTGATATGGCCGTGCCACACAAGATGACGAGGACGAGGACTTCAATTGACCACCATGATGGTTTCTTCCGGAGTTTCGTCCAAGCCATGTTAATTTCTTCGCAGAATCGAAACGACTTTCAACAAGTAACGCCTCTGCATGCGCATTCTTCCGACCTGCATGGCCCAATCGATTTTCGTTAAATCAGTGTGCATAATTGGCTAACAACAAAGATCTGATCCGTTACCTAGTACGTAAGCATCATATCATTCACGAACTGAACCAAAAATATTCCTAGATCTGAGCTCATTTGTTTCTTGCTCGACTGCAATGCTGGAAAATTGGTCGAAACTATGTCCCTGCATTGTGAAAGTTCTAAGCTTGGACCTATCGATCCTAGCTAGTGATGGATCAGGAGATCGAACAGTTTAGAAGACGTACTGGCTAACTTGACAAGATCGATCGAGGTTAGATTCACATTGAGTTTCAACGTACTTGAAAAACATTTGCATGTAATCGAAACGTACAAAAGGAACTGAAACATCTAACAATGGTTGAAACTGTGTCCATTAGTGCCAAGCTTACACGAACGTGCGTACGTAAGAGCTTGGAACGGATCGCTGCAGAAGGAGAATGTTGCATGTGACAAGAACTCAGCCCCTCGCTCATTTTTATAGCCCCTATTGGAATCGTAAGCAGTGCAACTTGCAGATTACGAACGGTCAAATTCTTTTTACCAGAGGCCCTATATAGCTGTGGGTTAAGTTGACCTTAGGCTTGGAGTTGAAGGGTTAAAATAGAAGACGGTCACGGATTGTACATACTCCGTGCAATATTAATTGCAGACAAGTGAGCCCACGGTAAGCATACATATCATATAATTACATGGTACTCTCTCACTAATAGAATAAACAATGGAGCTAAATTCACGGATTTTATCATTTTAATTGAACGTCCACCGATTGTCCGCAATTGTCTGTAGCGCGAAATCCGATCCTAACGTCGATCTATTTCGCTAAAATAGTGACATTCCGGTGTTCCACAAGCCAAGAATTGTGACATATATCTTCACAATGAAAGGCCTAATTTCAGATCACAAACCGGGGTATGTGTAGTTTCTGGTTTCGCTCAGGCCGCGCCAAAGGAATGGAATATATATCGCCGATTTAACGAAATAGACGTTTCCACTACAGCGTCATACAGTGTACACAGCGTGGCTCCTTTCGAATTCACTCTGTCGGCCCATACATCTTTAAATCTATTGAACTCTCTAATTAGACGACGACAGTTCATGCATCCCGGCCAGGCGGAATCCCATGAATCGGTAAGTACACGGTTGAGGAGGCGGGAACGCTGTACATACTGTACACGTACCATTAAAAAGGTGTCGGTGTAACTGCTCAAAACTCGTTCGTACAGACCTTACCATTAAAATCAAAATTCACACCATCATGACAACTTTTTATCTTTCTTAATTAATTGCGTTCCACAGTACCTTGCTCGAAAACAGGGACCCCGCAGAAATTTGAAATGAAGTCGTCGGGGTTGAGGTTCACATGCAGTAGCATCTATCGATCGATCAGAGACAAACACACTGATCGACACAATGAGACACTTGAATTCCAACAAACAAGACTTTCTGATCTAGCTTGATGCTGACCCAGATCGAAGTGCTTGATGCATGGTATGTTTAAGGTGTCACATGCATGAAAGATTATTGCTGAGTGTACATACGAAGCATGCATCCCACCGAAGCCAATCGATATCGATATCGATATCAGCCAAACCGCTGTAATTAAGAGATTATATTTCAATCAGTGTACTGATAAATGATCGGAGTACGTAGACGATCTCTTGAACGCTGCATGTGACGTACAGACAGAAAGTTCACAAACGGCTTGTCAAACTAGCTAGGACTCTCTTTGTGGCAGAAAATCTGGGTTCAAGCTAAAAATGTCAATTCCGTGGATCCGGAATTGCGGGTATTTCATGTCCCATGTTGAGTTTTGCGCGCACGAGCTTGCTGCATGAACCCACAGGAATGCAGAATCATTGTGCAAATTGCATCGAATCTGCACCCCTGTTAGGTTTTCCACCGGCATCCCTTCCCCGCCACCTTCCTCGCTCCCTAATTAAATCATTTCAGTTCGGTGCATGCTCAAGGGCTCACCGTGCCATTTCAATTTATGGCTTTTGCACCAACATATTTAGCAATGCTCACGTTTAAGTGTGAAGCACTGTCAAAATCTGTGTGTTTGCAAGCAGGAGCTAGCCAAGACTTCCGAGGTAGCTTTGTCACTCTGACGTAGGGATCTCACACCATCAATCAATAACGGACTTGGTAATTGCATGGAAAGCGGAACAGATTATAGAGAATTTGGTAGTATCATTCTTCTACAGTAAGTAAATTGATCTGAAGAAACCAAATTCCGTTCAAATTGTGTTACCATAGTATTATTAACCCCTAAACGACGAGCCAGTGGCAGTGGAAATCATGAATATATTGATACCGTGGGAATCATTGGTTTTAATAGTTTTCGTTGGAAGTCAAAGCATTGTAGAAGATCTTCTCTTTTCACCCCTAATTTCAAGGATAAATAATTATTTTTTTGTCCTCTATAGAAAGATTTTGTTTTGTTCATTAACTAAAATATGGTTTGTACATCATTTACTCATTTAGGGATTAAGCAATGCCGGAAGTTCTCCTTTAGCTTTCTCAAATCTAACGACTCTTTCTGTATTGTATGTTGGAGTTGGCAGTTACTACCACTTTTGGGTACCTTGTATGAACAATGTACCCAAAAGTGGCAATAATTATCAATTTTAATTTTTTTTTAATTTTTTAATTTTTTAATTTTTTAATCCATTCCCCCCTTCCTTGTAGTTTTCAGTAAGCAACTTCATTGACAACGATATGGGATAATGCATCCCGTATCCCATATCCATATATGTATTTTGTATCATATCTGTACCGTATCTATATCCATACACAAATTTAATATTCACCACGTATTTTGTATATCGTATTATATCCACATCCATATTTGAATAGCTTAGATTAAATCTCACAAGATCAATGGATTCTGGTTTTTTGAGAAATCAATGGTGATTTCGTAGGGAAGCAATTTTTTTTTAAACAATCAGTAGCCTAAAAAACATTTGAGAGAAGGGGGAGCTAATTAATTGGCCAAGGGTGGTACGCCACTTTTGGGTACTTTGTAATTAAATGTCTCTCAAAAATTACTAGAACATGAAACTCAACCAATCTCAATCATCACAATATAACTAAAGTCAGAATAAAGAGGTATCTTCAAAAAATTATACTTTCTATGTTGGGGAAGTCGTGGGCTATTGGACTCATGGAGGCAGTTAGTATACAATGTTATGCCTTGCAATACACTAAATCCTCCATATGAAGTGGGTCTAATAAGGTAAATTCTGTATTGTCTTTTGGAGTGATTGCAAGAAACACTTGTCCTATTTTTTGTCCCCTTGACCTCCAACAAGTAATTTATTGCACATAACTTTTGCATATTTTTTTTTTAACTTGAAATTTGGAATGAGGTGCACACAAAAGTTTTAGATGTTGAATAATTTTTTCAAAATTTTTAAAATTAGTTTACTATTTTTAACCTACTCCCAATTGGATGTCTACTTTGACCATTTTAGGAGGTTTTAGTCTTATTTTTTATCCAAAAATCCGAATTTGAAGCCACAAATTTAAAAAGTTGGAGACTTGGAGGTCTACTAACATTACAAGATGTGACAATGAGTTTTTATGAAATTAGCAACATGTCTATTGTACAGTTGTACACATGGGAACAAAATCACCTTCCTAGGTACAAAGGCTATAAAGAAGGAAAAAATTTCCTAGAGAAATTTTTATTACAATATGAGTACAATTTTGTTTGGAAAAATGAATTTTCTTAAAATAATTTTTTGAATTTTTTTTTGAATTACCAAAAATGAAATGGTTCACAACCCTTTTTTTGCTATTTTCTGCTACTAATGGCCTTTGTAGTACTTTGTAGTAGTTTACAATACTATACATATAACTATATCGTTGCAAGAAACACTTACCGGTTTTGTCTCAAAATGGCTCAAAATCAGTGAGTCCTGTGAGTCCTGTGACCCTTTGAAATAAATTTTTTTTAAATTGAAAAAATATGGGTAATTTGAAGAGCAATGAGAATATCATGTCTCTTGAAATTCAGACCTAAGAAATTTTTTCTCTAAATGTTATAGACAATGGAAAATACAATGAAAATAGCTCTTTTTTCACTAATTTGGTAAAAATAGTAAAAAAATTCAAAAAATGAAAGTAAAAATCAATTTTTTTTCCAAGTAAAGGTCTTTCATTTCCAACAAATTTCATCTTTGGAAAAATTAAATTCTATTCTCTACACTTGCGCAAAGTCAGCCACTTTGACGACATGTGGAGGTTGAACAGTATAGTATTTTCAAAAAATCTCTTTGTAGTCTTGTGTAACTTTAGGTTAGGTCCTTGCATGCCAATTTTCAGCTCAAAATTTTCATTTTTGGGTCAAAAATAGGACTAAAACCCCTCAAAATGGCCAGAGTAGACACCCAATCGGGAGCAGTTTTAAAATAGTAAAATAATTTTGGAAAAATTGAAAAAAATTACACAAAATGTAAAACCTTTGTAGGCACTTTTATTTCAAGTTTCAAGTCAAATGAACAAAATATGCAAAAGTTATGAGCAAAAAACTACCTCCTAAAGGTCAAGGGGACAAAAAAAAGGACAAGTGTTTCTTGCAATCACCCTAGTACTAACAGTCTAAATTTGCAAGTGCTTTGATTCAACAATTAAGATTTGTACGCGCAGTGCTATGGTGCAATACTTATAGTATCACACTAAACAACTAGTCCTATGACCAAAAACTGTGTTTTTGAAACAAAAATGTGAAGTGTTTCTTGCAATCTCCCTTAAGATAAACGTTATTAAAAACTCCCTATGTTGTACCATGTCTAGGCTGCTAGGGCATGTTTTGGACCTACCCTAGTTTTGTGCCATGTCTCTAATTGTAAATCTGAATTTTTATTAATTTACAAAAATAAATTATGTACAAATAAAATAAAATTATTGTATTATCTCCCAAGTAAATCCACATCATCACTGATATGGCTGAAAGTGGAATATGTACCCTGTTGGGCCCACTTCAAATGGAGGATTTAGTATCACCCGTGATACTCTAAGAACAATCTTGACACTTTTACATTTGGATTGTGCATTTTAAATTATGCACTAGTCGTAGATTTTAGAGCTAATAAAGGAAATGAATGGAAAAATAGTGTATATAATGTTGCCAAATATTTTAACAAAGAATTTCATAAGCATTAGAGAAAATTTCAACACTCCATAGAAGGACTAAAAAGATGCAACATTATTTTCTTTTGACTAACATGAAATTTTTTTCCTATTACCAATCATTGTATAATTGCCAATCATCAAAGAATTAGTACATAAACATTAGTACTCAAGTAGTTTAAATGAGATATACTCCCTTTCATCCCTCATATTTACTAGTGAGCCTTGTGCCGTTGCCACAGCCAAAACTAAAGTAAAAATAATTTTCTAATTTCTTAGATACAAAAATAACTCAAAAATCCATAACATTTTTACCATACATTGGAATGCCACAAATCAAAGCCAATGCATTTCTCCTTGCTAAGAGCTTTTGAATGGTACCAATCATGCAACCAAAGGATGCACAAGCCAAGAGATCTCAAGTTCTCAACGTGACAAACAAACAAAACAAACAACCTATCTTAAGGTATAGATACAACATGAATTTTTTTTGTTGATTATAGTGTTTTTTTGTAGCTTAGTAGGGCTCCCAAAATAGACTAGCTTCTCAAACCTTGGTAGTCCTCTAGAAATTCTAAGATTTGTCTTATAGTCTCTTAATCCCTTAAACTCTTTACAAGCTGAAATGAGTTTGGAAAAATTTTAGCATCTAAAATGAAGTATCAAAATTTTTTTTCTTCTTCTTCATTTTGTTGATGAGAGTAGGAGAAAAAAATTTAAACTTCATGGAAATCTAATTTTATGCACATGTATCCAATAGTTGAAAAAAAATTATACCTTAAATTTTAGGAAGGCCTAATTTGGACAAAAGGAAGGCAATGTAATTTTAGTTTAAAAATTTGCATACTTAGATTTTTCTAACTTAAGATCCTACCAAAATTAGAAGTCCCTAAATCATCTTTTTAGTTTGTGTTATGGGCTTCTATCATCCAGCGAGGTCACATTGTCTAAAATATAGGTAGTTTTAAGAAAAAACATTTTTGCTCCAAATTCACAAGCTTTAATCCCACACATACATT
Organism: Thuidium tamariscinum; assembly: GCA_947034885.2. NCBI lineage: Eukaryota > Viridiplantae > Streptophyta > Bryopsida > Hypnales > Thuidiaceae > Thuidium > Thuidium tamariscinum. The sequence goes on along the minus strand of OX344752.2, from coordinate 20,427,290 downwards.
GTTTTCAAACTAAATTTTTTTTATAAGTGACTAAAGTTACTAGTAGTCAAGATTAAGATCCTATAGTTACAAGTTTTCAATTAAAAAATGAATGAAATTTGATTGATAGATAATAATTTCTTTAAAAAGAGTTGATTTTCAAATGGTAGTTTGGTGAGTGTTTGCGGATTCTTGAAACATGAATTTCACTACTGCATTTGTAAGGCAAAATTGTTGGATTACAATCTAAAATTTAGACACCAAATTTTGTGCATTTTTATAAATTGTTTAATATCTCAAGGCAGAAAAAAATCTTTCAAAAGAAATATTAGTAGCATCTATTGAATCTTGGTTGTTTTTAAAGAAAAAGTCAATATAGATGTATCAATTGCATCTATCACTTAATATGAATTCTTATAATAATATTGTATATTTTTTGTATTAAATCTTCAATAAGTTTGATATATAGTTTTATACTACAAATTCTAAGGTTTTTGCACATTAGTGACTTTGATTTCAATTTTGGTCCTTTTTTAAATTTACTATGATATATGCATAACAAGCATTTAATATTTTTTAGATATTCTTTTGATATGTGTGTATATTTCATGCATACTATAAAATGTAATCCTTTTTTCATTTGAAAACTATGTGAATTTTGTAGAAAGTGTTGGATTTCCTAGAGGGCACATTAGAAAGAGAGACAAGTCTCTTTTGAAGGATATCCAAGTGGTAATAAATTTGTGCTCTCAATCAAATTGTAAAACATCATGTATCAACAATATAATACCAAAATGTGGTCATTATCATCTATTAATATAAGATATTGTAATAATGTTCATAAGAATTTAGATATTTGTATCAAGAGACAATCTCAAGAACATTAAGTTTTGCAATTTGTCTTGGTGTTAATGATGTTACTAATATTCATAAATTGTATTACTGGATTGTTGAAGCTAAGAAACAAATCAAGGTTCGAAAAGATTTTTTTCTAAATGCCATCAATCTTTAAATATTCAATCCAATAATTGTCAAAAGTTTATTAGTTGTTAGTGGGAAATAACTCAATTAACATTGTTGATTGAACCAATTCTTTATTCTACCTAGGTTTATGCTTAGTTTCAAAGTTTTCAAATCTTTGGGAGTTGTGCTTTACAATTTGCTTATAATTGAATGCCTAGAGGATAACAAAAGGATCTATAAAATCTTTGAAAAAATATGGGTTTCAAATATTCAACTAAAATCATTTTATTATCAATTAAAGGCTAGTTTTAATGAAAAGTGGTAATTACCTAGCCGTCCTTTTGTACCACATAAATAATTTAAAAAATTCTTTGGGGTTCTAGTAAAGGATTTTAAAACTATGAACTTCAAATAGAAAATTTGCATTTCACTAGCTACAAACATTGCACTTGTTGGTATATTGTCTTGATGATAAAATAGAATTATAAATTTTATCATCCATTACTCTTTGTCTAGATTGGTCTATATTAAGATAATTATAGGATTTAAAAAAATAAAAACAATAAAGGCAAGATTTGAAGTAAACTAATTGATTGAAAAGATAAATAAAAATAAAAGTAATTTTATACTTTTAAATTAAATAAATAAATTATTTATTCAAACTCATTTATAAGAGAGCTTCTATTCATTACTTCTTTAGTAATTTTGGACATTTAAGACCCCCAGGAAGCCTCACCTAAATTGCACTTTTGGTTTTTGGAGAAGTGTTGAAGTGGCAATATACAAGAAACTGATTTAGCCAAATATTTTAATATTAAATTTATATTTTGAATAAAACTATCTTTCATGCACTTATTTGGATGTATTTCATTTAGAATTGTCAATTTCATCAAAATTGCTTTTTAAAATTGGAACAAATTGGCATCACATCCAATTTTTCTTCAAACTTTTCCTATAGGCTTGATGCCCTTCAGTTATTTTTAGTCTATTTAGGCATTTAAATGCCTAAAAAGAAACACTTTAACCTACCTCCTACATAGATTCAACTCACAAATGAAACTATAATAAGAAAACAACTTTAATTTATTAATAAAGTTGGCATTGTTATGTTATAAAATTGCGCAAAACATATGTACAATATATCAGGTTGTTTGTTTTGTTTGTTTTGATTATTTTGTTACAATAAATTATTGGAAAACATGGCAAGGCATTAAATCCTACCATCAAAAGTAGATCCAGCAAAGTAAATTTTGGATTCTCCAAGTAAAAGTGAAGAAAAAGCTCCCTATTTTGTAATGTGTCTAGAGTATGTTCTAGACTTTTCCTCTCTAATTTGGGGTCTCTAATTGCAAATATGAATTTAGAATTTGAAAAAATATACATTTTGCAAAAACAAATAATTCCTATAACTTCCCCCAAGGTAAATCTATATTAATATTGGGCCCACCTTTGATGGTAAGATTTAACATCTTGTAGAGACATGTGGCCCCCTATTACATTTTTGGTACCATTAGAAAGCTCTTTGTAAAGACAAGTGCACAAATGTGTTTTCTTTGAGGAGTTTTTGCACCTAAATCAAAAGGTATAAATTTTCTAATTAATTTTTGAATTATTTAATTAAAAATTGAATCAGGGTTATCTTTTGCTTTTGGAACACAAGGATTTTATTAATTTTTACTTCAGGGCAATAGCACAAGGGTACACCAATCTTCCATACTTTAAATGAGGATGCATTAGATTTTTTGTAGAGATTAGAAGACTGTTTCAGGCCTATTCTTAGTGCTGTGAACAATCAGAATAAAATATAATAAAAAAATAAAAATAAATTCTTTTTCAAAAAAAAGTTCAAAATTCAATTTTTTTTTAATATTAATATCTGACGTGTCAGTCTCTCGACCACGTCAAATCGTAGATGTGGCAGTTCCCGACAGCATTCCCACAGTTGGGAATTCGCAATCTTCTAAACTGCAGAAAAAACATCTAATGTTTATTTCATTTTGTTTGTTTGTTACAATGACAATGAGATCATTGGAACCATGTATCCCAATTACATTCATAATCATAATACCATTGGAAAGCTCTCAACAAGGAAGGGTGCACAAACTTTGTGTCATGGCATTCTAACTCAAAGTAGAAAAGAATGATATTGAATTCCAAAAAACAAACTATTAATAATTTCAAGAAAAATACTTTTACTTTTTATTTCACAATATTGTGGCACCAGTGCTATTAAAAAATCACATGGCATTTAATTTTAGAAAACTTCTAGTTCCAATATATTAATTACATTTGTTGTTGTGAAAAACTTCATTTTCATTTTTATTTTTTTCAATTTTCAAGGAGAGAGTGTGTAAAGTTGAGGAAGATGAAGATATCCTATTTTTTAGTAGTTTTATTGTTGATTCAAGCTTGGAGTTGTATTGAGGGGCGATCCCATCAACACAACCACTATAATCATTTTCAGCTTGATGCTGACGTGGCAGCAGCAAACGACCCCCTCACGGCTTCCAAATTAAATGTTTATCCAGAGCAACTGTTTCCAGGAGAATTGCATAGGTCCCAATTTCCAAAAGGCTTCGTCTTCGGGTCGGCAGGATCTGCTTATCAGGTGCCTGGACACTTGGTTTGTTTGTTTCAATTGATTGATATTTTTCCTATAAAACTCATTTGATTATTATGATTTCACAAAATCATACAAATACTCCCTGTGTCCCACTAAAAGCTTCCTCATTAGGCTGATTTACAGTCTTAGCAAGAAGAATCTGAGAAGCTTCTAGTGGGACAAAAGGAGTATATTGGTTTGTTTTTTGAAATATTAGAGTTAATTGTAAAGTCAGGTGTCAAAGAGGAAGGTTAAGCTAAGAATAGTGCAAAAGAAATATACATTAGAAGAGTTTTGAGGGCATTAGAAGATTACGGATTCTCACACTATGGGAATACAGTTTCTGCTACGGAAATAGGTATTCAACATGGTTGAGGGACTGCCATATCATTCATTTATTTTTGGAAAAAAAATTATAATTTCAGGACCCAATTTTTTTTTTGTTAGTGTTGGCTTGATAGCGGCCAGCGATATTGGGAACCGTTTTGGGAATAGACCCAAAACGGCCCTCCGGAGCCCTCAAATTTCATCTAATGACACCTAACTCCATCAAACCACCCCAATTTTAGAGCTCCAAGGAATTTCATCTGGTGTTTTTTCCAAACTCTAAATTCTAGTTCCAGGACACTTTACAATTGAGTCTATTATTGTAATTCTTTTTCTTGAGATTTATTGACAAGACTTGTTCATTTGGAGGACTTGTATGTAGCTTGAAGGTGCAGCTTTTGAAGGAGGCAAAGGTAGAAGTATATGGGATGATTTTGTTGCTCAACCAGGACGAGTCATTGACAATTCTACCGGAAATATTGCTACCGATCAATATCATCGTTATAGGGTATGTATTCTATAACATTGTTGATCAACATAAACTGTTTCCCTCTAAAGATTGGGATAAATCCTACTTTGGATCCTTGGGAGAGAATTTTGTATAACCTACATAGAGTTATTAGCTATGTTAGGAATTTGTAATATTAGTGTCATTAGCTAATTAAGAAGTTGCAATGCTAGTACCATTAGCTAATTGGAAAGTTGCAAAGAGTGATGAAAGTTGCATCATTTGGTGGTCTTGTTTTTCTAGGGAGACATATAAACCTCCTAGCATTGGCTAATATTATAATTATATTGAATGTAGAATAAGCTAATGTTTCAAATAGCTTAAAACTATAATCTTTCTAATGATGTTTTATTAATATTCTAATTTAATGGCAAAAATGATTAATATCCAATCAATTGTGTTTGAAAATATTGCAGGAAGATGTATGGCTCATGAAAGACGTTGGATTTGATGCATATCATTTGTCAATTTCTTGGCCTCGAATATTTCCAAGTAACTATATTTTACTTTAATACTAATTACATTTGATGCTAGAATAATATTATATTGATGACATTCAAATTTGAATTTCTTATTAAAAAATCTTTCATGACTTTTCTTAACATTAAGTTCATCTATGTATCTCCATTGATTGCATAATCAATATATTATTTGAAGATTGCATATTTGTTTTAAATTGTATTTTTTCTTGTTATTGTAGATGGTGTTGGAGCTATAAATAAAGAAGGAGTTCAATACTATCACAAGCTCCTTAATGCCCTTTTGAAAGCTGGTAATATTAAATTGATAAATTCATTTGTTGTTCAATTTTTATTTATTTGCATCATATTTTCAATCTAATATTTTTGTTTATATGTAGATAAAATATAATTTTATTGAATCAATATTTATACAATTATTATAGAATCTTATTTATAATTGTACAATATAATAATTATAAAAATATAATAAAATGATACTTTCAATTTAAGACTATAATATAATTTTCAAATATTTAGATGAAGATTCAAAATTTATAGCAAGCTATCATTTTATGACCATTTTATATCAAATGATTGTTCTATATTATTTAATAATTTTGAATAGTATTCATTATGTTAATTGTTTGCCTTATATTTCTCTTGAAGGTATTGAACCATATGTAACTATTTACAACTGGGACATGCCAAGTGCTCTTGAAGATTCTATGGATGGATGGTTAAATCCAAAGATGGTGTACGTAATTGGATGTTTTTTCATCCCATTAAAAAATTAATTATATTTTAAATTTTAATAATACAATCAATATAATTTTAGTTGCATATTTCATTGAATTTTACATTTTATACAATAAAAACTTGCTTTATAAAATAAAATGTTTTTTATTTTATTTTATTTATTTTGCAGGGAAATTTTAGGTGAAGTTGCTCGCTTTTACTTCCAAGAATTTGGAAGTAAGGTTAAGAAGTGGATGACTTTTAATGAAATACATAGCTTTGTTCAACTAGGTTATCTTGGTGGAGGATTTGCACCTGGTCGTTGTTCTCAACCATATGGAAATTGCACAAAAGGCAATTCTTTTATTGAACCATGGATTGCAGCACATAATGCATTAAATGGACACGCTCGAGTTGTAGATATTTATAGAAAAGAATTTCAAGTAAGCATTTTTCATATTTAAATTTCTTTCATTTATCTTCACTACAAGTTTTCATATTTCCATTTTGGTGTTTATATTGATCTTTGTATTGAATGGACAAATGCAGGCTCAACAAAAGGGAACTATTGGAATAAAAAATGATTGCATGTGGTATATACCTCTCACGGACTCTAAAGAAGATAAAGAAGCTGCTCAAAGAGGACTTGAATTTTATTTTGGTTGGTAAGTAGTTGAAACAATTGAATTTATATTTATTGTTGTGTGTATTATGTATTATATTGTGTGTTGAATGCAATATGTAAATCTTTTAATGTATGGTGATATATCAAGTTTTCATATGCAAATTTTCAATTGTTGAGTGTCATTATATTGTATATCAACAGGTTTATGGACCCCATTGTTTTTGGAGACTATCCACTATCTATGCGAAAATATTTGGGTTATCGTTTACCAAAATTCACAGAGGAGCAAAAAGCTTTGATAAAAGGATCTTATGATTGGATTGGTTTCAATCATTATTCAACTCAATATGCTTATGCCACCAATGTAACTATTGAAAATGATAGTGGAGTGGGTCTTACAGGTGAGAATTGTTATAAAATTTTTATAATTACTAGTTTGCCTTCTATTGTTGGTACAACAAAATAATAAAATAAAAGTAGAAACAACTTTCTATTTTTCTTAATTCAAAAAAACTTTGAAATTCAATATCATTCTAGCCATGAGTTAGTGTAACAAAGTCTATGCACCCTCTTTGCTAAGAGCTTTTATGGCTTTAAGAAACTTATTATAACAGACAAAATAAACAACCCAATTTAACCCATTAAGGACAAGGTCAATGATTGCAAATGAATATGAGTGAAAACGACATGTTTTCATCAGTAGTTGAAGTGACTACTAATGAAAACCTGTCATTTTCAACCAAAGTCATCAACTAGTCATCGATGTGGTCCTTAATGGGTTCATGTATAGATGTATTACTTCTGCTTTTACAAAAATATCCTTATCATGAACTAATATTGGTTTTCTTAATGGACTTTGTGATGCAGCTTCTCGTGATGGGGTGGTTCTAGCACCAGTGGTATTTTTCTTCATTTGAAAGTTCAAGGATTAATTTTTTAAATTTAAATTTTTTACATTTTCATAAACTTATTGATAGAATCAATGCACAAACTAGTAAATAATTTTTTAAACATTTTTTCTTGCAGGCAGCTTCTCCATGGCTTTGGATTTATCCATCTGGCATTCGTCACCTTTTAGGATGGATTCGTGATCGTTACAACAATCCTCCAATCTATATTACCGAAAATGGTAACTTAATGAAGCCAATAATCATATTTGATAATATCTAATTATTTGTATAATATCGATGAAGTCTACCTTTTTTTGACACATGGTTTAGTACTTAATTTTTATTTTGTTACTAAATTTCATATTTATATTTTTAAATAGAATTTTTTATGATTATTTATATATTTATAAAAATCTATATGCAAAAACTAATTTTTCATTTTTTGGGGTATAGGCGTGGATGAATTTAATGCGGTAGAGACGTTGCCAATGGACCAACAATTGAATGATATAACTCGTATCAACTATTACCATGACTATTTACAAAATGTCCTTTTGGCAATAAAGTAAGTTTGATTTAGTTCTTGTGATTTTCCTAAATAATTTGTGCAAGTTAATGGGAGCAGACCCATTGCGGGTCAAATTGTACTCATGGTGTATATTTAAGAACTTGAATGTACACCACCACTACAATTTGACCCAAATGGGGCTGCTCTCATTTATTCTATAATGGAGTAGTTTACCTTATATCTCTCACAATCATACAAGTGATGAAATTTACTTTTTTAACAAACATATTTGTAAATAAAATTGCAAATGCATGTATTAGAGATTAATGTTGTGATCTAATTTTTTGAATATTTTACAGGGATGGATCCGATATACGTTCATACTTTGCTTGGTCACTTTTGGATAATTTTGAGTGGGCAACTGGATATACTGTACGCTTTGGTCTCTACTATGTGGATTTTAGGAATGATCAAGCTCGATATCCCAAAGCTTCGGCACAATGGTTCAAAAGTGTTCTTAAGGAAAAAGAGTAGTATTCAAGGGAATTTCAAGGTTGATTCAAAACAATAGTTGATTTTTGTTATGTATTCATAGGCATGTAATAAAGCATATTTTGCAAGATGCAAGACTTGAATTAAGTACATATTAATCAATTTATTGCAACAATGGTTGTAAATTTTGTTTATGAATTTCCAATAAAAGTGTTTGAGTTATTAATCATCTTGCTTGAAAACAAGTTAGTTGTGAAATGAAATTGTTACATGACTTTGCAAAAGAAAGAGAGTCAATTTGAATTCTTTAGAAAAAGTTAACACTTTGTCATAGCAAATATCAAATTTACTTAAGAAAAACATCTAGCAGGCACCTACCTAGCTTTGGTGATTGATTTCATTGAGTCAATTCCAATTTCTACAACCATAATGGACTAGGTAATAGCAATCAAAGTAATGGTCATCAAAAACAATATCTAATTAGTATCTACTTTGCCATTCAATGCTTAGTGGGTATTAGTATACAAATTGTTTTTGATATTTATATCCTTTGAGGTTTTATCATATTTAATGTCAATTTCAAGCCATTTTATCTTACATGATATCTTACAATAATAATGTAATCCTTTGAATATTTTTTGTGCAATTCATATCTAAATCCAATTAAAAGGCCTTATTCATTAAAATGAGACAATTTACACATTTTGAGACTTCACCCTAAAAATATTTTAGTCATTTATCATTGAGTCGACAATAAGATGAGATTGCAACATTTGGACAATTAAAGGAAGTTGGCTAATTCTAAGTCTAACTTTGTCCACATCTATTTCTTACAATTTATACTTGTTTATATAATTCTTTATATTCGACTTTAAGATAAAATTGAGACTACACTTTGTCTCAATATAACAAATAAGGCCTTCTAAAGGTCTTACACAACATGTAGTATTTGTTTCATCTTCAAAATTTTACCTATTAATCCCTAAAGGACCAGCCTTATTGTTTTTGGCAATATAGTATTGTGGAGCAAGTTCATCTATATAAAGATTTGGCTTTTTCAAGCCCAAGTTTTTTTGATGAGGTGTAGACAAGGAATATCTACCATGTGCACAAAATTTCATTGGATTTGAGGATTCTAGTAAAAAATTATGATGCAACATGTTGCTTGATTCTCAATTGGAGTAGGGGCAAGCATATTAATTTATACTACACTCAAAATTTTCAGAAAGTGCCTACAACTATGAAGGTAGTTCAAATAGTAAGAAATCGGGCTAGTTTTAAAATCAAGTTTAGATAACATACTACAACCAAGAGAAGGCAACTATAAGAAATTTATGAGACATAAAAAGGCAATTTGTTATTTATTATTATTAAGGTCGCCATTGGGATTTGAACCCTAGTCTCCTATTCTCTCATCCATTAATTACAAGGAATTCTTATATTGCTATGGATCTAATCCCTTTCAATGACCTATATCAAGTCCTTCAATTTATTAGCTTCAATTAGTTGTTGTTAGGGGTATTAGCATGTATTTTCATGTTTTTTTTCAAATCCATTTTGGACTCCTTTCTCATGCTTTTTGATGTTTTACTCAGAGAAAAACACACATGGGGTCATACTAGAATGGTGTCAATATTTTCGCAATGCCAAGAGTGTAATGTCTTTGAAATTGTAAATAATCCCAACAACACCACAATAGGCAACAACAACTACACATTAGGTAGCGGCATCAAAGTACTATAGGTTAGCAAACTCAACGTTAAATCCTAATTTGGAAAACAACCCAAATTCAACCTAATCCACTGTAAGCCCCTAATTCGTCAATGGGGACTCACAGGTTCTTTTTTCGAATTCCTACATAATCTAGAGCATAATTAGGCTCATAAAACCCACAAAAGGGCATTAAACCAGTATTGACATTACACATACCAATATGCCATTTGGTCATTAGAGGGGGTTTATGATAGTTTGCGTCCCAAATGGGCCTTGTCTTAGCTAAATAGACGCCAAACTGATAGTGATGTGCAGGATTAGGGTAAAAAGCCTAAAAATGCCCTATCTAGGTTAAGAAGTCCTCATGGAGGAATCTAGGAGGAATCTAGGAGGAATCTAGGAGGAATCTTCCACTCCCTATAGCATCGAAGAGAATACGGGCGGAATACTAACCTTGAAATGCAGGTACCAGGCGATTCCCTAATTCTAGGAGCACGCAATGGGGATGCAGATTTTCATCCAGGTGGGGGGATCCCATGGGTAGTCCCCTCTAAAGTTTGGGAATTTTACGACATTGTTTGGATATTTTCCCAGACGGTCAACTACGGTGGACTTTGGGTGGGAATTCGAAAGAATATCCCAAAGTGTGATAAAATCCCACTAAAAATCCGGCGAGGCGGTCTCACACCAACGGAGCGCTTCCCCAAGTTTCAAGACAAATCGATAGTTGGAAGATCCCGAATCGGCGACATTCCTCCACAACTGACAATTTAAATGACGGAAGCTGCAGTTGACCGGCGTACCAGGGCCATATGACATCGGATCGAGACCTACTTTGGGTCTATTCCTACCCCCCTCTATACACTTAAGAGATTGATGAAGGTTTGGGGTCCAAAATTGCCAAACTCCAAAAGTTGGGAATTTATCCCAACTTTGATCCCAGCTTACACTAAGATTCTTTGAGATTTGGGACATAGTGTAAGGGGTACGGGATTTCCCATAGCCTAATTATGGCCTTCCGGACCCAATGGCGCAATCCGTTTGCCATTCGGAGCTAAACTCCAAAAGTTAGCCTTTGGGGGACAGTACATGGAGAAGAAAATGGGGTTTAAGGCTCCCCAATGCCTTTTTGGAGAGTTTGGGCCCCAATGGCTGTGGGGAACGTGTAGGGAGCGCGTGGGGAACTCCGTGCACATGTGGGAGTAAGTACCACCTCAAAAAGTTAGTGGAGGTGGCTCCAAGTGCTTGGTGTAAGTAATTTCAAATTAAGTAGGTGGGAACACATGAGAACCTCTCCCATGTGGGAACTTGTAGATTTTGGGGAAGGTAAATTAGGTGGTTTTGCAAGTTCTTGTAAGTTTATGTAAGATTTGAATTACTCAATTCAAATTGTGTAGATTTTAGGTGGATAGTTAGATTTGGGATTGGTAAACATGTACGGACCTCCTAAATTCCCTCATCTAGTTATTCTTAGTAGATTAAGGGGGGGTGCTCCCTTTTGAGTATAAAAGGGGCAGCATTCTCCTCTCATTCTCTCTCTTTTCTCACTCCTAACCATTTAAAGGAGGAGAACTATTGGGCCCGGGTTATGTCGGATTTCCTTTGGCTTGTTATGCCAAAGGAGCCTTTGATGGTCTTTTGGGGGTTTTACACCCTTGGTAAGTGTGGTTTGTACATGGGGACTTGAGACCCCCCCAAGTTGGTGGAAACTTATGCAATTTGATATTGATTCATTCTTGTATTGTGAAACTATTAAGAGGTATTGTGGGAGAGAACTTGGGAGGAACTGAGGGGTTACTAGGGAGGTGACTTTGAAAGTATGTTGCACCTTGTGTTCACTCTCTTCTCCCTCTTCTCTTGTTCACGGGGTTAATCTAGTCCCATAGGGGACGACAAAGCTTTGACTATTAGTATTTGAGAAGTTGCGTGTTCACCCTTTTCTCCCTCTTCTCTTGTTCACGAGGTTAATCTAATCCCATAGGGGACGGCGAAGCTATGGACCCCCACCATCCTTAGAAACTAGAAGTCTTAGCCACGTGTCAAAACGCCTCACCTTTACGGCGAAGTTTTGAACCCCCTAAGTCTTAGCGGAGTGTCAAATAACCTTCTCTATGAGTTAGAATCAACTTTTAGTGTCCGACACGGTTGGCACTAAATCAACGTTTAGCATCCAACAACCATTGGGTTAAACCTTTGGGCCACATTAACTTGTTTTGTTTGAGAAACTCCTAGTTCTACTTGGATACCCAAAAATCAAAGTTTGTTTCCAAACTCCAGCCAGCGTTGGAGCCCAGCCAACCAGCCAGGGTCCGCAGCCGGGTACCGCAGCCAGCCAGGGGACAGGGCCTTCGGGTCAGGGGTCCAAGGGCCTTGGGGTTCGGGGGTCCTAGGTTAGAAATTAGTTGGGTTAGGAAATGGTTTAAACATTAAGTAGGGTTGGGAGATAATTTAAAAATAGACCTATTTGTAAAAACCACCCAGAAGAAGATAATTAAAAGAGCCAGGGCCAAGAAATGGCAATGATAGACGTGGCGTGGAGTGAGGAGGACCGGACACGGGGGACGCACGGAATGGAGGTGGGTCTCTAAAACTCTCTCTTTGTATTGATTAGTTGATGCAATTAGGAGTTAACTAGTAGGAGAAGATTGGCATTCCAAGTAGGATTAAGGGTGGGCGATTAGCCACCACAAATAGGAAGACAATCATAACTAAGAAGAGAAGTAGAAGAATGAATACGTAAACATAGAATAGAATATGGAGAAGTGAAATAGAAGGGACAAAGACAAATACGTAGATTAAATTAAAACCAAGACAAATACGTAGATTAGATTAAAACCAAGACAAATACATAGAGTAGATTAAAACAAAGACAAATACGTAGAGTAGGCCAAGACAAATACCAAGACGTAGATTGAATTGAAAGAATACAAATATGTAGAGTAAACCAAAACAAAGACAAATACATAGAATAGGCTAAGACAAAGACAAATACATGGAGTAGATTAAAACAAAGACAAATACATAGGGTAGGATAAAAGGATACGCATACATAGAGTAGGCTAAAACCAATACAAGGACGTAGAGATGGGGTAGAAAATGCCATGCGTAGAGTAGATTTAAACAAATATGACATCTAGAAGTAGAATAGGAGGAACAACCACCTAGATTAAAGTAGAAGGAACATAGAAGTAGGACAAGGGAACGAAACACATAAAGTAAGGAAGCAATTAGAAGTAGGACAAGAAAACGAAACAAGTACACACCTAGGATAGTTAGGAATAACCAACTCATGCGTTAAAATAATTAGAATAGCAAAAGATCCATTGCTTGGAAGGCACAGTGGATTTGACGCTTAGACACCCGTAGGAGTAGTTTTGCAAAAAAGAGCCTGGTTGTGATCGCTTAATTCTAAGGGTGGGAATGAAGCGCCCACATCCACCCCGTCTTCAAATTTTAAAATGTAGGTTATCAAAAAAAATATAGTAGTAGAAAAGAAGGTTGGGTAAGGTCTCTATTGTTCAATTTTTATTTTAAATTTCTTATTAAAAAGATATAAAAATCCTAAAACTAATCCATGTTAGGCTTTTTGGTCAATGTTGATATCACATTGCATTTTTCCCTATAAACATGTTCTTCAATCCCAAGTGATCTAAAATTTTCATACATGCAACCAACTTGACTAAAAGAATGAACCTAAAAAAGCAACCACCTACCATTTTGAACATTTTTTTAATACAAATGGGACCTTCTAAAGTATAATTGCTCAGCTTTTCAAAGGACCAATATAAATGTTTTCATCAATTCAAATGCTAATATCCTGCAATCCACATGCATTAAAGAAGATTTCAATGAAAAGAAGACTATGAGTTCCTACATAGTGTAGAATTGCGAGAACTGCAGATCAACAGAAAGCTGATGTGGTTGGGCGACAACCATGTCAAATTTTTTTTGGTGGAAAAATCTCACAATAATTTTTTAATGATTCTTCTAATGATTTTCAAAGACTAATCTTTAGAAGACTTTGGAAACTCAAGATAACTTGTAGTCTTCTAATGCCTCAAATCTCACAATAATTTTGTTTTTTGATAGAAAATATGAAAAAATCTCAAATCCATTTTAAATCTATTTCCCCATGTAGGAAAAAATTTACCCCAACCAAACTCAATTGGGAGTTATGCTAAATTCTTCAAGTGATTGGAAATGGGTTTGAAGCTTCTAGTTCTACTAATTTGTAGTGTATCCAATAGGGCTTCTTCTTTTTTTGCTTTTTAGTGCTAGATGGCACTAGAAAAAAAAGGCTCAAAAATGCCCCCAAAATGCCCAAAAACCTTGGATGAAATCTCTAGACAACGTTGAAATTAATTTTTTTTAAATAAGATGAAATTGCATGTTTGTGGATGAAAACCATACTACACATCCAATAAGTGGATGAATGCTGCAATTTGGAGCACCACTATAGGAGAGGGTTCTAAAATTGACCAATCATTTTCAACCGTCCAGTAGGGACTGTGAAATGGACACTTGAATTGGGGAAAAATGAATTGTGGATTACAATGGAACTTGATTAGATTTTTTTAAATTTCTTCAATGGATGGTTTAAGAGTCACACTGGATTCATTCCTAACTAAGTGGTTAGGACTTAGGAGTCTACTAATTTAATTCAAAATAAGAATTCATTGTTCAACTACCTTCTTACAAGTATTAAAAGAAATCTGAAATAATCACTAATTCAAGCATTCATTTCAGATTTAGAAAGGGATGCTTTTAGAAACCATTTCTATTGCTTTATACATGTTGCAATGCTAGTTTTTGAATTAGGCCTAGTTTTTTTTCAAACTATGCATGGATGGGTTTCCAAGGGCCTATGATCACGAGTAGGGACCTATCCCAGATTGTGTTTGAAAATTCATAATTAATTCAATAATGCTTCAAAAAATACAAAACGACTTGTGTTAGATTCCTCGTCTATTTATCTTTGACTGAAAAATAAGCTAAAAATATTTTCATCTCAGGAGATAAGCATACATGAAAAAGGCTCATTAGAGCTTAAATGGTTACCTTATAACATTTTATATCGCCACTATGGCCCTTCTTCAAAAATGAAAAACAAAACAAAACTACTTATATACTATATAGCCAATGGAATCTCCTTATAAATGCTTGTCTATCCATTACTGCCACAAGCAGTCTTCTGTCTGTACTGGCAACGCAACAGAAGCCACAGAAACCAATAAGTGAGGCCTTTCAAATTTCCTAAATATTTCAAATTTTATCATGGACGACATTCATTTCCTTGTAAGTTATGACGAAACAAAATGAATGATTCCTCACTGGCACACAGGATCTCTGTTGTACTCTATGTTTTGTTCATGTAACCTATTAAATATATCGAAAAAAATAAAAAATGTGGAACGATTATCTGCAACTTATTACTAATCAATTTAAAATTTAATTTAATATAATTTTTTCATTTCTTATGACATGTCAAAGTGGAGATATTTAATGTTAGAGATGTGCTCCAAATTTCAACATTCATCCACATATTGGGTAGAAAATATCAAATTAGCACATATTGCATATCCATATAAACAAAATTTCATTCATGATTTGGGGATTATATCCATCATATATTTTTTAATTCAAAGTTTTTTTTTATTCCATTTAATATTTTACTATTTATGTTCTAAGGGCTTGGTGTAGGGCCTATTATTTTTGTCCAATTTGATGACAAAATGCCTCCAAAGAACATTGGTTGATTGTTGTATCAAACATATAAAGTAGATAGACAAGGTAGATAGATAAGGTAGATGTATAATAAACATTAGATGTTTTTTTTGCCGGTTAGAAGACTGCGAGTTCTTGACTGTGGGAATGTTGTAGGGAACTGCCACATATGCAATCTAACATGGCCAAGAGATTGCCTCGTTAGATTTTTCATTCGGACCCCTCCTACTCTCATGGACTCGCCTACTATGCTTAGTTTTGGCACTTCTCTCTAAAGCAAGGAAGGAAGAGGAATGAGTGGATAAAAATGTACAAATAGAAAATCTTTCCAATGAATAATACGTCCAATTGTTGTGAATAATAGGTCACCTTGTAACTGTAAAGCCATCATTGGAAAGGGGCCTTTTGGAAATATATACTTCTACTTTACAAACAAAACTCTGAAAATTGCTATCAATATTAATATGATGAGATCCAATTTACACCAAAAACAAGCCCCCTCATTTGCCATTCAAAGATTCTTTCTTTAGAAGTCACGACTTTTGGATTGGTATAAATATTCAAGACAATGTGATATGACTAAATAAATAAATAATAATAAACATACTATATAGACAGAATATATACTAGGGCCCCATTCTCTCTTTGTTATCAATGATGCCTAATTGAAGGTTTGAATTTAGAATTTAGAATGTTATGGTTTGAAAACTTCTACATCATATTACAAATATTCAACCTTTAATCAATTCTAGAAAGAAATACCCCTACTTCCTTGACCCCTAAAATTTCCAAGGCCATTTTCCTCCAAAAAAAACATTCAAAATTGTCAATTCCTGTGCAAAGAGCAAAATATTTAAACATTTGACTTTTCCATATCTAAATAGGATTTTGCATTGCTTTTACAAAAATGTGTGGAAAGTATTTTTAAAAATTGAACAAGTAGATTTATATTAAATAAACTTGTTCCAACTACAACTAGGATTGGTTTCAACTATTTATAGGTGACTAGATAATCAATCCATATAATATATATACTCCCTTTTGTTTTTGAAAAAGATTTGTGTTTTTTTTGTATTCTTTACAAGGGAAATTATTTGGTCTTTTCCAAAACAAAGGAAGTATTGTAATGTAGAGTTCTATATGTGTATCTAGAATTAAATTTCAATATACAAAACAAATTTATGAATGTCTTGAAATGTTGACGTTGATGTTGTATTGTGTTAAAAATAGATGTATTCAAATGCAACCTATACTTCATGATTAGTTAACCTCACTAAAACATTCTCTCTATTAGCAACAAAACACAATACTCATTTAGAGGAATTAACAAATAATTTTGCACCTAAAATTACTCTTGAACCTTCAAAGATAAAGTTTTTATTTTCATTCATAAAAATTACAATTGTAAGCAAAATGATACACACACTATTAGAAGCAATATAATGACTTCATTTCAAGGTTGTAGTGACCTCCTTTCAAAATTTCATATCTATTTTGTAACTTCATTTCATGGCTTTAGTTGTGTGGCCTTAAAATTCTATAGCCAAATCCTATCTACTAAACTCTTTACATCCAATGCATCCTTTATATTTTTCAATTAATACAAAATGTATATCACCAGATATTAGCTAAACTAGTTTCCAACTTGAAAGTCATTATTAGAGTTTTATTTATTCTCAAATGAATTTTCTTAGAAATCACTTCTAAAACTTTAGTGAAGCCCCATTCCTAGACATAGGTATGACTATAATTCTAGAGGCTTAAACTTTGAAGACTTTCTACCACATAGGAAAAAGTGCACTCCATGTCATTGGACCTTTTCAAAAACATGTCACCTCTCATTTCATAGAGCAAAATCTTTTTCCAAAGAATTTCTTATTTTAATCAATGAAAACCTTCAAATTTTTTACCCCAAAACTATTGAATTTGGTGTAAATTAGACCTAATTGCCAATTATTAAATGTTTTATCACTATTCATTAACAATAAATAATACAATCCAACCTTAAAAATGTGATATGGTAGATATCTATAAAGAAAAAAGGATGTTCAAGGCTTAACCCCTAAAGGACCAAATCGCATTTTTTGGCAACATAACAGTCTTAGGTAGCTCATTACGAATGGAGGTTTTCTTTTTATTTTGTGAATTTTTCATACAACATGTATCCAAAGAGTATCTTTGAGGCCCAACAATTTCCATAACTTTTGACTACATTGTTAAAAAAATATTGCATGACATGCAATTTTTTCCTTTGATCTCTAGGTAGCGCAGGTAGCTCAAAAAACTTCTTTAAGAATATCTTTTTGAAAAAATAAAAAACTGAACTTCATTTATTAAATTCATATCTATATGGAAAGCTTTGAATCATTCTATTTTGATCAATGACGCAAAAGTTATGAGGAGTTTTAGTTTGGAGTAGTTTACGGATAGTTATAGAATCTCTACTCTACAAAAAAGTTTGAAATCCTTTATTTAATTCAATTTTTAATATTTTTGAAACAAAATTATAACATTGGGTGAAGATTGTTTATTACAATATTACAACCATTGGGATTGGCATGTTTCATTTCCACAAATAAATTGTTCACAATTTAGTATTTTGAACTATTTTCTACTTCTATCTATTTTTTTCCTATATGTTGTGCAATTCCAAATGATTTAAAATTTCTTGAGCATGTAACCAACTTGAATTGGAAAATAAATTCAAAGAGTAACCACCATTTTGAACATTTTTTCATAGAAATGTGACCTTGTGAAGTGCAATTGCCTGGATTTATGTATGGATAAAAAAAGGATTTTTCTCAATTCAAATGATAATATCTTGCAATCTCCATGATAGAAAGTTCTTAAATTGTTTACACATCTTTTCAAACCACCTTACTACAAGATCCTATGATTACATGTGTCAAAAAATGTTTTTTTTCTAAAATTTTGCATTTGTATTAGAAATCGCATTTTTGGAGCATTTTTGGTGAAAACATAGTCAAAAACCTTTAGGGGGTATCTAAAGGCAACTTTACTGACTTGGAATCAAGTCCAAAATGTGATTGATAAGTTTGAGTATTTTTGTTGGCCCAAACCATAGAAGTAATCCTAAATACTTAGAATTGTTGATTTTTTTGCCTAGTTCCAAGTATAAAGTGATCTTAACAATTGTGTATTTTGGAGTAGACGTTAACAAATTGAAGTTGCATTCTTTATGTAATCTTTTATTCATAACATTTTTACTTGTATAATGCTATTGTTGTAGAATTAAATGTCTTAAAATTCATAATATATACAATTGTAGGAGTGTATTATTTGGTTAATGTCCAAACAAGTAATCTATTTAATTGCATAGAATTATAAATACATTTTTTCACTTTTAATAGTTTGGTAGAACTACTTTTTTGAGGTTGAATAAATTTATTTATCTTTCATTTTCATTTTCACTCCACCCACATGAAATGACAATAATGGTTTTTTCTTTTGTGAAATGTGCCTTCAATCCTTTGGAGTGTGGAATGTGGCAATGAAAATAATATACATGTCTTAGTGGATAGAAGAGAGGGTGCATTGAAGTGGATGTAGAGAAGATTGGCTTCAAATTAGAGAGTAATTCACTTTCAAAATAGAATCAATAATTGAAAATTGAATTGTTCATAAATCAAGTTCAATATCCATTATCAATTTAGTTTACATAAAAATTATGTATGAATAATGGAGGAAAGCATGGTGAAATTATGGTGGAAAAAATTGTTGTAAATAGTCATTTTATAAATTGATCATTATTTTGAATATTCTTTGTATCATTAGAAGAAATTTGAGGGCATTAGGAGACTGCGGGAACGCAGTTTCTGCCCTGTGAACCCGAATCCTACGTGGTCGGGACACTGCCACGTAATATATTTTTTTTTTCTATTTTTTTTGGACTTATTTTCATATTTCAGGACCCAATTTTTTATTTTTTTTATTTTTTTATTTTTTTCCATAAAAGTCGGCCTGACGAGGATCTGCGGCATTGGGAGCCGTTTCGGGAACAGACCCGAAACGGTCTCCTAATGCCCTCAGATTTCATCTAATGTGTGTCAATGTGTAGTGAATTTTTTCTATAACCATATAAATTATCAATCTTGGTTATTTCTTTGTCACATAATCTCAATAGAAGTCTTTTGAAGATGTCTATCATTGAACAAAAGAGGGCCTGTTCCTTTCCATAAAGTGGAACTACTTAAGTATTACAATGGCTTTCTTTCAAGACCCTTCATTGAATATGCTTATCTTTGATCTAACCATCCAATATTGTATTTTTGTCTAATAATGCAAAACAACAAGCTCATTATGAACAATAACATTACTTGCTACTTTTTTGGCTTAACATTTTATTTCTCATAATCATTAGAACACCACGACCACTCCTATTTACATTAGATTTGATGAAAATTATGTTTCTTTCAAAACTTTGTTGCCTTATTACCTATTTGATTCTATAGAAATCTAATAATATTTTTCAAAAACTTTTAAGTTTAAATAATTTAATATAAACTTGTCAAAAAAATTATGTTAAATTTTGAGTTTTTCATCTAGGTTGATTTTTATAAATGCTTGCTAAAATTTGTTAAATTTAACAAGGTTACCAAATTTGAGAATATGAATGAATGTACATTTACCCTCTAGAGTCCCAAGGCCATTTTCCTATAAAAAAACAAGTCAAAATTGCCATTTTTGCTACACTCACCTAAGAAAAAAAACATTTTTTTCAAAATCTAACCATAAGATCTTACACTTCACTTATTTGAGATCATGTGGTAAAAATTTCACAAAGTTTGGCCGTATGGAGTAAAAGATATTAGCATTCAAAGCTGGAAAACAAAGCATTTCAAAACTCTAGCCTACAATTTTAGATGACTTCAACCACCTTTTTTTGTGGAAATTTTTTGCACTATACACTTTGAATTTAATTTTTTCAGTGTTGAAGAATCAAGTCAAAAGTCTAGGAAAAGAATTGAAAAAAAGACATGTGTGATTTTTGTTCTTTAAAAAATTGTTAAATAGAAATAGGTCCAAGATTGAATAAAAAACTAAACCATTAATAGCTCTAAGATGAGATTGAAACACAGTAATCCCAACGGTGAGATTGTTCCAGCAAGCACATTTAACCTTGTGTAACAATTTTTTTGAAAAGTTGTGAAAAATGCATTTAGAAATGAAATTTATAAGTTAATTTTTTCAAGAAGATGCTCTAATTGCCCCCCAAACAAGATTGTTTGTAACTTTGACATAACAAATCCAAATGGAATGATTCAAAGCTTCCCATATGTATAAAATTACAATCTATATGAAACTAATTATTATAAAATTAAAATTTTGTTTGGATGTGTGTGGAAGTTTCTACTAGCCACACCCAAAAAAGGACTTTTTGTGCCATAACTTTTTCTCTTGGACATCAATTGAAATAACAATTATATTCCCGCAACCCTAATTTGTTTTCCTATCTTCACAAAAGTTTCAAAAATTCTTGATAAATATTGGGACTGTGAAGACCTGCCTTCAATCCATTTTGTCACTCGAGGGGACGATGAGACTTTAGGGGTTAAGGGGATGGGCGGTTTCACACCCTTGCATGTAGACTTCAAAAAATCATAACTAACTCCACAAAGCTCCTAGAACATGAAACGACTTGGGTTAGATGCGAATTCCACTTGTCTCTCAAGAAAAATTTACTGAAAAATAATTCAAGAAGTTTCACCTTTCCAAAATTCAGTTTCAGCTCTTAGATGGGCGCTTTGTGGACCTTCTACCACTGACAGACCATTTTATTGACACACTGAAAATGTTGTGCAATGAGGACTTCAACGCCGTGTGATACACCAATGCCAGTTTTCTGCAGTTAAAAAAAAATATTTAAAAAAAAAAATTTAATTTAAAAAAAAATTGAATTTTATTCACTGGTCATTAGGGCTATCCACCCCTGAGGCCCTGACTTTGCAGGAGGTTTCGTCAAAATGAAACAAAGAAAAAGTTACTGACTAGGTTCAGGCACTCAGAGAGCTGACCAATTCCTCAATTAATTTGAACTGGTTCCGTGTTTGAAGGGAATTTTTACCGTTTGAAAGCGCCCGCATAGTTGGACCGGTACCCCGAAAAGTGCACGACAGTCCAGTCCACCACCGGTATCCCAAGTTGGGTCCACCTAAATTTAAGATATAGAGGGTGGAGGGCCCTGCATTTCCGGGGATACCTACTCAACCGTGTACGCCATCCACGAATCATCGTTTCTCTGGGGCCCACTCATGTCTGCCCACTTGTGCCAACTCAAGATGGATCCGCCTCGTATGCTCATGATGGACCCATGACAACGGAAACCGCCCATACATACATACATTCAAACATGCATCCATCATACATCCACATTCAAAGCCTGAGTACCTCTTCCGCTTCCGCTTCGGCTTCTCTTCCCCCGAGAGTTGGCCCTGTTCGGGGTCGGATGATTCCGTGGACCGCTAATTATGCAGCCATGGCGCCTGTCCCTTCTTCTTCAGTTGGCGGTGGTCTCTCTTGAGTTTCACGCAGCTTTTAGGGAGTGAGCGTGTTGCTGAATGTCGGATACTGTTGTGGTTTCGTTTTTTCTTACTGTTTAGTGAAACGCGTCGAATTTAGCGATTTGTGCTTCGTTAAGGTTGCATTTTTGACCCGTTTGCCTCGCTTGGCCTGCGTACGTTCGATTAATTACATTCGATGTGAGTGCTTTTGTATCATGTTTGCCCCGGCTTCAGGTGTTACCGAGATCGTGTGGTTACTGTTACCGCATTTTGGTAGTCGGTTGTGACGTTTTCGGACGGGAGGTGTCGAATTTGATGCATTTTCGAAGTCGGTAGGGGTTTTGAATGATGGCTTGGAGTGTGGAAGGTTGAGTGGTTTCGGCCGTGCGTGTTTATTGGAAGAAGCTCTGCGGGTTTCACGTGGCTTTCGGGGGTGCGAGATTGGAGTCGAAGGCATTAGGATGAGCTGCGTGCCGCTTGCAGTGTTTTGCTGAAGATGGATGGTGTTGTTTCGACGGGTAGGCGGTTGGTGTACGGAAGGGAGGGCGCTCGCACAGATGTCAAAGCTTAGGGTTATCGCATCTGGAGAATGAATTTGTTGGAGCAGAGGAAGGGGCGTGAGTTGTGCGAGCGGGTTTAAAGTTTGGCGACACCATGGGGAATTCCTTTGGTTGCTCAGCATCCGGGGAGCGGTTGGTATCCGCGGCACGAGATGGAGATTTGCAGGAAGCACAGGCGCTGTTGGATTGCAACCCTCGCCTGGCGAAGTATTCTACCTTTGGAGTGCGCAACTCGCCCCTGCATTTTTCGGCTATGCAAGGGCACAATGAGGTCGGTGCTTCTTCCGTTTTCGCAGAAATTGGTTTCGCTTTGCGGCTGTCTTGTTTAGAATTTCGGTGTTCATCAACGCGAGGCTTGCGCGCTCACTTTCTGCACCCTTCGTACTGGCTGGGATAGCTTGATCCAGATTTATGTAACCTGATATTAGATTTCTACACTTTGGCAAGAAGTTTCAAGAGGATTGTTCTGTTGTGGTTGTTCACGTCATTTCTTCGAAGGTGGAGGCCGTTTTATTGTGTCCGATATTGCTACTTGTATGCTTTAGATGAATAGCTAATAAGAACCGCCTTCTTGTGGTAAATGAATCACAGATTGCACGTACACGATCATGTCACTTATATGTCGGACTTTACCTGAGCTTCGTGAGTTTTGTAGCAATGGCTCCGCTGATATTGTGTCCAGTTTGCTTAGTTGTAATTGCTGATCGAATTGGACTTCGTATGCTCGGATCGACAAACCAAGTCTGGAACTCTGCGCAGCTGTTTTAGCTACATTTGATTTTGGGTCCTCCGAGTAGCCCTTTGTTGCATCGGATTGGATCAGGCTACTCATCTTAGTATTCGACGTCTGTTAATTTAATGGATGGTACTGTAATTTGCTATTTTTGAGATTTATGAAGTTTTTGGCCTCAAGTTGATCTTTATGCCATTTTTACTGAAGGTATTATTGCATAGTGTTTAATTTCTATGTATGAACTTGTTATCCAGATTGTCACATTGCTTCTGGAGTGTGGAGTGGAAGTCAATACGCGGAATTATTGTGGACAGGTATTTCAGGGTTATTCTTTGTGAACGAGCTGCTTAGGTCATATCGCGGTTGTGATCATTAATGTTCATTTCCATGTTTAGAACCATTCTGCTCCGTGTGTTTTTTTGGTGAGGATATCCCTTGATCAAATGCTCATTGAAATTTCATGGTTTTGTGACTTTGCAGACTGCCCTAATGCAGGCTTGTCGCTATGGACACTGGGAAGTGGTGCAGACCCTGCTACTCTACCGAGCAAATGTAAGAAATTTACAAATTAGCCGCCTAAGCAATTCTGGACTCTGCTGTCTTTTTAAGAGACAATACAGCTGAAGCATATTTCATTTCTATGTACATGAACGAGTCAACTAGTAGCTGCTTCATATTAGTTTTGGAAGAATTGCAAAACGTAATAATGAGTGGGGGTATATTTGGTGAAGGTGTTTTTTTGAGTCAGTAGAATTTTAGCATCGATTGCTGCTGCTTAATATTTTTCATCGGCCAAGGGATTTTATTGTTTGTAGGACATGAATTGCCTCCATATTCTCGAACGCTTTTAGTTTAGTAGGACGGTCAATGTTTTCTCTTTATCCTGCCTTCTTTTGGTTCCCTCGTAAGGGTATAAAGAAATCTTCTCTTAGAGAAACAGTTGGAGATTGAGCGACTCAGAGCGTGAATGGGCAGTAACTTACGGACTTAAATGATTTATTCATGAAGTTTTGTCCTTGAATTTACCTTCAAATCTACACTTTGAGTTGCAAAATGTACGACTCGTCCGTCCGACAGCCCCTAACTCATACTCAATTATTTAATTTAGTTCAGCTTTTCGGTTGTCTCTTGTATCTACCATTATTGACTCAGTTAGAAATATCCTTGTGGGGCTCCCATTCTCGTACCGATGCATCATTGCAGCGAATTGGTGATGCTCCCCTGGTTTTTCTAACATGAGTTTCTAATGCAGATTATGTTAATTTGGCGCATTTCGAACTTTGTCCGTTATCTTATTGGAAGTTATCCAAATGGAATCCAGTATGGAGTTGAGGTATTAATTGTGGCCCCTACCCATCCACTACTTCGCCTCATACGGTCTACAGTGTATTGGGGGCTA
Organism: Thuidium tamariscinum; assembly: GCA_947034885.2. Taxonomy (NCBI): domain Eukaryota; kingdom Viridiplantae; phylum Streptophyta; class Bryopsida; order Hypnales; family Thuidiaceae; genus Thuidium; species Thuidium tamariscinum. Next base: position 20,402,550 of record OX344752.2, on the reverse strand, counting down.
AGTAGTGGATACTAGGGATGCTTTCGTGAAAATTTTTCTGGGATCGTGAAGAGTAAGGAGTGATTGCTTTCACTAAGATTCTCAGGAGGAGGTTTTGAACTGGACGGAGGGAAGTTAATGCCTATTAGGATGAAGCGTTCAATGCATGTCGGTTTCTGATCATATGTGAGTACTTCCGGTGTACTGGGAATGAAATGAGGGCAGTTGTGGCTCATCGTTGTTTTCTAGTGTGCGTTACAGGCGTGATCTATTTGCAAAGCATAGTTTGTACACCTTCAACATTTTGAAAATCCGAAGTTTTCATGTGCAGGTGAACAGAGCAGACTATTTGAATGGTCGCACTGCTTTACATTTTGCGGCAGTCAGCGGCCATGCACGATGCATACGCTTGATTGTCGCTGATTATGTGCCCAGTGTTCCTTACTTGTGGAATACTTTGCAGCAACCAGTGAACAGTGATGAATTGGCATCCATGAAGAATCTCCCGGATCAAAGGTTGTCATTCAACGCCATAATCCAACTACCAATCCTTCTTTGAGTTTAAACTTGAGCATATATGTTAGTGCAGCTTAGATCACGTTGGTTGCACGTGAGTGTCGTTTTGTTCTGTTCCGTCTATTTTTCTACCCATTTTTGATAAATTCCATTTGTCTTGCAGTTCGTTAGCGAGGGTTGTGAACAGAGCAGCTGATGGAGGTATTACATCTCTTCATATGGCTGCTTTAAACAGCCACGCGGAGTGCGTGCAGTTGCTACTGGATCTTTGCGCAAATGTTAACGCTGTCACCATTCAAGATGGCACTACTATTGACTTGATAGGTAATTTGCAGTCTGGGAGCTTGGTGTTGAAAAGTGAATACCCAGGAAGTATGTTATTTCTGTCTGATTTGGAATGTGCCCCCGCTCTATGTTTGGTTTTGTAATTTCAAGGTAGACTACTTCAAAAATTCACAAAAATTAAAAATGTGCTATTTTAGTTTTCAGTTCTAGTGTGGTTTGCCAGGAAACCTTTGTTAACTTCATTTTGTTCGATCTTTTGCCCAAGGATTGCTAACTATGCAAATCCGGACCTGTGTGGTACCTAACTAAGATAGAAGGGTATTACAGGAGCTGGTAGTTCACCGTTGCATTATGCTGCTTGTGGAGGCAGTATACCCTGCTGTCAGGTGACCTCGTCTACCTATGTTTTCTTTTATTTGGTCCTTTCGTAGCAATATCGATCGTAATGCGTTTACAGTCAGTTTTACTGTGCGTCTCTACTTAGTAATTTAAAAAATCATCAGGGTGTCTGGCAGTCACTCGAGAATACGGTGTAACTTTCTGCTGAATGCAGGCTTTGATTGCGAAAGGGGCAAGCCGGAGTGCTACCAACTGTAACGGGTATGCTCGTTGCTATACCTGTCTTTCTTGAGATTGGGTATCAGTTTTCTATTCAGGCCGTTGTGTTGCGAATAAATACTTCAGCTTAGTTACTCTTAAATAGACAGTGGCATCAGTTTCAATTACTCAGGCGGCGACATCACTGGTGTGCTTATGGAGGTGCTAGCTTCAAATTGAATTTTATCAAGAGATTTTTGCTGACAGTAACGACATCCCCAATCTGGGCTAAACGAAGAATATTTGCGATTTGATGTTATGCAGATGGACAGCGTTGCAAGTGGCTCGATTGTGGCGTCGGTATTGGCTGGAACCTCTTTTGAGTCCCGACTCATCAATTCCTATCCAACCTTTTCCACCATCGCGCTACCTGGCCCTCCCTCTCTCCAGCATCATGAAGATAGCTAGGTATGTGAGCGTTTGGTATTTCCCTCGACAATTTCTAAAGCAATTTGTATTTTATTGTGTCCTTTACCTGTCTATTGGAAACGGAGTTCTTTGAAAACATGTAAGGATATTTTGTCTTGTAAGTGATACGGACCTTCTTTTCTTCTAGGCGTTCACAGTGAACGTTCTGTATCTTAAGTGACATTTACATGTCACTTATTCTTGGAATCATGTTCCAAATGGCAGGGATTGTGGTTGGCGAAGTGTTGATCCTGCGCCTGTAGACGCTGACCCCTGTTCTGTCTGCCTAGAGAGAAGGTGCACTGTGGCTGCGGAAGGTAACATTTTCTCTTTCTGGTTGAAGTGGAATGAAATTTCTCTTTGTGCAATACATATTGGGAGGGTATTTTCTATAGAAACTGCCAGTACGCATTATTTTGGGGTTTATTCGGCTGCTATGCTGATAATTTTGGAGTGCTATTTCAGGTTGTGGGCACGAACTTTGCACTCGTTGTGCTCTTTACCTCTGTTCAACCAACATTGTTGCAACTACGACCTTAAGTCCGCCAGGAGCTATTCCCTGTCCACTATGCAGGCATGGCATTGTATCATTCGTGAAACTGCCGACAACTATGTCACTCAAGGATCTTGCAAAAGTGAACTTGGCTTCTCTTACCCTTTGTACAACTTGCACCATGGAAATCTCAGAGCCAAATTCTGCAAGGTCCCTTCTCCATAAGAGTGAGAACAGAGGGGGTTGTCGAGTATCGCCACTTTCCACGCACTCTTTAAGGTTGACTTGCCCTGGCTTCTCCTCTCTCAACTGTCCGGGAGGCTTCGGTTCCAATGATGAGGAGAACGGCTGCGCCTCACCTGCTGTGACGTGCGGTTTCGCAAGATCCGATTCCCGGTCAGAAGTTAGAAGTGGTGACTCAACGACGATTGAAACCCTTGCTTGGCCGGCACCTTCAAGGGCGTCGATGCTGATAACGACTCCCGTTGGAGCGGTTAATCCTTCTCCTGTTCAGCCCCACAATGATGATATTGAAGTGCCGTCTTCTTCAAAGCCTACTCCCACTCGAGACTTTGGCTCCCCGAAGAAGGTGCCTGCCATGAGATGGTTGAGAAAATCATTTCGATGGAGCAACTACGCCAGCTTGCGGTCACATAAGGATTAGTTACAGGTACAAGCCATTTGTTTATCGCGTGTTCTCATTCTTTTGTATAGGTGAGTCGACGGCTCTAAAGGCAACCCATTATTGCCTGAATGTCAAGTGTGGGACCGGTATCCTGCGTTGCCATGCCCAAGACCATTCTTGTATCATCAATGCTTCTCGAGGTGACGTTCACTTTGTCAGCTCGACATTTCGAAGAATATTATGGCTATCTGTCAGGTGAGCGCAGTGGGTTAACCATTTTCTTGAACAAGTATCTTGTCTCAGCTTGAGACTCAGAATTTGCAAGAAGTGAATCCTGATATGTTGCATGTTCATGTGGATACATGGACCCGAATTGCACATACAAAATTGTACAATGTGTTATACTATTGGCTTCTCAAACTTGTATTGGTTTGGCTTCCCCACATCATTTGTATTCTTGAATGGATCCCTGAGTGCTGACTGCCATTAACCCCTAAATGCCCAAGGCACCCAAAAGTGGTGTCAAAGAAACTTTAAAGTTAAATAAAACCTTCCCAAATTTCCAAATTTCTACTTTTAGTACATGTTTTTGGAAGATTCTTTTTGAAGTCCAGTTTCAGCATCAATAATTTGATTTCGAAAATGAATGATTAATATTTTTTTATTCAAGATTTAGTGTAAGGATACTCATTGCAATCTTGACATTCTATAGTGTTAAGGACTCTTGGAAATGAGCCTCATATACACTAGATTTTAGAGAAAAATCACACTATAAATTCAATTAAAAAAATTATAGAATTGATTTTGAGAAGCCATAAATTGATTGGGGTTGTGCTTGTTAGGTCCTTCAACCTCATATTTTTTTGGTGACCAACTTTTTAGTTTTGACATACAAAAAGAGAACTCAAAGAGTTTCATAGTTTTTATATCCTTATGATTAAACATTATAATCTTTTGATCTATAAGTGATATTGCTATGTTTTCTTTTCCTATGTCATCTCTAACATGTCTACTTTGAATTTGTACGATTACGATTAAAAAAATTTGATTCAACATATCAAAATGTTGGATTTTTGTTCAATTTAAAACAAATTTCAAGAAGCTCAAAATAGGCCTTGGGCAATTAGGGGTTAACCTTGGACTATTGTCAGTGCCATTTTGTGGCGTTTAGATGATAGTCCAAGGTCATAAGAAGAGGTAAACAATAGTTTTTTCATCTACTTTTTTTTAAATGACCTTTCATGTTGAGTTATCAAGAATATCCAATTGAATTTTTAGTCTTACTCATGTTTGTTTTCAAATGGTTGAGAAATAAATAGAGAAAACGGATGGCAAAATTTGCCATTTTAGTGTCATAAGAGGATTTTTGGACCCCCAGAAGACCGTTTCAGGGGTGTTCCCCGAAATTGTTCCCACTGCTGCAGACCAGCCCCCTACTGGTCTGAATTTTTGAATTTTGAAAAAAAAAATTCCAAAAAGAAAATTCCAAAAAACTTCAGAATGTACTAAAGAGCAAAAAAATGATTTAAGAAAAAAAAATATTTCAAAAAAAATATTTTCAAAATATTTAATATTTAATTAAAATTAATCAAAAATTAGTATTTTCTGATGTGGCAGTCGCTCGACCACATCAGCATCGCGTTCTCAGCGTTCCCGGTACGTTCCCAGCGTCTGGGAACTCGCAGTCTTGTACAGCAGCTGAAAATCTTCTTATGATTTTGAAAAATTGAGTAAATCTAAAATTTCTCCTTAAAAACGACATTTTTTGAATTTGAGGCCAACTAATGAAATGGAGGTCCCCTACTCTAGCTTCTTCTCCAATTTGAATTTTGTAAAAATTTATAAAATTTAATATTTTATTGTAGCTTGAACTTTGGCTGTATTTTTAATGTCCATTGCATTCTAATCATAGATGTACACGGCAAATCAATTTACACCATGATGTTTGTCACTATAATGTTCACACATGGTGAAATTTTCAGAGTTTTTGAGATTATTTTCTATTTGATATGATTTTTTCTTCAATTTTCTTCAAAAAATTCCATAAAATACAATTTTCCTCAAAAAAATATGAAATTTTTTGTGAAGTACAGAGGACATGTAGTTTCATCTTTGAAAAATTAAATTAAAAAAATTTCATACACTTTTGGTTACAAAATGGCAACAAAGTGAATGACGGATTGTGAATCCTGAAACCAATGGTTATAGGCGCAACGTTTCAAGGTTAACCCTGGAATGCCAAGGCTATTCACTGTGGATATAATCTTTTTAGGTATTGTGTAAATCATCGTTTAAAACCTCCACTAGAGGTTTAAGCACTCATTGGGGGTTATTGCACAAGATCTCTTTTTACTCCAAATTCTAGGGATGAGCATTTGCACTTCCATCTTTTATAGGAAAAATTCTTTGCCCTTCCATTACAGAAGGATTCTCTGTCATTCATAGGATATGTTCAGGTTAATTTATTTAAGGTAGCAGCATCCATAACCGTTACTACATCCATAACTGACAAGTAGAGTGCCCTTCAATTGTTTTCAAGAGTACCTCGAAACTATCACCCATTCTTAATTTTGATAAGTAAACTTTGAATTGTTTAGATTTTGTTATGAGAATCAAGGTAGATTTACTAGAGTGTGGTATAGGGTGCCCTAGTGAGTTCTACTTTGAAAATTCATAGAAATTAGATGCCTTGTCCAAAAATTCTATTTTTTTTTAAAAATTCATGATTCCAGTTGCTAATATTGTAAAAATATTTTTTTATAGAAAAATATACCTTTAACCCTATGGGTGTTCCTACCTTAAATGGAGGTTGTTTTTGTGTGGACTTGGACTTGGGACGTATACTGTATGTTGGCCTCAGGGTAGGAGCTCCTTTCACACTACGCACCGACAATACCCCGTATTTGTGATACCGGTCTACGATTCTCTCTTTTCTTCTTTCCTTACCAATTTGGCTCCCCGTTTCTTTCAAATGATTCCTTGAATCTGCGGTGAGGACTGTATCTTAGTACAGTACAGTACTGCTATTGCCTGGCACCTGAAAAGACAGTTGTCGGCGCATCGGTTGCCTCCACCCCCCTCACATGCCGATGTCCTCCTGTGGCTCAACTTTCAGCTGGATGACGTGTCCTCAGGTTGATGACGTGTCTGTCCAGCCATGCAACTTTAGAACCGTTTCATTGTTGCCCAACCTTAGCCAATTGTCAGACGCCATGCTGGCAAGATAGCACAGGGAACCGGGTTGGTGTGTACGGGAGGCAACCCATTTGAGCATCCTTGGAGTGCAGAGGGGAAAAAGTTCCCCATATTTGAGAAGGATTCTGTACTTTTTTTTTTGGTCAAAATTTCATTTCCCAAAACAAAATTGTCATGAATTTTCTAGGTGAAGATTCTGCTAATTTTATACTAGTTATAAGGTAGGTACATCCAAAAGCGCCCTATTCCTAAAAGCACCATCTACAGTGCACATACATTTCCAAAATCAATCATGTTCAGAGGATGTAGATGGCACTTTCAGAAACAAACTTTGACTGTTAATAACTTTTGCATACGGTATCCAAATCCTGCGTTCTTTGGTGTGTTGGAACATGCTTTCACTTGCCAATAAGACTGCATAAAAATTTGAACTAGCTAATAACAGGAATTAGGCACAATATGAATAAGCGGCGCTTTTAGGTGTACCTACCTTAGTCATTGAGACCATCCTATTTTCAACCAAGGGTTGATTGTAAAATCAAGAGTGTTTCATTGTGATGAGGTACCTTACCAAGTAAGAGTATTCTTGCCAATTAAGGTAGAAGCACTAGTAACCAACCATGCTTGATAATTAGCCTATAGGGTGTGTTGTTTCCAACGTGAGGGTAGAAATCAACTTGTGAATATTTGTTTTTGTTTTTGTTTTGTTTGTTTTTCCAACCGATTTATGATTGGGACTAATAAGGTCATTAGACATGTTTAGAAGAAGTGAGAGGGAAAGTAATTCTAGACTAATCAAAATTAGGAGACTCTAGGGTTTAGTTATTGGTCCAATGTACTTTTTGGCTTTGAAAATTCATAGTAATTTCAATTTCGGGAATAAAATTAAGAAAAATTCTCTATTCCAACATTTTCTATTTTCCTACATGGGTTTCCATCAACTCTTGTTCCTCACCATTTGCTCCAAATTAGCTTATTTGATTAGTTACTAGTGCTTCTACCTTATAATGCATTAAAACTAATAACAAATAGACCACCCTACCTTACTGGAATGGTGTGTGTGATCAAGAATGAGTTACTTCTTATAGTTGTTTGAAATGGAATTCCTACATGCAACTCAATGTGAATAAAAGTTATAATACATTTTAGAATGAGAAGTGAAATAGTGACCAAATGGAGGGTAATAATGCATAGTGTTTAAGATAACTATCTAACATATACACTAAGTTTTTTCTTATTTATGTTTAAAATATTTCAATATAAAAAAGATAAAATTTTAATTTAAAATAAACTTGAAACCTCAATTGGATGATTACAAGAAACACTTGTACTATTTTGTGTCACAAGACATATGCTAATCTATTTTTTGGCCACAATTTTTGTGTTTTGACTCTAAATGATTTGAGATTTATAGAAAAGGTATTCATGGCTATTATACACCTTGCCTAATTTTTCTAGAATTTTTAAAAGTTGTTAACTATTTAAAAATAGATCCCAATTTAAGGTCACACTTGTCAATTTGGAAGTTTTTAGTACTCCCTCAGTCCCATTGAAAGCTTTCTAATTAGGTTTATTTACAATCTTTGTAGGAAGAATTTGAAAAGCTTTTAGTGGGATATAGGGAGTTCTATTTAGCATCCAACAAAACAAATTTTGAAGAGATGGTCTTCTTGTAGACTTGTAACTAATGGCCTAAGGATTTTTTTAAATAATTATTTTTATATGGTGTAGAAGTCCACAAAATAAGCCTCTTTATGCTTGGATTTTGAAACATGTAAAAAGTGAGTTTTGTGAGTGTTTTAGTGAATAGACATCTCCATAAACTGTTGTTGCAAATGGCCTACTTTTATTTTATTTTATTTAAAAAAATTCCTAATTTTTTCTAATTAAAACATCAAAGTATATATTTTCTTGAAATTTGACACTTTTCTAGTTTTCCTACTTAGAGAATTTTTCTATACATTTCCTTTGGTGGTTACCTTTTGTCTTAAAGGTATATATATCAGTCATATTTTTTAAGTTTTTCAAAAAAATTTAAATTTTTTTTTAAGTATTTCCGAAAAAATCATGAAAATGCAACAAATAGTAAAAATATTTCTTGCAATCACCCAATTGATATTTTTTAAAGTGTTGTATACCTTTGTTAGAAACCATTGACATTTAACAATACATCGTGTCTTTATGGATTTAAGAAATGAATGTCCGTATCAACCATTACAGTGAAGAATTTTTGGATGAACTTTGAAGATAATGAATGCTACATATAAAAGTGACTATATACTCATAGAATCAACTAGTCGAATTGGAACTCAAGTGAAGAAAAAAACATATTGGCAAAGATTATAGGAAGTAAGGTTAAAATTGCCTATTTTTGGAAAGAAAATAATTATATATATATATTATAAAAAATTCGTAGTATTATCTAAATTGTATGTGACAATCTCTTATTATATAGCCTACTTACTCTCTTAATTGAAAATTAACTCAAAGGAGAGAGACTTTGTAATCTACAATTCATTAGGTACTTACTTGTTTTTTTTTGTCTCTAGCCATAAATACATAAGAAGATAGTATAAGGCCAAAAAAAATGCAAGCTGAGACTTTTCATGTTAGAAATGAATGATAGGACTACCTAAACTTCATAGAATTTCGTCAATTACAAAAACAAATAAGCTTGAATTCTTCATATAGTGAATGACATTAAGGATTAAAATGTCTTAGTATTGGTTGGATCTTCTTGGCATTTGAAAGAAGATATAAGATTGTCTTTGCATGTATTTTGGTGAATAAACCAAAAAGTTTCCACAAAGTATCTAAAAATATAGGTAGTTCAAAATTCTCTCATATTCAAAGTGTAAAAAAAAAAAAAGTAAGAATCTAAATGACCCTTGTACTTTACTATCTAGTCAAAAGTCCATCAATTTTTTTCACAAAATCTCACCTATTGAATTCTATATGGTTTTGCCTTTTATATATGAGAGAAAATCAAATCTTAAACTCAAGAGGTTAGGTGTCCAAATTCAATCTACAAGGATGAAACAAGGGACTCAATAAAGGATAACAATGTTTACAAGCCCTCAAAACTTGGGAAGAATACATTACTTCACATAGTATCAATTTTAAAACTCTTCTTAAGTCCACAATAGGAAAACCTATACTAAAACTATTTCTTCACTTCCTTGAAGTGTGTATGATATTACTCTATATACTAAGCCATTTTCTCTAAATCAACAACAACTACCTCTAAACACTAAATAGAGCCCTCTGATTAAATAATATATGTAGTATTAACATCACTTGTCTAATTAAAGCATCACCACTTAGCTTGAAAAAATAGCTTAAAAAGAGACTAATGATAAAAAAAAGTTAAGTGATGTGTTAAGTAATTGTCTACCATTCAATTTAGTATTTCTTTTGCATGCTATTTGATAGGCTTGAAAAAACAATCTTGTTTTGGATTCTAGTTGCCTAATCACTCATATTGCAAATATTTAAAAAGGTTCTTAGAACATTCCTACTCCTCTTATAAAATGGATGATTTTTTGCCATTGGCTTGCAAAACTACTCCCACTAGGTTTGCAAAATGAATTGTAGTTGTAAGAGCCTACAAAAAATGAAGGATTTAAACTCCTTTGGCTACCCTCCAATTTACTTCTATTAGGGGTAGTCACTCCTTCACTCCTCTTGCATTCTATAAATAATAGAAATGTGGAGGTTCAATCGAGTTGGCTTTCAGATGGGTCTTGGCAAAGGAATATACTTGTTCTATGATTGCTTCACCATGTCCAATTATCTTCCTTTGAAGGTGAATGATGATTTTGAAGAAGAAATTACAAAACAAGTATATTTTGATTTGCTTGCTTTTCACCTCCTTATTCTTGGTGTTGTTGCTTTTGCAAGACTTTGGGTGTTCATCATGAACTTCACGACATGTGAATATAGTGCCATGATGGTGCATTGAAATGCAATCAAGTAAATTTGGTGCTAAGCCCTATACCAACTGAGTAAGGAGAAAATGGCACCTATATTGTCAAAATGCAGCCTTTGGTGTCAAAATAGCACTAAAACAGTCTGGCCCAACTTTTCTGATGTTGCACTATCCATTCTCCATTTTGGTTCTTTCCTTATGAAAAAAGGGTGTCACACCTCTTTCATGAATTTGGGCTCCCCGTTGGATCCTCTTTTATGTGATTCTTTTTATATCATTCTTCATAGAATTTTTGTGCATGTTTTGGTGCAGTGAAGAAGGTGTGAGGCTTCTATTGGGGAGCAGGTTCACGACTGCAATAAGGAGCCCCCAAATTAGGGTTGTTGCAACGTAATCTCCGACGTAATCACCGTGTTGATCACGAGCCCTAAATTCACCACTACTTTAGCAGAGGAAGTTCAGCGAAGTCACCAAGTTGACGATGAGAGCCCGACTGAAGTTACCGCCCGAGAGAGGGAAATCCCGCCTTGGCTGATCGATGAGGCGCCAGCTGCTGCTGCGGAGCTTCAGTTTGGTGTCGACTGACGACTGAGCTCACTCCCTTGCCTGATCGATCTCGGTAGGAAAAAAATCAACCTTCTCGAGTGCGCTGAGTTAGCGACTGAGGAATTCCGCATCTCGTCTCGCCCGCTCAGTTTTCCCCTTCGCCACTCTGGTTAGGGTTTTCCGCGGAGCTCGCTCCTCGCGTGTCGTGCGCGGTCCCGGCCTCGATTCGAAGGTCGCGCCTTCTATTTTAGGGTTGTTCTCGGTCGGTGTGGGGATTCGTTTCTGCGCTGCGGAGGCTGTGGAGGAGAAATTCAGTTTTGTAAGTGGTGGCCTGGCTTGGATTTGGCTGATTTGGCTACTGATCGTGAATCGAGAGACACGGGAGAGCGTGGGGAGTGTTGGAATTTCTGAGTGGGAAGGGACGGCTTCGGAAAGGAGCGACGATGAACGATCTCCGCTCTAGCTAGTTGTAGTGATAATTTCTTGCGTGGAGAGTGAAACGCGGAATAGATTTTTTGTCTTTTGTGTGAATCCCTGCGTCTCGTGTGTTCTTCATGCACGGATTTGACAAGCTGCTTATCTGAATGATTGCACCTCGGAATTAATTTGTGCGCGAGTGGTGACGGAGTAGGGGTTGTAACCGGCGTTTAGTTGTAGCGGTAGAGAGTTTGTGATGCATACCAGGTGCTCTTTCAACGTTTTCGAGCAGGCATTTTTTTGAGGGTGAAATTTGAGTCGAGTCGAGTTCTTGTGATAGGAATTGCTGTCAAACGTGAGGTTGTGGATTTTTACGGTCTGGAATAAATTTTAAGTTCCCTGTAGCTAACGTGCGGGAGCGACCGTGCACCTTGTCTGGGGAATTTGTTCTCGTAGGCATAGTTTGCGAGTTGTCTGAAAGCAAAGAACAGGAAGTTTGCAGAGGGGAGGGATTGCTCTCGGGTTTACTGTTTGTGTTTCGGCAGTCTGTTACGACGGTGGTAGATCTGGAAAGAGCTTGAATTGTGAATCTTCTGATTTTTGCAAAGCTTCTGCTAACGGCTTCTCATGGTTGCTTGGCTTGATGTCAGCGGGAAGACTCCTACTTCGGGGAGGTACTGGGGAAGTGCGCTTGATGGATGGACGAGTAGTTGTGCATCGCTTTTGTGGGAAGCTTTGGATACTATTTGATCTCTTTCCAGGTCTGGATTCCTTATTCCTTTTTGGCGGAATAAATTAGTACTGGGTCAATTGATTCTGCACTCGTGGCAATCTTGTGAGTGCCTTTCTGATGTAGGATGATGAAAACTACTTTCTTGTGCTTTACGCATAGAATTGTGTGGAAGATACCACTGACGGTTGGAATCAGAGCAGTCCACTTGATCATGGAATGCACTCGTACGTTGGTTTCCTTCTGTTTGTACGATTGTAATTTTTTTTTCCTTGACAGAGCATGTTTTGTATTTTCAGGCTTGACTTGAGAGGCCATAGTGAGTGAGCTCGACTGTGAGCAATAATGGAGGATAGAGTTCTCACATTTTCAAGTTAAAAAGTTGTGAAGCGGAATTTTGGAGGTGGGGTCGGAGCCGTTGAGCTTTTTTTTTCCCCTGTTCAATGGCTGGTTTTGAGGGCTATTGGGGGCCGATCACAGCGAGCACTGAGTGGTGTGAGAAGAACTATGAAGTCACGCCTATGGTGGCGGAGTTTTACAACACCATATCGAACATCCCGGGGATCCTTCTTGCATTGATAGGCCTGCATTACTCTATCAGTCAAAGATTTGAGCGGCGATTTAGTGTTCTTCACTTGTCCACGATCGCGTTGGGATTCGGCAGCATGCTTTTCCATGCTACTCTGAAACATGCGTAAGCGTCATATTCATCTTCGTAGAATGCGTTGATAGGTTGCCTTTTTTTTCCTGGTGTGTTGCAAGGTCTGTCGGCTTGACTCGAGACTCTCCTGCTGCCGTGATATTACATTTCATCGTTTGTTCTCTTAAGCGCTCATCTTAATTTTGGGGTGTGTTATGTCGCCGGATTGCAACCATGTCATTGTCAGGTTTTGACAGCCTTGTAATGCGAGTACAATTTGAGGTAATATGAAGTTCATAGCACGCAGTGGTTGTGCTGGAGCGGAGAATAAATCAAATTGATGGTTTACTGACTTGTGGTTATTGTGCTTGCATGGTTGCCTCGGAAGAGCAGTCAACAGCAGAGTGACGAGACTCCCATGGTGTGGGTGATGCTCCTGTACATCTATGTGCTGTATTCCCCAGATTGGCATTACCGGAGTACGATGCCGACTGTACTGTTTTTGTATGGAACCATCTTCGCTATTCTGCACTCGCAGTTCAGATTCGTGGTGGGGTTCCAGCTGCATTACGTGTTTCTGGCGTTGCTATGTCTGCCAAGGATGTACAAATATTACATCCACACAGCAGATCCTCTGGTGAGGAAATTGGTTCATCGGTATGTTTTGTTCCTGGTTATGGGTGCGATGTTCTGGCTCGCAGACCGGCACTTGTGCAATTGGATATCGAAGCTTCGGGTGAACCCTCAAGGGCATGCTTTATGGCATGTATTGATGGGTTTCAATTCGTATTTCGGGAACATGTTCTTGCTGTATTGCCGAGCCCAGCAGCGCGACTGGAACCCGAGGATAGAGTACTTGCTGGGAGTTCTGCCTTTTGTGAAGGTTCAGAAAAGCGATCCTGAAAGGAAGGCGCAATAGCAATTTGACATACCGACTAATGGGTGCTTTTCTTCGTCGCCAACCAGCTACAGTTCTTAAAAAGTCAATGTATGAAAGTCAACCTATGTAATGTATTGTTTTCGTAGGTACCTTTTCTTCGGATGGCAACATCCGGTGACATTGATAGCTACGAGCTATTCGATTCACATTCTGTAATTTAGAGCCGCCTGGTGGTTTTATAACACGAGGAAATGGCTATAGAGGAGGGCAAGATTGTGGTCATTCCTCAACTTTGGTTCTGAGTAGTCTGTTTGGTGCGGTGAGATATGTGTGCAGGACCGAGTGCATGTGCTCTTTGCTGTTTGAACGTCAACTTCCCTCCGGAGGGCAGCGTACTAGCTCGAGAGTTGACGAACATGAAAGTTGGAGGGTTAATTTCACATTAATGAAATAAGGTTGTCAGTGGATGTGCGTGTCACATTTGTAGGTGTTGACTTCCGTAAGGTGGATTTATATGATGTGCTTTACTTACCTTGAGTTATCATGCAGGGTATATAACTTTGTTGAGGAGCTGGTTCAACAACCTTGGAAAAGGATTTCCGATGCTTTTATGCACAGCCTTGAGTTCATCTCAGTTGGAGGTACCAAAAGCTAGAGGAAGAAGAGAGGTGCTATCAAGGCATATTGTCAGATTTATGAGTGTTTTTCTTTGTGTTGCCATCTATTGCGAAGGGTGAGTTCTCACATCTCCTGTCAAATGTTTTGTATCGTTTCCTTTTATGGTCCGTCGCGTTGATGTCACTTTGGGAATAGTTTGGTTGGTTATCTTTGTGTTTATCCTGTGGCTATGGGAGAGTTGCTAAGAATTGGTGGAGTTGATGAGTCATGCAATAATGATTGGGAAGAGTCGACCTTAACTGGGGTAGAGATAATAAATCTGTTAAGTGCATCGACATCAGTACGGAAAACATTATCTCGGCAAAATACAGACAATGTTTCGTTACAAGGCTCCTAGGGACCCACAGGCAAAAGAATCTCCATCATTGCTTCTCCAATGAATTATGTGTGGAAGAAAAAATAAATTTGGTAAAATTATCCTTGTAATTTTAGTTGTGCCAAAGGGGATATTTTTGGTCAAGCATTTATTGCCCAATTTTCATTCAAAAAACAATGGAGTGGACTTGATTGGTATATGATTGGAGTTGCTCTTAGGTTATAATAATATTATATCCAGTGATCCCAAAATTGGCTAAATTTCACTCATTTTCTACTTAATTTTTTCATGCCCTTTCTATAAAATTTTAAATTTTTTTCTAAAATGAACATTTGGCTAAAACTCCTGAATATGTTCTGATATCACTGATTATATCCTATAGAAGTTTCTATCACTTGTATTGATTCTTAACCTATTTATATCTTTGGTTAGAATTTTTTTTAAGTGGCTAATGAATATGAAGTAGTACTTGGTTGAATGTTATAGCCAATAAGTTGTGGATGAAAATAAAGTCGTCTTGTATTATTAGTCTTTTGGTGTTGATTGTTTTCTACAACATCTAATTTTGCAATTGTATAAGACATTATATAAATTGTCTAAGAATTTGATCCAACTACATTGATTCCTTTTAATGAAAACTCAATATAGAATTGAGACTTGTCTTTTGAGTAGATTGATTTTTTTCTTTAAAAATTGAAAATTGAGGGGACATGTAGAAAATCAATGGATCAAGGTATCATTTTGCCATTCCTTGTTAAGTTTTATATATAAATGAGAACCTCATCTCCATATATGTACTTTGCAACTTGTTAGAAATGCAATCAATATCACATATTGATTTGAAGGAAGAGTTTGTATTTTGTATTTATATTGAATTATGTATCTATTTTCATATTTGTGTTTTGTGTTTTGTATTTGATTTTTGGATTTGCATCTATATTTGTTTTGTTTATATGTATTTATTCCCAAGTATTGGATGGCCAAAATGAACAAGTGAGATCAAATTCAAATGATGGCCTTTTTTTTTGGGTAGAGAAGGGCATTGGAGGAAGGAATACATTATACATAGAGATAGTGTATTTCTAATCTTTAATTTACCAAGCATTTATTTTTGTTTGGAGAATAGTTGAATTTGGTTAGTTGACTATGAAATTATGAATTGATCAATGTCTATAAATTTTTGGTAGTGGATGGAGGCACTTATTAGGGGTTGTTACACCTTCTCCAAGAAAGAATCTCTATAAAGAATGAACAAATTTAGAGTGAAAAAAAAATCTTTTTCTTTAGAGAAAGTATCATATATTTTTTAGAAATGAGAAATTAGAAATGGAAATTGGAGAAGAATAGATTGAATTGATGATGGAAAATTTTCTTCATGCCCATTTTTAACCTTTGAAGGTTAATATAAAACTTTTCAATCTTGAAGAAAATAGATTTTTTATAGTTTAAGGAAAGAGAACCAACTCTCTATTTTTTGTAATTGAAAATAGAGAGAAGAAGGTATATTGATTCCTAATATTTTTATAGGAACCCAAAAAAACATTCTAATCAAATGTTTGAATAAAAAGTTATATTATTCAAAAAAATAAACTTAGCAATTTGGACATTTTTTATATAAATTCTTAATCACTTTTGGATGTGTGTATTTAATATAGTATATTCTAGAATTATCAAAGAAATCTTGTTTAGAGAGTAAGAATCTCTTTCTAAAAAGAATCACAACTTCGCAAACTTTATTAGGTAAGTTTGGAATAACAATGACATTTTCATTTGATTATGATTTTGGAATTTATGTTTTTAAAAATTCTTGAAATTCTTTCAACACAATTCAAATATTTATTTCTTAGTTTTCAACATTTATATCTTAATCCCTGAAGGACCAAGAGTCCCCTCGAGGGACTTTAAGAATTCGGGCAGGTACTTGTGACTTCAATTTTTAATGAGTTTTCTTGAAATTTTCACATAAGGTAGAAAAATTGATTAGCTTTGTGGGATTTTTTTTTTCAATTGGTGACCGGGAGCAAAAGTTATGCCATCTTAAACATAATTTTCATGTCGCCGGGTAGAAAAAAAAATTTACAAAAACTTCAAATTTTTTTTTTCTTTTAGATTTTATTTTTGTCTACAAATGAAGCTTTGATTCATTCCATTTGGATTAATAATGTGAAAGTTATGAACAATCTTGTTTTTCGAGCAATCTAAGCATCTTCTTGAAAAAATAACTTATAGGATTCATTTGTGAATGCAATTTTCACAATTTCCCAAAAAAAAATGTTGGACATGGTTGATTATGTTTGCTAGAACAATTTCACCATTGAGATTATTGTGTTTCAATTCCATCTATGAGATATTTGCAATTTAGTTTTTCTTTCAATCTTGGACCAACATCTATTTGACAATTTTTTAAAGAATGAAAAAAAAGTCTTTATTTTGTAAATTTTTTTTCCTAATCTCTTAGCTCAATTTCTCAATAGAAAAAAATTTAAATTCAAGGTCTGTAGTGCAAAAAATCACATAAATGGAGGACAAAGTCATTTGAAGCTGCAAACTAGAGTTTAAGAAAAGTTTGTTTTCCAACTTTGAATGCTCATATATTCCTATCCATACGGTCAAACTTCATGAAATTTTCACCACATGATCTTAGTTAAATAAAGTACAAGACCCTATGGTTAGATTCTAAAAATTTAGTTTTTTTGTTTTTCATGGATGAATGGAATAGAAATGGCAGTTTTGAGTGGTTTTGGGTTGAAAAACAGTCGTGGTCATTTAGGGATTAAACAAAAATTTCCCTTGTTGTACAAGATATAGTCATTCAAAAAATGACTAGTCTATAGTTTGTTTGTTTGACCTACTTGTATTGTAGGGTGGTTTAGGATGATTGCAAGAAACACTTGTCCTTTTTTTTGTCCCCTTGACCTCTACTAGGTAGTTTTTTGTTCATAACTTTAGCATCTTTTGCCCTATTGATTTGAAATTTGAAATGATGGTGTATACAAAAGTTTTATATGTTGCGTAATTTTTTTAATTCTTAAAAAATTAGTTTACTATTTTTAAAGTGCCCTTGATTGTCTGTCTACTTTAGCCATTTTGAAGGATTTTAGTCCTATTTTTTACTCAAAAATTCAAATTTGAAGTTACAAATTAGACAAGTTGGAGGTCTATTAACATTTCAAGAATTAATGATGAGTTTTTGTTAAAATAGTAAAATGTCTATTGTCCACATGGGGTTAAAGTAATCTTCCTTTACACAAATGCTACAGAGAGGGGAAGAAAATTTTAAAGGAATTTTTCGTTGCAATGTGAGCACAATTTTGCTTAGAAAAATGATTTTTTTGAAATGATTTTTTGATTTTTTTAATTATGAAAAATAAAAAAGTCCCCAAACCCTTTTTCTACTATTTTTTTGCTCCATGCTCCATGTAAAGTACTTTGTAGTAGTCTATAGTACTACATAATATTGCTTAGTACTGAATTGACAACCTAGATTTGTAGGTGCTTGAAATCAACGATTGGAATTTGTAGGCGTGTGTCAGACGTGTTGTATTGTCAAGATCGCATAGTATTACTAGTATCATGTCCGAAAACAGCATTTTTGAGCCAAAAATGTGAAGTGTTTCTTACAATCATCCTTTAGAGTAAGTTAGACCTCTTATTTTGTTTATGCAATTTGGCATCAATGTACCTAATAAGATGTAGTATTTAATGGTATAAAAGACTCAATGTTCAATAGAGTAAAAATTTTATTACAAAAGGCTCAAAGTCTATTGATCCTATGCTAAAAGATTTCTAAATATTTTTATAATATTTTACTATACTTTTATTTGGTTGAAGTTGAAGAAAAATGTTTTTATTTTCAATTTTGGCCAATACATTAAAATATGGCAATTCTTGACATTTTCACTTCAAAAAAGCCCCTAGTCCTTCTATATTTAAAAAAAAACTTTGTAGCTTTTAACTTGGTCAACCTTCATTGTTTTTGTATAATAAAGTAGACTTTTCAAAGAAATTGTATTTTCTCAAGTAATAATATGTATTCAAAATTTGGCTTATTTTTTATAATTAAAAACAATAGAATGAATTTTACATCATTCTTAAAAAATTATTTACTTTATGAAAATCATAGTATTTATGGAATTTTTGTAAAAAATGAAAATAATGGTGATAAATGTCATGGGATAATTGGTATTATACCTAGAGTTCATTCAGTGTATTTTGAACTTTCAAAATGTTATTTCAAAGTGTGACAAACATTGCAATTTTTTCTAATATTGAAAAAATTAAAATTCAAAAAAATTTAGATTATAAGAGCTACATTTTCTTGGTGAAGCCTAAAGACATTTCAAACCAAGAACTATGATTTTGTCTTTTCAAATTGCTCCTAGGACTTCTCTTATCCTTAAAAGATTAAATCTATTCAAGATTACACTTCTATGTAGAATTAAAATACTTGATATGATGTAAATAGTATATCATACCCTAATTATATTGTTGTCTTGGCAAATTTGGCACAAATCTAATTTTTCAATTGTTTCAAATTTTAAAAATTGTCGAAAGCAAACTTTCTATTCAAGGTTCTTTATAAATTCAAAAGAATATATTCTATGTTTATTGAATATTTCAATTTAACTAGATATTTGACAATCATGTGTTGAATTTAAGATATATTTTACTATTATTAGTAATTAGGATGGTAGGTGAAGTAGTCTATTGCAATTACATAAGATTTGTAGATGTTGTTACTTGCTATTGGAATTGGCATGCCTATCCAACATTATTGCATGTGGTAACATAAATGTGAAATTCAAAATGACACCTAAAATCATCTACATTAGCAATCCTTCAAACATTCTTTATGATTCAAATATCACATGATTTCAAAATATATTAGTGTGCCTTATGCCATTGCCACAACCAAAATAAAAGTAATTAATAGTAATTTTTAATCTTCTTACTATGTGTTGGAATGCCATGAAACAAAGCATGTACATCCTTCCTTGCCGAGGGTTTCTTGATGGTACCAAGCACGCAACAAGGGGATGCATGATTTATGAGATCTCAATGTGACAAACAATTAAAACAAACAAATTGTCTTAACCCCTAAAGGACTGAAGTCCCCTCGGGGGACACTTGGAATTTCGGGCAGGCTTTTGTGACCTGAATTTTTGCTATGATTTTTTGAAACCTTTTTAGAAGATAGGAAATCAGATTAGCTTTCCAAAAATATAATTTTTATTTCAATTGGTGCTTGGAAGCAAAAGTTATGCCATTCTAAGTCCAAAAAGCAGTTCGTCGGGCAGAAAAGAAAAAACACAAAAAAAATCATTTTTTTATTTTTTATTTTTTTATCTCAAAGATTATGTTTTGTTCTACATCTGAAGCTTTGATTCATTTTATTTGGACAAATAATGAGAAAGTTATGGACAATCTTGTATTTCGGGCAATCTAAGCACCTTCTTCAAAAAATAACTTATAGAATTCATTTTTGAATGCAATTTTTCAAATTTTTCAAATTTTCTTTTTTGATAGGGTTTAGGATGTTTGCAAAAATAAGCTCACCGTTGGGATCATGGTTTTCCAATTACATCTTAAAGTTATTAACAACTTAGTGTTTTGTTCAATCTTGGACCTACTTCTACTTAACAATTTTTTAATGAATGAAAATCAAGTAGTTATTTTTTGAAATTTTCCCCCTAATTCTCAACTCAAATTTTCAACATAAAAAATTTTAACTTCATGGTCCATAGTGCAAAAAAATTCAACAAATGGCAGTCAAAGTCATCTGAAATTGCAAGTCAGAGTTCAAAAAAACTTTTTTTTAAAACTTTGAATGCTAATTTCTTCCAATCTGTACGGTCAAACTTCATGAAATTTTTACCGCATGATCTCAAACAAGTAATTTACAAGATCCTACGGTTAGATTCTTAAAAAATTGTTTCTTTTTATTTTTTTGGGAGGAAGTAGCAAACATGGCAGTTTTGAGTGGTTTTCAAGCTAGAAAATGCCTCAGTCCTTTAGGGGTTAAGGTATAGATTTAGTCTACTATGTGCTCTATGCCATTGCTATAGCCAAAATCAAAGTGAAAGTAATTTTCTAAGTTTTTAGAACCAAAAATAACTAAAAAATTCACAACTTTTTCAATATAGATTAGAATGCCATGCACCAAAGCCTATGCACCCCTCCTTGCCAAGAGCTTTTTGATGGTACCATGAGTGCAACTAGGGGGCGCATAGTTCAAGAGGTCTCAATGTGACAAACAAACAAACAAAACAAACAAAGAGCCTATTATAAGGTATAGATTATGACCAATATATGATACAAATTCTAATAAAGAAAGATTTTGAAATTTTTTAATAGCAATTTAAAAGAAAATTGTTATTGATATCTAAAAATTGTACAATAACTATTAAATTAAACAAACAATTAAGTATCTTGAGACTTTGTCCTTATAACACTAACTAAATTTTTTAATAGGATACTCTTCAAATTTCCTCACATGTAGCCTCCATCAATACAAAGACTGTTCTCCATTGATCTGTAATCATTAAAATATTCTACAAATTTGCTAATTCTTCGCATCATTAACCCCTTAAGTTCTTTAACTATGTCTACTCCAAAATTGGTCAAAAACTGCCATTTTCTGTACCAATATCAATTTTTTTCTTAAAAACATTTTTTGAAATTGTAACCATAGGACCTTGTAGTAAATCAGATTTTGAACATGTGCAAAAAATTTCAGAGTTTTTCACCATGTAGATTGCATGATATATGCGTTTTAATGCTCAAAAATCTATTTTTTCACCTTGCGGAAAACAGGGCAGCCGCACTTCAAAAGGCAAAAATTATATGGAAAATTGTCCAAAACATTTGTGCCTCTTTGTATTCATTCTTGGGACCAAGTAAGGTACTTACCTAAAAAAATTCAAATTGTTTAGAATTGTACAACATATAGGAAAAAAATAGCAAGCAAAAAGATACAGCAAATGATTCAATATACAAAATTATTAAGAATTTATCTATGAAACTAAAAAATGCCAATCCCAATGGTTGCAATCTTGTAATAAACAATCGACATTCTATGATTTTTTGTTTTTTTAAATATTGAAAATTGAGTGAAATATAGGACTTCAAAGTTTATTTTAGAATAGAGAATCTATAATTACCCGCAAACCAAAAAACCTCATAACTTTTGACTCATTGATCAAAATGGAATGATTCAAAGCTTTTTTTACATATAAAAGTGATGAAAATCAATTTCAAATTTTTGTTTATGAAAAAAGTGATTTTTTCCAATCTACCCAAATTGCCTAGTTACAAAAAAAATAACATATTAGGCCATAACTTTTTACTCATATTTTCAAATGCACTAATTTTTAGTACACATCGAAGATATTCCTCATCCCCACCTTCTATTAAAATTTGGGCCCAAAATATGAAAATCTCCACTCACATGTACTTATCCGAAATCGCTATGTTGCCAAATTTTGCATATTGGTCCTTTAGGGGTTAACCAAAGTTTTTGATCCACCAAAGTAAGAAACAAAAATTAACCTCAAAATGCTTCAAAGGCCATGTAGTCGCTGATGAATGATTTTTTATATTTCTATAGAACTAAAAAATGCATTAACCAAGACATGTATCTAATTATATTTGACAAAGTTGTACATTGGTTAGAGGTCTTTTCTTTACAAGGTTAACCTTGATATAGGAGAGGGCTTTAAAACTGAGTAGGCATTTTCAACCGTCGACTAGGGGCTGTGAAATGGACACTTGAATTGGGGGAAAATGAATTGTGGATAAAAATGGACCTTGATAAGATTTGTTTTTACTTCTTCAATGGATGGTTTAAGAGCCACGCTAAGTTCATTTCTAACTAAGTGGCTAGGTGTTTACTAATCTAATTCAAAATAAGAATTTGTTTTTCAACTACCTTTTTATAAGTATCAAAAAAATTTGAAATAATTATTAATTCAAGCATTCATTTCAGATTTAAAAAGGGATGCTTTTAGAAACCATTTCTATTGCTTTATACATGTTGCAATGCTAGTTTTTGAATAAGCCTTGTTTTTTTTTCAAACTATGCTTAGATGGGTTTCCAAGGGCCTATGATCACAAATAGGGACCTAGACTAGATTGTGTTTGAAAATTCATAACTAATTCAATAATGCTTCAAAAGATATGAAATGACTTGTGTTAGATCCCTCATCTATTTTTCTTTGATTGAAAAATAAACTAAAAATATTTCCATCTCAAGAGATACATGAAAAAGGCACACCAACACTTAAATAATTGCTTTTTGAGCCTCTTATCTTAGATGGACCCCATATGACCACTTTTTAGAAACTTCAAACTTCAAACTTCATCCCTTTATATGCTCCTATTTTACAAGTATTTGTAATTGAAATTTTATTTTATTTTCTAATGATATAATTACTTGTCTTCTATAAGGTACAATGATTTTAGATTTTTTTAAGATAAATAAAAGTCATAGTGAATATTTGACTAAAAAGCAAAAATTTCACATCAATTAAAAAATATAACTTCAAAATGTGAAACTCTCTCCAAATATGTATATAATAGTTTAGGACATTATTGTACAAAATATTTGTTGTGTCATTCTAAAATTACAAAAACAATATTTTATGGTAATGAAAAAAATTCAAATTGCAATAAAATTTGAATTTTAGGAATGTTTCTAAAATTCATAAGCTTTATTTCATCATTAAAGTTCAAATTAAAAAAGATCACTTTTGTGAGTGAAATTCGCATCAAAACTGAAACTAAAAGATGCTAAAACACATTGCATAGTAATATATTAAAAGAAAAGCAAGTTGCGGTGAACAAAAAACATGGGCTAGATTTTGTTGATGACACATTTGTAAACACATATTTTGTGTTTACAAACATGCTGTCAACAAAATTTGGCCCACATTTTTTGTTCACTGCAATTTGCTTTTCTTCCAGTAATAAGTTTAGATCAAACATCTCCTTAGAAAAGAAGTGTAAAAAATACCCCAATGAGACAATATTCATCTCCAATTTCAAAATATATGTTTGAGCCCTCCTTCAAAATAATTGGATAAAAAATTATAATATAAATCCTTATAAAAGCCATTCATCAACTATATTTAGGTCGATTAAGTGTTTCAAGGTTGAACCTTAATGGATATTGTAAACCTTAAAGACATTTAAAAACTCAAATATCAATTTTCATATAGTTTTTGATTTCAAATGTTCATAAGTTAACTTAAAAGGTAGATTGTTGAAGGTATATTGGATTGTTTTATTTTTAAAAATTATTTAAATTATACTCAATAATTTTTTGGCACTTTTTTCCAATGTAATTTTTGCCTCATGATTTAGTGTATTTAAGACTCATCTGTACGTTAAAATATCAAAATTTGCTATAGATACTATGGTACAAAATCTTGAATAAAAAAATTATGAATGATTTTTTTTGAGATTAGATTTTTTGGTGTTTAAAATAGACTTTATAGAGTATTCAACTATTGAAAGAACAACCAAAAGATTACCATTGGATTTGGATTTGGCATTTTTTGTCACTTTTTAGGACACTATGTGTTACACAATGTCTTAAAAAGTGGTAGAAACTACCAAAAAAATTTAAAATTTAAATTTTCATTCCCCCCTTCTTGTAATTTTTAGAAACCAATTTAATTGACAAACGATTTGGGACAACTCATCCTGTATCCATTATCCATATCTATACCCATATTTGTATCTAATATCTAAATCTAAACCTATATTTGTATCTAATATTCACTATGTATTCATATATGGTGCTATATCCATATCCAGTATTCATTTTGGATCTGTATCCATATTTAGATTAAATCTCACAAGAATAACAACTTGTGATTTCTTAGGATATCAACGGTGATTTCAAAGAGAAGTATTTTTTCTTAAAAACAATCAATGGCTTGTAAATTTTTTGAGAAGGGGGTGCTAATTAATTAATGAGAGGTGTCCAACCACTGTTTAGGATATGTGGTAAGATTTCATATAACTTTGAAGTTTAACCCTTAACAATGCTCCAGACGTTTGGTGTTGC
This sequence comes from Thuidium tamariscinum, assembly GCA_947034885.2. Taxonomy (NCBI): domain Eukaryota; kingdom Viridiplantae; phylum Streptophyta; class Bryopsida; order Hypnales; family Thuidiaceae; genus Thuidium; species Thuidium tamariscinum. The sequence continues at coordinate 20,378,248 of OX344752.2, read as the reverse complement.
TTAATGACAAAGAATCTTTCCTTCCATAACAGAAATGCAACTTTTCATCGTCGATATTAGGGGTAGAAAGGGAAGATCTTCTACAGTACTTTGACTTCGAATACATATATTTGACTTTTTCAAAGTAAGTCATGTCACATGGTATTAAAATGTATGGTTTCCACCGGTCCATCCTTCAAGGGTTAATGAAAATCAAAATATGATGCCTTCGGCATTTAGAGTTCTATGTAGGGTCAAATACTGGCTAGCTTGCATGGATGACTGTGCTCCAAACTACCTGACCTGGCACATACCTTGTCAGCATTCCCGCGACAAGCAACGGGTACATCCTCCGACGTGGCGTCAGAAGCGTTTCCCGCCATTCCTTCCCGCGCGTCTCTATAAAATCCTTCCTCTTCACGATTTCCTTTCCCCTACCTGCACATCTCTCCTTCTCGCAGCTCACGATCTGATCGCAATCACCCCTTCGATTGCATCCGTTGAGCTCGGCCTCGATGACTTCTCTAACTTGCATTGCAATCCGACCATGTGCGCACTGAGAATCTGGTTTGAATGGGCTCCATTGAAAATAGTGGAGCTTTTGTTTTGCGCAGATCAATGTTGAGCTAAGGCGAGTGGAGTGACTTCATCATCGCTCAGGAAGGAAGAGATGGCGCCCGGGATGGTGAGCGTCGCAGTGGAGGTCAAGAAAGGAAGGGGGAGGTCAGCTAAAGGAATAGTATCCCCTGCGATTTCACAGAGCGCTCCAATTACTCCCAAATGCAGTCCCAAGGCGTCCACCTTCACGCCTCCCACACCTGTGTGTGTGTCCACTTCGGAACGAGTGAGGCCGCGACGTTTATTCAGCGAAGAGAACAGAGCGAACTCTCAATGTACTCCGAAGAAGTCTGTAGCTGATACTTCAGTTAGGTCGACTCCCAAGAAACCTGCAGCTACGACTCCAAGCTTGACTCCGAAGAAAGCGAAGGCGAAGGACAGGGGTTTTGGAGATGATGCTTTAGAGATTAGGAAGTCGCCTCGGATAACGCGTAGTGCAGCTCGGAGTTTGAGTGAAACTCCGAAGAGAGGTAGGGGACGACCTCGGAAGATTCTTGATCAAGTTCAGTTGAAGAAAGGAGGGCATAGAGGAAGCCGAACCTCAACGCGAAGAAGTGGTGGGGATTTGGTAGAAAGAGAAGGGCGGCGGTATGTGAAGAAGATTGTGTTTGAAGGCGTGGAGTATCGGGTTGGGGATGATGTGTATGTGCGGAGAGGGATGAAAGACAATGTAGAGAATGGCGATAGTGCAGAGCAATGGTCCGATTCTGATGTGGAAGTGGAAGATTGCGTGGTTTGTGGCCGGAGTGGTGAAGCGACGATGATTGAATGTGATGAGTGCCTGGGTGGGTTCCATTTACGTTGCGTGGATCCACCATTGGAGGAAGTTCCAGATGGTGACTGGATGTGTTCAACTTGTGCTGGCCTTGCAAGAGGCGAAAATGTAAGGCGGCATTTTTTTCTTGGTTTGTTGCTGAGGCCGTCTTTCTAGTTAGTCGAGGTTGCTGTAGAATTTTGTCCTCGCTACTTTCATTACATTAGACAAGAGATTGTTTTGTATATTTACAAGTTTTTGATCCATTTTCTCGTTGCCAGAGAGTGAATTGATGAAACTCATGTTTGCCTGGCATAGAGCTTTTACCTCACGCTAAAATTTGAACGTCCACTGTCAAAGCTAATAGCCGATTTCAAAACATATCTCTGTAGTTCAAAAATGTAGGGGATGATTTCTTCTGCTATTGGTACATATGGTTACCTCCTTAATGATTTCTGTTAATACTCCCATAGACATGGAAGCGGCCACATCTGACCATCTGGGCACTTAGGGGCTAAACCCTAATTTTGGTCTCATGGGAGTTTCATCTTTCCTGTACTAACTAGAGAAAGATTATAGGTGGAATGTCTGCCTCGTGAGAAGCGAAGACGCAGGACGGCTCGTGAAAGACTCCTGGCGGAAGAGCTGTGGGCGTCTCGTATTGAGAAGTATGTCCTTCTAGTATCACTATCCTCAATTGGGAATGTCGTTCTTGAGTATGCTGATTAGCCATCGCGTTTCTATATATTCTCGATGTTCAGCGCTATCTCAAGTTTTGAAGGAGCATGGTGCAATGTTTTGTCCGAGTTCCAGATCAAGACAGCATTCTCTTAAATGGATGTCAGTGGCAGCTAAGTAATACTGAATTTCTGCAGAATGTGGCGAGAAAAGGACGGCACATTGCATTTTCAAGGCCGATGGTGGGCCTTGCCTGAAGAGACGTCCGATGGACGGCAACAGTGGCACGGACGGAGGGAGCTTTTTCGGTCCAATCACGTTGATGAGAACGAGGTAACTCATATGGATTACAGATGTTTGCTGGGATTAACTGCCATTTGAGCAAGGATTTGTACCAAATATCCTAGTGACTTTTGACTGGATTTTCAGATGGATACAATACTTCGACACTGTTATGTCATGACACCGGATGAGTACACCAAATCTGGGCATGAAGGTGACGATGTGTTCATGTGCGGTCATGAGTATGACTTTCGGCACCAAACTTTCAAGCGCATTGCAGATGAATTTGATGACGTGAGTTATTTCATCTCTTGAACTGTCATTTCTTATGATTTTGGTGGTTTTGATCTGCTGTATGAATGACAGTCCCAACCCTCTTTGTGATGCCTACTGTTCGTTCTGCAATTTCAGGTGTCCGAATTGGATGACAGCGAGGATGAATGCTTCGATCCCGCCCGTAGGACAAAGCATCACGACTTGAGTGATGATGACGACGACGACCTTGATAGTGAATTTGATGACGAATTCAGTAAACCACGCAGCAGAAGCAAGGGAAAGTCAAGAAGTTGTCCTGTCACTCCAAAAGCAGCTGTAAGTAAAGTCTTTCGCACATCTCTCTCATCGTTATGCTCAAAATTCTTGAATTCTTTGAAAGAGGCTTCACATACTTCATTGTTGCGGGCTTCCTTAGAGTGTGTCCTTCGTTGAAATCATTGGGAACATGATCCTTTGAAGTACCAAGAAGCCCAAATCGGGCCTCATATTTTTTTATAGCAGTTCTGAGTAGGTCATAATTGAGCTTCCTTTTGGTCAATTTCATTTCTTTATAATGCATGCAGCGTTCTTTACTGATTCAGGGGACATTGAAATTGCCCCATAGGAACTAACTTTCTTACAATGTAATCAATCAAATTGGCAATTTCCAAACCATGAATCTTAGTCCTTCAGGGGACAAAAGATTGCCTGAAATCACTATAGCTGTTAGTATAGTGCGTAGGGGTGGTGTGTGTGCTGTCCCTTAAGGTCAGTTGGTGGATGGCATATAATTCGTATGTTAATGATCAGAATGTCCGGAAAGGTCACATCAGACGTATTGAAGGTGTTGGTGCAAAGCTAGTTCCTCGTGCTCGGAAGAGACCTTTAACTGATCTTGAGAAAGCGAAGGCTGCTCTTGGCTTATCTGCTGCCCCAGCCACATTGCCCTGCAGGGACAAGTATGCGATCTCTCCAAACTGTTTCTTATTTCAACAATGAATATCCAAGCTTGTCTAATAAGAGATCCTATAGCTTTCAGCTTGGCCCTATAACATCAGCAGCTCTCTTGGCTTTCAAACTTAAGAAGCAAATAACAATTTTGTGTGCAGGGAGAAAAGTGAGATTGAGGCATTTGTAAAGGATGCAGTAGCAGCAGGAGAGGACTGCTTGGGGCGCTGTCTCTACATCAGTGGCGTACCCGGCACTGGCAAGGTTAGTACTGGAGGGTTTAGTTTGAACTGTCACTCATTCTCGGCAAAGCGAAAAGAGGACGACTTCTGGAAGCTAACAATCGACATTGTCATGGCAGACTGCGACAGTGTTGGAGGTTATGAAGGGCCTAAGAACTAAAGTGGATAATGGCGAACTGCCGCCTTATCGGTTTGTGGAGATAAATGGCCTTCGTCTGCCTTCTCCCGAGCATGCTTACACTGTATGCCTCGATCTTTTCAGTCTTCTATGCTTGGTTGCCTGCGCAGCTGATTCATGTGTTCTACATTTCTCAATTTTTACAGTTCAGAATTAATACTTCATTATTCATGATCAGGAGCACCTTCAGTAAGACTTCGGCCTGTCTCCTCTGTCAATCTCATTTGGAAGAGCAGTTCTTGGGGTGTAACTGGAAATTCTACCTACATTATCCAGATATAGTCATATATCCATCAAATGATGTTGTCATGTGCATTGTCAGACACACGACTTAAAATGTTCCGCTCAGTACTTGCGGTTTAGGGACTCCATGATTAGATGTTCTCACAATCCCATGCCTGTGGGTTATGTATGATACGTGTGCAGGTGCTTCATGAAGCGTTGACTGGTCAACACTGTGGCTGGAGGCGAGCTCTACAATTTCTTGATGCACGATTCTCAAATGGCAAGCCCCTTCAGGGCCTGCATGCCCGCCCTTGCATTCTCTTGGTCGATGAGCTTGATCTTCTGGTCACGCGCAGTCAATCGGTACATGACTTTGACAACTTTTCTTGCACTGGACTTAATGATTTAGCAACCTCGTATTTCAGTTTTCCTTCTGGTGCTGTGTAGCTTATTTACATGCTTGCTTGCTTTGTAGGTTCTTTACAATCTCTTTGACTGGCCAAGCCGTGCCAACTCGCGCCTCATAGTAATCGGTAAGATCTCGCTCGGTTTCCGTCATTACTTTCCCCGGTGCCTATCAATTATTAACAGTTCCACTTATATGTAGCCAATCCGTCCAAAGTTTTTCTCGGTTTTGGATCAATTGTATGCTACATTTAAGCTAAGAGTAGTCTTAAGCTCTAATTCTCCTATGCTTAGTCTAATTCTGGCTTTCCTCTATCTTGGGTTTGTTTGAACTTTTTCTTTCACAGTTCTCTACTTTCTTTGGCTTAGCCTACCCCAACCGTGGGGTGTGAAGGACCATTAGGTAGTTAGAAGTTAACTAACTATTGCATGCCCGCACCGGGAACATAACAAATGAAAGGTCCCAATTTAGCTTTCGTCCGCTACTTGGATGGTACGCGTGGATTTTGCTCTTCACACCGTTGATATGGGCATAATTAGCTGACGTGGAGTGCAGACAGTCAGTAGTTGATTCCTGGTATCTAAAATTACTGCTTGGTTTGAGTGGGGCCTGTGGATTACGTCTTACCAACAAGGAGATAATTGTGTAATGATGTACTATTTGAATATTTAAAGAATGTACTTGCAACAGGTATTGCGAACACGATGGACTTGCCTGAGCGGATGCTGCCTCGAATCGCCAGTCGGCTAGGGCTCCATAGGATATCTTTCGGTCCTTACTCTCACACTCAACTTCAGCAGATATTAGCTACACGTTTGGAGGGGATTCCTGCTTTCGATAAGCAAGCTGTTGAGTTTGCATCTCGCAAGGTTGGTTATTATCCTCTTCTTACTTGCAGCACCGAACTCCAGCTTTTCTCTACCGAAGCATGTGTATCGAGGGTGTGGTTAATTTTAGCGAGGAAAAAGAAATGTCATTATTTATTTGTAGTGCTTGTACTCTGTGCTAAGATAGGCATCCAGTATCGCCGGGTATTTTACTAGCTCCTCACCTTTTTGTACATTCAGGTTGCAGCAGTATCGGGAGATGCCCGAAGAGCCTTGGAGCTCTGCAGAAGGGCAGCAGAGATCACTGAGCTTCGGATACACCCTCCGAGTACAAGTTTTATGACCACTGAACCGACTCCACCATCTGTTTCAGAATCTCTTCAAGGAGGTACCACAATACCGCAAACGGCTAGCCAACTGATTGGCATGAGTGACATTGAGGCAGCCATTGCAGAGATGTTTCAGGCGCCCCATATTCAGGTAGAAGATCATCGCACAGTGCATAAACCAGAAGGACAGAGATTTCGTGGTATTGAATGACCTATTTGATTGATCGTATAGTGAAGAACGTAATACAGATAGGGCTCAAATTCATATCACTGGAATCATTCAAGAACTATGCATTTGGGTAAAAATAAATCGAACAAAGGAAGTCCCCATTTTGTCCTGTCGAAAACACCGAAATAAGCATGATATCCATTTTGGGCATTTGTGGCGCTAAGTGGTTAATTCTCAGAGTCTCCTCTCTCGATACACTTGATCTGGAGGAAAGGATCAATTTGCAAGTGGCATAGATTGTGTGGATCGTGTGCACCCTGCCTTAGGAGTGCTACAGTAGTATTAAACAGGTCAAATTGCTAATGCCCAATTTATTCACATTGGCTATCGTTAATCTAGTTTTGAATTTTTTTCGCTCTTTGGTAATATGCAGTTTATGAAAAGATGCTCAAGATACTCCAAGATCTTTCTTGTAGCCATGGTGATCGAGCAACACAGAACTACTATGGTGGAAACCACATTTGAGAAGGTGAGCTAGTAGAATTGGTAGTCGTTATTGTGAATCCTCTCTATAAATTTGATCGTAATAGTTAATCCCTGCTTGCTGCCTTTGAAGGACTTTATGATTGCGTGGCCTTGTTGCAGGTTGTAGCTTCATTTACTCGCCTTTGTGTGACGCATAATGAGAGCTGTCCTGGTGAAGATTCAATTCTCACCCTCGGGTAAGACTTCTAGTTCTGTATTCTGTAGCGAGTAGAAATCCAAAGTTTACCGTATGCTCGACTTAGGGCTTTGTTAATAGAGGGACTCGGAAATTGCCACTTTTTGCGTTAGGCTCATCAAATTTTGATATGTTCTTGCTAACAAATGAGAGGGTTTCAACATCCCAAGAACTCGTTGTCTGGAAGTTGTGCGCAGTAGTTATGAAGATTAGAAGTTTTTTGTTGGTTGAGACGTAAAACTAAAACCCTGAAAAAGATGTTGAGGGGCAATGTGTTCCCTGCTCAAATGATTCACATTTGTTCAATTACCCTAAATCCTCCTAATCAATGCATCCCCTGTGTCCAAGGGTGACTATTTTAGTCAGAGGCAATTATGGGTGCCTTAAGAGCACATTTTCATGGGCCAGTCGTTGGAAAGAATCTCATCAGGCAATCCAAGTTTTCCTTGGGCGTTCTTCTTACCATTTCAATCACCTGTCGAAGATCAGAAGATGGAAACACTGAACAATCGTTTCTGACTATTCCTTTCAACAGGTGCAAACTGGGAGCTTCTAGACTACTGTTATGTGAGCCTGCCATACGCCATCGCCATCAGAAATTGCAACTTAACTTTCCCTGGTTGATCCCCTTTCCTGTCTTATTCAATACCGGATCTTGATTTCGTCATGCGATCAGTTCATTCTACCTGCTGTGACTCTGTTTGAGAAAAAGAGGTCTTTTTGCTTAACTCGGTTTTGATCTGTGCAGTGACGATGTACAATTTGCTCTCAAGGACGACAAGGAGCTAACATGGTTGGCGAAGTATCTATGAGATACTGATGGCCGAGTGTGCTGAATTGGCACTAGCCAGCATATTGTATAATCATTGGTTATTGGACAAGAGTTCATGTACCTTGAACATCGTTTTAGTCCCCGTCCTAAATGTAAATCAATTTTGACCTGGACTGTTTGGACGAAAAGGCCCAAATTGGGCCTCATGTATGTTCTGTAGTCCCCACATGGGATTGTCAGATTTTATTTATTGTCCCCAAACCAAAGGGGGAAGGAGACCTTGGATTGACAGAAGCCACATTTGCAGTGCATGTGAGGAAATTTGGGTAGGTCTTTACGTGGAAAGCTAGTGATTGCTAGAGCACGAGAGCAACTCCGGCAAATATGCTTTTGTCATTTCCGATAGCACATGCAATGTCCTTTACTGATTCTGGCTTCATAAAATTTGGCCGCATCTTAACCCTTGAAGGACGAGTCCTGGTGACCGTGAAATTATTCACTTTGATACCGTGGGAACCAATAGTTCTAAAAAATCCCAAAACACTCATTGGAAGCCAAAGCACTGTAGAAGGTCACCCTTTCCTCTCAATACTACAGTTGCATTTTCGTCCTACAAAGATTCTCTGTCATCCATTGAAATCCGAATCGATGTCCAAGGGTCAATGACACTTTTCTCTATGAATTGATAATTCAAGACCCACGAATCCTTGGTGCATTGGAGGCGAATATGTTGGATTCTGCCCGTTTGAAGCATCTCTATACATCGAGACTGTATACGTCATAATCTTTGAGAACTTCGATTGTATGCCTACCTGAAGATTGGATTTTGGTGACCAGGAGAAGCTGGGGACGTCGGTATGCATGAGTTGAATTTCTACCTTTGTCACACCACGTGTTCCGTGCTTTCTTTTTGCCAAATTTGAGGTCATACTGAGTTTCTTTTCATCTTTATGTACTTCCTTTGTCTAACCTTGTGTGGTGAATTCGGTTGTATCTCACTACTTAATTTTTCACAAGATGAGTGGAATTCACATCCCACGAATCCTTGGTCCTCCAGAGTTTAAGCGATTGTTCCTGGATGCGAGAATGTCCTCTTTATGTCAAGGCTTCTCTGCTCCAAAATCTTACGTGCATGCTAATCTGAGGATTGAATTCCGTGCATCAGTGCATATCGGTACGCTGTGCATGCGTTGAACGTCTTCCGTTAGCTGACACGACCTTGCTTAATTTGGGCTGCTCCTTAGAAACTCAAGTCTCAGAAATCTTCGTGGCTGCGACACCGAAACTCATGCCAAACTTCGAAGTGATTGAACAGCAAACTATCGTGCGTCTGCTTCCCCACATACAGAAGCCCCGCCTCCCTGAGACGCACTTCACAGCCCCTCCGCGACAACCGCGTGCAAAACTTCATATTGTGCGACACAAACAGCCGTCCATGCGGCACTGCCAAGCGCTTTCCCAGCACTTCGACGCTCTTCCAAACAGCCCCATCCGGCATGTGCAAGAAAACCGCACTTGCATAGACGAGATCAAACAACGGCCCTTGCAGTAGAATCTCTCCAGCTTTCAATAGATCCTTCCCGAGGAGCAACGATGGGCGTTTCCAGAGAAGCCCGTTGGCTGGAAGCTCGTACAAAAGCGCCGCTGCCAGGGAGAGTGCATCTTGTTCCAAGCAGAAGAACTGGGATGCGTGCAAGAACCGAATGAAATGCAGGCCGACGCGCAAGGTGCCGCACCCAATCTCGAGGACGCGGTGGTGCGGCTGGAGTGACACGGCTGAGGTAAGAAACTCGAATACGTCGCGGCCGCCAGACCAAGGCTCGCCGTAGTAGCTGTGGTGAGGCTCCACGAGAAGCGCGTGAGGACATGGCACTGGTATGCTGAAGCGACTGCCGTTCTCGTAATGCGAAATGCCATGAAACCTGCAATGCAACAAATGCGTCCTCATCTCCACACCCTAAGTGTCCCTGGTCGCGCAGGAACCAACTAAATATGTCGGCATTCACACTGGAAGGGCGAGTAGAAAAGTCCCTGGAAGAACTATTCAGATCGCATTCAAAGTTTCAATCTGAAAATTCGTGCTCAATTCCAAACCAAGTACTCTGAGCGAAAGCTTCTTGGAAAGCTACTGAGAGTGCCTTTCTGATGAGTCCTGGTATGCCTCCGACCGACAAGCAGTTCAGACTTCATTTCCTTGCTCATTTCTGAATGCACTCATGAAATTGGCAGCTTGTTGAAGTTCTATAAATAATACACGTCCAACAAGCCATAACCCGTCGTTCAGACTGTGGCAAGCGGTTGAGGCTGTAATTCTTAATGGGTAAATCAACAGTGCTTCTATCCTTGTCAAACCCTAATCTTTCCGTACCTGCGGATGTCGAAGAGCTGCTGCTGGCGAGGCCGAGGGTTGATCCCCTTGCGACGCATCATCCACGTGCCATCGCTTGCGCCAGTCAGAGCGGATGACAGCGGCAGCACTTGTTGCTGCAGCCACGCCACATCACTCGGACCAGTATGAATTATCCAATCCTCTGATTCTCTTGCGAATTCCTTCTTTGAGGGCTGGCATTGGCATGGCCGCCATGAAAGCTTGGGTAATGGCAACAGCAGTAATAGAATGAGCAAGAAGAGAGCGCTCACTACAGCTGCGAGAAGGTGTAACTTGGAAATGCAGCCGCCCTCGCCCCTGCCGACCCCACCCATTGCTGTGCCGGGACGTCCGAGCTCCAACTTCACTGCAGCTGGTGCGTGCCAAGCGCAACCATCACGCGCGCGCCAGCACGTGAAGCCGATCCCTCAAAAAAAAAAAACCCAACCCTAAAACCCTGAAGGACCTTGGATTTGCTAAAATACACTGAAAATGGCAAGATTTGTTATAACCCTTTAGAGCATCCCCATGCCTGCACGCCAAAGGGCTGAAAAATGATAATGCAGCGTGTTTGCCCTGTGAAATTGTCCCATGCCAGGCACTCTAAACAAAAAATATAGTCAGCAAACATTTCAAAGTAACAATGACAGTGAACTTTTGTGTTTGTTCCTTGTGGCTCACTATATCTTAATTTTCACAATTCTGGCACACTCTTAGGGAATGTTCCATCATTCGGAGCTCGGAGGCCCAACACTTGGCTTGGCATCTTTCACTTGGCTTCATAAAAGTAGTTCTTTGGCTTGGGAGACGTATTTAGTGAATGAATTAAGAGTATAGGCATGGGGCATGAAGCACCTTCATTAGCCATCAGCCCATGTCAAACCCCATTTGGCGCCCCTACTTGAAGGGTTTGGCATCGGGATGCTCTTAGAACGTTGAAATATAGAAATACAAATGGAGGTTCTGTTGTAGGAGAAATGAAGTGTAGTTGGGGAAAGGTGGTCTGCAATGCAACATTTCCATCAACAAATCAATGAAACCCTATATTATTTACACTTATTAAAATTACAAAAAATTAAAAATTTGGTAACCACAACAATAGGAAAGTTTTGAAGACTATGAGCTGAAGTTGAACTAAACCCTATATCTATAAAAGGTACTACCCCACCATGGGCAAAATGAAAGCAAACCCATGATAAAATTATAGTGGAGGTATACATTTCAGATCTTGAATATACACCACCATTATAATGTAGACAAATAAGCAAATAGGGGGCACCAATGGTGCCAAATGTTCCCATAACTATGAACTTTTAGTGAAGTTGCCAATCAAGGTCGATCAAGAAGATGCCGATGTGTGTAGAGGTGTACATGGAGTCCAGTGCACTCAAATACAATTGCTTTAAAATAAGCTTGGGAAATGTGACCTGTAATCGATTGATAGAACACGCTTGGAGGGTACATGCTTATTTTAACATTTGGATTGAATATAATATAGGCAAAAAATTGTACTAATTGGGACTTTATGGTATGAGGAAAGTGTTGACTCTACTGGCGGGAGAATTACAATTAGACAAATTATAATTTGGTGGCATTTTAGTGCAATTACATTGACTCTACTTTTGCAATTAACAATTTCCGAAGTTAAAGTTAGGATGCTTAAGATTCACTGCAAATGGATGTGCTAAATCAACCAAATTTTGAAGCCAAGAGTCAAGGGGAGGACACTCCCCATGTTTGGAGAAACCATATGCGGAAAAAGTAATACAAGTAATACACTTTAAAATTGAACTTTTTTTTCCAAAAAAAATTATGAATAGATTGTGCTACTTTAAAAGTTTATGTTTTGAATTATTGATTTTTTTTTATGATAATAGTAATTAGTTATAAATTTTTTTTTAAAAATGATACATTGTAAAGCTGAAAATAACTTTCACACCCCTATATTACCTAAGAAAAAAAATTTGAAAAAAAAAAAAATTATATATAATAGCTTTCTATTGAAAGTTTATTTTGAGTTGAATATTGATGCAATAGTCATCATCATGTGATCTCTATAAATATTTTAGTTGAAAAATATGTCATTTTAGTTCATTTTTCAACCCTTTCTAGACAACACATCTTATGTTATTTGGAATTGAAATTTTTGGCAATAGAAACCTTTAGTCATTGTCAAACAAAGTTCAAAATTGTAGGATGAAATTATAGTTCATTTCAAAGTATTACCTAGTCAAAGTTTTCTTCCGCCGCACGTGGGTTCCCCAAACATACAACGAGTGTCCTCCCCTTGCCGAGAATATAGTGCTTTATAATGATCAAGATATATGCTACTGGAAGATGGATACCCTTACAAGTAGAGATTGGTTCATAGATTACTCCTAAGGCTATTGAGAGAGGTCCTTGAAATATCCCTAAGTGCCATGCTAACAGAATCATACTAAAGCACCAAAAACTACTCATGAGACACGACAATTGCCCAATACACACACTTCCATTGAGGATGTACACTGAGCAGATCTACATGCCCTCTTCCCATGAATTATATTGGCTAGCACCCTTCGCTTGAATTTGGCAATGTATAAAATAATGAACACTCACACTTCCGATCAATCATGTTGCAAACATTACTTTTGGTTGCATTGTCCACCTTGGAAGCCACATCAGCCTTGCTTAGACTTTCTTATGTACATAATTTTCTTTTGATGGCAACCTGATCGTACTGCCTAGACATGGTTCTACACTCGTGCCATTATGCTCGGGGATGAAAGTCAATGTGGCTTTGCTGCTCAAGAGGTCCTTAGTAGGCTATTCGATGAATCCAAAAACTTTCGAATGATGGGTTTGCTTCCATTTTGTCTATAATGGAGTAGTTTACCTTGCCTCCTAGATTATAGACTTGACAAAAATGATAAGAGAAAAGGTACCAAATTTAGTATGAATTTGAAATATAAGTACCAATGTCAGATCTCATAGATCATGGTCTAAGCCTATAAGCCTCAAGACCATTGTCCAAACATGTTGAGTCCAAAAATAATATATGTTACCAACTACTCCCTTTGTCCCACTGAAAGCTTCTCAAATTCTTCCTGCAATGACTATAAATCAACCTAATTAGGAATCTTTTAGTGGAATAGAGGGAGTAATCATTGGTAATCAATCCCAATATGTTGTGCAACTACCCGTCTCTGAATCCACACAAAAAGTATTGTAATTCAACGGTGTCCTTGTTTCAAATGCAGTACTTCATAAGTCCTCCTTTCAAAAGGAATTAACCTTCCTACTAATACTAGAAAACCCTAAGTGCTATCCACCTTTCAAAGTCATTCTACCCAAGTGGATGATTTGGAATCATATTTATTTACAAATTGGGCAATGCTTGCACTTCTCCAAACAAAAGTTGTAAGGAAAAACTTACAAGGTTATATAAATAATTATTCATACGACAAGGTGCTCAGCTTCAATGGAATGGTTATACACCTCCATAAATGCTAAAGTAGATCAATTATAAAACAAGTACTTTCATGCTATTTCGCACATCCATTCACTACAAGAGAAAGGGGTGTTTTAAGTAGTGTCCTAGACATCACATCTTTTAAGTAATGTCTTTTAAGTAAGGTTTTAAGTAAAATTTTACTAAAAAGACTGTCTTTTTAGTAAAATTTTACTTAAAACCTTACTTAAAAGACATTACTTAAAAGATGTGATGTCTAGGACACTACTTAAAACACCCCTTTCTCTTGTAGTGATTGCAAGAGACAGCAACAAATAGTACCAAGTTATCAAGCAAAAGGTGCATTATAAAAATGAGCTATTTGAAACAAATACAAGGCAAATAGAAATTAATGTACTCTTGGATAATATGTGATGTCGGCAAGGTATGAGAACTACAACAATGTCCCTTTCAAAGCAAAGTTGGCATGAATTGCTTATCCATGAACTACATGCATGTTTTGCTAGGAAGAATAAAAGTAGTGGAGTGCAATATTAGCAATCTATATTGAAAATCATGGTGACTACACCAATCTTTGTAGAAGATTATCTTATTAGAATATACAATCTATTTGGGTGATTGCAAGAAACTTTTGTACTATTTTGCATCACAAAGTGTGCTTATCTATTTTTTCGCTATAACTTTTGTTTTTTGGCTCTAAATGACTCAAGATTTGTAGAGAAGATACTCATGCCTAATTTTTTTGTAATTTTAAAAATAGTTAACTATCCCAAAATAGACCCCGATTTAATGTCACACTTGCCAATTTGAAGGTTATTATGGGTTTTGTCAACTATCCTATTTGAATAAATTCTAACAAAAGATGACTTGAAGCAAAGAAAATCTACACTATTCAATCTATAAAATGGAAAGCTTGTACTATTGCTATACAGATACTCATACAATTATTGAAGCATGCAAGTCCCGGGGAGGACACTTCTTGTGTATTTGGGGACCCACGTGCGGCGGTGGGGTATTTTTAGGGGGGCTATCAATTACTTGTAATCATTACTTGGAAACATTAAAAGAGCCCCTAATTTACTATAAAGCGGAAAAATCAGCCATATTATCATCCCTATTTTATTTTAAAAACACTTTACCTTTTTAATGTCCCCTGTTTTATATATAAATTTCTTATAAATTTTACCCAAGATTATTTAAATGTATCCTATCTTCCGTCGCACATAGGTTATTAAAAAACGGGAAGTGTCCTCCCCTAGATGCAAGTGCTTGAAACATGTACACCAAAAATGTACGAAGCAAGTCCTAACTCACTGCAAAGCCCACAATTGTTTGCAATGTACAAACAAGGAGATGTCCTAATTAAGTAAGATCTAATCTACTACAAAGTATGCAGTTGTTTGCAATGTGCTGATAACGAGCTATGTTGAGCAACACTTAATGTTGAAACACCTGACTTTTGACCACAAAGTTGGAGGTTAAATTCCATTGCCTTGCATGCTCCCATTTAGCAACTTCATATGAATAAATGTTTTAATTTTCATTTGTCAGAGATCGGTAGTATAATTGAATGTTTTTGTTATTATTTGTTAGAAAGTAGGTAGGATAAATGATAGAACCTACAATAAGTTCCCAAACTTTATCAAGACTTTTTCTAGAATTGAGTATGGGTGACAAATTTTTCATAGGATTTTTACCAACTTGTCTCAATTGAAGACATTGTATGAATCCCCCATGTAATACATCTAGATATAGCTTGGGAGACACTCTAGAGGCAATTCAAGCGACATAGTCTCATTTCCATTTAGTCTCTCAAGTCCTTAATGGAAAAGGCAAAAAGTATCAAATGAAAAAGTTTCAACATTGTATGCTACAATGGCTAATGTTCATATGCATCCTTGACCACTTGTCCATCAATAGTAAATGCATGAATGATGATGGCAATGATAGCATGAGAACATTTCAAGGCATACACAATAGATGTTATCAAATTCAAGCCAAACCAAAAGGAAACTATTGGTCTTGTATTGTACAAGGCTTGAAAATGCATAGAGATTTTGTTCAAAATATTATTTGAAGTAATCTAAACTTCTATAAGTTCCCTTAGCAAAGAGTAAAATTAAACATAGGACCATCACAAATAAGTACATAAACTGAAGCAATTCTTGTATGACCCTTATAGGCTACCATGAGAGGAAAACTTTATGATAAGACATGTAACTTGTCACTAGTAATAACTTATTGTTGGAAATTGATTCTCAATTACACACAATGAAGAGGGGTTTTAAAGAAGCCCATACTACTTAACTAATATTTCACACTACATAATTATCTACTTTAGTTCTACATCAATAATTATTGAAGTGTGTAGGAATATACCTAATTAGTCAATAGCTAAAAGATTATCCTTTACCACCCCATAGTTTTACACAAGCGAAGCATCAAAAGATGAAAGCTTCCGCAAGATGTTGAAGTTCGATCAAGGTTCGCCGATCTAAGGTAGGTACACCCAAAAGCGCCCTGTTCCTAAAAGCGCCATCTACAGTGGACATACATTTCCAAAATCAGTCATGTTCGCAGACTGTAGATGGCGGTTTCAGAAACAGACTTTGACTGTTAATAACTTTTGCATACAGTGTCCAAATCCTGCGTTCTTTGGTGCGTTGGAACATGCTTTCACTTGGCCACAAGATTGCATAAAAATCTGAACTAGCTAATAACAGGAACTAGGCACAGTATGAAAAACTGGCGCTTTTGGGTGTACCTACCTCCCGGGGTGGCAACTCCCTTATAATATGTAGGGGGGACCGATTTATTATAAGCTCTTTCATTTTTATAATAAATTATTATAATTTATTATAATGATGAAAGACCTTATAATAAAGCTTTTACTATGCAATTTTTTCTTAGAAGAGTTTTTAGAAGTAATAAATTTTAATAATTTCAAAAAAAAGCTAGGGGGTCTGAACTCTCCCCCCTATTTGAGAAATTCTTTGTATTATAAGTTCTTAAAGTAACTTTTGAGTACCTAAAACTTTTATGATTGATATAAAAATCATACCCTTCAATTCTTCACAATGTCTTCTTTCCAATTACGTTCTTAAAATCTACATAATAAAACAATATGATCCCTACTTATACATTAGAAAAGTTAAGAAAGCATCAGAATCATCATTGTGAGTTGCCACCCCGGGACCTACCTTAAGCCCAACAACTATAGAACATTGTCAATACGCATTCCAGCACTAAATTCAACCAACCACTTGAAAACCAGCAGCAACACACGGAATTCAATCCTCAAACTGAAAAGTTGAAGCACCTCGAGATCGTCATACATCAATAAGCAATCACAGCAAAACAGTTCCAGAGTCTTCAACTTGTAGAGGTGACCGCACCGTTCCTCTCCACAATCGGGTCATACGGATGCTCCACTGAATCAATCCACTTGAGCACCGGGATCCCTTCGAAACTAGCAGCATCAAATTAAACCTCGCTTTATATACGAAATCCATCACCACCCACACCACTCCAAAGTCCATTCTAAACAGCGAATCCAACCCCCCGATCACAATCCCGTGCTTCGATGCCATCAACACCGCTGCTAGCAGTCCCAGTGAGCGTGACAGCGAGGTACAATCGTCCCCGCGTTTCTGATTCTCGCCATTCCTCACTCTCCAGCCTTTGGGTGTGTGCTGCCTTCGGGCGTTATTTTTCAGTAAAGATTCACCCTAGACGGGTTTCAATCAAACTTCTGATTCTCGCCAAACTTCGTACTCCGTTTCAGCACTTCTCTTCCGTAGTTTCCCTCCTCCTGTGGACCAGTACGAGTATGGCTTGCAGTAGTGCAGCGAAGATGGCGAATCCAATTATGTGAGCAAGGACGGGAAGAAGACCATAAAGGAAGAATGACTTGGGGTCCGACCAGCCAGCGGTGGCGAGGATGATGGCTTCGAGGATGCCGCCGATGCTGACGAAGAGGGAGGAGAGGAGGAGGAAGGCCAGGGCTGATCAGAGTCCTCTTATGCAAATGCGGAGAGGGGTGTGGATGGAGAAGGAGAATACGCTGACTTTGGGGGCCATGGAGAGGTCGTCATCGGTGGGGGTGGAATTGTTCAGGTAGGTCCTGATGGCGGATGAAATGTCAAATTCCCCGAAAAGTGTCATTACGAAAAAGAAGAAATAGGTTGTCCATGGGTTCAATATTGACATAAAAATGGTGCCTGGTAGGCCGGTAGTCTGCAGAATCGGGGACCCAAAGAGTTTTAGTTACAAACGACAGGCCAATTCTCGAATTGAGGCATGGAAAAGAAATTCCGAAACTCTTCAAGAACTGAAACATGAAAAAGTTCTCGAAGTCTTCAAGAATCGAAGCATAGACAAAATTGCCGAACTCTTCAAGAGTATGGACACGTTCCTGAACTCTTCAATAATTGAAACATAAATGTGTTCCTAAACTCTTCCAAAATTGAAGCACTGAAAAGTTTCCAGACTTTTCAAGAATTGAAGAATGGAAAAGTCTCCGATTTCAAAAACTGAAGCGCTAACAAGTTCCTGAATTCTTGGAGGGTAGACACGATCCCGACTTCTCTACTAATTTCGAAAGTGGGAGGAGAGAGGGGTCGGGGACTGGCGATACCTGCGTATTGTTGATTGGATCCTTTGAAAGGAACAAAGGTACCACCAACACGGGGATGATCCACATCGGGAGGCAGTAGACGAGGACGACTGTCAGAAACACATGGTAGTTCATGTGCAATATTGCCACTGATTGCTTGAAAATGGATGCCGTGCTCCGTCTCTCCATCTCCTCCGGGCACATCTCCATAGCTCAAAATTGATCAGGTCTTCTGCGAGACTGCACGATTAGCTTGATGTGTGCTCAACGCAAACTTGTGAAATGATCAAAGAATTTCAAAGAAAGACATAATCGGTGTCAGTTTTCCACCGACAAACCTTCACTTGTGAGGACAGGGACTACTCGACTACAGTAGATAAATATCGACTCTGAAGCAACTATGGATATGAGTGACGAGAAAATTATGTCCATCACGAACCAAGGAGAGCTGACAGCGGAAATCAGTGAGCATTTGCTGACCAGGAGAGTATTTTAATCCCTGGGAGAAGGGGAAATGCACTTTCAAAGCTTTCAGTTGAGCAGACGAATCATTGACGTGAGATCTTCATTTCTGATTGGCTGGATTCTAGATGAATGATCTTTACTATCTCTATCCACAGGAAGAGAGAGAGATCTCACGTCAATAATTATAAGTTTCAAAAGTTATTAAGGTAAATGAAATTTTTGTTGTGTTCGAAAGGAATGGTGACATGTTAGGGTCATTATTTGTAAGAATTCAGCTTTCTATGTCTAGAAGAATAGTGATGTGTGGATACAATGCTACACACTGGTTTTAAGAACCTCACCCTAGTGTCACTCAAAAGAATAAGAATAAGTCTAGCCTTGAGGCCAACGCGCATCAAAAGTCCGTTGGGAAGGTCTACTAACTACACCAAAAGCACACGGCTAACAATCCTTACCCTTGGTGCCTCCCTTCACACGCGGACTCTGACACACGTCACTCAAAGTAATAATGGTGAACCTAATTCTGTCTCTAAGTCTTAGTTCCAAGAACCAACGCAAATTGTTTGGTGGATAACAAGCCGAACCTGAGCGCAGAAATGCTCATGAAATTCCTGAAGAGAATTCAATGCACTCACACGATGCGTAAATCCATCAATCTGCGTCAGGAAAGAGTTTTTTCCGTCGCAGGGTGCTACCAACTTCTTATCAAGATCCACGCTGAAACAGCTTCCAAACCAGTTGAAAATGCTTCCTCAACCTCTTTCGACAATTGCGTTCACATGCACAGAAAAAGTCGGACGAAACCGGACTTGAGACTCCTACTCCCGTCGTTTCAGAGAAGACCTCTCTCGCAGCAAAGCTTTGTAAAGCCCTTGCCCCAGCATGACGTTCAAGACGTTAAGACTTACCATGCCTGTAAGGGCCAGAGGCCATTCAAACCCACGAGGAAACTTGGAAGCATCCCAAAGAAGCTTGGCCGTTATCCAAATATGACAAAAGTACGGGTAATGAAAAACGCGATCCAGTTGACGAAACTGAACCAACTGCTCTTGGATTCCGTCGTGGAAAAGAGCTTCCCCACTTTGCGCAAGTGCAGAAATATAGAAAGGACCTGGTGCAGACAAATCCAAGAATCAGCTCTAGCGTTTACAAAAAGTGCGAGGTTGAACTCTGACAAGCAGCAGCAAAGCAATTCAGGCATTCAAGTCCGGCTAGTTCGCATCACAGAGGATCTGGAGGAAACCCAGTACGCTACAGGGGTTCTTCCTCCAGACCCTCATGTTTTGAAGACCCCGCAACCCATCCCGACCTCAGAATGCTCTTCAAGACATTCGTTTTATAGTTTCTTTTGAAACAAATGAAACAGAATTTCATTGCGTCAAGTAGAATACAAGCCCACTAGCCACAAGAGGCCTGGCGGGAGACGACCGGATCAATCCAAACCTCTTCAAAACATTCTCAAATCACAGAGCTTACGAGGCAGAGAAAGTAGAGTTTGGGACAGCGAAGAGGGATTCAGGTCCAAGAAAATACGAAAAAAAGAGGTCCCACAATGATTGATCTTTGGTTTTTATGAAAAAGAGAGGTCCCACAATGATTGATCTTCAGTTTTTATGAATAAGGTAAACTACCCCATTCCATTACAGAATAAATGGGAGCAGACCCATTGCGGGTCCGATTGTAGTGATGGTGTACATTCAAGTTCTTACACTAGATTGATTTAGACTACTTTTGTCCCTATACTCCGAAATGCAAACATCTCTTAGCATAAGAGGATTTCTGGTCCCAAGAAGACTGTTTTAGGGGTGTTCCCAGAAACTGTTCCCATTGCTGCAGACCAGCCCCCTGCTGGTCTGAATTTTTGAATTTTGAAAAAAAAAATTTTAAATTTTTTTTAAAGAAAATTTCAAAATGTTTAAAAAAGAAAGAAAATAATTAAAAAAAAAAAAAATTTCCAAGAAAAAATTTCTAAAATATTAAATAATTAATTAATTAATTAGTATTTTTTGACGTGGCAGTCATTGGACCACATTAGCATTGCGTTCCCAGAGTTTCCAATGTGTTCCCAACGTTTGGAAACTCGCATACTTGTAAACTAGCTGAAATCCTCTTATGCTTTGTATTTTGCACATGAGAGAATAAGAAGTTGATGCACAAGTCTTGCTGAAAAATAGGAGTGAAACAACGAGTTGCTTTGAATTTCTAAAAAGGAAGTAAACCTACTAAACTATGTAGAAAACCCTATTTACTTCTAATCCTCACAATTACAAGCTTATATTAAATATATCTATTAATTTGCATAAATGAGACTCTATAGTTTCTCTAAAAAACATTAAGTATATATTAATAATTCTATACATAGGTATCAATAACACCTTCTATTACTCTAATGTAGATGGGTAATACCTACAAGGAGTGCCCTTCCAAACATCCAAATATACATGGCTATTGCCTATACTATTGTTTAGACTACTCTTTGTAGTTTAAAGTAGAAAAAAAATTTCTCTTAAGAAATAAAAATAATTTTAGGTGCATCATTGAGAAATTTGCACTCCACTTCTTTCTTTCATCCCTAAAATACCAAATATTCAATCTAACAATAGACGAACTCAAATATGTTTCCAATACAAATGAAATTTGTCTTTTCATCCATTGATTTTTTTTTCTTAGTTCTTGTATTAATTCTTTAACATTTGCATAATAAGGATTCAAAAATATTTAAAAAAAATGTTTGACCTCTCTATATAACCATCCAATTCAAAAAGATGCACATGTAACAAATAGCTTGATTGAATAAGTAAAACAAAAATGTTCAATGTGTATTCATCTTTTGAAAAAAGTCCAATCTCTGGTTTCCAACCCTACAGAAAAAAATTGGTTCATGGAATGGATATAATTGTATTGTGTGCGAGTGATCCATGCAGTTTTTTTTCAAAAATTGACATTAAAAAGACTCTTCAATATTATCAAAATTTTCAAAATCTAAACCAGTGTTTCGTCCCGAAGGTGTTAAGAACCACACAGTTACATTTCGGATGAAAGGAAAACATTTTGAAGAGCACTCACTTATTGGTCATCAATTTGCTTTGGCCCCATGATAAGCAACTCTACGAGTGGGAATTATACATCCCATACCACAACTTGGCAAGATGATTTGCAATCAACCTTCATGCTAAGAAATACAATAATAACTAGGTCATGGGAACTCATGAATGTACACATGGTTTCAAGAATTTATACATTTCATTCATCATCTAGATAAAAGATAAATGCATGTAACTTTGGGAAGTTTTTGATGAACATGAAAAACTCTTTCATGTGTTGGGAACTCAGAAAAAAACAAATTGCCCATGGTTCAGCTATTGTCTAACAACTCTTCTCAAAAATGTAGTGTGACCTGATTTCACTTCTCCACGGTTCTGGGCCGATGGTTTCGACATCACATCATCCGCAAGCCCCTTGAAATCTTCTTCACAACGCAACGCAGCCTTACAAAACGGTAGACATGCTCAAATTCGCCACAGGGGATCAGTGATACAAAGTTATGGAATCACCTGGAGAAGGTAGTGCTAATCCTCCAAAATCGTGTCCAAGTAAGTGTTACTCTCTCCCTACCTAGACCGTGGACACTCCCCATATCGTTATCGAAGGCAAACGACAACCGTGATTTCAGTCCACCTGGAGGCTTGGACTCCAAATGTCTGTTAAAAGTCGGAGGTCGTTCAAGGGATAAATTCCCGATGGATGCCATACCAAACGGCTGCAGTCACAGTGGCCCTCGTGAAGGTGATGCTGACTACAGTCGTCGCACCGTGGAGATCAGGGGTGGCCAAACTCACGAGCACCTGGGACACAAATCCTTCGGTGCAAGAATGACATAGTGCGAACTCTGTTCGACCACCTTCTCGATTCTTCGAACCTCGATCTCCAGGGAAGATCGTCCTTAATGGTGAGAGTGACCCGCTGACGGTTAGCTAACTTGAGTTTGAAACTAGCGACACGGTGGCCAACACCGAAGGGCCCCCCTCTTAGATCTGGTTGCAGATGCCAGCCATCTCCGCTTCGTTTCCCCAGGAGTAACCTATCCGAATGAGCACTCACTCACGGCACTGAGCAATCCCTAGTCCAAGCAGGCAGAATGGGCACAGATCCAATGAACAGAAACAAAGTCATGGAGAAAAAGAATATAAAAAGAAAAAGAAAAGGATCAATATCTTGAGATATCCTACAGGCGTTCAAGCCTCCAATGTCACTACGCTCTGGAAAAAATGGCTACATGCGGAACGTCCAGTCCAACTGCAATCCCCCGGAATGAACCCGGACGCCCTCAAAGAGCGCTGCGTTCTACACCAAGAAACGACTGCAGCTGCAAGTCTTGCAGCTAATCTCCAACCTGCCTGCCTCGGCCACGATGCCGCGAACCCGATCCGAGCGACAGACCCAACCCCGTGTCCACGGGAGACTCGGGGCTGGCCAGCGGCTGCCCTGGAAATGCTCCAGCTTCATGCGCTCGCTGACCACCCAGCGGACCAGGCCGCCCGCGCACACCTGCCATCCCACCGCGAGACGGGGAAGAGTGAGCCCGAGTGTGGGCCTGATGCAACGCGGACGCGCCGCTCGACGCTGCAGGTCGCACGGGGCTGGAAGGACCCAACCGGAGCACCGGTCTCGAAAGATCAATTCCGCCCGCTTCGTGGCTCGCACCCGCTGCCTGGCCGTGACTTTCGGGAACCCGCCTCGGTTGCGGCCCGAGCATCCAAGCCGGTGTCGGACCACGCTGGTCCTGATCCGAAATGCCCCTCCTGGTCGGGACGTCCGAAGACTGCAGCCGCCCGACCGCAGAGGACGCACCTCCCCTTCCCAGGATTCGTCCTGCTGCCTGTCGTGGAGGAGAGCTTCTCGACGGAGGGCCCCCAACCACCGACGACTTCGGCCTGCCCGACTCCAAAAACGACGGATCTGCCGTGAAGTCCAGATCCTCGTTCAGCGAAGCCAAGGGCCCAGCGCCTGCCGCGGCGGGAGGCCACTGCACTGGGGACAGACCCTCGGAAGCCCCCGGCGACAGGAAGTCCGCAACCGAAGAACCGGCCAGCCTCGTCATCAGGTGCGATGCCAGACTCGAATCCTCGTCGACGACGACGCCCCCGTAACCCGGTCCGCTGGACTTCGACGCGACAAAACTCGCCTCCTCCAACGAGCCTCGCTCCGCCGCGTTGGTCCTCTTCGTCCCATCTCTCGCGAGCTTCAACCTCCTCACAGGGCCTGCCACGGGAGGCTCCGATGCATCCGACGCAAATCGGCTGCCCGCTGACACCCCCACGATGGTCACGTCGTCGTCGTCGCTGGATCCGTTCAGATCGAATCCTCGACCGAGCCGGTCGTGGTTTCCGCCGCTGCCGCCCTTCAACTCGCGACCTGCAGGCGAAGTGGTGCCGCCGGCATGGCCTGAAACCGCTCGACGACCGGACCCCGGGCCAGAATTCGTCGCTGGCCCAGACTGTGCACTCTTCAACGAAGACTTCTCCTGCAGCCTCTGGGCTGCTGCTGCCCCTGCTGCTGCGGAACCACCAGATGCTCCGACCTTCTTGGCATTCCTGAATACCTCGGCCACGGATACTGCGGGGTCGGCCCGCTGGTTCAAGTCCAATCTGCCGGAAACAGGCGGCGACGCGGGCACTGCGGAATTCGCGACGCTCTTCTTCGGACGCTTCACGACGACTTTCCCAGAGAGTGACGGATTACGACGCGATGCTGCTTCCGGATCTCTCCCCTGCCCGTTCGCATCTCCCTCTCGAGTCCGAGGGACGTCCGAATCCTCTCCGTTCTCCGCCGGCTCGCCGGCTGTGGAACCGGCGTGCCCCTTCTTCACGTCGGCCTTGGACGTCTTTGCCAACTTCGCCTTCGGCGGTTTGCTTGGGTCGGGGGCCGGCCTCTTCTTCCCCGCCACTCTTCCTTTCGAAGGGATGTGCAGCCCCAGAACGCCCGTGCCAGACCCACCCGCGGTAGCCCAATCACGAGTGCCCCCATCCCACCCGATCCTCGCGGCAAACCTGACATGTCGAAAACAAACCACGGGTCAACACACAACCGCGTCACATCGAAAAAAACAATGCCACCACTTCGGCCTGAAGAAAAAAACACCATCCAAGAACACGACAAACCATCAAACCGCATGCGGTTTCCCTCACGACGGGCCCAAGTCCGCTCTACAACCCCGAATCCGATTTCCCACACCGAGGGACACCCCACCAACACGAAGCAAGGAACCTGCACGGGGGGGAGAGGATACAGCACCTGAACCGATTCTCCACCAGCATTTCCGCCAGCTTTCGTACGGCTTCCGAAAGGACACGGGTGGGAGGCGATGGACCCAACCCCAACCCCAACCAGTCCTCCAGACCCACAGCAACCGGGGCCCTGTGGGCAGGCAAAGCTCTCTCGCCGTCCAGCGCACTCGGCTCGCCGTACTCCGCAGATCCCACCAGGAACTGCGTCACGCTGAAGCCCTCGCTCTCGGCCCCAACGACCGGATCCTTCGACGCGGACTCCTTCGCATGCGCCTTCGATGCGGCTGGCTTGGACACACCTCTTCTCTCTCCTTCGGCCTGAGCCAAAGCAGCCGACACTTCGCGAGGGGACAGCTTCCCGGCCACCACCTTGCTCGGCGCGACATGGGACTTCACCAAACTCCTCAGGGCGACGAAACCGCGACCACCTGGCGCGTGCGTCCCACCGGAGGAACCTGCCAAGTCGGGATCCTGCCGGAAACCCACCTTCCCCGCGCTCTTCACTGCGGCTAACACGGCCACAAAATGCCGCTGCAGAAGGAGCTCCTGATCGGGCAGCTGCAACACGGCATCCAGGAGACGCTTCGTATGTTCCTGAAACGGAACACGCACACACAATCACAAACAACCCGCGCTGCCCAAAATCCCAACCGCCATAATTCCACACCATCCAGCACACTCCACAACACCGAGACCTCGGCGGAACGCGTACCTCGGTCACCTTCAGCTGAGCATTCGTCGCAGCACTCAGGGCACTCTTCTCGCTCGTCGGATCCCCACTCGCGGCAGCCGCGTTTTGAGCCAGAAGCTGACGAAATCTCTCCCTGCAGTGAACGGGATGACGGTATCGACCTCGGTACACACCACCGTCCGGGACCCCGGCCAAAGCATCGCTCGCCAGCTGCCAGTTGCCGCCGTACTCGTGCACCACGGCGCAAAGCACCGCATCCTCCCCGTGCGTCCACGCGGAGGCGGCGGGAAGGTGGTCCAATGACCTCAGACTGTCCTTCTTCCGCTCCTTCTCCAGCATCACCAGAGGTCCCTTCTTCGCAGGCAATCCCAAGATGATCAGTTTCCCACCCTTCTCCTTCCCGAGGCTCGCACCAACTCCTCCGTGACCACCAGAGCTCGCCTCCCCACCAGCCGACGATTTCGGGTCGCTGGAAATCCCGAAAATGGTCCTGAAAAGACTGGCCTCCAACGTCCTCGCCCTTCCTTTGCCCTGCAAACAACACGTCCCAACGAGTTCCGAACACATCAGACGCGAACCAACACAGCGTCCGCAAAAGCACCCACACGTTCCACGGACATTACTAACGTCCTACACGTCCGCATTGGCAACTCCCCGCACTTCCCATCATCAGGCCCCGGAAGCGACGACGCTCGGTCTACTCCCAAACTCTCATCGTCCCAAACGGCACTACTTGCGCCGGGAAGGCCACGGAAGACACCAGCGGACCCTGTCGCGCTTACCAAGTGATCCTTCTTCAACTTCTTCGAATGCTTCTCCGCCGACAGCTCTTCCTCCAGTAACCTCGGGGCCTTTCGCTTTCTTTGAGAAGGGCTCCGATGCGGAAGGCCCATCAGCTCCGACTGCGCGTCCCGGTAAGAAGGGTCGCCGCCCCCGTCCAGCTGATAATCCTCTCCCACATTCTCCTCTTCCGTATCCGACATCAACGAACCTTCCGCCAAGGATTTGAACTTGGCCTTCTTCAACTTCTTCTTTCCTCTCGACTTCGGACCGAAGTTCTCCGCGCCTCTCACCGTCGCGGCAGCTGCCGCTAAAGCCCTGGTCCACGCAAACCACAAACGGCATCGTCAAAAACTCGGCTTCACACACGACACACGGGCTGCTAAACCCACCCCACGGAAAACGGAACGACCTACTGCCGCCACAACATCCCTCGTGACCGGGCTTGGACGAGGAGAACCAGCCACGACCAAGGGTCCAGAACCACCGTCTACGACCTCCAGGATGCACCGGAACCAGAAATCCTGGAGGCGACACGCCAGCCAGCTTCCACGTCCGCCCAGGTTCGTGTCCCATCAGAAAATGGCAGCATTTGCCCAAGAAGAGAGCGATCGAACACGGCACAAGTTCACGGAAGGAAGCCGACGGGACCCTCACCTGTCAGCGTCACGCATTTCGGCCTCCATGGCTTCCCACTCCAGCTGCTTCTGTTCCTGCTCAGTACAGAGTGCGTCAGAACCATCAACCCACATTCACTTTCAAAGCTCTCCAACGCCTCCAAAACAACACACAAACCCATCCGCCCCGCCGCCCAAACCGACCTGCGACATATCCATCGCCTGCCAGAACTATAAACAACCAAAGAACACCCTAAGCCGCAACGGAAACGCAGCTCGACCACGTCTGACCATACCACCCTTCCCATCCAAGCGTCCACCGTCGACCAGCACAATTCAAAAACAAAGGAAACCTCCAAAAACCAAACCCAAAAGATCTCGAGAACGTCGGACGGACTCCGAAAGGGATGTGCCCACCTGCTGCTGAGCGAGAATGTCCACTTGCTGCCGATAAGCCTCGTCGGCGAATGCTGTGTCCCAAGCTGCAAGACATGCGCCACACTCGGTCATTTCATCCGCACCTACTGCTGCTCGACTCAAATACTGCCAACGACTGCCAGACCCACCATCATCGCACCCTACCGTTTCCAGAGACGACCGACACAACTGACAGTGGCCCCACCAGGAACAGACCATCCGATGATAAACAGACCAGGGCCATGCGAACTGACCACGCACTACAAAATTCACAAGAAACCCGACGCTCTCAACGAACTCCTGCACCCTCAAACCACCCCTACTTCGCCCACTGGAGGCCACGTTCACTGACTCCGCATCGACTGACCCACCCGATCCGGACAACACCCCACGCCCAGAGGAACTGGTCACCACGTACTCTCGTAAAACAAAGGCTCATTATCCTCGTCGATCTCGGCTTCCTGTTCCTCTTTCAGCTTCTCCAGCTGATCCAACTCCCACTCCTTCTCCTCGAATGCAACCTGCAATCCAAAAGAGCACGCACACCAATGTTTCAAAAAAACAGTGACAAACACAACGATCCTCCCCCTCCGGGATCCCGCCGTAAATGCCGTCACAGGCCCACTCCAGCTCAGTCCGACGCCGTCGGGATGAAAGCCCATACCCAAACGCCACACCCTCACCACAACCATCGCTCACAATCCGATATCGCTCCATAAGGCATCCCTCCACGTGCGATGGTGGAACGACAATATCGATCCCAAGGATCATCGTAAAACAGTACTCCCACGATGCTTCAAATCAACTCGTCCCGTTCCAGCATTACATTCTAAACCACTCACACTCGACAAACACGCAATCAACACCACACGTTCATTGAAGGACAGACCGAACAACAAACCCTCGTTGACGAAACGGGCACCGACCACCAGCAGACACATTCCTTGTCCACACCACGACGCCAATGCACCCAGTGGAGTACCTGTGCGACGACGGCCAAGTTGTCCACTCGCGGATCCCACACTTCCAGAAACCGCATCGCATAACGCTCCACCGGACGCAGCTGGTCTTCGAAGGACACGCTCCCACGTCCGGAGGCCGCGGCGGCGGCGGCCATCTGACGCACGTCCGCCAGCATGTCCATCTCTTCGTCGGCGTCCGTGGGAAGCAGGGAAGACTCACCGAACGGAAGGTCCTCCGTTCCCACCAACGCCACGCCATCCTCCGAGACCCTGTCCCCGGCGGCAGGACCACCCACCAACGCCACGTCGCTCCCAGGTCTGCCGCTCCTCCCGTTCTCGTCCAGGTCGTCCGCGAGATCTTCGTCGTCCAAATTACCAGCGAACAACTCTTCCGTGAACTCTTGGTTTTCCGCCGCCTCCTCCTGCTCCACTCGTTTCATGGCCATGTAGTCCGCCTCGTCTTCCGCGTTCTTCAAGGCCGCTTCCACTTCGGCACTCGACAGCTCCTTGGGTTCGAACGCCTTCGCGCTCGCTTCATCCGGACTTCCTGCGCCAGAAGAGGCCGATCGGCCCGCTCCGGAGATCTTGTCCGACGATCCACCCACTTTCACCCCCTTCAGCCCGGAAAACAGCTCCATCGGGTCCAACTTCTTGAAAAAATCCGTGTTGTAACTCCCGCTCTGAATCACCAAATCGTCCAGGATCCGCTTCTGGTTCGCCTTCTTCAGAATGTTCTCCTCGATCGTGCTCTCGCTGATCAGGCGGTAGATGTGAACCTCGCGAGTCTGACCGATGCGATGGCAACGGTCCTGGGCTTGCAAGTCCATCGCCGGATTCCAATCGCTGTCGTAGAATATCACGGTGTCCGCGCCCACCAAATTGATGCCCACGCCGCCACTACGCGTCGACAAAATGAACAGAAAGATCTTAGGATTCGTGTTGAAGCGCTGCATCAGAATCTGACGCTGCTCAGGCTTCGTCGAACCGTCCAGGCGCATGTACGTGTACCCGTACAAGTTGATGAAAGACTCCAGCACGTCCAACATCTTCGTCATCTGAGTGAAAATCAACGCCCTGTGACCCTCCGATTTCAGGCGACGCAGAAGCAACGCCAGCTCCTGCAATTTCCCGCAGTCGAACTGAAGCAGGCGGCGGTCGGGGAAAAAAAGCTGCCGTCGCACCACCACGGGACGCAGAGGGACCAGCATCCGGCTCGCTTCCTGCAGCGCGTCCTCCGACACCGATCCACTCAGCACGGGCCCGCCGACGATCGCACGGCTGCACCAAGCCACCGGAACGGGAGCCCGAGCCGCAGGAATCGCGAACATGAACGCCGTCACCAAATCCATCACGCGCTCGCAACGAGTCGTCGGAAGCTGCACCATTTCCGACAAGATGCTCGAAAACTCCAAGTACTGACTCGGATGGCCTTCCACCCGGTGCACGTCGTACACGGGATGCAACACCCCCACCCTCCTCAAAATGTCGGAGCCATACACCGGCTGCTGCCCGCAGCGCAGCTCGTTCACCGCCCACAGCGCCAGAACACGCTCCCTCCTCCGCCTCTCCCTCTCGTCCCGAAGGGCCCACTGAATCTCGTCGATCACGCTGCGGACCTCCCGGCTGGCCTTCTGCCGCGACTCCTGCGCCTTCCAACTGTCCTCGCCCGTACTCGCCAGCTCCACGATCAACGGACCCGGAGTCTTGATCTTCGAGACCTCCTCCGCCTCCCACCTGCTCATCGCTCCGTCCAAACCACCGAACCGAAGGTTCAGCGCTTCCAGGCCCACAGCTCCCAACGGGCCCCTGCACAGGGCCGAGCACGCGGCCGAGCTCAGCTGGAGCTCGATGCCCGGCATGTCGAACGACGACACGATCGGACGGCCCTCGAACAAGTCCGGATGGTTGCACACTTTGCGCAGCTGCATCAGCACGTTGATCAGGCCCAGAAAATTGCCGCTCGAAAGAGTCGCCTGCGTGTCCGAGCTCGCCATGAAGTCCTCGTACAGGTTACGCTGACGCTTCGAAAGACGGCAACGGATCACGTGCTCGAATTTCCCGGGAAGCTGCTTCTCCACGTCCTTCTTCAAACGGCGCAGTAGAAACGGACGCAGCACGTTGTGCAAACGATCCACAAGCTCCTTGTTCACCTGAAACACACTCACGCAACAGTCAAACCTACCCGCTTCCACCAACGACAGACGTACCACGCTACCTCCCGCCCCCTACGCACTCCACCTCCGGGACGCGCGACGGGTACACACAAAAGCTCAAAACGACACAGAAAGGCCGCGCCAGTACCTGGTCCGCGCCCTCCACCATCCCACTGATCGGGTTCGAGAACCAGTCGCGAAACTCCTGGTGCGACTGGAACACGTGAGGCATCAGGAAATGCATCAGAGACCACAGCTCCATCAAATCGTTCTGCAGCGGAGTCCCCGTCAGAAGAATACGGCGCTTCGAATTGAAGTTCAGCAGAGTCTGCCATCTCTGAGACTTCCAATTCTTGATCAGGTGCGCTTCGTCCAGGATCAAATACTTCCACTTCTTCCGCTTGAAGGCTTTCGCATCCTGGATCACCAAGCGGTACGTCGTGATGCAAACGTGAAACGAGTTGCCGCGAGACCACCCCTGACGCTTCACTTTACGTTCCTTCGCGCTACCGAAGTACGTCAGGATCTTGAAGGCAGGGCACCACTTCATGAACTCCGTCTCCCAGTTCAGCATCACGCTCGTGGGCACCACGATCAGATGCGGGCCCCAGATGCCCTTCTCGCAAGCCAGGTGAGCCAACAAGGCGATCGTCATGATCGTCTTACCCAGACCCATTTCGTCGGCCAGAATGCCGTTCAGACGCTTCTCGTACATCGTCACTAGCCAATCCAGACCGATGTGCTGGTACTCACGCAGCGAATGCTTCAACAGAAACGGAAGCTTGGTCTTCACCTTCGTCGTCGAGAACGTGTACCCAGTGGGTTGCGCCGATTGAGCAGCTGCGGCAAAATCCGCAAGACGGTCTTCGCTCTTCTTCTCCTCAACCAATGCAGCATTCGACGCCTCGACGCCACCCACGTCCTTCGCATCCGCACTCTGGAGGTCCAAGCCGGATCCCGCAACGGCCTCCAACGAACCTCCAGCGACCGCATTCTCAGACTCCAATGCCACACCTCCGTTGGCTACCACGCCGCCGACGTCCCCGTCGACAGCCACAGGGAGGGCAGCCGGGGAGACCTTGTCGCCGCGGGCTTCGCTCGCCTCCGCTTCTCCCGTCTTCGCAACGGCCCTCGCCTCAGAGTCCCCGCCGACCTCCCAAACTCGCATGCCTTCAGCGGACGACCTCATCAGGATACGATCGCCACGACGTCTGGCGGCCTCACTCACATTCGCCACAGCTGCCGCGGTCTCCGCATCCACCTGGTCCCACCCTCCCAGCAACAGGCCTGTGGATGATACCGAGTCCTTCGAACTCGCTGCTCCCGATAGCCCGTTCCTCCTCAAGAGAGGGGCCGAGGAATGCAACGCCCTTCCCTGGACGTCCATCTACCACATCCCACCACACCATGAAACCACGCAACATCAACAGACAGAACCAAACGCAGGCCCCACATTCACGTCAACGAGGACCCGCAACTACACAATTCGCCGCCCTGACTGCAACGGCAAACAACTCCCCACATCTCTCATCAACCCCCAACACGCGACCCGGCTCCCTCGCACATAGCGACTCACTATCGTCCAGAGACCACACCTTCCCAGGCGCTCCCACGGCGTGGCTCGACAGCTTCGCCTCGACGATCTCTTCCTTCACCTCGGCCGTGTCTATCGCTCCGCTCGACAACGCGACCCGGTGGTCCCGCCCACTCGTGCTCGGTTCCCCCATCCTCTCTCGCACGTCCGAAGAGTACCGCGCATCCTCATCCACGTCATCTTCGTCTTCGGCGCTACCACTCCCACTCGTGCCAGCTTCACTCGTACGATCTCGACGATCCTCCGAAAAATCGTCACTCTCTTCTCCGCCATCGCCCATACCCTGACTCAAAGCAAAACACGGCTTCAGCACCCACATGGAACCAACAACATCCGCAACGACCGCACTCTCCGACCGGGCGACCCCTTCATCCTCGCTAACCAAGGCCCACTCACCTCCCGCGTCACGCAAACCAAAATGCTACCCTACCACACGAAAATAAGAAACCCGAGGCACAAGCCCGACCCGGCAGCAGGGCAGCCTCCGGAACGACCTAACCGCACGCAGCACGAAGACTGGACCTCGCTCCCACAAGAGAGAACACTCCTTCCTACCACACCAAGAGCTCCAACCAATCCCCTACCCAAAGTGAGAAATGTGAATGCACCACAGCCAACGTTCAAGATCACTTACAGATCGGTACTGCGCCAATAGCTCTTCCAACGGCATCTCGCTCTCCAACTTCAGCGCATCGATCTACAACCACCACCACCACCACCAAACAAACAAACAAACATGGATCACGCGACGCAACTCAGCGTAATCCGAATCGCAAACCAACTCAACAACCTCCTACGCCGTGCCTCAACCATCACCCAACTCCAGTCGGCACCACCCCTTGCATGCATATACATCACATCGCAACACCAGCGGAACCCCATTCCACATACACAAACAAAACTCGCACTGGGACACCAGCACAACCAACATCACTCACCTCGTTCGCGTCACCGTCTCCCTCTTCCTTCGCAAGTCGTTCCTCTTCTTCCAGCGTTCTCTCATCGTCAGCCTGACACAACGACGACAAACCGTCGGACATCAGTTTCGTCTTCACAAGCGTCGTCCCACAGCACTGCAAATACCCCTACTTAACGTGCCCGACCATCCGTGCAACACGCAACTCCAGCTCACGGACAAATGGGACTTCCACGAAGCAAACAAACCAAGTAAGTGCACGCGGAAAGACTTAGACGCAGATTCGCCAAATAAACAAAAACATAGCGCGACGACATATCCCGCCATCGCACACACTAATCACTCCGGGCAGTGCAAATAACCCAAGACTACGCACACATGTCTACGCATAAGGCAGTGCACAAGAGTTCTTCCCGATGCACACGTCCTGATTCACTCGGTAAAAAGAAAACGCCAGAAGCACACAGTACCTCGTCGCTCGCGTCGGCTAAAGCGCCGGGGACATAGTCCGTGTCATCCTGCAAAACACATGCCCCAACCCAATCAAACGACGTTCAAAGCCTTCCCAGGTGTCGCGCGTTCACTCAAACGCCCAACAAGAGACCTGATCGCCATCCAAAGACCTCCAAACCACTCTTCTCGCTCTCACACACTCACCCAAAGATTCTCGTCGCCCCACGTACCAGGGCGACCAGATCCCTCATGGACCCATCCCTCAACCAATGGAATCTCGCAAATCACCTGTGTACTTCATCGTCACCACGCGGAAGGACATACCTGCAACTCAACGCCGCGCCCGTCCCAAGACTTGACATGGGTCCGTTCCTCCAGTTTCGCCTCCCTCCAAGACCGACCCACGCCTCCGAAATTCCGATGGCTCAACTCCACCACCAGCTTCGTCGACTCTACGCCAGCCTCGACCTCTCCACTACCATGGGAACCCCGCCCAACTGCGACAGACACACCCACACCAGCAGCTTCTCCGACCTCACCTTCGTCCACCCGACTCACGGATGCCTCGGACCTCGACAATGCACCTGCTGCCACGCCAACGCCCACTCCAGGCGTCCCTTCCTTCGCGCCCGCAATCGGACTCGAAAAACCCACATCCACCACATGTCCACCACGGTCGGGACCCAAACGCCCCTCCACGGAAACGGTCCCTCCGACCGCCCTGGCGTCGGGTAAGTCTGAGCCAGACCCTTCTGAGGTCGACGCTGGATGCTTCTTCGACTCGTCGCTCACTGGGACGCCCGCAGGCACTCGACCACCCGCGCCCTCCGACGACTCCTCGTCACCAGCGCTACCCTCATCTCCGCCGACTTCTCCGCTCTCCTCCTCCGATGCCTCCTCCGATGCCTCGTCCTCACTCTCGCTGACGGAATCACCTGAGAAACCACGAGACACAATCCACTCGGACTCAGCGACTACCCGATTCCTCGCCTCCCACTCAGATCCCTAAATCCTCCCAAGAACCTCTCCCGCTCCACTCCACCCAAGCCACACATCAATCCCCCAAAATGCCTCCTAACTCACGTTATTGTACGACCTGGCAAACCGATACACAGGTCCGCGAAAGCGCTACAACAGGCCGGACCCTTCCCACGGCAGGCTTTCTGACAAAGTCGCACCCCAAGACAATCACCAAATACGAAGAACCCCTGCCCATCATATCCACAACCACACGTCCAAGAAGCTCAGCTTTCGACACCCCACGGAACTAGACAAAAAAAAGCCTCAAAAAAACACCAACCTCTCATCAGTTTGTACGCATTCAGAAGATCTTCCAGCGGAAGCTCACTCTCCCGCTGCAATGCACTAAGCTCCTCTTTCCTTTCATCTTCCGTGATCAACGCTTCGTCCGCTTCTAACGTGGCTTCGTCATCCTCCTGCGGATGCCAACGTTAGGGAGCGTCACAAGCACAGGGTCTACCACAACATGGACAGCCCTCGATCCATCCATGATTCAAACGGAGTCACCGAAACACAAAGGCATCCCAACACCTAAATCACCCGTCTCAACACCAACCTCGACCGCCTACTTGATCATTTCCTCCGCTACATAAAAAAAAAGACACAACAATTCGCATCGCTTACCAGCTCCTCTCCGTCCTCGACCATGAAATCCGCATCCGCGCCGCCCTCGATCTCCATCGCAACAGACCCGTCCAAATCGCCGCCGACGGCGACGGGCTCCGACGCAACTCCTCCATCAACAGGCAAGGCAGCCTTCGCGGGCACCGGGGGCAACAGGAAAACGCCTTCAGGTTCCTGCGCGCTAGCAGTGTCCCCAAGATTCTCGGCCAACATCGTCGAATACCTAAACAAAACAGTCCACCACCACCCCATCCCGCATCGGTCCCAACCCTCAGTTCTCAATCAAAACCAACACCAGCAGCAACGCGGACTGCAACCCGCCCTCTGAATGCCAACGCAACACTGATGCCTCCACTGGCCCGACACGACCATTCAGCTACGAACTCACAACGGCTACGCCATCACAGCGGACTGATAAAACGAATCCCAATACCCGACATCTTCACAAACCCCGTGATCAACAGGAACATACAACACATCACACGCGACGGAACCCAGCAGCCCTAAACCTCGTACCTCTCTGTCTGTCCCAGCAAAAAGTCCAGGTGCTTGTCCAGCGCCTTCTTCTTCCTCTCCTCCACCAGTAATTGCTGCTTATACGAAACCTGCCAAACAGAATAAACATCGACCATTGAGCACACACTGTCCCTCACTCACCCCTAGCAAAATTCCCCATCATCCCCACGATGGACAAGGCTCGACTGGGTGTCTCCGGAAACCGAGGAAAACGAACCCACGGAATCGACCCCACGCAAGATGAAACTTGAAAGCCCAACACACGCGTCACCAAGTGCTCCGAACAAATGAGTTCCTATCACCACCCAAGACACGGACGAGAGTGACGTTACCAGCTTGTCCACTTTCAGCCAAAACTTCTTCACGTCTTTCGCGATGTTACTCGCCACTCGACGCATTCGCTGCTCCTCCTCCTGAGCAACAACCACACACATTCCAAAGCGTTCATACCAACCACATGCTCCTCCACCATGACGGGGAAAAAAATCCGCACGCACGCGCAAACAATGCAAACAACCATTACCAAGATCAAGCCGAAAAGAAGACCAACCCCACCTTCAATCGCCGGTTCTCCCGGGCCACCACGTCCAGCTTGCTTCGGTTCACACGCAAAGAGACCTTCTTCGCCTGACTCAACTTCCATTTCCGCTCCCTCTCGAAATCCTGAAATGGCACAACAACCACATCAAACTCCATCACTCGCGCACCTTGGGGGGTCCAAAGCAGATGTAAAAGCAGCATCTTGGACAACCTCAGACACGCAAGAGACACACACAAACGCCCCACGACGGCAGAATTACAATACAGGCCAAGGCGCTGCAACCTCGGATCCCAACGACCGACAAAAACCCTACAGCCGCAAACAAACCCGCGGAAACGGAACAAGCAAATCAAGACAAACGTTCGCCCACCTTGGCCAGCCAAGTCATCTCCTCGATCACGAAATCCCAGTGAGTCTTCGGTCGAACGGGCTCCTTGCTCTTCGGCAGACCCTTCTTGTCTTTATTCGCTTCCACGTACTGCACAAACAACGGGTCAGACCTGACCCGACAACAACAACAATAACACGGAGGTACTTCACGTCCCTCACAGGCCTGCTGGCACTGCACCACCACGCCCATTCCTAGCAACCCAAGGAGCTCCGGCCTCGTTTCCCACATAAACCTCACCGCTCACCACGAGGCGCTCCGACGAGAACCCAGGACCAAATGCGCAATCCTCCGATCCGCCATTTCGACAACGGCCGACAGAAACCGACCGATTCACAACACGCATCGGACCCAACGGAGGTCCTCCGTAACCACACCCCATGCCCACACAGGATGTCACGCACCCCGACGACCGTGCCAGACATGGGATGGGTCGTTCGGGAATGACGTACAAGTCCAGACGAAAACAAAACCCTACCATCCAAAAACCAGGTGGAGCACAAGCGCTTAAGACGGGATGAAGGGCTCGTGAAAAAAGAATCGCACCTCTTGCTTCAGAAGGATGTCGTCTGCCTCAGCAAGCACCGCGTCTTCGCGCTGCCGTCTCTGCAAGGCCAGGAGCCGACGACGAGACGCCAATGTACCCTGCAGGACAACGCCTTCCCTGTCTCCACCGGAATGACCTCCGTCCCTCCTCTCGCGATGGGGTTTGCCAGCCACGCTCTTCTCCGCAATGGATGGGCCCCCGTGCCTCCTGCCCGTCCCCCCGTCCCCTGCATCTCTTCTCTCGCGATGAGACTTTCCACCCACGCCCTCCTCCCTCTCTTCGACCGCCTGCCCCACTGCGTCGTCGCGCTCTCCCTGCGACCCTCCTCCACCCGCTCTGCTGTCCATGGCCGCTCGCCCGTCATCTCTCCTCTCCACGACCTGCTCTCCAGCAATTCTCCTCTCACGACGATGATGCTTCCCACCCGCTCTCTTCTCCGAAACGGGGGGTCCCTGCTCCGCCTCGCCCACGACCGGCTCTCCTGCATCGAGACTCTCACGATTCCCATTTCCGTCCAACCCCCTCTCCTCATTCGACTGCCACTCGCCGTTCCCTTCGCGGACCACCTCCACCTCTCCTGCTCTTCCCCGACCACCCTGGACTCCGTCGCCGCGAGTCTCCTCGTCCGCAGCTCGCCGGGCTTCCTGTCTCGCGATTTGGCCCCTCGTCTTCTGAGAACCAGGAGAAGCAGAACCCAGGCTCTTGCTCCGGCCATGGTGGTTGGAGCCCCCATTGCTGAACGGACCCACGATCCTCACTCTCACCGGCACTCTCTCCTGGGGCTGGGGCTGGGGCTGGGGCGGACCCGGAGTCGTCTTCAAGGTGGAACCCTCCGAAACCGAATCCTCTACGGGGGTCGAATCCCGGACGACCTCCCGGCCTTCAGGTGCCAACAGCCGGACAGCCGAGCTCCTCGTCGTCGGCACATTCTTGTTGGCCACATCGCCGGGCGATTTCGCCCCCGGCTTCGGACCACCCAAGACCTTTCTAGGTCTGCCCCTGCCTGCATGCCGCTTCTCTGGCTGAGCAGCCGCACCCTCCACCGACGGGACGCTCGCTGCGGCGGGCGCCTGAACCTCTTCCGACACCGACGGGGCTCCCCTCACATCCCGGACCGCAGGAAGACCGGACTCGAGGCTGGAGGTGGTGGTCTCGGGCTTTGCACGGTTTCGTCTCCCATAGCATTTCAGTTGCTTCGACGAAATCTGTTGCATTTCTTACCTGCTTTTAACATTCTCGCTTCATGCACTCCCAAGGCACAATAAACTCCTCACTCCACCCCCGGCGCCAATCCTCGCAATCCCTCAGGGCCTCCGCATTCCCACGGACTCGGCGCCGTCCCCCTGGGCCCGGAACGCTGGCCTCGCGGCTCCCGCCCAACAATTCCCAAGCCCGATCGCTCCACGACCCCTGCGCAGACGAACTCTCGCCGCTCTCTCATGCACACCCTAAATCGCAATCACCCCGCGCTCGACGCGGTACGCCTCCCACAACGGCGACGCAAACACTCCTCCGCGCACCAGCTCAGCAATCTGCATCGCCAATCGCCACCGGGGTGCCGACGGACTGCATCGCCCGGGGGCGGGCGGGCGCTAGGGTTTCACCCGTTCTTGATCAAACGCGGACACAGAGCAACCGAAACCCTAACCACGCTGCACGCATCCAAGCGTCTGCACGATCAGGATGCCGTGGCGTCGCACACCAGCCAAAGCTATCCTAAGGAGCAGACAGACAGGGAGAAGGAGGCAAGAGCAGCGGCAAGAAACCCTAAGCTTACAAGAACCTGGAGAAAAGACGGCCTCGGGACCCGACGAGGCGGGATGCACGACGCAGTTGGTGGTTCTTGCGAGCGAGCCTTGGACAATCCGGACTGCTGCGCCTGGGGTGGACGATTCGCAGAAGCTCACCGACGAGCCTAATATAAAGGAGCCATCATCCGAGCAACATATTCTCTTCTGGCACGACGTGGAGGAAACTGACAAAGCCTTGCAACAGGGGCAGCAAGCAGCTTCGAGGCTTCAATGCTTGTGGCGCGGCTCTGGCTCGGAGAGGTGAAGATGGTGCAGTTGTGCGATTGTCACAATCAGCACACCTCGACTCTCCACAATTACGTTACAGCATTTCCCGGCGTGCTCTCGAAGTTTTAGCTCGCAACAGACGCCCCTAACTTAACGACTGCTGCGCTGCTGCTGCTGCATTTTGGTCGACAAAAATTCTTCGACGCCTTCGATGAAACTTGGCACCGCTGCTTCTGATCAAGAGTCCTAAATAGGCCCCCAAGCAATTTCCTGGCGGCTCTGGCGAGGAGATGATGACGAAGTAATTGTGCAGGTTCCATTATCAGCATAATTCAACCTTTTCCGGAGGCCAGGAATGGCTTTGGATTTAGCCTCCTTCGACTCTGCGAGCCTTCTTCGTAGGGCCCAAAAGTGGAAATGTGGAGCTCCGCTCCAAATTTTTTTTTAATTTTCATTTCTGATTGGGAATGAAAGATCTCCATCAAACATGGTTGGGAAAGTTTCAAGCATACAAAACTAACAATTTTGAAGAGGGGCCAAGGTTTTACATTTGTTCTTGCGTGCGGGAAGGAAAATCTCATCTTCCCTCCCCTATTTCTTAGGACCATTGCAACACAATCTATGCAACAACTAATTGACACTATGCAAGGGTCAAATTGGGGATAAACTGATTGATCTTTGTTCCCCAAAAAATGTCATCCGCCATCTTATAGTTGGTTGAAGGTGACCACCGTATGTTGGGAGAAGGCCAAATTTGGAGCATCGGGGCATCCAAGGGTTAAGGATGAGGAGTATAGTTTTGATTTTCTCATAATTGTTGATCTTATAAAATACAAATTGGAAGAGTAATTTAACACTAACTTCCAAATAAATGTTTTAAAATTTGATTTATAGATCACATTTGTTCGTTTGATTAACTACCACACTCATTAATGTTTATCAATAAAATTTGGAACCAAAAAATTAAAATTTCCTCCTAAACGTGATTATAAGTTAAATGTTTGTAATCTTAACAAAATTTTGCTTCCATTGAGTTCAAAAAATTAAGTTCTAATTATGTTCATTTATAATGGTTTACTTTACATTTTTATTAAAAACATCTTTGAAAGGTCTTTTTTGAATTGAAAGTATTAGTTTTTGAAGTTAGACATGGATGTGCACTTTGAAGTACATAATGTTTGCAAATCAAAGTCTAGAAAATCTATACCAAGAAAATGCAAGAAAATTAGCACAAAAAATTTGCAAGTATTTTGATGGATGAAAAAAACTAAGATTGCTTGTTTCTAGATCATGTATTTAATTCACAAGTTGTTTGGACTATAAAAACTTGGTCCATTAGATTTAATTATATTCATATTACAACATTTGACTAAAGAAAATCATCAAAAATACAAAATTATTTTTAGAATATATTCCAAAAACTACTTGTGATGGAATATATTCTAAAAAATAATTTTGTATTTCTCCTTATTGTATAGTCAGGTCTAATAATCTTACAAACTGTCTATTGTGCCTTTCAAAGAATTTTGCATAATATTGAATACAATTGGTTTTTTGGTCTTGGATAATTAACATTCAATCTATAACCCCTTAAGGACCAAGAAGACACAATGTGTTCTCTTTAACTCCTAAAGGACCATTGTCCCTTTCGGGGACAAATGGGATTTTAAGCAAGTACATACATGTTCAAATTTTTGTCCTATTTTTTTGGAAGATAGAGAAATTGATTAGCTTTGTGAGAATACATTTTTTTTGAGTTGGTTCCCATGAACAAAAGTTATGCCCAAGTAAGCTCAAAATAAGGGAGAAGGGGCAACTTCATCCAAAAAATTAATTTGAGTTCTTAAAAAATAAATTTTTTTCTTGTAGGTTATGTTTTTGTTTACATTGAATGCTTTGATTCATTCCATTTGGATTTGTAACGAGAAAATTATGGACAATCTTGTTCTTCAAACAATTTGATCACCTTCTTGAAAAAATAGCTTGTAGAATCCATTTCTAAATGCAATTTTTACAATCTTTTAAGAAAAATAGTTCCATATGGTTTACTTTATTTTCTACAAAAAACTCACCATTGGAATCAGTTCATTTTAATTCCTTCTTGGTGGTGCTAATAATTTAGATTTTCCTTCTATCTTGTACCTACTTCTACTTGACAATTTTTAAAAGAATAAAAATTAAGTCTTTTTGTATTTTCTTTTCTTTCCTAGACTCTCAACTCAATTTTTAACCATAAATATTTAAAGCCCAAAACTTTGTGGTGCAAAAAATTAAAGTTAAGAAGGTTCAAAGTCAAATAATTTAGTATTGTAATGAACTTGTTTTTTTCACTTTAAGCACAAATATCTTGCAATTTGTGTGGTCAAAATTTCTACACATCTTCATACTATATTCCTACATTTAGATGTGCAATAAAACCAATTTTCAAACTTTATTACTCTTTGCTATAGAAATAGAAATTTTAAGTGTATTTTCAATGGCAAATTCTTGGTAGGATGAAACAAATCTCAATATTTTGTGAAATAGGATCTTGTGCAATAACAAGTTTACATACTTATTGCATTTTTTTATTTTCAAAATTTTTGGGTGAGAAATATTTAAGATTTATTTCAGGAAATATAGTCTGATCAGAAAAAGGAGAAAATATAACTTTTTTTCCAATAGAAGGGGTAGTACAGATGGAAAAAAGTAATTTCTTTTACATTTCTAGTCTTTACGCAAATAAACAAACTTTGAAGAATTTTTTTTTCAAATTTGTACTTAAATTAGGAATTTTTAAAATATAAGGTTCACCTAGAGTGATTAAAGATACAAAATAATTAGAATGATTCCAAATTTTGAAGATATTCCAAACAATATAATAACCATATCAATTGTTAAATTTCAAAAATTGACACATATATACATTTTTAAAATTAACGTAGGATCCAATTTGGTCAACTTTGGCTTTCTACTCCTTCTATTTGAAAATGTGTGTAAATTTGAGAGAGTTTTTTATTTCTCAATTTTTAAAATATAAAAACACTACATTTGCCTTAGATTTCAAGATAATTTGGGAGGGAGGGGTGGGCGGTGGTATTAAAAAGCATTATTCATCTTCATATAATTTTTTTTCTCCAAAAGCTACATTTTTGGTTATAAAGTTGATCATCCAAAAGTATAATAATCTAAAAATCCAATGGTCAAAAGTTTCTACAATTAATTTTATGAATACAAGACAAATAAATCTTTACTTTTGTAATGATAAAATTAAAAATTTCAAGCAAATCTATGTGTGCAAAAAAATATGAATGTGGTACAATTCATTGAAAACCTTCATTGTCAAAAAGTCATTGGGCCTTGAGGGGTCAAATAATCTTAGTCAAAAATTCTTTCATTTAATGTTCATGGTTTTATATAATAAATTGATAATTGATCAAAATTGATTGGTAATGATTTTCATGGATTGAATTGTGCAAATATGTAGAAATTTTCTTTTTGCACATTTTCATTGAACAAGTAACTCCAAAAAAAGTTTCAAAAGCAAAGATGTATTGTAGTCAGAATTTTTTGATAAAAAATCTCTATTTTCATTCTTTGGAACATAAAAGGTAGATTATTCCTAAAAAATACAAATATAAATAAGAATTTTTTTAAAAATAAATGCTTTAGTACTTAAAAAAAGGTTCAAAAAATTACAAAATGTTATTACAAAATGCAAAAGAGAAAAAAAAAGGGGGAAAAAAGAACAATCACCAAGACCTTTGGAAGGAATTGTGACTATTCTATAGGAGATTATAAATAGATAAATTTGAAGAAAAAAATTGGCATTTGGTGAATGCTCTTCTATATTTGTATTTTTATATTAATATTATTATCATTATTGCATTTTTTCTATGCTACATAATTCATTTGTATAGTGGGGTACCAATCAAAATGTCATTTTCGAATTCGCAGTGAGAGAAATTTCAGTACTGCCAACTTTGAAAGCCTCCCGAGAGCTCAA
The DNA here is from genome assembly GCA_947034885.2 of Thuidium tamariscinum. Lineage (NCBI taxonomy): Eukaryota > Viridiplantae > Streptophyta > Bryopsida > Hypnales > Thuidiaceae > Thuidium > Thuidium tamariscinum. Next base: position 20,335,457 of record OX344752.2, on the reverse strand, counting down.
TAATTGGTATTTAACCACGAAATTTATACCACAGCATCATCTTTAAGTTAATTATATGTATGACAAATTTCAAGGCCAAAAGATTCACCAACAAAAAGTTATTCAAAATCTACCAACATGGGTAGTGGTGAGAAACATTTCACTACTTTCAACTTTGACACCTTCCTAAGGATTGAGTTTTGCCATGAAATTTTTGTCATAAAACAATCTCTATGTTTTTAATATGTATAAAAGCTTCAAGGTAAAATGTTTTTTTTAAGAAAATATTTGAAATCTCCCAACAAGTGTAGTTTTTAGAAAATTTTCACAGTTGCCAACTTTGACACCCTTCCAAGGGTTGAAAATATGGTTTCTTACCATGAATTTTTTTGGTGAAGTCATCTCTATGTCAATAATATGTGCTCCAAATTCCAAATTCAAATGAATTATGATAAAAAAGATATACAAAATCTCCCAACATGTGTAGTTGTGAGGAGGAGTTTCATTACTTCAATGCCAACTTGTATTGAAGTATGAATTCGAAGAGTGACCACCACTTTGAATTTTTTTTGACACAAATGTGACCTTGTGAAGTGCAGTTGCCCAGATTTTCACAGGGATAATAAAACAATTTTTGTCAATTCAAATATTTTTATCTTGCAATCTACACGGTAGAAATTTCTGAAATTTTTTCCACATGTTTACAAACCACTTGACTACAAGATCATACGATTACATGAGTCAAAAATGTGTTTAAAAAAATTGCACTTGTATTAGAAATGGCAGTTTTGGAGTATTTTTGGTGAAAACATAGTCAAAATCCTTTAGGGGTTAAATTGTATTTTAGAATGTATACTCTAGGTATTTTAAGTGTATGAAAAAATTATTTTGAAAATGTACACACAATCCTCATTGCTACTTTTAGTTCTTATTTATATATATATACATATATATATATATATGTATATATCTAAAGATGTTTGAAATATTTACAGATACATTTCCACATTTACTGACTAAAAATTATAATGATGCTATCTTTAAAAAAAAGTGAAAATTTTTATAATGACTTACAATTTGTAGTTTTAAGTTGAAAACACATAAGATTAATATTTCAAGACAATTTGAAGGGAAAATGTAGCTTGAAGTTCAAGTATTGCCTATCTTTAAATGAATCTCCTAATTTAAAAATGGTTTAGAAACTTTTTCAATAGAGAACAAAAAACATTTCAAACTCTTCTAAATCAAAATAGGACATAAGTAACTAGAATCTTTTTTAATTGAATAAAAAATTTCAAATATTTAAATTAACAAAAATATTTGGTAAGCATCTATAGATTAGTATTGAATTAACTAGAATTTATAATGAATGTAGTACCTACTTTCAAATAAATTTGAAAATTTATTATTAAATTGAACATCATTTCCTAGTAGTATGCACATAAATACTTTTGTTTCACATTAGAAAAATTGAGGGTTAAATTGCATATATAATTTGCAATTTTACTGATGAAAATTTTAATAAAATTCAACATATTCTAAAAATTGACAAGCATTTTGTTTGGAGGTGGATAGTCAACATTATTTTTTCAATAACTTGAAATTTAAAATTCAAAGTTTTCTTGCATTTTTGGTAATATATTGCAAATGTAATTTAATTCGTATTTTCCTTTGAAATTTTTACACAACATGTAGTCAAATTATATTTTATGGTCAAATTTATATAGAAAAAGATAAAGATATGAAGATATAAAGAAATATATATAAATAGTTAACTATAGATGTATATAATTTGATTGTAGTATATTTTGAATACATAATTTAATATTTAGAAATGGCTATGACATGATTGTCAATATGTAATAGAGTTTTAAAATTTTAGTTTTATAAATTTGATTAATAATGTTCAATAGTTCAATTTAACTTGAAACTATTCAAATTTTAGTGCTATATAATATAAAATTCAAATATGATCAAGTTATTTGCATGAAATTTGATTTAGGAACTAATTTTTAAAAATACTAAAATACTAATAATAAATTCAAAATTCAAAAATTTAAAAACTTATAATCTTGAAAATATCATGTTCATGTGGTAGCATTGATCCTACATCAGATTTGAATTTTTACAATTTTAAATTTTTTTAATATGAAGTTTTTAAGAAAAACAATTAATATTATAAAAATCATTTCATTCTTTCTGCAATCCTACAATTTCAAGCACTCCCATTCATTGGCCTAAAAAATATTTTGAATTTTTTTTTGAATTAAATTTTTTTCGGCTTGGTTCCCTTGTTTTACTTCAGAACTCCTTCAAGGGCTGAAATTTTTCCTAATGGTTGTTTTTAAATTTCTACAATATGATTGTGCTTTACTACAATGCGACTTTAAAACGACTGCATGGTGAAAATGACTACAAAATAAAAAATAACTACAAAGTCCCAAATCAACTATGGTACAAATATATATTTATAACTTTTGATTTAAGGCCCAAAATCTAAAAAGGATTTTTGCAAATGAAAGTAGAATTGATTTCCCAACTTTGTTAGTTTAAAGTTTTTTTTGAAAAGAATTGATTTTCTATGTGTAAATGAGGTTTAAAATTTTACTTGTAACATAATTCTTGCATTTTATATATCCCACATGCTTTGTCTCGCCTCCTTCTATACCTCTAGTATAAAAGTCTTGTCATTTCATTCCTTCTTACTCTTAAATTAAGAGGCTTTGAAAGCCACATGGTACATGTGCCAAATGTAGTGTATGATGTATGTAATGTTTTATATGACATATTGTATATGGTATAGTATTATGGAACTTTAAATGTATTCATATGTGACTATAAAATGATTTATTCTATCCTAATTTCTGAATGACTATACTATAATTTTAAAATGGCTTATACATGACTCTAACATGGACGTCGTCACATCAACATTAGCAATGCATTGATTGTATCAAAACTATGTAATGACTTTAAAATGACTTCTATTTGACTGAAGTGAATGTCCATGTCAACAGTGCTTTGATTGTATCACAACTACATAATGACTTTAATTTGACCTCTATATGACTCTGACATGGATGTCTACGTCAGCAATATTTTAATCGTATTGCAACTACAAAATGACTACAAAATGACTTCTATATGACTCTCATATGGGCATCTACGTCAGCAGTACTTTGACTGTATCACAATTCTAAAATGACTGCATAATTGGTTGATGTGGATGTCTATGTTGACAAAAATTCCTTTCAAAAAGGGCAACTGCCCATCTTTTTCCAATATTTTTACTTGTCCATGTCATCAACCATGTAGACTTTGTCATCTTTTTTCATTCATGTCCAAAATGGATGGTGATAATAGATTTGCAGTCATAAATCAATGACTTGTCCACAATGACTTCAAGGCATTAAGTCATTTTGTAGTCATTTTTGTCCACAACAACTATTTTACAGTTATTGATTGCAATCATTTATACCCCCAAATTCTTGTAGTGTAAGTTTCTAGATGCAAGATCAAGGTTAGTATGCTAACTTAGTGTGCTAAGTTAGAAATAAAAATTGTGTTGAAAGTAAGAATTCAGACCTCATTTAGGCATAGAAGAATGTGTTTTTAAAAAAACACTTGAACTAATATTAGTTAAGAAATCAACTCAAGTTTTTCATCCAAAAATTCTTTTGACATTTCAAGTTTTTAATCAAAAAATATGAAATTTCAAAGAGGTGTTTGAAATTGTTTTTGTTATATTTTTTGAAACTTTCTTTTTAAAATTTGTCCATAACTTTTGATTGGAAACTTGAAATGTCAAACGGATTTTTGAACTTGAAATTTCAATTCATGTTCTAACTATTCTTACTTCAAATGTTTTTGAAAAAAGACATTCTACCATGCTTAAATGACGCTTGAAATCTTAGTTTTAATACAAAATCATGGATTTCTAACTTTACTAAGAGCTCTTACAACTTCAAGAGTTCATATATCCCATATGGGTTGATCAACCCTCTACTACTCCACATATATAGAGGGAGTCGTCTCCTCAAAAACAAATAATGTTAAGGTGTTGATAGTGAATGGTTAAAGATTGCAATGAGGTATAATTCCTTATAAAGTTAAAAATGATAGCTATATCATTTTGTATCTAAAATAAAAATTGTGTATACAAATTTGTTGGATTTCAAAGAAGACATTAATATTATTTGTCAAAATTGATAGAAAAATTGAGAAGAATTTGACAAACATTGCAATATTGACTGCATTGACAAAAAGCAAAATTTCACTAGTTGTGATTGTCATTTCGGACACTATTCTGTCAATTTTTTTGTAAATTAGGGCCCATTTCCCTTGTAGTGGAGTCATACAACTTGAAAGACGACATATAGGAAGCTTGAGAGATTATAGTACATTGTACAATAAACCTTTTCATGAATTCCAAATCTTTTTAGGCATAAGGGGATTTCTGGTTGGTTTGGAAGATTGCGAGTTCCCAAATGTTGGGAATGCTATGGGAACACTAGAAACACTATGCTCATGTGATTGAGTGATTGTCGCGTCAGAAAATACTAATTAATTAATTATTTTAATTAATTATTAAATGTTTTTAAAATGTTTTTTAGAAAGAAAAGAAATTTTAATCATTTTTTTAATTTTTAATACATTCTGAAGTTTTTTTGAAAAAAAATTAATTTTTTTTTTCCAAAATTCAAAAATCCAGACAAACAAGAAGATGGTCTATACTAATGGGAACAGTTTTAGGGAATAGCCTTGAAACGGTTTTCCAGGGGCCCAGAAATCTTTTTATGGTGATGCAAAAAACACTTGTACTATTTGTTGCATTTTGTCACATTTTAATTTTTGATTTGTTTTTTGGCCATAACTTTTGTATTTAAGCTTGAGATGACTCAAATTTTTTATAAGAAAGCTACTCATAACTATTATATACCTAATCTGATTTTTGAGAATTTTTCAAAAATAATTTACTATCTTAAAATAGCCCCAATAATTTCTCACAATGGATGATTTAGGGGTTTTTAGCACTATTTGGAACCCCAAAAAATGAATTTTGAGTTGGAATTTGGAGAGAATGGTCTCTTAGTAGACTGTCAATTCTTATAGCTACTGTCTAAAGAAATTTTTAAAATACTTATTTTTATGTGGTGTAGAAGTCTACAAAGAGAACTTCTTTCTACATTTTTTTTGAAGGTATGAAACATTATTTTGATGAGTTTTTTGGTCAAATCTCATCACCAAAAGTCTTCTCAAATGAACAATTTTTAGATATTAAAAAATACTATTTTTTACAAATTAAAATGCTAGAAGTTGTATTTTCTTTCCTAGAATTTTGGACATAGAATTTACATAGAATTTCTGTGAATAGAAATAGGTATAAGATAAAATGAAAATCTATATTATTAATATTTCTAAGATGAAATTGAAATACATTAATACCAATGGTGTGTATAGTCAATACTTAATGTGAATACCCTTGCTATTGAACTAGTCACTGTTTATAGCTATTATGACTGTGATCTCCAATTGGAAGATTAGTAAATTACTTTAATTCTCATTTATAGTATTCAGAAGTATGCTTTCAACTCTAGTGACACTGTTGGATTTAGCTTCTAAATGCCTTCTACCTATTTTGGGGCATCTATACCTTAAGATAGGTAGTTTGTTTTGTTTGTTTGTTTGTCACATTGAGATCTCTCGACCCGCGTGTTCCTTGATTGTGTGCTTGGTATTGTTGAAAAGCTCTCAGCAAAATATATGTTTGAAAAAAATAAAAAAATTCCAAGCTTTTTACAAGTGGCCAAGTGATGGGGTCAATTCACCCCAATCCTTCCGTTAAGGAGGGGTGCATGGGCTTGGTTTTGCGGCATTCTAACTTATAGCAAGAAAATTATTGAATTTCAAAGTTCTCAAAAATTAGGAAATCACTTTTACTTTAGTTCTGACTGTGGCATCGGCATAGCCTTGTCTCCAGCCAGCCTCGAGTTTTAGGAAGGGCTCCCTTCATCAGGGCCCTTCAGTGCATCGACGGATTAGATGCAAGGACGTGACATGATACGATTTTGGGGAGCGCGTTAAATAATACCATCAAAACCCTCAAGGAAAACGCTGAAATTTTTTATTTTTTTATTTTTTATTTTTTTCAAATTCTGAATTCAGAATCAGAATCAGATACCCCAAATTAGCAAGGAGAACCTTAAACATACCAAATAAAAACCCAACACAAATATAAACCCCAAACCCTTGTCAACCCCTAATAAAATGAGATTTTTCAAATTCAGAATTCAGATTTAGAATCAGAGACTCTTATTTAGCAAGGGGAACCATAAACATACCAAAAAAACCCAACACAAATATAAACCTAGTAAAATGAGATTTACCACGCTGCCCAAGCAACTTGCCCTTCCATCTGCTCCGTCAATGACTTGAAGGGCCCCGATGAAGGGAGCCCTTCCTGAAACTCGAGGCTGCCTGGTTGCTATGTCGGCACAGGGCACTCTGCAAACATGAGTTCAGAATTTGCAAAGCATCTCATGCGTGGAATATAAGAAATTTCCAAGTGACCGAGCGGGGTCGATTCACCCCGGCCCTGTCACGGAAGGGTTTATCAAGAAACCCTAACCGCTCCTTCAGAGCCCTGTTGCGGGAGGGAAGGACTGTTCGCCGTAGCCTTTTCAGCCGGTGGTTAGCAGTCATTTCTCTTACTAGTGAGGGAGTCACCTGCTGGCGAACGAATTGCGGCAACTGCTTCATCAGGAGGAAATGCATTGTACCTGGAAGACTCCAGATTTGTTCAACATTTCCGACGTTCAAGACTTCCGAGCAGGTGCTTCACTACCGCTGCTCTTCGCCTTCATTTTTTCCGCTGTTTGCGTTAATTGAGAAAGAGAACACAGCGAGGAAGGAATCGAAGAAGACGGGAAATGCCTTGCAGACGATGCTGACTGTGTGCTAAGTAGTGGACGTATTTTCCAGACAAGCGCCTTGTGAACAATGTTAGTGCCATCTGCGCTGAGGAGAACTCGCTGGTATGGCTTCGTGACAGCTCGATACTGGGGACAATGGAGGCTCAGATGTAGGGGGAGAATAAGTAGCCAACGCAGTCGGTGAATCTGTGGGAAACTTACTGAGCCATGAAAAAGGTACGTCAATTGGGCTTGTGCATTAGCGTTTGCAGTGTGATTGTCAGAGTCATTCAGCTTCGCTTCACCTTTACTTTGCAGGCAGCCACTTCTTGGGTTGCTGAGAGAGAAGGAGGTACTTGAGTCACTCCAGCGTGGCTCCATTGTGAGTTGTGCATTTTCTCCACTTTGTCTACAGTGCTTTTGGGAATCTGGAGAAACGTCATTCCAAATTCCGCAAGTTCTTGATCGTTGTCATAGATTCCGAACTTTGACTGACGAACTTGGTTGCGACAGGCGGCAGTGGAGCGGGATATGTCGCTTCTTCTTCTGCAGTACGATGTGCTCTTCGTGAAGGTACATGACTTGGAAGAATTTTTTGGTATCTTCAATGACAGCACCGTCCTCTTCATAGCGATGTGAGTCTCTTGTGTCTGAAATTCGACTTCAGCTCATGAAGCGGAACAGTCGGAAGAGAATTTCGGACCTCAATGTGAGTTCAGCAATGTCCATGGTCATTGTCATGTTCACGAGTAGATAGCAATGTACATTTCAGGGTAATGAGCTGCCGTGGTCTCATTCTGTACCTCAGTGAACGTAGTAATTGGTTGTGTTCTGCACTCCAGCGGTTTCAAAAGGTGAGAGCAGTCATTGGTGCTCACCATGTCATCTTTTGTATTCTGGTTCCCCTCCTGTCATTTTCCCAATTTGTTTGTGTTGTTTTCCACATGTGGATCACTATCAAGGAGCCTGTAGATACGTGGACATGACTTTCCTGTTCTCATCATGTGCACCGTATCGTACATGCAGGTCGATAAGAACATGACCTGGAAAGCGTGTGGAATAGAATGCTACGTGACTGTGCTTCATTCAGTCTTTAGGAATGATCGTTTCTGTTCATCAGGCGGAGAGAATGCTGCAGCAAGAAAGTGATTTGTACCAAAGAGTTGGGATGCAAGCTCTGAACTTCCCATATGAATATAAGCTTTCAATTGAAGTGGAGTAATGTTCTGCTTCCACATGTTACACTAGTGCTTGTCTCAGTAGCTCTTCACATGCTCGAGCAAACACAATTTGTAGTCTTTGCAAAGTGGCGAATTACCCAAAATAGCTGTTACATTACTGCTAGGAAGGAAGAAAGGGACGCCACTGACTGTGGACGAACGGCTACAGACGCGTTCGTTGATTCCACTGGTGTCGGACGCACAGATGAAAATCGTGTGAGAAGGGCATAGGTAACCTGGTCGACCGCTTCCACTGTTCCCCTTTTGCAGACGCCGGACTGCCCAACTGCATCATTTCCTTAACACTGTTCATAGATCGTGAACAGTGTGTCCACCTTCGGTCAGCAACACTAGTCGCAGCCCGCTTTCTCCGACGGTGCTTGGCCCGACGTTTAAGGGTTAATGTGTTCGGGTTTAGGTAGCAGCAGATTTTTCGACATGTAGTTCCTTTCAATTTGATGTGTTTCTGTCCACAGGTTCAATTCTGAGGCCCATTCCGGCGATGTTCCTTGTGATGTTCTTCTTAGTAACAGTTAGTGTGAATTGATTTCTGTAATGCAGGCAGATAGTGATGGGACTGCCACCTCAATTGGTGTCTTGGGATTTAGATTGTAGACAACAGTTGCAGTGCAGGAGAGAACAGAGATGCTTTTTGTCGGTGCGTGGACTAGGTGGTGCACAGGTGAGTGAATTAAGCGGTTGGATGACTTGTGGCATGGGTTGGACTACTGCGGTCATGTTGACGACAAATGTGTCGAAATATGAGGTCTCCTTTACAGCAATGTTTGATAAAGAGGTTGTTACATTTTTCCAAACGTAACCGGGTATGAACATGGTTGACCGAACCCTAAACCCCGGGATTGATGGGAAGAGCGCTTTGAATGATACGAAGTTGCTTATTAACAGAGTGTTGACGTTTGTGTACCCAGGAAATCTGTGCAATCTCAGTCTTCAGGTCTCCATGGCCTATCTACCCTTCTTTATCCCTGCCCTTGTCCTCTCACATACGAGGCAGTGGACCAATCCGGTGTTCATCATTTTCATCAGTTTGGAAGAGATCACCTTCGAGTTCCAATGCCTCAGGTATGTATCATATGCCCATCGTCGCAGAAAGAGTTTGCCTCTCCTGGTGAGAATGTGACTGACATGGGTAAAGCATGTTGCGGTGGATTCAGGTGAACTACAGTCGGTTGAAGAACTTTGGAAAGAGTACTTTGCGGATCCTACGCAGTGGTGGGACAACAGAGCTGACAAGGTACGACTAGATAAAAGAAAGCGGATACAATACTCGGCTCAACAAGTGACGGGACGTTTCTTGCTTGTACAAGGCCATGGGCACTTGTGGCACTTCGTAAAGCAACAAGTATGAAATTGCGTTGTTTTCTGTCATGGAGTGGAGTGAACACTGCTCAGATCATTGCAGTGTCATCAACAAATATTCCTGGGATATTGATTGTTAGGTGCAAAATGAATATGAGACAGTTTTTTTGGATCTGATCATGGTTTGTGGTGCCTACAGAGGAATCCTAGATCACCTGACTTTAGGCATAAGGTGACAAGGAAAGCACTTTGGATATATGGCTGGTCAAGTCCACCATGGGTAAAGACAATGCTCAACTTGACAATCGAAGGGAGAATGCAACCTCCTGTTGATTATCGCTCCAAAGATTCTCAAGACACAACACAAGGAGACAGGTAACTTTAGGAAATGAGTTGGCTACCTTGTCTACTGACTAGAGTAGGTGCATCTAGAAATTTGTGATTTTGGGTGGGTTTGAGGATTTTTGTGTGTGCAGTATGCTCTGTTCTTCCTTTTGGTTATTGGGTGCACTTGAAGCGGAATGATTTGCAATGAATGGCTGTGCATGCGAGAGATCTTGAGAATTCGAATGGATGGATGCAAATTTGTGGATGTTGAAATATGTGAGTACTGGGCATTAGTGGTCTTGCACCCTTCCACTGTGTTATCAGTATTCTTCTTTCGGAGGGATTTTTATTGAAGAATCTATTGATGAATCAGGCTATCCAAGGGCTACAATGGAAGAGGACGCATTGTGCCTAGTACTGCAAGAGAGTCGAGGCATATTGTACCGGGCGGTGGCGGTAGGATGTCCTTGAAAACTGCAAGAAGCACGACTGAAGCAATTGGTAATTTGAAGAATGGACTTGAACAAGGCATGGCCATCGACTCGTTTATGTATGTTGAAGTTTTGAGACGGTGCTTGAAGGAGAAAAACCTTAATGTTAACGTCGCGAAGCAGGTTCACGACTGCATCAACCAGAGTGGAATGGAGCAGAATACATATGTGGCAAACAACCTAGTGAGCGTATATATCAGGTGTGGAGAATTGGAGGATGCACGTGGAGTGTTTGATAAACTTGTGAACAAGAACGTGTTCAGTTGGACCATTATGATTGGAGGTTATACAAAGCACAATCATGCTGAAAAAGCAATGGAACTTTTCAATCAAATGCGCCGGAAAGGGGTCCAGCCAAATGCATTTACTTTCTCGAGCATCCTGAAGGCATGTGCCGATCCATCAGCTTTGCAGTGGGGCAAAGAAGTTCATGCGTATGTAAGACATGCTGGGCTTGAATCAGATGTGCGTGTGGGCACTGCGCTTGTCTACATGTATGGAAAGTGTGGCAGTTTGGTTGATGCTCGGCTAGTTTTTGACCGAATGGAGGATCGTGATGTGATCACGTGGAACGTGATGATTGGTGGACTTGCACAGCATGGGTGTGGGAGTGAAGCATATGGACTGCTTCTCCAAATGAAACAGGAAGGCCTCGAACCCAATGCATTTACGTTTGCGAGCATTCTGAATCCATGTTCAAGCTTAGGGGCTTTGGAGTGGGTGAAGGAGGTTCACAGCCATGTCCTGAAAGCCGGGCTTGAATCCGATGTGCGTGTGGGCAATGCGCTCGTCCACATGTATGCAAGTACTGGAAGTGTTGATGATGCCCGCCTAGTGTTTGATAGGATGGAGGATCGTGATGTGATCACGTGGAACGTCATGATTGGTGGACTTGCACAGCATGGGTGTGGGAGTGAAGCATATGGACGGCTTCTCCAAATGAAACAGGAAGGCCTCGAACCCGATGCAATCACGTTTGCGAGCATTCTGAATCCATGTTCAAGCGCAGGGGCTTTAGAGTGGGTGAAGGAGGTTCACAGGCATGTTCTCAAAGCGGGACTTGAAACGGATTTGCGTGTGGGCAATGCGCTTGTCCACATGTATGGAAAGTGCGGCAGTTTGGTTGATGCTCGTCTAGTTTTTGACCGGATGGAAGATCGTGATGTAATCACGTGGACCGTGATGATTGGTGAACTTGCAGACCATGGATATGGCCAAGAAGCATATGAACTGTTTATGCAAATGCAAAGGGAAGGCTTCAAACCCGATGCAATCACGTTTGCGAGCATCCTGAATCCATGTTCAAGCGCAGGGGCTTTGGAGTGGGTGAAGGAGGTTCACAGGCATGTCCTCAAAGCGGGACTTGAAACGGATTTGCGTGTGGGCACTGCGCTTGTCCATATGTATGGAAAGTGTGGCAGTTTGGTTGATGCTCGGCTAGTTTTCGACCGGATGAAGGATTGTGATGTGATCACGTGGAACGTGATGATTGGTGGACTTGCAGACCAGGGATGTGGGAGTGAAGCATATGGACTGCTTCTCCAAATGAAACAGGAAGGCCTCGAACCCAATTCATCTACGTTTACGAGCATTCTGAATCCATGTTCAATCGCAGGGGCTTTGGAGTGGGTGAAGGAGGTTCACAGGCTTGTTCTGAAAGCGAGACTTGAGTCGGATTTGCGTGTGGGCACTGCGCTTGTCCAGATGTATGGAAAGTGTGGCAGTTTGGTTGATGCTCGTCTAGTTTTTGACCGGATGGAAGATCGTGATGTGATCACGTGGAACGTGATGATTGGTGCACTTGCAGACCATGGATGTGGGCACGAAGCATATGGACTGCTTATTCAAATGAAACAGGAAGGCCTCGAACCCAATGCATCTACGTTTGCGAGCATTCTGAATCCATGTTCAAGCGCAGGGGCTTTGGAGTGGGTGAAGGAGGTTCACATGCTTGTCCTGAAAGCCGGACTTGAGTCGGATTTGCGTGTGGGCAATGCGCTTGTCCACATGTATGGAAGGTGTGGCAGTTTGGTTGATGCTCGGCTAGTTTTTGACCGGATGGAAGATCGTGATGTAATCACATGGACCGTGATGATTGGTGGACTTGCAGACCATGGATGCGGGCACGAAGCCCTGGAAGTGTTCAAAAGTATGATTGCAGACGGTGTGAAGCCTAATGTGATCTCCTTCGTTGCAGTGTTGTCGGCCTGTAGTCATGCTGGCCTTGTGGACGAGGGGCGTAGTCTTTTTCTCGCTATGACACAAGATTATGGCATCGAGCCTACTGTTGTGCTTTGTACCTGCATGGTGGATGTTCTTGGCCGAGCAGGACTTTTGGAGGAAGCAAAGCTCTTGATTGGGAACATGCCAGTGGAGCCGGCTGGGGCAACTTGGGGAGCCTTGCTTGGTGCTTGTAGAACGTACGGTAATGTGGATTTGGGCAAACTTGCCGCTATTGAGCGTCTCAAGTTGGAACCGATGGATGCTTCTGCATACGTGCTTCTCTCGAATATCTATGCTGCAGCTGGCAAGTGGGAGGAGGTGTTGTGGGTGCGTACTATGATGCAGGAGAGAGGTATACGCAAGGAGCCAGGGCGTAGCTGGATTGAAGTTGATAACAGGGTCCATGATTTCGTCGTAGGGGATACTTCTCACTCAGAAGCGAAGGAGATCTATGCTGAGCTGAGGAGATTGAGTGAGAAAATTAAGGCCGAAGGGTACATTCCTGATACCCGGCTAGTGTTGCGGAACATTGAGGAGGAGGAGAAAGAACTTGCTCTTTGCTCCCATAGTGAGAAGTTGGCTATTGCTTACGGACTCGTGCGGACACCCCCTGGAGAGCCACTTCGGGTGTTCAAGAACCTTCGTGTGTGTTCAGATTGCCATACAGCCACCAAGTTTATTTCAAAGGCAACTAAGCGAGAGATTGTTGTGAGGGATGCTAATCGCTTTCACCACTTCCAAAATGGTGTGTGTTCTTGTGGTGATTACTGGTGACAAGGTTGGTAATCTTGACCAATTGTAGCCTGTGTTGCTGTGTTGTTGTTTGGAGCTCTTCATTGGAATTTGTCATTATCTGTGAATATGTAATGTTGTTGATCAGTGCTTGAAAACTATTGCACTGGTTGGAAATGACTTATAGGAACATGTTCATAGAGGTTGTCACCTTTTGCAGTTTTTTTACCTATTCTTCTTGTGAAGAGTACAAAATTAGAGGGTGGCAAATTTAGCTATAGAAATGATTGTAGCACTACCATTCATCTTACATCCTTTTGTTGGCAACATCAAAATTTAAGGATTCTTTATTGAAAAGACTATTCACTTGGAAGTATCAATTGATTATTTTGAAGTCCTTCCTTCAATAAGATGGTGTAAGCTTTTAGTTTTTTCCAGTAGTGAATTAACTTTGGTTGCTTTAGCTATTGTGTTTATAATTAGGTAATTTGATTCTTGACCTTGCGTTGAAGTCAATTTTGGGAGTTCATTCCTACAAGATTGAGAGTATATGTAACAAAAGTTGTCAAAAATTGTCATGTCTAGGTGCATTGAGAGAAAATACAATTAAAAAAGTTTCTTTTTTGAAATTTACTTGCACGAAAGGGTTCTAGAGAGCTACTATGGGAATGTAGAAAATTCAGTCCATTTGATTGTGTAAATTGCAAGCTCACATAAGAAAAGAATTTTTTTGGTCCTTGCTTGACAAGGTTAGAAATCTTTAATTTCTTATGGAATGAAATTTTTGCACTATATATAGTTTTCATTTACATTGCCTATAATTCCCTATGTTCCACTATAAACCTCCTAAAATCTTCCCCTTGAGAAATTAACCATTTTATAAGTCATAGTGCTAGAAATGCATGCATTGAAGAACAATTAACCCATCCTCCAATTCTATGCAAAATGTCTAGTTTAGGTGCTATCATTTAAATATCCAAAATCCATGTGCAAAGTATAATTTTTGAACATAGTTTGGAAACATTGTTGCTTCTATTATTTTAAATTATTTAAAGGGCGGTGGCAATACTAAGATTCTCGAAACTTCTTCTCTAATCTAAATAACCAAAAGAAACAAAACTAGTTGACTTTATAATCAAATTTGCATAGGCACGAAGTGAGCATATAATGCATTGTTAATACTAGTATTTGAAGGAGCAATTTATGCAATGAGCTTTAAATGGGCAAGGCTAAGCTTGCAAATCTTAAGGTTTGTTCCCACATTGTTTCACTTGCCCTCACAAGGTCATTCAACACAAAAAACTTGAAAAAAACTAATACTAAATGGTCTAAATTAAGAAAAAAAGGTTTTCTGTAGAATAGAGATTCTATCTGATTTGGAGCTTTTAGTGGAATAGAGGGAGTATATCATAGTAGTTATTTACATGCCAAATTTTAGAAATAGATGAGTTTTTTTCACCAATTGCTTAAAGTTGTCCATTTTGTTTAAGAAATTTCATACAACATAACTTTTAATCTGGGCACCTAATAGAAAAATATATATGTATTTTGATAAAATTTATATAATTCTACATCTTGTATCAAAGTTTTACAAACATCCACTCAAAAGTGAGTTCCACAGTACCAACCTATACTTCTCATTATCCTCTTTAGGGGAAATGGACCTTTAGAGATTAATGTGTACAATGTATATCAATGTCACTATAAATTCAAGAAAAATGAATAGTTTTTTTTATCTATGATGTACTTTTACAATAATTCATGATTGTTTTTTTCCTCCATTTCTTATTCTTCTATATGTATATTGGTTTAAATGGTCTTTAATTTGTTGCCATAGGTGTTCCATTTAAATTCTAGCTTTATAGCCATTTGTTGAGTGAATCTATGAGTTTTAGGCTTTTCAATTGTGATAAGTGATCCACCTTAGGAATTATAATTAGTTTGCTACAATAATAATTTATTCTATTAGTATGTGACACTAATTTACAAATGACGCACTACTTGTAATATACTTAAATTAGTTTAGATTGAAATCTTTAGTATATTCTATTAAATTTCACAAAATAAAAGTAGTGCTTAGCATTTTGTAACCTCTACAATCTATAGTTGTTGAGATAGTATCTAGCAAATTTATAATCTTTCTAGTATTTTAGTTCTAAAGGAATAAAAATAATATATTAGGAAATTTGTGAACTATTCTATATTTGCAAGGACAATAATATTGTCCATTTACTATTTGGATAAATTTATGTAGCTTAAACTAAAGTTGCTAATAATATTGTATGTTGAAGGTAGATTCATCTCTTCACAAACAAAATCTTTTCTTCTTGTTTGAATTTCCCTTTCATTAACTCCATT
This sequence comes from Thuidium tamariscinum, assembly GCA_947034885.2. Taxonomy (NCBI): domain Eukaryota; kingdom Viridiplantae; phylum Streptophyta; class Bryopsida; order Hypnales; family Thuidiaceae; genus Thuidium; species Thuidium tamariscinum. The sequence goes on along the minus strand of OX344752.2, from coordinate 20,319,896 downwards.
TAAAATTTTCAGAATTTGGTATAATGTAATTGGAAATATTTCGTTAATTACTTGCTTACCTACTTGCAAGCTCAACATGATGGAAGCTTTATAGAATCTTGTTTTACAAGGCTAAAATCAAGGCAACATTTTGCTTTACTTAAGGCTTTGCTATTAGGTGTGTGGATCCAAGCTATGTCCATTTTTGGCCATTTTAGCAATTCTCAATCTAAAATCAAGGCTTTACAATCAAGTCTTAAGACTTTACAACATAATATATGGAATGTTATTTTATATTATTTTTTGATTATTTGAAATACATGAATAATATTATTTTTTATTTTTCATCAAAATCTTTTTTAAGATTTCAATTTATTTTCATTAATCTTTTCTACACTATTCAAATATGTCACGCTATAATTTCTCAAAATTTCATTACATGCCATATTTATTTATATTTGAATTAATATTAAACGAATTGACCCGAATGTAGGGTACACTTGACCCTTATGGGCACTTTATTTTCACTTTTGGAATAAAGTGTACACAACCAGGTTCTACTATTTTTGTCAATAAATCTTAATGGGTGTCTATCCTATGTGTAATCAATTTACGCCTTCCAAGCAATGGATCTTACTATTTTCCTACTTCTAATCAATTTACTTGCAATTACTTGGCGGCAATTTTTGACTATTGTTGTCAATACTAAGGTCTATTCAACAGTAATCAAGCAAAAACTGAATTGAACTAAGTGATAAAGCTTGTTTTGCCCTTTCCAAAATGATAAAGAAATCTAATTTCACCCTAATTTCCTAATGGATAATTGCGGATGAAGTTTGATTGTAGGATTAACCTCTAAAACTTCATCCGTCAATTGCAAACGTTCTAACTATCGGAATTGAATGCTAGTAAATTTTTTTATTTTTTTTCTATCTTTAGTTCTTTGCTGAAATCTAAAGTTTAATTTGATTTGGTCAACTCTAATTGACTTTTATGGACACTACTTTGAATTAAAACTTTAGTCTTTTCTAATTCCTTCACTATTTGTTCAAATTCCTAGGTAAATTTGGTTTTGGAATCCTAACAATACTTGTTTCAAGATTATATTCCTAACTTATCATTTGTCTCTTTTTTTACCTTATCATTAAATTCTTTTTTTCTAATTCTTATTATGTTGGTAAAATTGAGGTTTACCTAAAAAGTTGAATTGATTTTTATCTTTAAAAAAGGTTGATTTTATCCCTACAAAAGTAAAAACTTTAAGCTTTGACTTTAGGAGAAATGTGAATTTTTATTGTAAATTTTGACCGTTGACTGTTTCATCAAAATTTTACATGTTTAAATTCTTTCTACCTAAACTACTCAAAGTCACTTGGTATTTTATATTTTGATTTTTTCCTTTAGTTAAGGTTAAACTCTTTCTTTTAATCCTTGGATGAAATTAATTATTAGTAAATGTTGACCATTAACTAGTTCATCAAAATTTACTTGCTAATTACTTTCTTTTGGAAGTACTTTTGATTTTGATTTTTACTTCTACTCTCAATCAAAAATCTAAATTCCTTTTGAAAATTACTTCAAGATAATTTCTAAATTTTTATTCAATTTTTGACTTGATGTAATTCAACTATTACTTCTAAACCTCTTGTCCGATTTCCAAATTTAATATTGTTTTAGAAAGCTAATAAAATTGACTAATCCCTTCTACCTTTGAATTGTAATTTTCTACTAGTTGTAAGTGTCCGATTTCAATTGGAATTTCAACGACTAATAGCTAATACTATTTTTAATGAAATTAAAGAAAATTGAAAAGGAAAGGGAAATTCACAAACTCACCTCCATCATGATCATTTCAAGATCCTTGTGTGCCCCCAAGACTTCCCCATAATGTGCCAATTCAACTTCCATTTCAACAACTTTGTATTTGAATGTTGTATTTTGTATGCTCATACAACACCTTGATTATTTTGTATAAACCCTCCAATGGTCCCTTCTTTTCTTCTATCTTCTTTTTGTAGTTTTCTTTATCTTTTAAACTCCTTTCTTTTCTTTTCAATGGGCTTCAAAAGTCAAAACATAAAAAATCCTATTATAATCTAATTTCAAAATTAATTGCTAAATGGCTTTCAAAGTCAAATCCTACTATCATTGAGTTTTCCCAACTTTTTTCTAATTTAGCGACCCTCTAAACTTCCTCAAAGTCAAATTATTTTTTTATTTGTCTTTTCTATTTGTCTTTAATCCCTGAACGTCATAGGGGATGTTTCTTGGATGTTGAGGATTTAGATATCGTGTTGATCAGATGTTATAATCTGAATATCCCCATGGAATTTTCTTAAAAGTTGCGCAATCACATTCATCAACCAGTTGATTTCAAAATCCTTTAGTAAAGTCTTGAGTAATCAAGGGAATTTCAAATTATTCCATTTTTCCTATCAAGCTCTTCACTTTTTACTATTCTTCCTTTGATGTTTAGGGATTAATCAACTAAATCTTGCATCCACAAAGTCAATTATGCCTTATTAGTGGCCCAAATTGACATTAGAGTCTCTTAACAACTGAACTTCTGTGACCACCAAGTTTTCAAACTTAGTTTTAGTATTGTTGCACACAAATTCGGAGTTGGAAGTGAGCAATTTGCAAGTCCAGGCAAGATTTTGGCAAAGGAAGTGAGCTCTAGATGTATGAACAAATGGTGGAGCAAACCAACTGCTGGGAAGGGGGTACTTGCTTGACTTTGGGGACCCCTCAGTCAACTCAGCTTGGTCTTGTGGAAGGGATGTGCAACATGGATGTGGTATGGCGGTATGGCCTGGTTGCTTAGTGGGAGAGCCCCATGCCAGACTCGCTAACAGCATCCCCATGCCAGACACAACAAAGAGGGGTGCCAGAGCCTGATTTGGAGTGCTCAGTCAATTAGTCCAAGCCTTGTGGTTTTCCCTTGCTCCATTCCTAAAACTTTAATTGACACACCAAGACATGAGTTCATCAATTTAGCACAAGTACCCAAAACAGGAAAAGCTTCATTCTCCTAATGAGGTGCATCTTATGAGTGACTTTGCACACAATACTCACCTTTTTGCATTTACAAGCCCAAGGTCTGAGAACTGATCTGTAGACAGTACCTCAAAATTTGAATTAGATTACATAGCGTGAGCAAAGTCACTCATAAGATGCATTTCATTAGCAGAATGAAGCTTTTCCTGTTTTGGGTACTTGTCCTAAATTGATGAACTCATGTCTTGGTGTGTCAATTAAAGTTTTAGGAATGGGGCAAGGGAGAACCACAAGGCTTGGGCTAATTGACTGAGCACTCCAAATCAAGCTTTGGCGACCCTCTTTGCCGTGTATGGCATGGGGATGCTCTAAGAGCAAAACACCCATTCCTGTGCTTGTTCCTTGCAATGGATAGTAGATTCACCTAAATGTATCACTAGATTTCCCTTAATGTATTTGCCACATGTGTGATTGTAATTTGCTGACACAATTGAAGGACACATAGGAAAATCTGGTTGGCTGAGTGCTGATTTTTGCAAGGTTCAGTTTTGGAGGCATCTATAGGACGGTTTCACAGGTCTAGGGAGCCAACATTTTGGAAATTTGTAGAAATTACATACTGTAGCCAAAAAACATTAGATGTTTTTTGACCCCTGCAGAAGACTGTTCCAGTGCTGTTCCCCCGCAGCTGTTCCCCGCAGCGAGGGGAGCGGCCTGCTGTCAGATTTTTTTTTTTCAAAAATAAATAAATAAATAAATAAATTTTTTTTTAGTCTTCAAATACTATTTTTTATTTTTTATTTTTATTTTATTTTATTTTTTATTTTTGGTCGATGACGTGGCAGTCTCTCGGCCACGTCAGACCGCCTCGCCGAACCTCGCCGAACCTGTTCCCTGCTGTGATAACTCGCAGTCTTCTTGACCCCTCAAAAAACATCTAATGATCTATATTTTTTTTAATATTTATGATTTTCACTTGCTAATACTAGAAAAATATCATTTTTAGAAAATGCTGCCTCCAACTATGCTGAATTCTTTATTTTGACGTTTTTGGATGTTTCCACTATATGAAGGTATTTTTTAATATTATCGCTCCATGACAATAGTATAACTAAAACTATGAGCAGTAGTTAAATTTCTTCCTTTCTTCACTCCAAACTCTAAGAAAGATAATTTAATTGTTTCTGAGTGGCAATTTTTGTGTTTAGTCTTTTCCGAATTCCTACCCCTCAATAGAACTCTCACAATTAAAAAACAAGACTTGTGGAACTTAGAGAGTCATAATCATATATTGAAGAAAAATGGAACTAATTAATAGACCCTATTTTCTAAAGCATAGAAATTAGACATATAGGTGCAATAATGTAGACTCTCTTTAGACTAAGTGTAACAAATATCTAATGCATAGATGCTTTGAATTTACAAAAAGATTTTCATGTCATGAAGTTGAGATAATAGAGAACATCATTCTATCAACATTGATCAAAATTAATTATTAAAATAGTAAAAACACTTATAATAAAAAAGACACTGTCTACTTACAAAATACTTGCAACCTAAACCTAATGTCTAAATCTATTTGGATGAGGATGATATTTTTAAACCTCCACTTCTAGTTGGGAAGAGTTTGATGTGTGTATAAAAAGTGTCTTTACTTGCCTTATCGATGTAGGAACCAAACTCTTCATTTATTGAAGAAAAAATTGTGTATGCTAAAACAAGAAATCATTCCAATCCTCATCGTCTAAGTTGTAGAACATCTTGAACTAATAAGCCTAGTATTTTCTTTTGTCTAATTTAGAATTTAGGATTCCTCATTGAAATGAAAGCAACAGGTAGGGGAAGATTATGTTTGCAAGACATTGCCACAAACTATACCTTACAGTTCTACTAGATGAGTCTTATTTCTCTCTCATAGTACCTTATTTTTGACCAGCTTCAAAATGCCTTCAAAACTTTGTGTTCAATCTTCAGAGCATCCCCACCGCATGGGTCAGAATTTGACTCAAAATCAAGCCTTTTGCAGGGCAGATGATAATGACCCATCCCAGCCAGAGTTGGAGAACCCCACTACTGAACAATGCAAGCAACCCTCTAAAAGATGTTTTTATTTTTTTTAATCAATTTTTCAGTTTGTTTTGCCTTGAATTAAAACCCAAAAACATTGGGCTTTTTTTTCCTTCAAGGTCTCATTCTTTTCTCTTGAAGAGATCTCAAAATATTTTGAATTTCCAATGGGGCAAGGCTCCTTATATCCCCATGGGGTGGAGGGAGGTGCTCCAACCCATGTGGGATATGAACTCCAACTAGTTTGAATTTCAAAAACCAAAAAAACTTTGAAATTTCAAAATACAAAATTTGAATTCCTAATTCAAACTAGTTGGAATTCATATATCCCACATGGGTTGGAGCACCTCCCTCCGCCCCATGGGGATATAAGGAGCCTTGCTCCATTGCATACTCACTTCTTCCTACATACACTTCTTAGTGAATGTAAAGAGGCCTGAGTTTCCATGAGAAGTGGAATTCCCTACATCCTCTTGTGGTAGAGGGACGAGTCCCAATCCATATGGGATAAAAGAGACTATGAATTCATCTTTTTTTGAGATAAGAATTGTCTCATTTTTGTACATGAAATTGTTTATAAGCATTTCATTTTTGAAAAAAAAAATTGAAATTGGAAGGTCAACAGGGTCTGTACCTCGATTTTAGGGTCAAAAGTGCAGTCAAACTCCCTTCTGGCCCCTATGTAAAACTCAGTATTTTCCCGTCTGCCTATTAAATTTGGCCGCACCCGGCCATATTTTGAGTCTTATTTTGCGTAGGGTGGGTTGACTGACCCGGCCAAATACCGAGTTTGAGCCAAATTTTGAGTTGCAGTGGGGATGGTCTCATGACCTTCAAGAGCTTCTTTATGACACAAACGTCAATTGTAAGGGATTTTATGAAGTAATCAATGTCAAAAATGTCTACATTTCAACAATAAAGAATGTGGAAACTCTTCAACTAATCCAAGCCTATAACACAATGCAACAACATCAAAACAAGTTTTTGTGAAGCTAAAAGTTTTCTAAAGAAGATTTTTGGATGTGATTAGAATTTAGCAAGAATAAAAGACAGAATAATTATATAGATGAGCACTTCATTGATGAAATTGAGGCACATTTTACATTTAATATTAGAAAAATAAAGTTAGATTGCAACGCTGGCCTTGATTCTTGACAAAATGAACCTTGGACTAATCTTAGAATCATAAAGGTGGCGTAGATCAACCCTTAAAGGTTTTTGACTATGTTTTTACAAAAAATTCTTTATAATTGTCATTTTTAATACAAGTACCAAATTTCTTTTAAAATTTAAAAAACATTTTTTGGTACATGTAATTGTAGGATCTTGTAGTAAATTATTTTGGAAAGATTTGTTGAAGAATTCATAAATTTTAGATTGCAAAATGTAAATTGCAAAATATTAGCATTTAAGTAGACAAAAATCATTTATTTGGCTATGCGAAAAACCAAGCAGTTGTACTTCACAAGGCTATATTGGTATGAGAAAATATTCAAAATGGTTGTTACTCTTTAGACACGTCATTCAAGGCAAGTTGACTAAATACTAAGAAAATTTCAAATCATTTGGAATTGTAACATATAGGAAAAATATAAGATGTAGATAAAAGTAGAAAATGATTCAAAATACTAGATTCTTAACAATTTATCTATGAAATTGAAAAATGCCAATCTTAATGGTTGTATTGTTATAATAAACAATCTACACCTACTTATTTAATACTATTTCAAAAATATTAAAATCTGAATTCAATAGAGGATTTCAAACCTTTTTTTGTAGAATAGGGATTCTATAACTATCAGCAAAGTACTCTAAACTAATAAATTTATAACTTTTATCTCATTAATAAAAATGGAATGATTCAAAGCTTTCCAAATAGACATAAATTTTAAACACCAATTCCAAAGTTTTAGTTCTTAAGAAAATAATTCCAATTTTTTTTTGCTATCTGAATTGCTAATACTTCAATGAGAACTGCATATTATACAATAACTTTTTAACCATGTAGTCAAAAGTTTTGAAAAATTGTTGGGCCTTAAAGTTATTTCTTGGAGAAATGCTATGTGCAAATTTCAAAATAAAAAATAAAACTCCATTTGTAGTGAGTTGCCCAAAATTGCTCTGTTACCAAAAAAATATAATTCAAGATTTTTGAGTTTGATTGTGCAATTGCTATTGTCACAAATCTAAAAATCACATTATTTTATAAAGCAATATTAATTCCTAAATGTCTTGGAAGGACTTTTTAAGCTTTTAGAAATTTGCTCTAAATTGAACAAAAGCCAACATTTTGATATATTTTATCAAATTTTCTTTAAATGTAACCATACAAACTCAAACAAGATATAATAGAGATTATTCAGGATACAAAATACACAACAACAACACTAATGAATTGAAAGATTATAATGCTTGATCACAATCATATTAAAATTGCAAAAGTGAGTTGCAGTCTTTAGATTCTCCTTTGATATATCAAATTCAAAAAGTTGGTCACCAAAACATTATAAGATTAGAAGGTCCAATAACCCCAATTAATTTTTGCCTTCTCAAAATCTACTCTACAATGTTTCTTAATGAATTTCTAATTTGGTTTTTCCTCCAAGATCTAATGTATTTGAGGCTCATTTCTAAAAACCTTCGACATTACAAAAAGCCAAGATTGCAATTGGCACCTAAGTTGCACAAAATCTTGAATAAAAATATCATAATCAATCATTTTGAAAATTGAATTTTCCATCTTAAAACTAAACTTCAAAAATAAGTTTCCAAAAATATAAGCTACCAAATAAAGTAACTTGAAATTTTTTCAAACACAAGATTTTGGTCCCTTAGGCATTTAGGGGTTCAAAGAACTTTTCAAATTTAGTCCTTCAATTCCCAAGTACTTATCATCCATGCTTTATGCAATTTTCAAGACTTAGAGTGGTTTCCAACATTGCATTCTTCACCATATGGAAACTAAATTACATACAAATAGAAACAATTGAAATGACCCATTCAAACCCCCTTTACAACATCATATCAATTGGCAAAAAAAATTGTCGATTTTGTTGAACTCGTGCGATTGTGAAAACCACTTTCTCTCCCTAAGCTTGTGTACCCTTAAGTCTTTGGGGCCTTCTATGAGTCTTTAATCTTTCTTTGTATGTGTTGAAGTTGGAAGTTGGTCTTTTATTGATACATGTAATAATAATATACAATGAAAGATAATGCTCTTTTATAGTTTTTTGCGGCTATAGGGAAGTTTCTAATCTCCCAAACTGCCTTGTTCAATGGCCATAGGTCCTCTTCTAAAAAACCCTAATTTGCTAATTGCTATGATACTAATCCTTAATTACCTCCTAGTACCTTCTATCTAGTTACTATGAACTAATTTAATTATAATGTCTTTTGGTTTCCTTGTTTGTACAAAAATGCCTATCCTTGAAAATTAATAACTCCTTATTGAAATCTCCTTTTCTTCCATTTCTTGAACATTCTTGTATATTAAAGTATATGCTTGGTATCTTTTTTTTACTCTTGCCAATATCTTAATAAATCATTGTGGTTATTCAATTTCCCGTAAATGCCTAAAATATTAGGTTAACATTACATCTTCCCTTAAAGAAATCATGTCCACATGATTTAAAGGAAAAACTTAAAATTCCTAGGACCATAATGTGGTATTATTTAAGTTTGAATATGGTGTATCAAAATCATATTCCTTGTATAAAATAATTTTTTTTCTCATGTTATAGTATATAAGTTCCAAGGCTTGTATGGAGTCACCTTTTCTTAAAGTCATTGGGAAATTGGTATGTCATTGCTATAGAAAATTCAACCATCCATCTTTAATGTTGTGGTAAAATTTCTTGTTGAAGTCCATTAAGTTTAGGAGTGCCTTTTTAAATATGCATTTGTTTGTAGACATGAATTGGCTATGGTTTTGCTATTTTTGTGGTTATTGTTCCTCCATGGTTTAAATGGTTTACTTAACGATTCATTGCCAAAAAATGATTTGTAGTGGTTTATAATTATATAATATGATCGAACCATATATCAAATGACATAACATACTGGAGATGTTGTATATGTTTCTATTACCCCTTTTTCTATTGTAAGGTCTCTTATGTGCCACACAAATACTAGTATCTCTTTTAATTTAGGTGTGGCATTTTTCCAAATGATTTTAAAGTCTTGACTATTTATTATGTGTTTGTAAGTGAGATGTTATAACCCATGTATGCCTAAGAAAAGTCTACTGGTTATTTTATAATGTTGTTTTAGGGATATTGGTGGAAATGCAAAATAACAAATATTTTGGAGTATATCTTGAAAAATCCTATTTTTTTTTCCTTATTTTGGAATTGGAGTTTTAACCCCTAAAATACCAAGGCATTTTCTGGCTTTGAAACCACTGAAAACTGCCATTTTTGCTGCAATCACTCAAGAAACCAAAAAAAACTTTTTTCTTAGAATCTAACCCTAGGATCTTGTACTTCACTTGTCTCAGATCATGTGGTAAGAATTTCATGAATTTTGACCGTACGGATTGGAAGATATTAGCATTTCAAGTTGGAAAAAAAAGTTTTTTTCAACTGCAGCCTACAATTTCAGGTGACTTTGACGGCCATTTGTAGATTTTTTTTGCACTACACACTATAAAGTTAAAATTTTTTATGTTGAAAATTTGAGTTGAGAGTTGGGGGAAAAAATTCCAGAATGTCAAAACTTGATTTTCACATATAAAAAAATTGTTAAGTAGAAGTAGGTCAAAGTTGAATGAAATACTAAATTGTTAATAGTCCTTAGATGGAATTGAAAAATCATAATCATAGGTAGGGGGTTGTAATTGCAACCCTGTTTTGAAAAGCAATTTGGTAGATTTTGCCTCTAACATGTACCAGAAGTGTACATTTGAGGAGGGGGTCGCTTTTAGAAACCACTGTGTTTTCAACTTCAAAAATTCATAACTAATTCCATGAAGGTCCAAAAAATATGAAACGACTTGGGTTAGATGCCAATTCTATTTTCTTACCACAAAAATTTACTAAAAATTGTTTTAACCCCTGAGCGCCCAGCCCATGTTCACCAAAATGCAAACTCTTTGGAACTCATTCCACTCAAACAATCATTTAAAATACAATCTACAATTTTTGACCATACTGATTGGTAGTAGAGAGAGGCTTATAGCTCCATGTGAAAGGACCAATGATTTCACTGTACCATTGAGAAAATTATAACAGTCAAACAAGGACAACCTTTCAAGTCAAAGAGGCCATATTTTGGCCTCTTGGGCACTCAGGGGTTAAGGAGTTTAGCTTCCCCAAAATGCAAATTCAACTGGTAAAGGGTCACTTTTATAGCCCCCTACCTTAGTCATGTTTATTTGGTGGATATGAACTGATCCCTTACTTGGCCATTTGGGAGTCATTTAGATGAAAAGCTATGTGGATATGATTGAAACATGTTTTCAATTCAAACGAGAATTCAAAAGATGGATAGATGTACAAATAAAGAAGGATTTCATCAAATGTACTACAAGAGAAATTGGTATAATGATTGAATTTATTAATCTTGAAGCAAATTCATAGAAAGCCTTAACCCCTACAAGTTAACGACTATGTTTTCATCAAAAACGCTCTTGAATTGCAATTTTTCATATAAGTGCAATTTTTAGAAAAAAAAGATAAATTTTGACACATGCAACCATAGGATCTTGTAGTAAGGTGTTTTAAAAAAATGCTAAAAAGATATCATACATTTCCACCATGTAGATAGCGAGAAATTAACATTCGAATTGGCATAAATTTTTTTTTATCCAAGCCAAAAGCTCGGTAGGTGTACTTCACGAGGTCACATTTGTATTAAAGAAAGTTCAAAATAGTGATACTCTTTGCATTTATTCTTCAATGCAAATTAGATGCATGCTCAAAAAATTTCAAATCATTTGAAATTGTACAATATATAGGAAAAAAATAGCATATACAAACAAGTATAGACTACAAACTACTTGCAAACAATGAATTGTAAAGAATTCTTTTATGGAAATGAAAAAAAAAAATTCCAATGGTTCAATTATTGTATTAAAGTATTAAACTATCTTCAACCAAAATTTTGATTTTAGTTATGAAAAAATTAAAAATCAAATTATGAGCAAAGTTTCAAATATTTTAATACAATAAAGATTGTATGACTACCTACAAACTACCTTAAATTAAATTCTTCATAACTTTAATCTCATTCATAAAAATAAACTGACTCAAATCCTGATACATGGATATAAATTTAATGAACCAATTTCATTTTTTTTTCAAATAAGAAAATATTTTAAAAGAAATTTTTTGAGTTGCTTGGGCCTTGGGTTGCTTGCCAAGTAAAGAAAACAACATACCATGTCATCATTCTTCATTATGTAGTCAAATGTAATGAAAATTATTGAGCCTTAGAGCTACTTCTTAATGAAATGTTATGTGAAAATTTCCAAGGAAAAAAATTAATCCATTTGTCATGAGTTGCTTGAAATTGCTCTTTTGCCAAAAATCTAATTAAAGGCTTCATGGGTTTAAACTTTAAACAAATCATTTGCTAATGGAACCATATTTGTTACTAGTTACAACAAAATTTGAACATTTTGGCATATTCCATTTCAATAAGAAGCTTCATAAAATGTAGTCAATTTATGATGTCCTATTACATTCATACATAATAGAGCATACAATTAGTGAGACAATTTTGCAATTCCAACATCCATTCTCAAGTCACAACATCATGCTCTTTTCATTCAAATAAAATATATCATGAGCATGACCAAGACTTGTAATTTGTAGCAATAAAAAAACATCCAACAATTTAAAACATGTATTCAATTTCACATATATTGCAATACATTGTAGATGTTTATTTATATACTACGGTACTATACTAAGCTAGTTATAGGAATGTTGAAAGTGTTCATTTGGTATAGGCTAATTGTGGACACTACAAAATCGATTGATCACATGAGGTAACCTACCAGTCTCCTTTTTCACAAGCTGCTCACAATATACGTGAAACACTAGTGTCAGGTCTTCATGACTGAATTTGGTCATTCTTGCATTTTCTCGTTGCATCTTGTGGTACTCCACTGACATGCATCCCTTATTGATCCTTTGAGGAATTTTGCCAATTGCATATTCCTCTGACATACGTGATAAATTCGGAATGATTTTTACATTAGCATTTCTTTTGTGCACATATGCAATGCTTGGATCCACCTACCACCTCTTTGTCAACGCCTCATCCTTCTCTTTTTCAGATGTAAACGTATATAAGGATTGCATTGGTTCAGAAGCTACGGTAGTCATGCCCCAATCACAAACTCCAATGTAAATGCGTGACTCGTCTTTGGAAAAATGAAACATGATGTTATTTGGAGAAATATCATTGTATAGATGTCCAGCAAGATTCACCGCATTCATGATGTGTAGCAATGCCCATGCAAGCTCAGTGCGTTTCTTCCTCCATCGATCGAGTCGGTATGCCCGAATCAGCTCCTCTTTTAGTACATGGGCCCACATCAATCGAACTCTAATGTTGTCTGGATAATTATCATCCATAGCCAACATCTGCTGAAGTGTTCCGCCATTCCACTAGTACAAATATCCTTCATTCATTTTTGCATGGACTGCAATGAATTGTATCACTCCAGAATGTCTAATCCTTACAGCCATCGACTCGATCTGGTGTTCCATCTTCACAAGTTTAGGTCGTATGCCTTGTTGAAGGGATTTCTTGGCTGCAAACTCCCAGGATTCTGATATCTCCGAACAACCTTGAATTCGGACTTTCCGAATTGTTGCATACCCTCCCCTCATAATTTTGTCATCAATGGGAATGACAAATGCCGTCTCAGGAAGCGCTATGAGATGTCGCCTGTTTTGAGTGATTTGAACATGTCCTTCCTTGCTATTCCACCAACCCACTAATCCTTACCTATTTCGCTTCTTCGCAAATGGAGAGCATTGACGATTGAATAAGTTGCCTCTCATGATGACTTCCTCAATGCCTTCATCCATTGCACGATGGTTCTTGCCATATTTTTGTAGAAATGATTTCACATTCCACAAGGCATTATGCACCTTACTCTCCAAGAAACGGGAGAAGCCATGTTTCTCTATTTCATCAATTAAATGACAGTGGAACATGAAAGGCATCCAACAATCTCTACCTCATGTCCAGTTGGAATTTCTCTATGCACTCCTCTTGATATCTGAGGTATTTGTTGTCCAAAGATGTGGTGGTTTCAAACTCATAGAACTTCACAATACATTCAATCACGAAATTCTTACAGTCTTCCGAAGGCATGTCTTTGGGTGACCAAGTGTTTTGCACTACTTGTTTTTCCTTCCCACCTTTCTTCAATTTTGGCATCTTAAATAATTTGAAGTATTTACAAACACTTCAACTCTTCTATGATAAGGTGTAGCACAATTCAATTTTGATAAAAAGTTTACCATTGCCAAAAAAATTGGTAACAAAGGGGCCCCAATAATTTGAGTCCTGCCTTCCAAAGAGAGGAGCCAATGGAGGATAAACCACCAAGCTTTCTGCTCCGCTCGCGAAACGCAAGGGGAAGGCAAAAGTGGGAGGCAGACACCTTGGCATTTACTCTTATGCCTAGCGGATGCGCGATAGTCCGCCCGGCGCTGACCGTCCGATCGGGCGGACCCGAGATCGTCCACTTGATCGGGACCGTCCGACCAAGCGAACGCAAGGCAGGCGCTCGGGCTCGCGTCCGCCTGGGCAAATAGTCTAACTACCACGCATCCGCCCGATCATGACCGTCTGACTAGGCAGACGTGAGCCCGAGTGCCCGCCTCGCGTCTATTCGAGTGGACTGTCCAGATCAGGTGAACGGACCCGTGTCCGCCTGATCGGACAGTCAATGCCGAGCAGACGCCTCGGTGTGGGTGGAAGCCCTTTTTTTTAGGCGATATGGTGCCAAATTGCTCCAGTCCAAAATAAATGTCTATTTTACGTTAGATAAAAGTAATCTTTTTGCGCTAGAAATTCTTCATTTTTATTCAAAACATAGATGAAATTGCCAAATTTTGATTAAAAAAAAAAGTACATGGATGTGATTGAAAAGTGTTTATTGGTCAAAAAGATGGATGGATGGAGATATACAATGTTTCACCAAATTTTAAGTGGTCGCCATCTTGGCACTTTCTCAAAATTTTAAAAAAACGGGTTGGTGGTGGTAGGATGTGGTTGACCGGTTGTGTGAAGAAGGCAATAAAGTGATCCTCAATCACCAAAGTTGGGGTTCTTTGAATGGGAATGGAGAGTTGTCAATCTCTCTAGAGACAATCCGGCTCCTTTAGAAACTAAAAGGTCTACGGTTCAATCCCCTACGGCATCCTCCACCCCTAAAAGAGAGCGTTTAGTCAATTTCTTTAGGTGTGGAGGAGGAAAGCATTTGATTTGGCCATCTAGGGCAATCTGACAAAATTCCTAAAAGTCAGATGACTTTCCCTCTTCACACGTTGTCGTGTAGTAAATTCGTTGACTATGTAGAATTTTATGTTTATTGTTGAAGTAGAGGGTTTTTTGGAGAGTCTAATCCATCCATATGGAGTGGACTCTATCTTTTTTACCTCTATTAAACAACTATTTGGCATTATTTTGGTTTTTTTAATATTTGAAGTCATTTTAGGGTTTTAGTTTTAGTTTAAAGTTGTTTAAAAGAAAGGTGAAGTTTGTTTTACCTTTCATTTAGGTTTTTTTTAAAAGGACTAGAAGTCCATGTAGGAGATAAGGATAAAGTTATGGGGGAGAAAAGTGAAGACCAATAGTTGAAGTTAAGTCCATGTGGCTTTATAGTGGTCAAACTCCACTTAACTAGGTGGTAGATAAGGTGAAAGTGCTCCTTCCTTCTTCCCTTGATATACTTGGAAGAACCGAGACTTTGGGAGAGTTTTTTTTGTATAGTCATTATTATTGCACTTTGTATAGGGAGAGTTTTTAATGAAAATTTGTAAAATTGTTCATTATATTTTTTGTGACTTCATTTTTCCCAAACCAAACCTAGTCGCAGCTAGACACCCTGTGTGTTCCCTTAGCGCGCTCCTCTCTACTCGACATTTGGTGCTTCCACTGAGAGATGCTTTGGGGCAACTAGTTTGGTTTAGATATTATGGAGGACCTTGGAATTGGATAGGTGCTTGAGGTTGAAATTAGATGTGTAGAAATTATTAAAGAGGAAGAAGAGAGTAAAGAACAACATGGAAATATTAGTAAAGTTTTGAGTGAAGAAATGAAAGGTGAAGTCTTGAAAATGTTTACTTGAAGTTTGTGTGATAGAGAAAAGTTTAGGTTGTTGTTGTGGTGTATATGGAACCACGGGTGTAGAGGAAATTAGAACTTTCAAAATCTCCAATGTACATAATGGTGATAGGTGTGGATTTTCAAATGTGATTGAATGGAACTCAACTTCCAATGGATGTTTTTGAAGATAACAAGGAGCTATAAATGAGCAAGGATTATGAAAAAAAAGGAAAAACTGGACATCAATTTGTAGAAGAGTCAATAGTAAAGCTGAGGATTAAAGGGGGTGAATTCTTGAAGAAACCAAAAAGGTTCCGAGGTGCTCTCAAAAGTCAAAATAGCAAAGTATTTGTTTCTTCTACTAATGGATGCAAGTTTATTTGTGAAGAATTATGGGAAGGATGCTCAAAGCTTCTTGGCACATACCGGCACATGGATGTTTTTGAAGATAACAAGGAGCCATAAATGAGCAAGGATTATGAAAAAGAAGAAGAAAAATTGGACATCAGTTTATGGAAGAGTCAATAGCAAAGCTAAGGATTAAAGGGGGTGAATTCTTGAAGAAACCAAAAAGGTTCCGAGGTGCTCTCAAAAGTCAAAATAGCAAAGTATTTGTTTCTTCTACTAATGGATGCAAGTTTATTTGTGAAGAATTATGGGAAGGATGCTCAAAGCTTCTTGGCACATACCGGAGGATGTGCAGGTTTAGAGTAGGTGGATGTCGTGTAGTAAATTTGTTCACTATGTAGAATTTTATGTTTATTGTTGAAGTAGAGGGTTTTTTGGAGAGTCTAATCCATCCATATGGAGTGGACTCTATCTTTTTTACCTCTATTAAACAACTATTTGGCATTATTTTGGTTTTTTTTAATATTTGAAGTCATTTTAGGGTTTTAGTTTTAGTTTAAAGTTGTTTAAAAGAAAGGTGAAGTTTGTTTTACCTTTCATTTAGTTTTTTTTTAAAAGGACTAGAAGTCCATGTAGGAGATAAGGATAGAGTTATGGGGGAGAAAAGTGAAGACCAATAGTTGAAGTTAAGTCCATGTGGCTTTATAGTGGTCAAACTCCACTTAACTAGGTGGTAGATAAGGTGAAAGTGCTCCTTCCTTCTTCCCTTGATATACTTGGGAGAATCGAGACTTTGGGAGAGTTTTTTTGGCATAGTTATTATTATTGCACTTTGTATAGGGAGAGTTTTTAATGAAAATTTGTAAAATTGTTCATTATATTTTTTGTGACTTCATTTTTCCCAAACCAAACCTAGTCGCAACTAGATACCTCGTGTGTTCCCTTAGCGCACTCCTCTCTACCCGACAACGTCTCTAAGAAAAATGATTTGATGCTTTGTTTTTGTGTCCTTTTTTCAGGAAACTTCAAAAACTATTATCACATGTACAAAATAATTCCCAATGTATCCTTCAATGACACCATTGATCCTTTTCAATTTTTGAACAAATTTAATTCTTATCTAATTCTTTCGTACATACATTTATAAAGTAATGGTTAATTATTTGATTAATTTGCCAATCTTATGATAAAACTTGTAAGATCCAAATTAGAATTACTCAGCCTATTAATGGTATTTTTTTTCCTTGTTATCTACAAATATTACTTCTATGGAAGAGATACATGTCATTAAACATTTAAACTCCTTCACTATATTGTGATTACAAAGTTTGGAAGTATTTGAAATTGTCATTTGTAGAAGTGTACTTTAAAAAAAATTACTTGACATTTTCCAACACTATTCTTCAATTCTACTTGCACTTAAGTAATAAGAGAAGTTTAACTAATTTTTTGTTATATCTTAACCAATTTATTTTCATTTTAGGGTTTAGGAATTTTCATATTGATAGACAACAAGGTCCTTAAATTGTCAAATGTATTATGTTGTATTAAGTGTGCAATGTTACAAAAGAATTTCATATTTTCATTCCAAATGCAAACCACATTCTCCATCTTGTACATTCTATTCCAATATTTTGAATTATTCTTATCATGAAATCTGGATTGGGCCAAACAAACTAAAAATATACAAAAATTTGTTGTTGCAACAATTGCAATGTTTTTTTTGCAGAATTTGGATCCAAATCAATGAAGTAAACTTGATGAAGATATGTTTCTACTCCCATTTAAACATTTCATACAATTTGAAATCCTTTATTGCAACTTGAACATTGGATGTATTACTATAGTCTTTTATTTTTTACCCCATAGAGTGACACAAATTTTGGTTGATGTTATATATTTCTCTCTATAATGTAATTATAGAAAACAAAATTCTTTGGAATCAAGAATTTTAGAAAATATTTTTGTTTTTGTTCAAAATATATCTATTTTTTTGACTTCCACAAAAAAAAAGATTTCATCTATAAAAAAAATTATTCTTATATAGTAGAGAAATAAAATATAATGTGTAAAAAAGGTTTTTGACAATTGATTGAGTAATGTGTAATCATAGACTTTTATACTTTATCCGAACAAAGTGAATTTTTAAACCTTAAATGTCTAAAGGGTCCTTTTCCCAAAATCACCTCCAAATTGGCAAATTGCCATTCTCAAATTGAAATTAAATTATATTTTTTGTAGAATCAATTGAAAAATTCTAATTGAAAAAATACGATAATGAATTTTCTAAGTTGATTGGGTATTCAAGGAGAATTGAACAAATACTGTCATGACTACTCGGTCAAACTTCAATATCCTTCTCATTGTATACAACATTATTGCAACTAAAATTGTATCAAGTATTATACACATATTTTTTCAAAGATAAAATCAAAAGTATTTTATTTGTCATAACTCATAAGGGTTTTAGAATCATTTGTGAATTTTTTTTCAAATACAAAAGAAATTTTTACAATATGATAATTCCTTAATAGTTATATATTATAGTGTAAATTTTCATGTTATTCTATGATTAAAACTTCAATAGACCTTGCTAATAGCATTTCTAAATTTTAAATCTGTGACCCTCTAGTCTCTAAGTCCCTATTGGCCTTTTGCCAATGTCTTGTAGAAAAAAACTCTAAAGTCACTTGATGGATTCTTGTAGTTACTAAAGGGGCACAATAAGTATTTGGCTATTTATTTTCTTCATTTTCAATTCGAATTCCGAACTACCCTAAATCCTATGAATGACATTTAAAAAATTCTAAAATATACTTTGTTACATTGGTGTACTACTAAAGTACAAAGTACTAATTCATTAATACTTGCCCATACTTAATATTCAGTGCCTATTTCGTGCAACATTATAACTGATTCCAATATCTCTACTAACATTAGAAATATAAAAAAATCTAAAGATTAACCCCTAACTACCCAAGGCACGAGAATATGGTGTTTACAAAACTTTGAAGCTAAATTAATCCAAACCAAGTAGCTATTTTTTGTAGTTTGCAGTTCTAGAATTTTTTTTCTATAAGGATACATTTACTGTCACAAATCTGATCTGGAAAATGAATGACAATGATTTTTTATGCAAGATTTTGTGCAAGCATACCCCTTTCAATCTTGAGTTTCCATATGTTGAGAGCTCTTAAAAATGAGCCTCAAATATGGAATATTGTAGATGTTGGAGAAAAATTTGCATTAAAAATCCATTTACTAAAATTATAAAGTACATTTCCAAGTGATATAAATTGATTGGAGTTAGGCATGTTAACTAGGCCTTTTCATCTCATTTTTTTTGGTCACCAACTTCTTGGCTTTAACTTGTGGAAAGAGGATAGAAACACTTTACATCACTTTTGACAAATTGACACCCTCATGGCTCATGCCTTATAGACTAACATTATAATCTTTCACTCCATAAGTGCTATTGTTGTGTTTTTTTTCCTATGCAATCTCTAACATATATAGTTTGAATTTGTACGCTTTAAATTTTAAGAACTTTGATACACCTTATGAAAATGTTGGAATTTTGTTCAACTTTGAGAAAATTCCAAGAAGCTCAAAATAGGCCTTAGGTAATTAGGGATTAAAGTTTACACATGAGGTACATTTATGGGTACATTGTAATTATTATATTGAAGGACAAATAAGTTTTATAATTTTCAGAACAGAACTATGTTTTTTATATGGGATGCTAAGTTTCAATGTCTTTTCTACGAAGAATGTAAAATTTGTACTTCTTAGGGTTCCTGTTTAGGGTTTAGGGTTTAAGGTATAGGGTTTAGAATTTACATGCAAAGAAGAGGAACTGAAATTACAGCTCATAGAATTGGAATACTCACATTGGATTTTGACCCATTGAATGTGATAGTTGTTATACACTTCAGAATCCAATGTTTTCTTGGACAGTGAAGATTGCGAAATTTTTGAATGACGACGGATGGGCGGATGGCGAGGTGGATGTGGTTGGCTCGGGCGGACGGCTAGGTCTGGGGCCACTCCGCGTCATCCAGGATAGATCCGCTAGCGGATGATGTCTAGGTTCGGTGGTGGACGGGTATATTGGCGGACGGCCTTGGGCTTGGAGGTCACTTTTTCTTTCCTTCGGTGCCAAGTCAGACGTGCTATTGTTGCTTTAAGCACCAATTGCATCCTACATGGTGGAGAGAAAGGGTCATTATTTTGATGTTACAAGATTATGCGATTACGGTGGGATTCTAGAAGGTTGTGCGATTTACAATATTCACTTATTGTGATTCCAAGACAGTTTTGATTCAAGCACTTACAACTTGAAATTGTCAAACATGGTTGGGGAAGGTGGTGCACATAGCGGTGGTAAAGATCATAGTCAAAAGAAGGTCAAGAGAAAGGGGGTTGCTCATAGGCTTCACTATAAGATTTTGGATGATCCTAACATCAAGGCGGAGACCGGTTGGGAGAAAGACGGAGCAGAATATTGGACTTGCAAAATGTGCAAGAAGTATGTGAAAATGTACCACATTGACAAGTTCTGGCCTCGAGAGAGTCATAAACACCACACGCGAGATTTTTGTTGTAAACCACATACTTGCAACAATGCACATTTTATTCATCGATTGAAAGAAGCGTGGCGGGCTCTTTTTGGTAAGAAACCAATGAATAAAAGCTACATAAACTACAGCTTGGCGTCCATGGTGTATGCAGAACTCGTATTGGCCCACAAGGTGGATTAGACTTCATGTTCAGTCACTAGTCATTGTCCAATTTTACTGCCGAGGAATCAAAAAGACATTCCAAACTTATACAAGTCGGGGGCATCAACAAATGTGGCCAACGTGACATTTGAAGGGGGGGAATGTCAGAAGGGGTACGATTCAATTGGATGTCTTGCAGTCTCTAACCAAAATGAACAATGATTGTTCCACAGGTGCTGAGGGAGAGGTGTTTGTAACTCCTCTTACTTTTTTGATGGCCATACCAAATGAATCAGTTGTCGGTGAACAAGGCATTGTTCAAAACCAACAAATGCATATGGAAGAGGTTGGGGCACGTGAACCGGCACGACGATCGATGGGTGAACAAGTTGCACATGCTAATGTTGTAATCGATAATCTAATTGACAATAGGGTCCTAGACAGCTTAACCTTTGCTGATTACAACGGGGGAGTGGCAATGATGTCGAGCCCAATACTCAATCCAACAACTGAAGTACCTCCGTCCTCTCAAAATAAAGAGCAATTAGACAATATGGCAGTAAATCAAATTACTACCTATGCTGAGAATGAGAGCAAGCATCCACATTTGTCTGCTCTTAGTACACCCCAATGAGATGCTCTTCAACGGATACTGAATGCCAATCAGTTCGAAGACTTATTGAAGTGTTCTATTCAATTGGAGGCATTTGAAGAAAAGCAAAGGCAACGTGAGTCTGCAAATGAACCAAGCACCTCAACTCAAGCCAATGAACAAGGTGGATTAGGGGAATTTGTTCAAACCGTAGCAACGTTGTCATATGCAACCTAAGGTGTAGCTGAAATGACTTATTCTATGATAGAAATGTCACAGTATTTTGCCGCATTGTCACTTGACCTCTTGAAGGCTGCTTTGTCTTATTAAAAGTTCTCCTCGTATGTGTTGCCACTTCTGGAAGACAAGAGGGAAAACCTCAAACGTTTAGTAGCCTTAGAAGAAGAAAATAAGAAATTGAAGGAAGAGCGGGACCATTTGGAACAACAGTTCAAGACGTACAAAGAGTTGACCACAAATAAATTGGAGAAGACAACTTGTTTGGTTCTAGATTTGGAGGATGATGTACATTGATTGAAAGCGGATAAAACCCTCAAAAATTGTATAAGAGTCCCATTTGTGAAGACATCATAAGAGAGCGATCAACTTTCTCTTCCTTTTGAGAAGGCCGAAGTAGTAGAGAAATTGAGCCAAGCGAGGTCACATGAGATTGAAGACATTTCAAAACGGAAAGGGAAGGAACTTGCCATCATCGTGAAGCCTAATTCAACATTTCAAGATGCTTCGATCTAAAACGAAGGCAATGATGTTGTAGAGTTGAAGCTCAAATTGGATGAAGCCATCCAAGAAAAAACCAGCACTCATTTGGAGCTTGAACAATTGAAACGAGTGTCTCGCATACAATTACAATTGCCAAATGGCAATTTAGACTCTCATTGGTCGGATGAAGAATGCAATGTCATGGAGACTTCTTTGTATCAGTTGAAGAAGATGTTTGAGTTGCATCCAAGGGGGTCTATCAACATTACATGTTGGGGAGAGATGTATGCAATGTTTGAGCGCTTAAACCATGCAAAGAAGGAAGACCTTTCCTTCATCACTTCGGCCTTGGAAATAGAGGAAGGATGGGTGCCTCACAACACCTTTTCAGCACACATCAAAGAGAATGAGAAGATAATAGTGCATGCTTGTGATCCTCCTTCCAACATCTTAAAGGCTCAATGAGGCCTTTGTCAAGTTGCATTTGCTCCCAAGGGAGCTTTAGTTATGGGCCAATGTTGCCACACTTTCCATGTCACATGCATTGTGAAAGCATCCCTTGTCCGTTCCATTTGTGCTGAGTGTCGCTCGCCGTTGAGCCCTAGGTTTTACAAAATGCTTGGAATTGCGGAAAGTATACCCCCTAGCCACGAATACAATCGATGGACCCTTCTACTTGATCAAGGGCTATACAACTTTCAAAATTACTTGCATTGAGAGAAACTTTTAACATGGAATTGTATTGTTCAACAACAACATGAACTATATGAGGATTCTAGAGAATCGAAAGAGACCTTCATGTGGATGACCATGGATAGAGACGTGGAGTTGTGTGCCCGTAGTATTGAAGATGATGAAGATCGGGAATTATTTCGTCGCAGTATGGGAGGGCATTGGAGCAAACAATACAAAAAATTCTTTCGATTTCTAGGAAAAGAGGTTCAAAAAGGGTCAGATGGCACTTGTGTGGAGGTGGAGTGGGCTCAAGAGTTCCATAAGCAATACGATGCATACAACACAATTTGATAGGGAAGGCCCTATTTTTATTATCAAAATTAGAAGAAGCAGCATGAGTTCGTGCTTAAGTGGACATATATAAGCAATCGAGTATAAGACATGCATTGGTAGATGTGGCCAGGGCCTTTGATAGGAGGATGAGTGATATTATTACTCATTAGAAAAAATTACTATTGGAAGAAATTACCATTGGTGAGAAGAGAGGGATCAACATTCTTCAACATGCAAAGTGATGACAAGGCGGTGAATGTGATAGTAGAGCGAGTGGATGCTGCTTTGAGAACCTTGAAGGTAGAAGAAGTGGATTTATTTCCCAAGCGGAAGTTGAAATGGAAGGTTGAAGATGACAATGATTACTACCGTCCACCTAAACGAACAACTCTACTAATAGATGTGCAAGTTTAATTTGAAGGACATCATTTGCAAGATAGTTCAAGACCTCAAACCCGTCGATTAATTGTTAGACCGATGGCTATAGAAGGGCCATTACGAAGGGCTCATGATTCAAGAGAAGGTAGCAGTGAAAGAAATATATAGAAGTGGACCATATTTGTATTAAGATTTTAGGAATATAGGCCCAAAAAGTAGACATTCATTGCAAGAAACACTGGTCCTATTCGCGTCACAACGTGAAGCTTTTTTTTGTTTTCCACTTTAACTTTTGGTAATTAAGTCCAATGAACATGAAGTTTTTATTGAACATACCTACCTTGAAGTTTATTAATTCCTTATTTGAAATATATTTTTTAGAAATTAAATAAAATTATTTTATATTTAAAAAACATTTTCGTTGAGTTGTCACAAAATTACGTTTATGGTTATCATTACGTTCGAAGTGTCTAAATTTAATTATTTGAAGACAAAACTTTCATGGTCTATTTGCATAGGTGTAAAACCTATAAATTCCAAATAAAAATCTAAAAATATATTTTTTTATGTCCTCCACATGAATACAAATTTTTTCCCATGGCACACAATTTTTGAACATTGATGATGGTTCTAAGATTGTTCTTTTGGTCAAATCTCATCAAAATCAACTTTCCTCAAATGGCCAATTTTTAGTTTACTTAAAATTGATTTTCCTATTCCTTACAAATTAAAATGTGGAAGTACTAATTTTCATGAGATTTTGTACTTTTCTGGATTTCCTACTTAGAGATTTTTCCTATGCCTTTCCTTTCTAGGTTATTTTCTTCTTAAAGGTTTATACATGAAACATATTTTTCAATTTTTTTAAAACTTGTTTTTTTAATTTTAAAGTACTCCCGAAAAAAAAAATACGTTTGAAAATGCTATGCTTTTTGCGTGGTGTTTTTTGCAACGACCTACATACATAGTAATATAGTGTTGTTAGGATTGTATAAGGCTTGATCAAGTATTATTTTATTATTATACTGTAAATCAAGTGTAGTAATGATATGTTTTTATTTGCTTTCACAAAATATATATAAATAAATAAATAAATCTTTATTTTGACTTCCTTTTGCTTCATGGTATATTTCTTGTGATGTATTTTCCGAGGCGCGATGTTAAATGAGGCCCACAAAGTCCCTAAGTTTATGATAGAGTAAACAATGAATTTTTTTAATTTTTTGCGTAAATTTATAAAAAAAATTCTGAGTTCATATTTGGCATTAGAGACCTGAAATTAATGTAGGGAGACCTACAAAGTACAAGCAACCAAGAAACCCAACAAAAACATAAACCCCAAACCTCAATGAACCCTTAGTAAAATAAGTTTTACCCTATTGAAAGCCGCGTTTGCCCCTCGATGCACTGCCCTCCACCCGTCCGCTCGTCCACCCGACTAGACGTTCGATCAGCCAACGGTGGGGCCAATCAACGGTGATCAATACATTTGGAAAGACTATAAGTGCAAGGAAATTGGCATTTTCAAGTACTCTTGAGAAACTAAACGCTAAGACTTTCAAGAGCTTAAAGCTGCAAAATTCTTTATCTCTTGTTTGATATTGCATAGTTCACTGGATAACCTGGGGATTTTGGTTTCCAAGGCTTTGTACACATATTATTTTTGATCTTCGCGATACTATTTATCCAAAACCTATCCATTTGCAACTTGGTGTCCATTATCAACGAATCAAGTGGATTACGATGAGTAAGGATTCCTCTGGTTGGTATATCTCTGGGCTGAAAGACAACAAAGTGCGGTGCAGGGCTTGCAACTTGGTGTTTACAAAGAGACACGATCGTATATTGAGCCACCTAAGATATGAAGGCAAATTAGATTGTCGTGACAAAGGGGTTAGCCTTTGTTTAAGATTAACTGAGTTAATTCGGGCTTTGTTTCTCCATTGCAATGGACTCTTCTCACGAAGATCAGCCCTAGACAATGTGGATGGCAGTGACACGCCTATAGTTGACAACAATCTTTCAAATGGAAGAAATACACCTTGTGCTACCGTTGCAGCACAAGAGGGTTCATATACACCGCAGGGAGAAGAAGTTGTAGCTTCCCAAGTAAATCGAAATTTTGAAAGGTTCAATGAACGTGAAACTCCGAGGGCATCAAGTAGTAAGCCTCAGAGACAAAGTAGGCTAGTAGATGGCTTTGATGAAGCAAGTAGACAGAGCTTGAATGCAATGTGAGCCAATTTCTTTTATGTAGTAAACATACCATTTTTTGTAGCACGAAATCCAGCATTTAAAGAATTGGTGAAGAAAACGGCTAAGTTCAAGAAACCGAACTTGCCACCATCATATCACGATTTACGCCATAAATTACTTGAACAAGCGAAGGTAGACATCGAAAACTGATGACAACATTCGAAAATTTGGAGCAACATTGTCTATTGATGGATGGAGCTCGGTTAAAAAGAGACCATTGATAAATGGCATGCTTGTGTCTTGTGTAAGTGAACAATTCATAAAATCAATAGATGCAAGTGGAATGGAGAAAAATGCACCATATGTGGAGTCTGTATTGGAGGACTTCCTTAACAAAGTACGTCCCAACAATGTGGTGCAAGTAAGTATAGATAATACAGCTACAAATCCAGTAGCTTGGAAATTGATAGCTCCCAAAAATTCACACATCTTTCTACAAGGTTGTGTGGTACACATCGTGAACTTATTGTTGAAAGATTGGAGGAAAGAAGAATGGATAAAGGAGCAAGTGATCAAAAGTCAAATGATAGTGAGGTTCTTCAAGAAGAGGCAAATGCCACTTGCAATATTTCGGAAATATGAGACAAAGTACAGCTTATTGAATCCAGCGGAAACAAAGTTTGCCTCTAACTTCATTATGATTGAGTGGTTGTTGAAGGTCAAGGGTCCATTACAACAAAGTGTAACAGACCCACAATGGAATGAATATGTGAAGAAGTTAGGGAACAAGAACAATAGAAAAGTTTGCATATTGTCTTAAGAGGTGAAGAAAACAATACTAGAGGACCATTCTAGAGGCGCTACAATAATTTTGAGGATTTGGTGGCTTCCATTTATGCAGGGCTACATGATTTGGATGCAAAGATACTATGCATGCAAAATATATTATATTGTGAGGAAATTTGAGAAGCATATCTTCTCTTTGCAGAAAGAACCCTTTAATTTGGCTCCGCATATGACCTTTCTATTGGAAAAGGCCTTTCAAGACCGGTACGAAATGCTGCATAGATCTACATTATGCAGGCGTTCTTTTGAACCCCTACCTTCTTCATGATACAAAATTGGCCAACAATCCAGATGCAACTGAAGTATGCAAGCATGTCTTGATGCAAATTTGTGACCCACAGTAGTATACAGATGTTGAGAAGGAATTTATGGTGTTTCGACTTAGAAAACCTCCATTCCAGGGTGATTGCAAGAAACACTTCACGTTTTTGTCTCAAAATGCTGTTTTTTGGCATAGTACTGGCAGTACTACGCAATCCTGACAGTACAGCGCGTCTGACGCGCACCTGCAAATCTCAACCGTTGATTTCGGGCAATTTCAAATCTGGGCCGTCAATGTAGTACTATGCAGTATTATGCAGTACTATGGACCACTACAAGTACTTCACAGGCCACAGGGAGCAGAAAATAGCAGAAAAAGGGTCTGTGGACCTTTTTATTTTTAATAATTCAAAAAAAAATCAAAAAATTATTTTAAAAAAATCCATTTTTCTAAACAAAATTGTGCACACATTGCAAGAAAAAATTCTTCTAAAAAAGTTTTTCCCTCTTCGTAGAGTTTGTGCAAAGGAAGGTCACTTTGACCCTATGTGGACAATAGATACTTTATTATTTTTATAAAAACTCACCGTCAATCTTTGAAATGTTAGTAGAACTCCAACTTGTCCAATTTGTAGCTTCAAATTCGGATTTTTGAGTCAAAAATAGGACTAAAAACCCCCAAAATGGCTAAAGTAGACAGCCAATCGGGGGCAGTTTAAAAATAGTAAAATAATTTTAAAAAAATTGAAAAAATTACACAACATGTAAAACTTTTCTGTGCACCTTCATTCCAAATTTCAAGTTGATAGGGCAAACTATGCAAAAGTTATGAGCAAAAAACTACCTGTTGGAGGTCAAGGGGACAAAAAATAGGACAAGTGTTTCTTGCAATCACCCTCCACGAGATGTTGGAGCCCAGTGAACAGAAGTTATCGCTGCACGCTTGGTGAGATTTTGAAGGCGCATGCGGAAAGCTAATAGCACCAATTGCAAAGAGGATATTGGCCCAACCGGTTTCCTCATCTTCATGTGAACGTAATTGGAGTAGCTATTCTTTTGTTCACAACAAATCTCGAAATCAATTGACGACAAAAAGAGGTAATGATTTGGTGTATGTATACACCGATTCCAAAATTTTAGCTGCATCAAAGGAAAATGATGAAAAGAAGTGGTACCACGACAACGTAGATTTGGAGGAAGTAGAGGATTCAGAGGGGCTGATTTTGGAAGATGATAATGGTGAAGATGGTAATTCTCTTTTTAATGATCAAGATCCTATGAACAATGACATTGATGATTTTGATAATAAAATGTTTGCAATGTCCAACCGGATTGATGAAGATTTGAGAATCAATGATTGAGAGGCCGGAGACCTCTTTGCCTTTCATTCGGATGATGACAATTGTGCAAATGATGAAGATATACCTTCTATAGCCAAATATGTAGATGGAATTGGATATATGATTAGCCAGAACCTTTTAGCCAACAAGGATGATAGTCATATACGAATATGAGAGAAGAATAGGACAACGGTTACCAATGATGGGATCTTGCAAATAGATAAAGTCATTCCGATTTCTGAATCTCCATCTACAACAATGCCAAAAGAGAGGGAGAATATTGAACACAATGACAACGGAAGATGTAGAATGAAGGTCCAAATACAAATTGACAACACAAAAGTTGATTCAATAGGGATATTAGTGACCAAGGGAAATGGAGAACCAAATACTCCAAATCCTAAACCACATGAAGTCGAGGAGAATGTACAATGGCAAAAGGAAGAAGGAGCTCATACGAGACCCCCTACTACCACCACGTAGCACTCCTCCACATGTAATTTTTAAGGCCACAAGTATAACTGTTGGTGGTTTAGGAAGTTTGCGTCTTGAAGAACAACATTTGAGCAGTTCAAAAGAAACGTGGTTTGACATCAGTAAAAAGAAAGCCCTTTCATAACATAGCAATGATGATAATGATGAGACATTGGCTTCACTACTTTCTCGGTGATGTGACACTAGAAAATTGTTGAATTCTATGCCGCAATCTTCAAATGCAAAGAAGATAACTTTGAATAGGGAGCTAGAAGAAAGACAAGCAGTGGTGAAAGAATCCATTAAAGTCAATCGGACAAGAGTAATGGAGCTTTTTGCAATGTCCCCATCCAAAAAACATATTGTAAGTAGAACTCCCCTTGATGCAAGTCTACATATTTCAAAAAAGAAATTAAAGCTGGTTGCTTGCGTTGAAGGAGGCATCGGGAAGGTCCTATTAAGAGCAAGAAGAGAGGAAAAGAAGGACGGACCAATGCGATCATGTAAGCAAGTACCAAAAGAAGGACACACAATTGTAGAATCTTCATCAGATGGTGTGAAAGACACATCCGATGATGAAGATTCTGGATGGAAGAAAGTGGGTGAAAGTAGTGGGGCTGAGGTGAAAGGAGACAGTGATTACAATCCTTAGAAGCAAAAATGATGTAAGCTTAGGTGTTTAGATGTTCATACCTCATGATGTGCAAATCATATAGAATATTGACAATTTGGCATGTACTGAATTGTTTATGTGATGGCAATTGATGGTTGCACCCTTTCATTATAATACAAGTTTATATTTTCAAATTGACATGATCCTTTCTAGAAATTCAATTGTTCTTCTTTAAGAACTCAATCAAATAATCTATTTATTCTTTGAAATATTTGTCATTTTATCTACTTTGTCTATTCAAGGTGCACTCAACCACTCACCCTTCTTTCCTTGACCACTTTAGAAAATGTTGAAATCTTTTGTCTTGTAGAAATTAATCAATTTGCAAATTTTAAACTCATTTTTGCAACCAAAGCACTCAAAATAACCAATTTGAATTCATTAGGTTAGTTTCTTGAACACAAAATAGGATACTTCTATTTTTACTTGCATCTTTGAAATGACTAACTCTGATGGAGACTAGAGACAGTGGAGAGTTGGAGAATGGCCTTTTGTAGCCTTCTCTAGTTCTTTCCCCTACCCACCCGTCCACCCGTCCGTGCGACCACTGGACGGCATCGGCCATCCGCCTGCCACTGCGTCTATGGGTCTGGACGTCCGAATTTTGGACGTGATTTTGTTCCGGATGTGGCAATTCGTCAACTCTGCAGTGGAAAAGACCTTATGAAAATCTCCATAGTAATGGACCAAGCTATAGGGCCTACAATGTGCCACTCAAATCCTATTAGTTTTGAATTCTTGATTTGCTTGCTCTCACCATTTCCTACTCTTTTGATTAACTGTCAATCTCTACTATTGCCACTCAATCTCCATTGCAACATACAATTCCAAACTTGTACTCGCAAAGCAATTCCAAAAGTTCTCTTGAAACAATTGCAACAATCGTTCATTGTAGGCCCTTACAATCAACAATAAGAATTGACCAATAAATTTGTTCATATGCATAATGGAAAGAATTACAATCCAAATCCAGCAACTTGTACAGTGGAGTACCAATCAAAATGTCGTTTTCGAATTCGCAGTGAGAAAAATTTCAGTACTGCCAACTTTGAAAGCCTCTCGAGAGCTCAATAATTGGTATTTAACCACGAAATTTATACCACAGCATCATCTTTAAGTTAATTATATGTATGACAAATTTCAAGGCCAAAAGATTCACCAACAAAAAGTTATTCAAAATCTACCAACATGGGTAGTGGTGAGAAACATTTCACTACTTTCAACTTTGACACCTTCCTAAGGATTGAGTTTTGCCATGAAATTTTTGTCATAAAACAATCTCTATGTTTTTAATATGTATAAAAGCTTCAAGGTAAAATGTTTTTTTTAAGAAAATATTTGAAATCTCCCAACAAGTGTAGTTTTTAGAAAATTTTCACAGTTGCCAACTTTGACACCCTTCCAAGGGTTGAAAATATGGTTTCTTACCATGAATTTTTTTGGTGAAGTCATCTCTATGTCAATAATATGTGCTCCAAATTCCAAATTCAAATGAATTATGATAAAAAAGATATACAAAATCTCCCAACATATGTAGTTGTGAGAAAATTTTCACTACTGCCGACTTTGACACCTTCCCAAGGGCTGAAAATTTGTCTATTTGACATGAAATTTTTTGAATAAGATCAACTTTATGTTGATAATGTATGTTCCAAATTTCAAGTTCAAAACACTTACCCAAAAGAAGATATTCAAAATCTCTCATTATGTGGAGTTGTGAGGTTGAGTTTTTACATTTGTGTCAAACTTTGCTTCACAAAATAACACTATACTAAGGGCTCAAAAACTCCTCACAACTACACATGTTGGGAGATTTTGTATATCTTTTTTATCATAATTCATTTGAATTTGGAATTTGGAGCACATATTATTGACATAGAGATGACTTCACCAAAAAAATTCATGGTAAGAAACCATATTTTCAACCCTTGGAAGGGTGTCAAAGTTGGCAACTGTGAAAATTTTCTAAAAACTACACTTGTTGGGAGATTTCAAATATTTTCTTAAAAAAAACATTTTACCTTGAAGCTTTTATACATATTAAAAACATAGAGATTGTTTTATGACAAAAATTTCATGGCAAAACTCAATCCTTAGGAAGGTGTCAAAGTTGAAAGTAGTGAAATGTTTCTCACCACTACCCATGTTGGTAGATTTTGAATAACTTTTTGTTGGTGAATCTTTTGGCCTTGAAATTTGTCATACATATAATTAACTTAAAGATGATGCTGTGGTATAAATTTCGTGGTTAAATACCAATTATTGAGCTCTCGGGAGGCTTTCAAAGTTGGCAGTACTGAAATTTCTCTCACTGCGAATTCGAAAATGACATTTTGATTGGTACCCCACTATACAAATGAATTATGTAGCATAGAAAAAATGCAATAATGATAATAATATTAATATAAAAATACAAATATAGAAGAGCATTCACCAAATGCCAATTTTTTTCTTCAAATTTATCTATTTATAATCTCCTATAGAATAGTCACAATTCCTTCCAAAGGTCTTGGTGATTGTTCTTTTTTCCCCCTTTTTTTTTCTCTTTTGCATTTTGTAATAACATTTTGTAATTTTTTGAACCTTTTTTTAAGTACTAAAGCATTTATTTTTAAAAAAATTCTTATTTATATTTGTATTTTTTAGGAATAATCTACCTTTTATGTTCCAAAGAATGAAAATAGAGATTTTTTATCAAAAAATTCTGACTACAATACATCTTTGCTTTTGAAACTTTTTTTGGAGTTACTTGTTCAATGAAAATGTGCAAAAAGAAAATTTCTACATATTTGCACAATTCAATCCATGAAAATCATTACCAATCAATTTTGATCAATTATCAATTTATTATATAAAACCATGAACATTAAATGAAAGAATTTTTGACTAAGATTATTTGACCCCTCAAGGCCCAATGACTTTTTGACAATGAAGGTTTTCAATGAATTGTACCACATTCATATTTTTTTGCACACATAGATTTGCTTGAAATTTTTAATTTTATCATTACAAAAGTAAAGATTTATTTGTCTTGTATTCATAAAATTAATTGTAGAAACTTTTGACCATTGGATTTTTAGATTATTATACTTTTGGATGATCAACTTTATAACCAAAAATGTAGCTTTTGGAGAAAAAAAATTATATGAAGATGAATAATGCTTTTTAATACCACCGCCCACCCCTCCCTCCCAAATTATCTTGAAATCTAAGGCAAATGTAGTGTTTTTATATTTTAAAAATTGAGAAATAAAAAACTCTCTCAAATTTACACACATTTTCAAATAGAAGGAGTAGAAAGCCAAAGTTGACCAAATTGGATCCTACGTTAATTTTAAAAATGTATATATGTGTCAATTTTTGAAATTTAACAATTGATATGGTTATTATATTGTTTGGAATATCTTCAAAATTTGGAATCATTCTAATTATTTTGTATCTTTAATCACTCTAGGTGAACCTTATATTTTAAAAATTCCTAATTTAAGTACAAATTTGAAAAAAAAATTCTTCAAAGTTTGTTTATTTGCGTAAAGACTAGAAATGTAAAAGAAATTACTTTTTTCCATCTGTACTACCCCTTCTATTGGAAAAAAAGTTATATTTTCTCCTTTTTCTGATCAGACTATATTTCCTGAAATAAATCTTAAATATTTCTCACCCAAAAATTTTGAAAATAAAAAAATGCAATAAGTATGTAAACTTGTTATTGCACAAGATCCTATTTCACAAAATATTGAGATTTGTTTCATCCTACCAAGAATTTGCCATTGAAAATACACTTAAAATTTCTATTTCTATAGCAAAGAGTAATAAAGTTTGAAAATTGGTTTTATTGCACATCTAAATGTAGGAATATAGTATGAAGATGTGTAGAAATTTTGACCACACAAATTGCAAGATATTTGTGCTTAAAGTGAAAAAAACAAGTTCA
Source organism: Thuidium tamariscinum (assembly GCA_947034885.2). Classification (NCBI taxonomy): domain Eukaryota; kingdom Viridiplantae; phylum Streptophyta; class Bryopsida; order Hypnales; family Thuidiaceae; genus Thuidium; species Thuidium tamariscinum. The sequence continues at coordinate 20,287,072 of OX344752.2, read as the reverse complement.
TTACAATACTAAATTATTTGACTTTGAACCTTCTTAACTTTAATTTTTTGCACCACAAAGTTTTGGGCTTTAAATATTTATGGTTAAAAATTGAGTTGAGAGTCTAGGAAAGAAAAGAAAATACAAAAAGACTTAATTTTTATTCTTTTAAAAATTGTCAAGTAGAAGTAGGTACAAGATAGAAGGAAAATCTAAATTATTAGCACCACCAAGAAGGAATTAAAATGAACTGATTCCAATGGTGAGTTTTTTGTAGAAAATAAAGTAAACCATATGGAACTATTTTTCTTAAAAGATTGTAAAAATTGCATTTAGAAATGGATTCTACAAGCTATTTTTTCAAGAAGGTGATCAAATTGTTTGAAGAACAAGATTGTCCATAATTTTCTCGTTACAAATCCAAATGGAATGAATCAAAGCATTCAATGTAAACAAAAACATAACCTACAAGAAAAAAATTTATTTTTTAAGAACTCAAATTAATTTTTTGGATGAAGTTGCCCCTTCTCCCTTATTTTGAGCTTACTTGGGCATAACTTTTGTTCATGGGAACCAACTCAAAAAAAATGTATTCTCACAAAGCTAATCAATTTCTCTATCTTCCAAAAAAATAGGACAAAAATTTGAACATGTATGTACTTGCTTAAAATCCCATTTGTCCCCGAAAGGGACAATGGTCCTTTAGGAGTTAAAGAGAACACATTGTGTCTTCTTGGTCCTTAAGGGGTTATAGATTGAATGTTAATTATCCAAGACCAAAAAACCAATTGTATTCAATATTATGCAAAATTCTTTGAAAGGCACAATAGACAGTTTGTAAGATTATTAGACCTGACTATACAATAAGGAGAAATACAAAATTATTTTTTAGAATATATTCCATCACAAGTAGTTTTTGGAATATATTCTAAAAATAATTTTGTATTTTTGATGATTTTCTTTAGTCAAATGTTGTAATATGAATATAATTAAATCTAATGGACCAAGTTTTTATAGTCCAAACAACTTGTGAATTAAATACATGATCTAGAAACAAGCAATCTTAGTTTTTTTCATCCATCAAAATACTTGCAAATTTTTTGTGCTAATTTTCTTGCATTTTCTTGGTATAGATTTTCTAGACTTTGATTTGCAAACATTATGTACTTCAAAGTGCACATCCATGTCTAACTTCAAAAACTAATACTTTCAATTCAAAAAAGACCTTTCAAAGATGTTTTTAATAAAAATGTAAAGTAAACCATTATAAATGAACATAATTAGAACTTAATTTTTTGAACTCAATGGAAGCAAAATTTTGTTAAGATTACAAACATTTAACTTATAATCACGTTTAGGAGGAAATTTTAATTTTTTGGTTCCAAATTTTATTGATAAACATTAATGAGTGTGGTAGTTAATCAAACGAACAAATGTGATCTATAAATCAAATTTTAAAACATTTATTTGGAAGTTAGTGTTAAATTACTCTTCCAATTTGTATTTTATAAGATCAACAATTATGAGAAAATCAAAACTATACTCCTCATCCTTAACCCTTGGATGCCCCGATGCTCCAAATTTGGCCTTCTCCCAACATACGGTGGTCACCTTCAACCAACTATAAGATGGCGGATGACATTTTTTGGGGAACAAAGATCAATCAGTTTATCCCCAATTTGACCCTTGCATAGTGTCAATTAGTTGTTGCATAGATTGTGTTGCAATGGTCCTAAGAAATAGGGGAGGGAAGATGAGATTTTCCTTCCCGCACGCAAGAACAAATGTAAAACCTTGGCCCCTCTTCAAAATTGTTAGTTTTGTATGCTTGAAACTTTCCCAACCATGTTTGATGGAGATCTTTCATTCCCAATCAGAAATGAAAATTAAAAAAAAATTTGGAGCGGAGCTCCACATTTCCACTTTTGGGCCCTACGAAGAAGGCTCGCAGAGTCGAAGGAGGCTAAATCCAAAGCCATTCCTGGCCTCCGGAAAAGGTTGAATTATGCTGATAATGGAACCTGCACAATTACTTCGTCATCATCTCCTCGCCAGAGCCGCCAGGAAATTGCTTGGGGGCCTATTTAGGACTCTTGATCAGAAGCAGCGGTGCCAAGTTTCATCGAAGGCGTCGAAGAATTTTTGTCGACCAAAATGCAGCAGCAGCAGCGCAGCAGTCGTTAAGTTAGGGGCGTCTGTTGCGAGCTAAAACTTCGAGAGCACGCCGGGAAATGCTGTAACGTAATTGTGGAGAGTCGAGGTGTGCTGATTGTGACAATCGCACAACTGCACCATCTTCACCTCTCCGAGCCAGAGCCGCGCCACAAGCATTGAAGCCTCGAAGCTGCTTGCTGCCCCTGTTGCAAGGCTTTGTCAGTTTCCTCCACGTCGTGCCAGAAGAGAATATGTTGCTCGGATGATGGCTCCTTTATATTAGGCTCGTCGGTGAGCTTCTGCGAATCGTCCACCCCAGGCGCAGCAGTCCGGATTGTCCAAGGCTCGCTCGCAAGAACCACCAACTGCGTCGTGCATCCCGCCTCGTCGGGTCCCGAGGCCGTCTTTTCTCCAGGTTCTTGTAAGCTTAGGGTTTCTTGCCGCTGCTCTTGCCTCCTTCTCCCTGTCTGTCTGCTCCTTAGGATAGCTTTGGCTGGTGTGCGACGCCACGGCATCCTGATCGTGCAGACGCTTGGATGCGTGCAGCGTGGTTAGGGTTTCGGTTGCTCTGTGTCCGCGTTTGATCAAGAACGGGTGAAACCCTAGCGCCCGCCCGCCCCCGGGCGATGCAGTCCGTCGGCACCCCGGTGGCGATTGGCGATGCAGATTGCTGAGCTGGTGCGCGGAGGAGTGTTTGCGTCGCCGTTGTGGGAGGCGTACCGCGTCGAGCGCGGGGTGATTGCGATTTAGGGTGTGCATGAGAGAGCGGCGAGAGTTCGTCTGCGCAGGGGTCGTGGAGCGATCGGGCTTGGGAATTGTTGGGCGGGAGCCGCGAGGCCAGCGTTCCGGGCCCAGGGGGACGGCGCCGAGTCCGTGGGAATGCGGAGGCCCTGAGGGATTGCGAGGATTGGCGCCGGGGGTGGAGTGAGGAGTTTATTGTGCCTTGGGAGTGCATGAAGCGAGAATGTTAAAAGCAGGTAAGAAATGCAACAGATTTCGTCGAAGCAACTGAAATGCTATGGGAGACGAAACCGTGCAAAGCCCGAGACCACCACCTCCAGCCTCGAGTCCGGTCTTCCTGCGGTCCGGGATGTGAGGGGAGCCCCGTCGGTGTCGGAAGAGGTTCAGGCGCCCGCCGCAGCGAGCGTCCCGTCGGTGGAGGGTGCGGCTGCTCAGCCAGAGAAGCGGCATGCAGGCAGGGGCAGACCTAGAAAGGTCTTGGGTGGTCCGAAGCCGGGGGCGAAATCGCCCGGCGATGTGGCCAACAAGAATGTGCCGACGACGAGGAGCTCGGCTGTCCGGCTGTTGGCACCTGAAGGCCGGGAGGTCGTCCGGGATTCGACCCCCGTAGAGGATTCGGTTTCGGAGGGTTCCACCTTGAAGACGACTCCGGGTCCGCCCCAGCCCCAGCCCCAGCCCCAGGAGAGAGTGCCGGTGAGAGTGAGGATCGTGGGTCCGTTCAGCAATGGGGGCTCCAACCACCATGGCCGGAGCAAGAGCCTGGGTTCTGCTTCTCCTGGTTCTCAGAAGACGAGGGGCCAAATCGCGAGACAGGAAGCCCGGCGAGCTGCGGACGAGGAGACTCGCGGCGACGGAGTCCAGGGTGGTCGGGGAAGAGCAGGAGAGGTGGAGGTGGTCCGCGAAGGGAACGGCGAGTGGCAGTCGAATGAGGAGAGGGGGTTGGACGGAAATGGGAATCGTGAGAGTCTCGATGCAGGAGAGCCGGTCGTGGGCGAGGCGGAGCAGGGACCCCCCGTTTCGGAGAAGAGAGCGGGTGGGAAGCATCATCGTCGTGAGAGGAGAATTGCTGGAGAGCAGGTCGTGGAGAGGAGAGATGACGGGCGAGCGGCCATGGACAGCAGAGCGGGTGGAGGAGGGTCGCAGGGAGAGCGCGACGACGCAGTGGGGCAGGCGGTCGAAGAGAGGGAGGAGGGCGTGGGTGGAAAGTCTCATCGCGAGAGAAGAGATGCAGGGGACGGGGGGACGGGCAGGAGGCACGGGGGCCCATCCATTGCGGAGAAGAGCGTGGCTGGCAAACCCCATCGCGAGAGGAGGGACGGAGGTCATTCCGGTGGAGACAGGGAAGGCGTTGTCCTGCAGGGTACATTGGCGTCTCGTCGTCGGCTCCTGGCCTTGCAGAGACGGCAGCGCGAAGACGCGGTGCTTGCTGAGGCAGACGACATCCTTCTGAAGCAAGAGGTGCGATTCTTTTTTCACGAGCCCTTCATCCCGTCTTAAGCGCTTGTGCTCCACCTGGTTTTTGGATGGTAGGGTTTTGTTTTCGTCTGGACTTGTACGTCATTCCCGAACGACCCATCCCATGTCTGGCACGGTCGTCGGGGTGCGTGACATCCTGTGTGGGCATGGGGTGTGGTTACGGAGGACCTCCGTTGGGTCCGATGCGTGTTGTGAATCGGTCGGTTTCTGTCGGCCGTTGTCGAAATGGCGGATCGGAGGATTGCGCATTTGGTCCTGGGTTCTCGTCGGAGCGCCTCGTGGTGAGCGGTGAGGTTTATGTGGGAAACGAGGCCGGAGCTCCTTGGGTTGCTAGGAATGGGCGTGGTGGTGCAGTGCCAGCAGGCCTGTGAGGGACGTGAAGTACCTCCGTGTTATTGTTGTTGTTGTCGGGTCAGGTCTGACCCGTTGTTTGTGCAGTACGTGGAAGCGAATAAAGACAAGAAGGGTCTGCCGAAGAGCAAGGAGCCCGTTCGACCGAAGACTCACTGGGATTTCGTGATCGAGGAGATGACTTGGCTGGCCAAGGTGGGCGAACGTTTGTCTTGATTTGCTTGTTCCGTTTCCGCGGGTTTGTTTGCGGCTGTAGGGTTTTTGTCGGTCGTTGGGATCCGAGGTTGCAGCGCCTTGGCCTGTATTGTAATTCTGCCGTCGTGGGGCGTTTGTGTGTGTCTCTTGCGTGTCTGAGGTTGTCCAAGATGCTGCTTTTACATCTGCTTTGGACCCCCCAAGGTGCGCGAGTGATGGAGTTTGATGTGGTTGTTGTGCCATTTCAGGATTTCGAGAGGGAGCGGAAATGGAAGTTGAGTCAGGCGAAGAAGGTCTCTTTGCGTGTGAACCGAAGCAAGCTGGACGTGGTGGCCCGGGAGAACCGGCGATTGAAGGTGGGGTTGGTCTTCTTTTCGGCTTGATCTTGGTAATGGTTGTTTGCATTGTTTGCGCGTGCGTGCGGATTTTTTTCCCCGTCATGGTGGAGGAGCATGTGGTTGGTATGAACGCTTTGGAATGTGTGTGGTTGTTGCTCAGGAGGAGGAGCAGCGAATGCGTCGAGTGGCGAGTAACATCGCGAAAGACGTGAAGAAGTTTTGGCTGAAAGTGGACAAGCTGGTAACGTCACTCTCGTCCGTGTCTTGGGTGGTGATAGGAACTCATTTGTTCGGAGCACTTGGTGACGCGTGTGTTGGGCTTTCAAGTTTCATCTTGCGTGGGGTCGATTCCGTGGGTTCGTTTTCCTCGGTTTCCGGAGACACCCAGTCGAGCCTTGTCCATCGTGGGGATGATGGGGAATTTTGCTAGGGGTGAGTGAGGGACAGTGTGTGCTCAATGGTCGATGTTTATTCTGTTTGGCAGGTTTCGTATAAGCAGCAATTACTGGTGGAGGAGAGGAAGAAGAAGGCGCTGGACAAGCACCTGGACTTTTTGCTGGGACAGACAGAGAGGTACGAGGTTTAGGGCTGCTGGGTTCCGTCGCGTGTGATGTGTTGTATGTTCCTGTTGATCACGGGGTTTGTGAAGATGTCGGGTATTGGGATTCGTTTTATCAGTCCGCTGTGATGGCGTAGCCGTTGTGAGTTCGTAGCTGAATGGTCGTGTCGGGCCAGTGGAGGCATCAGTGTTGCGTTGGCATTCAGAGGGCGGGTTGCAGTCCGCGTTGCTGCTGGTGTTGGTTTTGATTGAGAACTGAGGGTTGGGACCGATGCGGGATGGGGTGGTGGTGGACTGTTTTGTTTAGGTATTCGACGATGTTGGCCGAGAATCTTGGGGACACTGCTAGCGCGCAGGAACCTGAAGGCGTTTTCCTGTTGCCCCCGGTGCCCGCGAAGGCTGCCTTGCCTGTTGATGGAGGAGTTGCGTCGGAGCCCGTCGCCGTCGGCGGCGATTTGGACGGGTCTGTTGCGATGGAGATCGAGGGCGGCGCGGATGCGGATTTCATGGTCGAGGACGGAGAGGAGCTGGTAAGCGATGCGAATTGTTGTGTCTTTTTTTTTATGTAGCGGAGGAAATGATCAAGTAGGCGGTCGAGGTTGGTGTTGAGACGGGTGATTTAGGTGTTGGGATGCCTTTGTGTTTCGGTGACTCCGTTTGAATCATGGATGGATCGAGGGCTGTCCATGTTGTGGTAGACCCTGTGCTTGTGACGCTCCCTAACGTTGGCATCCGCAGGAGGATGACGAAGCCACGTTAGAAGCGGACGAAGCGTTGATCACGGAAGATGAAAGGAAAGAGGAGCTTAGTGCATTGCAGCGGGAGAGTGAGCTTCCGCTGGAAGATCTTCTGAATGCGTACAAACTGATGAGAGGTTGGTGTTTTTTTGAGGCTTTTTTTTGTCTAGTTCCGTGGGGTGTCGAAAGCTGAGCTTCTTGGACGTGTGGTTGTGGATATGATGGGCAGGGGTTCTTCGTATTTGGTGATTGTCTTGGGGTGCGACTTTGTCAGAAAGCCTGCCGTGGGAAGGGTCCGGCCTGTTGTAGCGCTTTCGCGGACCTGTGTATCGGTTTGCCAGGTCGTACAATAACGTGAGTTAGGAGGCATTTTGGGGGATTGATGTGTGGCTTGGGTGGAGTGGAGCGGGAGAGGTTCTTGGGAGGATTTAGGGATCTGAGTGGGAGGCGAGGAATCGGGTAGTCGCTGAGTCCGAGTGGATTGTGTCTCGTGGTTTCTCAGGTGATTCCGTCAGCGAGAGTGAGGACGAGGCATCGGAGGAGGCATCGGAGGAGGAGAGCGGAGAAGTCGGCGGAGATGAGGGTAGCGCTGGTGACGAGGAGTCGTCGGAGGGCGCGGGTGGTCGAGTGCCTGCGGGCGTCCCAGTGAGCGACGAGTCGAAGAAGCATCCAGCGTCGACCTCAGAAGGGTCTGGCTCAGACTTACCCGACGCCAGGGCGGTCGGAGGGACCGTTTCCGTGGAGGGGCGTTTGGGTCCCGACCGTGGTGGACATGTGGTGGATGTGGGTTTTTCGAGTCCGATTGCGGGCGCGAAGGAAGGGACGCCTGGAGTGGGCGTTGGCGTGGCAGCAGGTGCATTGTCGAGGTCCGAGGCATCCGTGAGTCGGGTGGACGAAGGTGAGGTCGGAGAAGCTGCTGGTGTGGGTGTGTCTGTCGCAGTTGGGCGGGGTTCCCATGGTAGTGGAGAGGTCGAGGCTGGCGTAGAGTCGACGAAGCTGGTGGTGGAGTTGAGCCATCGGAATTTCGGAGGCGTGGGTCGGTCTTGGAGGGAGGCGAAACTGGAGGAACGGACCCATGTCAAGTCTTGGGACGGGCGCGGCGTTGAGTTGCAGGTATGTCCTTCCGCGTGGTGACGATGAAGTACACAGGTGATTTGCGAGATTCCATTGGTTGAGGGATGGGTCCATGAGGGATCTGGTCGCCCTGGTACGTGGGGCGACGAGAATCTTTGGGTGAGTGTGTGAGAGCGAGAAGAGTGGTTTGGAGGTCTTTGGATGGCGATCAGGTCTCTTGTTGGGCGTTTGAGTGAACGCGCGACACCTGGGAAGGCTTTGAACGTCGTTTGATTGGGTTGGGGCATGTGTTTTGCAGGATGACACGGACTATGTCCCCGGCGCTTTAGCCGACGCGAGCGACGAGGTACTGTGTGCTTCTGGCGTTTTCTTTTTACCGAGTGAATCAGGACGTGTGCATCGGGAAGAACTCTTGTGCACTGCCTTATGCGTAGACATGTGTGCGTAGTCTTGGGTTATTTGCACTGCCCGGAGTGATTAGTGTGTGCGATGGCGGGATATGTCGTCGCGCTATGTTTTTGTTTATTTGGCGAATCTGCGTCTAAGTCTTTCCGCGTGCACTTACTTGGTTTGTTTGCTTCGTGGAAGTCCCATTTGTCCGTGAGCTGGAGTTGCGTGTTGCACGGATGGTCGGGCACGTTAAGTAGGGGTATTTGCAGTGCTGTGGGACGACGCTTGTGAAGACGAAACTGATGTCCGACGGTTTGTCGTCGTTGTGTCAGGCTGACGATGAGAGAACGCTGGAAGAAGAGGAACGACTTGCGAAGGAAGAGGGAGACGGTGACGCGAACGAGGTGAGTGATGTTGGTTGTGCTGGTGTCCCAGTGCGAGTTTTGTTTGTGTATGTGGAATGGGGTTCCGCTGGTGTTGCGATGTGATGTATATGCATGCAAGGGGTGGTGCCGACTGGAGTTGGGTGATGGTTGAGGCACGGCGTAGGAGGTTGTTGAGTTGGTTTGCGATTCGGATTACGCTGAGTTGCGTCGCGTGATCCATGTTTGTTTGTTTGTTTGGTGGTGGTGGTGGTGGTTGTAGATCGATGCGCTGAAGTTGGAGAGCGAGATGCCGTTGGAAGAGCTATTGGCGCAGTACCGATCTGTAAGTGATCTTGAACGTTGGCTGTGGTGCATTCACATTTCTCACTTTGGGTAGGGGATTGGTTGGAGCTCTTGGTGTGGTAGGAAGGAGTGTTCTCTCTTGTGGGAGCGAGGTCCAGTCTTCGTGCTGCGTGCGGTTAGGTCGTTCCGGAGGCTGCCCTGCTGCCGGGTCGGGCTTGTGCCTCGGGTTTCTTATTTTCGTGTGGTAGGGTAGCATTTTGGTTTGCGTGACGCGGGAGGTGAGTGGGCCTTGGTTAGCGAGGATGAAGGGGTCGCCCGGTCGGAGAGTGCGGTCGTTGCGGATGTTGTTGGTTCCATGTGGGTGCTGAAGCCGTGTTTTGCTTTGAGTCAGGGTATGGGCGATGGCGGAGAAGAGAGTGACGATTTTTCGGAGGATCGTCGAGATCGTACGAGTGAAGCTGGCACGAGTGGGAGTGGTAGCGCCGAAGACGAAGATGACGTGGATGAGGATGCGCGGTACTCTTCGGACGTGCGAGAGAGGATGGGGGAACCGAGCACGAGTGGGCGGGACCACCGGGTCGCGTTGTCGAGCGGAGCGATAGACACGGCCGAGGTGAAGGAAGAGATCGTCGAGGCGAAGCTGTCGAGCCACGCCGTGGGAGCGCCTGGGAAGGTGTGGTCTCTGGACGATAGTGAGTCGCTATGTGCGAGGGAGCCGGGTCGCGTGTTGGGGGTTGATGAGAGATGTGGGGAGTTGTTTGCCGTTGCAGTCAGGGCGGCGAATTGTGTAGTTGCGGGTCCTCGTTGACGTGAATGTGGGGCCTGCGTTTGGTTCTGTCTGTTGATGTTGCGTGGTTTCATGGTGTGGTGGGATGTGGTAGATGGACGTCCAGGGAAGGGCGTTGCATTCCTCGGCCCCTCTCTTGAGGAGGAACGGGCTATCGGGAGCAGCGAGTTCGAAGGACTCGGTATCATCCACAGGCCTGTTGCTGGGAGGGTGGGACCAGGTGGATGCGGAGACCGCGGCAGCTGTGGCGAATGTGAGTGAGGCCGCCAGACGTCGTGGCGATCGTATCCTGATGAGGTCGTCCGCTGAAGGCATGCGAGTTTGGGAGGTCGGCGGGGACTCTGAGGCGAGGGCCGTTGCGAAGACGGGAGAAGCGGAGGCGAGCGAAGCCCGCGGCGACAAGGTCTCCCCGGCTGCCCTCCCTGTGGCTGTCGACGGGGACGTCGGCGGCGTGGTAGCCAACGGAGGTGTGGCATTGGAGTCTGAGAATGCGGTCGCTGGAGGTTCGTTGGAGGCCGTTGCGGGATCCGGCTTGGACCTCCAGAGTGCGGATGCGAAGGACGTGGGTGGCGTCGAGGCGTCGAATGCTGCATTGGTTGAGGAGAAGAAGAGCGAAGACCGTCTTGCGGATTTTGCCGCAGCTGCTCAATCGGCGCAACCCACTGGGTACACGTTCTCGACGACGAAGGTGAAGACCAAGCTTCCGTTTCTGTTGAAGCATTCGCTGCGTGAGTACCAGCACATCGGTCTGGATTGGCTAGTGACGATGTACGAGAAGCGTCTGAACGGCATTCTGGCCGACGAAATGGGTCTGGGTAAGACGATCATGACGATCGCCTTGTTGGCTCACCTGGCTTGCGAGAAGGGCATCTGGGGCCCGCATCTGATCGTGGTGCCCACGAGCGTGATGCTGAACTGGGAGACGGAGTTCATGAAGTGGTGCCCTGCCTTCAAGATCCTGACGTACTTCGGTAGCGCGAAGGAACGTAAAGTGAAGCGTCAGGGGTGGTCTCGCGGCAACTCGTTTCACGTTTGCATCACGACGTACCGCTTGGTGATCCAGGATGCGAAAGCCTTCAAGCGGAAGAAGTGGAAGTATTTGATCCTGGACGAAGCGCACCTGATCAAGAATTGGAAGTCTCAGAGATGGCAGACTCTGCTGAACTTCAATTCGAAGCGCCGTATTCTTCTGACGGGGACTCCGCTGCAGAACGATTTGATGGAGCTGTGGTCTCTGATGCATTTCCTGATGCCTCACGTGTTCCAGTCGCACCAGGAGTTTCGCGACTGGTTCTCGAACCCGATCAGTGGGATGGTGGAGGGCGCGGACCAGGTACTGGCGCGGCCTTTCTGTGTCGTTTTGAGCTTTTGTGTGTACCCGTCGCGCGTCCCGGAGGTGGAGTGCGTAGGGGGCGGGAGGTAGCGTGGTACGTCTGTCGTTGGTGGAAGCGGGTAGGTTTGACTGTTGCGTGAGTGTGTTTCAGGTGAACAAGGAGCTTGTGGATCGTTTGCACAACGTGCTGCGTCCGTTTCTACTGCGCCGTTTGAAGAAGGACGTGGAGAAGCAGCTTCCCGGGAAATTCGAGCACGTGATCCGTTGCCGTCTTTCGAAGCGTCAGCGTAACCTGTACGAGGACTTCATGGCGAGCTCGGACACGCAGGCGACTCTTTCGAGCGGCAATTTTCTGGGCCTGATCAACGTGCTGATGCAGCTGCGCAAAGTGTGCAACCATCCGGACTTGTTCGAGGGCCGTCCGATCGTGTCGTCGTTCGACATGCCGGGCATCGAGCTCCAGCTGAGCTCGGCCGCGTGCTCGGCCCTGTGCAGGGGCCCGTTGGGAGCTGTGGGCCTGGAAGCGCTGAACCTTCGGTTCGGTGGTTTGGACGGAGCGATGAGCAGGTGGGAGGCGGAGGAGGTCTCGAAGATCAAGACTCCGGGTCCGTTGATCGTGGAGCTGGCGAGTACGGGCGAGGACAGTTGGAAGGCGCAGGAGTCGCGGCAGAAGGCCAGCCGGGAGGTCCGCAGCGTGATCGACGAGATTCAGTGGGCCCTTCGGGACGAGAGGGAGAGGCGGAGGAGGGAGCGTGTTCTGGCGCTGTGGGCGGTGAACGAGCTGCGCTGCGGGCAGCAGCCGGTGTATGGCTCCGACATTTTGAGGAGGGTGGGGGTGTTGCATCCCGTGTACGACGTGCACCGGGTGGAAGGCCATCCGAGTCAGTACTTGGAGTTTTCGAGCATCTTGTCGGAAATGGTGCAGCTTCCGACGACTCGTTGCGAGCGCGTGATGGATTTGGTGACGGCGTTCATGTTCGCGATTCCTGCGGCTCGGGCTCCCGTTCCGGTGGCTTGGTGCAGCCGTGCGATCGTCGGCGGGCCCGTGCTGAGTGGATCGGTGTCGGAGGACGCGCTGCAGGAAGCGAGCCGGATGCTGGTCCCTCTGCGTCCCGTGGTGGTGCGACGGCAGCTTTTTTTCCCCGACCGCCGCCTGCTTCAGTTCGACTGCGGGAAATTGCAGGAGCTGGCGTTGCTTCTGCGTCGCCTGAAATCGGAGGGTCACAGGGCGTTGATTTTCACTCAGATGACGAAGATGTTGGACGTGCTGGAGTCTTTCATCAACTTGTACGGGTACACGTACATGCGCCTGGACGGTTCGACGAAGCCTGAGCAGCGTCAGATTCTGATGCAGCGCTTCAACACGAATCCTAAGATCTTTCTGTTCATTTTGTCGACGCGTAGTGGCGGCGTGGGCATCAATTTGGTGGGCGCGGACACCGTGATATTCTACGACAGCGATTGGAATCCGGCGATGGACTTGCAAGCCCAGGACCGTTGCCATCGCATCGGTCAGACTCGCGAGGTTCACATCTACCGCCTGATCAGCGAGAGCACGATCGAGGAGAACATTCTGAAGAAGGCGAACCAGAAGCGGATCCTGGACGATTTGGTGATTCAGAGCGGGAGTTACAACACGGATTTTTTCAAGAAGTTGGACCCGATGGAGCTGTTTTCCGGGCTGAAGGGGGTGAAAGTGGGTGGATCGTCGGACAAGATCTCCGGAGCGGGCCGATCGGCCTCTTCTGGCGCAGGAAGTCCGGATGAAGCGAGCGCGAAGGCGTTCGAACCCAAGGAGCTGTCGAGTGCCGAAGTGGAAGCGGCCTTGAAGAACGCGGAAGACGAGGCGGACTACATGGCCATGAAACGAGTGGAGCAGGAGGAGGCGGCGGAAAACCAAGAGTTCACGGAAGAGTTGTTCGCTGGTAATTTGGACGACGAAGATCTCGCGGACGACCTGGACGAGAACGGGAGGAGCGGCAGACCTGGGAGCGACGTGGCGTTGGTGGGTGGTCCTGCCGCCGGGGACAGGGTCTCGGAGGATGGCGTGGCGTTGGTGGGAACGGAGGACCTTCCGTTCGGTGAGTCTTCCCTGCTTCCCACGGACGCCGACGAAGAGATGGACATGCTGGCGGACGTGCGTCAGATGGCCGCCGCCGCCGCGGCCTCCGGACGTGGGAGCGTGTCCTTCGAAGACCAGCTGCGTCCGGTGGAGCGTTATGCGATGCGGTTTCTGGAAGTGTGGGATCCGCGAGTGGACAACTTGGCCGTCGTCGCACAGGTACTCCACTGGGTGCATTGGCGTCGTGGTGTGGACAAGGAATGTGTCTGCTGGTGGTCGGTGCCCGTTTCGTCAACGAGGGTTTGTTGTTCGGTCTGTCCTTCAATGAACGTGTGGTGTTGATTGCGTGTTTGTCGAGTGTGAGTGGTTTAGAATGTAATGCTGGAACGGGACGAGTTGATTTGAAGCATCGTGGGAGTACTGTTTTACGATGATCCTTGGGATCGATATTGTCGTTCCACCATCGCACGTGGAGGGATGCCTTATGGAGCGATATCGGATTGTGAGCGATGGTTGTGGTGAGGGTGTGGCGTTTGGGTATGGGCTTTCATCCCGACGGCGTCGGACTGAGCTGGAGTGGGCCTGTGACGGCATTTACGGCGGGATCCCGGAGGGGGAGGATCGTTGTGTTTGTCACTGTTTTTTTGAAACATTGGTGTGCGTGCTCTTTTGGATTGCAGGTTGCATTCGAGGAGAAGGAGTGGGAGTTGGATCAGCTGGAGAAGCTGAAAGAGGAACAGGAAGCCGAGATCGACGAGGATAATGAGCCTTTGTTTTACGAGAGTACGTGGTGACCAGTTCCTCTGGGCGTGGGGTGTTGTCCGGATCGGGTGGGTCAGTCGATGCGGAGTCAGTGAACGTGGCCTCCAGTGGGCGAAGTAGGGGTGGTTTGAGGGTGCAGGAGTTCGTTGAGAGCGTCGGGTTTCTTGTGAATTTTGTAGTGCGTGGTCAGTTCGCATGGCCCTGGTCTGTTTATCATCGGATGGTCTGTTCCTGGTGGGGCCACTGTCAGTTGTGTCGGTCGTCTCTGGAAACGGTAGGGTGCGATGATGGTGGGTCTGGCAGTCGTTGGCAGTATTTGAGTCGAGCAGCAGTAGGTGCGGATGAAATGACCGAGTGTGGCGCATGTCTTGCAGCTTGGGACACAGCATTCGCCGACGAGGCTTATCGGCAGCAAGTGGACATTCTCGCTCAGCAGCAGGTGGGCACATCCCTTTCGGAGTCCGTCCGACGTTCTCGAGATCTTTTGGGTTTGGTTTTTGGAGGTTTCCTTTGTTTTTGAATTGTGCTGGTCGACGGTGGACGCTTGGATGGGAAGGGTGGTATGGTCAGACGTGGTCGAGCTGCGTTTCCGTTGCGGCTTAGGGTGTTCTTTGGTTGTTTATAGTTCTGGCAGGCGATGGATATGTCGCAGGTCGGTTTGGGCGGCGGGGCGGATGGGTTTGTGTGTTGTTTTGGAGGCGTTGGAGAGCTTTGAAAGTGAATGTGGGTTGATGGTTCTGACGCACTCTGTACTGAGCAGGAACAGAAGCAGCTGGAGTGGGAAGCCATGGAGGCCGAAATGCGTGACGCTGACAGGTGAGGGTCCCGTCGGCTTCCTTCCGTGAACTTGTGCCGTGTTCGATCGCTCTCTTCTTGGGCAAATGCTGCCATTTTCTGATGGGACACGAACCTGGGCGGACGTGGAAGCTGGCTGGCGTGTCGCCTCCAGGATTTCTGGTTCCGGTGCATCCTGGAGGTCGTAGACGGTGGTTCTGGACCCTTGGTCGTGGCTGGTTCTCCTCGTCCAAGCCCGGTCACGAGGGATGTTGTGGCGGCAGTAGGTCGTTCCGTTTTCCGTGGGGTGGGTTTAGCAGCCCGTGTGTCGTGTGTGAAGCCGAGTTTTTGACGATGCCGTTTGTGGTTTGCGTGGACCAGGGCTTTAGCGGCAGCTGCCGCGACGGTGAGAGGCGCGGAGAACTTCGGTCCGAAGTCGAGAGGAAAGAAGAAGTTGAAGAAGGCCAAGTTCAAATCCTTGGCGGAAGGTTCGTTGATGTCGGATACGGAAGAGGAGAATGTGGGAGAGGATTATCAGCTGGACGGGGGCGGCGACCCTTCTTACCGGGACGCGCAGTCGGAGCTGATGGGCCTTCCGCATCGGAGCCCTTCTCAAAGAAAGCGAAAGGCCCCGAGGTTACTGGAGGAAGAGCTGTCGGCGGAGAAGCATTCGAAGAAGTTGAAGAAGGATCACTTGGTAAGCGCGACAGGGTCCGCTGGTGTCTTCCGTGGCCTTCCCGGCGCAAGTAGTGCCGTTTGGGACGATGAGAGTTTGGGAGTAGACCGAGCGTCGTCGCTTCCGGGGCCTGATGATGGGAAGTGCGGGGAGTTGCCAATGCGGACGTGTAGGACGTTAGTAATGTCCGTGGAACGTGTGGGTGCTTTTGCGGACGCTGTGTTGGTTCGCGTCTGATGTGTTCGGAACTCGTTGGGACGTGTTGTTTGCAGGGCAAAGGAAGGGCGAGGACGTTGGAGGCCAGTCTTTTCAGGACCATTTTCGGGATTTCCAGCGACCCGAAATCGTCGGCTGGTGGGGAGGCGAGCTCTGGTGGTCACGGAGGAGTTGGTGCGAGCCTCGGGAAGGAGAAGGGTGGGAAACTGATCATCTTGGGATTGCCTGCGAAGAAGGGACCTCTGGTGATGCTGGAGAAGGAGCGGAAGAAGGACAGTCTGAGGTCATTGGACCACCTTCCCGCCGCCTCCGCGTGGACGCACGGGGAGGATGCGGTGCTTTGCGCCGTGGTGCACGAGTACGGCGGCAACTGGCAGCTGGCGAGCGATGCTTTGGCCGGGGTCCCGGACGGTGGTGTGTACCGAGGTCGATACCGTCATCCCGTTCACTGCAGGGAGAGATTTCGTCAGCTTCTGGCTCAAAACGCGGCTGCCGCGAGTGGGGATCCGACGAGCGAGAAGAGTGCCCTGAGTGCTGCGACGAATGCTCAGCTGAAGGTGACCGAGGTACGCGTTCCGCCGAGGTCTCGGTGTTGTGGAGTGTGCTGGATGGTGTGGAATTATGGCGGTTGGGATTTTGGGCAGCGCGGGTTGTTTGTGATTGTGTGTGCGTGTTCCGTTTCAGGAACATACGAAGCGTCTCCTGGATGCCGTGTTGCAGCTGCCCGATCAGGAGCTCCTTCTGCAGCGGCATTTTGTGGCCGTGTTAGCCGCAGTGAAGAGCGCGGGGAAGGTGGGTTTCCGGCAGGATCCCGACTTGGCAGGTTCCTCCGGTGGGACGCACGCGCCAGGTGGTCGCGGTTTCGTCGCCCTGAGGAGTTTGGTGAAGTCCCATGTCGCGCCGAGCAAGGTGGTGGCCGGGAAGCTGTCCCCTCGCGAAGTGTCGGCTGCTTTGGCTCAGGCCGAAGGAGAGAGAAGAGGTGTGTCCAAGCCAGCCGCATCGAAGGCGCATGCGAAGGAGTCCGCGTCGAAGGATCCGGTCGTTGGGGCCGAGAGCGAGGGCTTCAGCGTGACGCAGTTCCTGGTGGGATCTGCGGAGTACGGCGAGCCGAGTGCGCTGGACGGCGAGAGAGCTTTGCCTGCCCACAGGGCCCCGGTTGCTGTGGGTCTGGAGGACTGGTTGGGGTTGGGGTTGGGTCCATCGCCTCCCACCCGTGTCCTTTCGGAAGCCGTACGAAAGCTGGCGGAAATGCTGGTGGAGAATCGGTTCAGGTGCTGTATCCTCTCCCCCCCGTGCAGGTTCCTTGCTTCGTGTTGGTGGGGTGTCCCTCGGTGTGGGAAATCGGATTCGGGGTTGTAGAGCGGACTTGGGCCCGTCGTGAGGGAAACCGCATGCGGTTTGATGGTTTGTCGTGTTCTTGGATGGTGTTTTTTTCTTCAGGCCGAAGTGGTGGCATTGTTTTTTTCGATGTGACGCGGTTGTGTGTTGACCCGTGGTTTGTTTTCGACATGTCAGGTTTGCCGCGAGGATCGGGTGGGATGGGGGCACTCGTGATTGGGCTACCGCGGGTGGGTCTGGCACGGGCGTTCTGGGGCTGCACATCCCTTCGAAAGGAAGAGTGGCGGGGAAGAAGAGGCCGGCCCCCGACCCAAGCAAACCGCCGAAGGCGAAGTTGGCAAAGACGTCCAAGGCCGACGTGAAGAAGGGGCACGCCGGTTCCACAGCCGGCGAGCCGGCGGAGAACGGAGAGGATTCGGACGTCCCTCGGACTCGAGAGGGAGATGCGAACGGGCAGGGGAGAGATCCGGAAGCAGCATCGCGTCGTAATCCGTCACTCTCTGGGAAAGTCGTCGTGAAGCGTCCGAAGAAGAGCGTCGCGAATTCCGCAGTGCCCGCGTCGCCGCCTGTTTCCGGCAGATTGGACTTGAACCAGCGGGCCGACCCCGCAGTATCCGTGGCCGAGGTATTCAGGAATGCCAAGAAGGTCGGAGCATCTGGTGGTTCCGCAGCAGCAGGGGCAGCAGCAGCCCAGAGGCTGCAGGAGAAGTCTTCGTTGAAGAGTGCACAGTCTGGGCCAGCGACGAATTCTGGCCCGGGGTCCGGTCGTCGAGCGGTTTCAGGCCATGCCGGCGGCACCACTTCGCCTGCAGGTCGCGAGTTGAAGGGCGGCAGCGGCGGAAACCACGACCGGCTCGGTCGAGGATTCGATCTGAACGGATCCAGCGACGACGACGACGTGACCATCGTGGGGGTGTCAGCGGGCAGCCGATTTGCGTCGGATGCATCGGAGCCTCCCGTGGCAGGCCCTGTGAGGAGGTTGAAGCTCGCGAGAGATGGGACGAAGAGGACCAACGCGGCGGAGCGAGGCTCGTTGGAGGAGGCGAGTTTTGTCGCGTCGAAGTCCAGCGGACCGGGTTACGGGGGCGTCGTCGTCGACGAGGATTCGAGTCTGGCATCGCACCTGATGACGAGGCTGGCCGGTTCTTCGGTTGCGGACTTCCTGTCGCCGGGGGCTTCCGAGGGTCTGTCCCCAGTGCAGTGGCCTCCCGCCGCGGCAGGCGCTGGGCCCTTGGCTTCGCTGAACGAGGATCTGGACTTCACGGCAGATCCGTCGTTTTTGGAGTCGGGCAGGCCGAAGTCGTCGGTGGTTGGGGGCCCTCCGTCGAGAAGCTCTCCTCCACGACAGGCAGCAGGACGAATCCTGGGAAGGGGAGGTGCGTCCTCTGCGGTCGGGCGGCTGCAGTCTTCGGACGTCCCGACCAGGAGGGGCATTTCGGATCAGGACCAGCGTGGTCCGACACCGGCTTGGATGCTCGGGCCGCAACCGAGGCGGGTTCCCGAAAGTCACGGCCAGGCAGCGGGTGCGAGCCACGAAGCGGGCGGAATTGATCTTTCGAGACCGGTGCTCCGGTTGGGTCCTTCCAGCCCCGTGCGACCTGCAGCGTCGAGCGGCGCGTCCGCGTTGCATCAGGCCCACACTCGGGCTCACTCTTCCCCGTCTCGCGGTGGGATGGCAGGTGTGCGCGGGCGGCCTGGTCCGCTGGGTGGTCAGCGAGCGCATGAAGCTGGAGCATTTCCAGGGCAGCCGCTGGCCAGCCCCGAGTCTCCCGTGGACACGGGGTTGGGTCTGTCGCTCGGATCGGGTTCGCGGCATCGTGGCCGAGGCAGGCAGGTTGGAGATTAGCTGCAAGACTTGCAGCTGCAGTCGTTTCTTGGTGTAGAACGCAGCGCTCTTTGAGGGCGTCCGGGTTCATTCCGGGGGATTGCAGTTGGACTGGACGTTCCGCATGTAGCCATTTTTTCCAGAGCGTAGTGACATTGGAGGCTTGAACGCCTGTAGGATATCTCAAGATATTGATCCTTTTCTTTTTCTTTTTATATTCTTTTTCTCCATGACTTTGTTTCTGTTCATTGGATCTGTGCCCATTCTGCCTGCTTGGACTAGGGATTGCTCAGTGCCGTGAGTGAGTGCTCATTCGGATAGGTTACTCCTGGGGAAACGAAGCGGAGATGGCTGGCATCTGCAACCAGATCTAAGAGGGGGGCCCTTCGGTGTTGGCCACCGTGTCGCTAGTTTCAAACTCAAGTTAGCTAACCGTCAGCGGGTCACTCTCACCATTAAGGACGATCTTCCCTGGAGATCGAGGTTCGAAGAATCGAGAAGGTGGTCGAACAGAGTTCGCACTATGTCATTCTTGCACCGAAGGATTTGTGTCCCAGGTGCTCGTGAGTTTGGCCACCCCTGATCTCCACGGTGCGACGACTGTAGTCAGCATCACCTTCACGAGGGCCACTGTGACTGCAGCCGTTTGGTATGGCATCCATCGGGAATTTATCCCTTGAACGACCTCCGACTCTTAACAGACATTTGGAGTCCAAGCAGGTGGACTGAAATCACGGTTGTCGTTTGCCTTCGATAACGATATGGGGAGTGTCCGCGGTCAAGGTAGGGAGAGAGTAACACTTACTTGGACACGATTTTGGAGGATTAGCACTACCTTCTCCAGGTGATTCCATAACTTTGTATCACTGATCCCCTGTGGCGAATTTGAGCATGTCTACCGTTTTGTAAGGCTGCGTTGCGTTGTGAAGAAGATTTCAAGGGGCTTGCGGATGATGTGATGTCGAAACCATCGGCCCAGAACCGTGGAGAAGTGAAATCAGGTCACACTACATTGTTGAGAAGAGTTGTTAGACAATAGCTGAACCATGCGCAATTTGGAGAGTTAGTCTTGTTTTTCTGTGTTTTCAACGCATGAATGAATTTTTTGTGTTCACACCAAAAACTACGTAGGTCAAACTACTTTTATCTAGATGATGAATGAATTGTATGGATGATGAATGAATTGTATAGATTCTTGGAACCATGTGTACATTCTTCAGTTCCTATGATCTAGTTATTGTATTTCTTAACAGGAAGGTTGAATCCAAACCATCTTGCCAGGTTGTCGTATGGGATGTATAATTTCCAGAGTTGTTTTTCATGGCGTCAAAGGAAATTGATGACGAATATGCACGTGTTCTTGAAGACGTTTGCCTTTAATCTGAATTGTAAGTGTGTAGGCTTTATTCTCTTAACCCTTTAAGTAAGAGGTCCGTTGCCAATTGCTCAAATATCATATCTAAGTTGAATTTAGCCCATCGGAGTGTGTTTAACAATCAATCGTACAGTTTATTTATTTTCAATTATGAAGTTTATAGCATTATGAGGAAATTCATTTGGTTAGAGCATCTCCATGTCACACCCCAAGCAAGGGCACCAAGGGGGTTTGGCATGGGTTTCCAACCTTGCAAGGTCTTCTATTTGTAAAGCTTCCTATGCTTGAATTAAGATTCATCCAAAAGCACATCACAAGTGAAGGGAGTGTGATTTAAAAGAATAAGACAGGGGATAGTGAGGCATAGGGAAGACCCCCAATATTTCAATGCCCTTCTTATTTTGTAGCATATATTGGGTGTTTTTTTAGCTCGGTTTGTTTGGCATGGGGCAATGCCGCATGCTAGACCTGCCACATTAACGTTCCTTGGCTTTTGGAGTGTTGGCAAGGGGATGCTCTTATATGAAAAATTGTACTCCCTTCGTCCAAAAATGATCTTCCGGTTCCCCTTTAATTTTTGTCCCAAGATGATCTTCTTGGTACATGACGTAATGTGGAAAGAAGGAAGCTGTGAGGCAAGAGGCAACTCCTTAGAAGGCAAAAAGAAATTCCAATAAAAACACCTCATTTTGATTGTATTTAGCTTCTACTGTTGAGATTACTGTCCATCATCTGACAACCATTGTAAATGAAGATGTGTATGAACCACATGGTCTTGGCCTATTTGCTAAGAGTTCAAGCCTTGGCCCCACAACTACTTGGCCCAGAAACATGCCTAGTTGTATAGAAATTGACCAATGGATTCTTGCTCCTCATCTCTAGAAATTGGGCAATTGAATGGTCACCGGTGCTCTAAAAAAATACCCCAAAATTTCAATATTTGAGTGTACTAAAACTGCATTTGAGAAAGGGCTCCAAACGTCAAAATTTTAGAATCATAGAAATGGACCAAAATCTATTGGAAGTTCAAAAAAAATTTACAAAATGTTATTTTTAGCCTTAATCCGGAACATTTTTTCCGACAAGAAGATCATTTTGGGACGGAGGGAGTAATTGTTATCATCTTATTGCAGAAAATTTAAATGAATACATAAAATAGTTAAACATTCCAAATTACTTGAAACTTTTTCAAGAGTTATAAGTAGCAGTAAAGACTTGTCTAAAAAAATTCAATTGATTATTTTATCTTTTATTCATAAAACAAATATAGCAAAGACCATAAAGTCAAATTCAACTATCAAACAAAATTTATCCCTTTCTTTAGTAGATGTATAACTAAATTTGATATTTTCAACTAGTGAATATTTGTATTCTTTACTTTTTTATTTTTTTATGTTAATTTTGATGAAAAAATTAATCATTGGACTTTTTTTTTAATTGAAAAATAAAATTGAAAGTATATCAATTCTAACATTTATTAAATCAATGTTGAATTACTACAATTAGATTGGAAAACTTTAATTGGCACTTTAATTTAAAGATTTAATTAAGAAGAAAAAATATGAATGAAAAACACAACATATTGAATGTGGTTTTGGATCTTAAGAGATGAGCTGTCAACTACAATAACTCTTTGTATTTTTGTATTTCTTCAAAATGTTAAATTGAAGTAGAAAGAATACTTGTCTACCTTCATGTTCATAGTTTAGGTCAAATACTAAAAATGGTTATATTGAAAGTTACTATCAAGGTTGACCAAGGTGCATCAACTTTTTGGATGAGTGGACTCTAAGGGGTTAAAATCTAATATCCCAGGCACTTATATGACTCCTTTAACTTCTAAGAAATTTCCTCCCTTTAACATAGCTAAGTTTACTACATACTAATCATGTCAATACTGAGTCTTTGTTGATATGAAATAAACCCTACTTGAAAGTCTCAAGCACATCAGCCCAAATTATTGATAAAGAAAGACATGGTTTGCCTATGAAGATAACTTATTACAGATATGTGTATAATTAAGTTTTCTATGTAAGCTTTCATCATGTACACTCTTGATCATCAAGCAAGTGCCAATCTTTTTTTTGAAAATACATATATGGATATGGATATAGATATAGAATATGTTTGTATAGTCTTAATCAAAGGTATCCAAATCAAATTGTAACATGTCATAGTAGCTACACATTGGAGAGATTTTATATTTTGGGTAACAAATGAACCAATTAGAAAAATTAGTAACAAATATTTGTAAAGTGTTCAAAATTCTTTGCTAGGTTTTAATTTGGGCTTCATCTCTAAATAAATGATCACCATAGCTTAATTAGTAATAGTTGTCTTTGTAATTGAGGGACAAATTTCTAATTATCCAGTATCTTACATTTGTGAACCAGCAGGCCATCTAGTCATTTGACCACTAGTTTTAGAATTAAAACAAATCATTGATTCATTGTATCACTTACAAATTGTGTTTAGAGATAATTCAAGTTGTTTGAAATCCTGAGTTGGTTTTGAGCTTTTAGAGCTTAAAAAACAAGTGAAAAAAATACAACAATAAGTAATATCTCCTTCAATTATAATATATCCTCTATAATAAAGATGAGAGGGTAGGATATTTTACTTTCTTTAGCTCACAATGTTAACTTATGTCTTTTTCATATTATAGGATTTTTAGAATCCTAAAATAGCCAAAGAAGGAATTTATTTTTATATTTTGCCCTCTTTGTTTATTATAATACTTTTTGTAATCTAGATACTTATTTTCAATGGCTTTAGTATTTTATCTCATGTTTGAAAAAGAACCCTACAGAAAAGAAAAAAAAAAAAATTATTTTATTTTTTTGCCTCAGCCACAAAATTCTTCTTAGCATTAAGAAGTACAAAGAAACAAGAGGAGTCAAATGATCACAAAAATCAAGCAAAGTCCAATAAGTATCATATCAAGATGACAAATGCTGAATCTTCTTCTCAACATTGAGAAGTACTAGGAAATAAGAAGAGAATGATCAATTAAACAATCATTAAATTAAGAAAGAAGAGTTGAATCTCGAAATGGATCCCACAAGAGGATAATGATGAAGTGATCAATGATTTTGTATAACTAGGTTCATTCTTTACAAAATTGATCTTTATCAATTGAATATTTCTTTTCTAAAATCTTAATAAGTCCGATTTTTGGTGCATAAAAAATAATTTTGATGGATAAAAATGTGTAGCTATTTACATTGGCCCCAAAGGGGCCCCACATTACTACAAAAATGAAACCAACAAATCAAAATTTGGTACAACTAAGCTCTTTCCACACATAATGAAATCCTAAGAATGAATTTTTTCCAAAATCTAAACAACTCCACTGACTTACAAATCAAGAGGGAATAGTTGATACCCTCCTATTGACCCTGAGAAGACTTATAATGCTACAAAACAATGATATACCAAAATAATAATACATCAATAGAAAATTATTAGTACCTTCCTATGGGCCCCAAAGGAATCTTTACTATTATAGGACAATGATCAACTGATATTCTAAACAAACTTATTTCCATCTCCATTCATTTGTTGTATCAATGAATTCTTCATCTTCATAAAGTAAACTTTTACATAAGATTGAAAATTAGAATTTTTATCTAAATTATACATAATTATGGTAGTAGGCCCATGGTAGTAATTACTAAAATTTATTGAAAATAATAAAATTTTGATTCAAATTTTAAGATAGAATCTATTTTTGCAAATGGTATTAAATTTTCTACTTCTTCAAATTTCTAAGCTCTATGCTCATGGAAACCTTACTTTACACTCACAAGCTTACACTCACATGCTCACAAAATAGCCCCATTGTCCAAGCAATGGTTTGAATTTCAAAAATTGTGACAGTGTATCATAAGTGCATACAAAAGAATAATTCAATGCTAGTTTGGTTTGGATTTCTAAATTTGTAATTTGTGACAATGTATTTCAAATTGCTATACAAAAGAATAATTTGATGTCAATTTTGAGACAAAAATTGTAAAATGTAACTCATAATATGGTTGGATCAACTACATCAACCAATATTTTTCAATAATGTTTGAAACCACGTATTGAACTTCCTTCAAAAAAATGAGTACATTTTCAATTCGTGTAAGATTTTCATGATTGATAACTTATTTCTTGTGGGTTTAAAATATTAAGTTGTGATTATAGTAGATTTTATGTTTTACTTGTTTGATTAAGCCGTTTGTAAAAAATTAGGGCTAAAATCCAATGCTTATACTATTAATTCTAAAAAATTTTAAAGGTCCCTTCAAGAAACTTGATGGCTCCTTTGAAGGGAACTCGATGAGTTTGTTCAAGGGAAATCATTGGCATTAGGAGGGATTTGAGGGCTCAAAAGGGCCGTTTTGGGATTGTTCCCGAAACTGGTCTGGGGAACAGCTGGCCGCTGTCAGGCCAACATTTCTCAAAAAAATAAAAAAAATAAAAATTGGGGGGTCCTGAAATATGAAAAGAAGTCCAAATTTTTTTTTAAAAGAGTTAATGACATGGCAGTCGCTCGACCACGTAGGATTCCCTACTGAACTACGTTCCCGCGGCAGATAACACGATTTCGGGCTGTGAGAACTTGCGGGCTCCTAGAGCCCTCAAATCTCTCCTAATGTGTGAGGGGAACGTAGTTTGTGTAGAATCCATTCTCTCAAGTGGAATTCTCACTATGTGTGCAACTGCGTCTAAGTTTTTTGGAATAGATAACGATTCCTGCGTACAAGTGATTTTGAGCTCAGTGGCGGAAGTCATTGGAGCTCAATGATTGTCGAATTGGAGTGACAATGACTCCACACGCAATGCAAGGACTTTGCTTGGGATGCAATGTTGCTTGTTGTTCCACGAGCCTCTCGTAATTTTGTGGAGGCCAAAATGTCGTCATGTGTCAAAATTTAGTAGTCGGACCTCTCCATCACAACTTCAGCTTGTACTGCAACAATTCTAGAAGATGGTGCTAATTGCAAGAATAAGAAGGGTTGAGGATTGGGCCCCATAATGGCCGCAGTTGCAAGTAGTATGTTGCAACTGCAAATTGCCTGGAAGAGGATTTGAGGTTCGTTTTCTCGCCCCAATTCAAATGGTATGGTCAATTTCGTTAAAATGGCAATATTCCGAGTGCCATTTTGACATATTCCATGTACCACTTTGACAAATTTCAAGTGCCATTTTGACATATTTTGTGTACCATTTTGACATAGAGGCCTAGAAGTAGAGGAAGAAAATGTGCCATTTTAACAGAATATCATGCCATTTTATTAGAATACCGCCATTTTAATGAAATTGACCATTGGTCAGTTTAGTAGTCTGTGGAATTACCAACTACTTTAGGTACTCACGTTCTTGACACATTTGCTTCAGGAATTTTTTTCCTGTCAATTTGGACTTACTCTTTTGCTTGTTGCTTAAACCCTAAACCCTCACCCTAAGTGTTGAATAGATCAAATCTTGCAAATAGACAAAGTCTTATCTTGCTGTGTGAATTTGCAACTTACTCTTTCATTTCTTTTTTGGGTTGGAAAGTACACTCCATTCTCTTTATTCTTATGAGCTAGGATTCCAAACTTTAAAACTGGGAACACAATGTGTGAGTAGTGTGCATCAATCAAGGATAACATGGCAAGTGTGCACAATATTTTAGAATGCCGTATAGAGAAGGTCATAATAAAGAAGTTTGAGTGCTTAGAATTGGTGTCTAATCTAAAATCAGCTCTTGCATTCATGTGGTTGGAGTTGCTTGAACCGGATTTCTATAGAATGGGGTACATTCGGCATACATGCACTTATGGTATTGAGTTCAGAAAGGGACCGGATGGAATCGGTGTTTATTCGGCGAGAAGCCTTCCTTTCTTTCAAAAGCCAAGGGTATGTATGCTTTCTGGTTTTCATTGATATGGTTCTTGAAGCTTTTATTGAGTTCACTTAAGTAATGAAAGGGATAGATGAACATAACTTAAGACTTAGTCAACTTGTAATCATACCTCCATTTGTAAAGATGTAACTATAACAAACTTGTTGCTCTAGGAATGTTTGCAATGACCTTGAACATTCTACAGAAGGCACTAGGGGTTCAAGCATGTTAATAGGAGCCACATATAGACATTACCAAGGTGCTTACGGAGGTCCTTATTAGAATATTCTATTCACAAATTGTTGCTTATCCATCTAAAATAGTTTTAAAATCATTCATGATGAATTTATATTGGAATACTTTACCAAACATCGTTGCTAATTTATCCAAAATAGTCTTTAAATCATCTATGATGGGTTGCTTATTCTTCCAATTAAGCAGTGGTAACAACTACAATAGAGTCCTTTTAATACTTAGAAAGTAACTTAAAATATCTATTTTTGGTTTGAATCATGTCAACTAGCTGTAATTTTAAAACAATGCACCACAAAAAAAATTCATATTTTAAGTCACATTCAAGAATTTTGATAAAGATTCTCCAAAAAAAGAAGTATTGTGGATCAAGTTGGCTCCTATTAACATGCTTCTACCCCTAGCAAAAAAAACCAGGTGTTTTAGAAAACCTATTCTCATTAAAATTGGAATGGTTTGCTCTAGATGGCAGGTTTTTTACTATAAAGTTGTATATTCTTTGGTGCTTTGCAAAGTACACATTAGGTTTATGCACTATAATTTTTACTTGCATGCAATTTTAATTGCAAGGTGGAACTATGAGGCTGCAACCATTCATTATTTTATGGAATGTGCTTAAGAATAGTCAAGGTACATTTTCATGCTACTAATTTTTCTAGTCACTAATTAACTTTTTACACAGGTAATTATGGAAGTTCCCATGGAGCTTATGGTGACACTGAGCACAAAGAAGCCACCGATGTTCTTTCCTAACATTGTGCTCATGGGTCATTTGATTTTTGACATCATTAATTCCACCAACCATGAGGTATATGGCACAAGTACATTATGTAGAGTAAAACTAAAATTGTTGTACCTGCAAACCTAATCTATTGAGTTCTTATGGTGTGTGTTCTTTCTGATTTTATAATTTTGAGTAAGATTGTCAAATGTTAGAACATGAAGTCTACAATTATTTTCTTGAAGTGTTGGTCTTTTTCAAGGGCTTGGTTTATATTGAGGATTATGAAATATAATGACTCCATCTCAAACTCTTTATTCTTTATACGCAAACAGACTCAGACATATGCCTAGCTAGCTTGTTTATGTTGGTTTTTGATACCAAAGACGATTTTTGGCAATTGTATAGTGATTATCTTCTTGGAGTTGATGATAGCACAAGTTTGTTGTTGGCCTCTAAAGAAAGAACACTAGTAGAACCCCCTGTTTAATGTGACGAGGCCTAATTTTTCTTGATGGATTTTACTAGGCATCAAAAGTAACAACCTGTATTTTTATGTCAGCATTGATGTTGTGTTGAACATTTTTGTTGACATAAAAACACAGGTTGTTACTTTTGATGCCTAACAAAATCCGTCAAGAAAAATTAGGCCTTGTCACATTAAACGGGGGTTTCTACTAGTGGAATAAATTGTTTCGAAGGCATCTTCTATATGTAGTGTCCAATTTTGGTCCCTTGTATGCTTTGAGAGGTTTTTAATGTATATCATGATCCCGAAATCTATCAATGTTTGTTAAGATATTAATGAGAATTTGTATGCAAAAGTCAATGCTCATTTATAGATCTTGGTTTGTTTGTTAGGTTGACATTGTCCTTTAAAGGGTACCATATCCATGAAGTAAGAGGGCGATGGGATTGAGTATTCAATTTGATTGTAGAATTGGAGTGTTCATGTAACTACCTTTGGTGAAGAGATCTGAACAATCTGGTGTAGGGTTTGTTTAATTTGGCTAGAGGTAAAAGAACTTCGCAATCATTGCTAGTTTTCCTGAGCTATAGAACCTATTTAGAGAAAGTTGAGTGCCTTCCTATGACGGCAAGTAATTCAAGAATTAGGATTTTTTTAATTTGGTTGTAGATGAGAGCACTTGGCAATTGTTGCTAGTTTTCAAAATTTTCTTATTGTTGAAAACTCATCCAATTTCAGTGTTTAAATTTAAAAGGTATTTGGTTCTTCTACATCAGTGCATCTTAAGTTTGAATTTAGAAATTCACATTTGGTAAGTAGGGCTTGTTATAGAAAATTAGGATTTTAGCCTTTGGGTTTGGATATACTTCAAATTGCCACTTTAGATGAAGTCATCTACTTCACGGTGTGGAAGGAATTCTTGCATCTTGGAATTGAGGTTTCTTGTTGAGGGTAGATATAGGCAATGTACTTTGTACCTTAGTATTTTGAATCTCAACATCCTCTACTTTTGGTTGTCAAGGTGATGATTAGAATTTGAGATAAATTTGCATTTGAGGCGTTTTGAACTCATATTCTGATGTTGTCCGTTTTGTTGTTGTATAGATGGCCACTTTATCTCTCAAAAGTATAGTATTGGCATTGGCACTGCATGGATTGAATTGGTATCGTCTCTTTCAACAAGTTTGAAAAGGTTATCTAGAATAGCAGCATTAGAAATGAAATCTAAGTATAAGATGTATAGGTGTTACTATGCTTAGGGTTTAGGAGAATAAACCTTTGTGCACGTTCAAAATTTAGTTTAGTTTCTACTAACCTTGAGTTTTCAATAAGGATATGAAATCTCAACATTTGTTGTTAGGAAATCTAGATTTTGACTACCCATGATGTCATTAGGGGGGATTGAGGTAAAGAATGGCCATTTTAGGCCTATTACTTTTGCTATTCCCAAAACACATTTAAAAAAAACATATGGCTATTGTTAAGGCTAGTAATTACCCAATAAAAGGAAAAAAAAGTTTTTTTCAATACTTTACCGATTGAATCAAGATAGATTCTATTTCCCTTTTGAAAATCATACTCAGTTTTAGGAATAGCTTTTAGTCTAGTATTTCACCCAAAAACTAGCTAATACAGAGAGAATATCTTCAAAACTAGTATCTTATTCTTGACCATATAGGACTTGTGTAACAAATATATAGATTATTGTTAAATTGTAAGGATGTATATTAATCCTTTAAGGACCGGTCGACCACTTTTTGGTTGATTTTTGCACTCTCGGTCTAATATTGTTCAAAATACATTTGATCACAAAAATCTCAAAGAGTAACACAATTAGAATGTCTTCATGCGCTTCAAACAAAACCAATTTAAAAAGAATTGGAGCATTAATGCATTAGCTGTGAGGTTGCAAACTCAAATTGCCTAGATTCTAAAATGGGAAGCGTTCAACAAAAATACAAAAAAATATCAACCAATTTGTGACATTTTTTTGTATCTTGATGTCATAACAAGGCATAAGTATTGCTTTGTAATCTCATGAATGCCCAAAGTAAACTTATGCATTGAAATTTATGTAGCACAAATTCTAAAGGGCCATTTAAGTCATTGATTTTTGAGGATTAAGGAAAATAATTCAAATTCCAACAAGGCTCTAAAAGAAAACATGATTTAGATGTACATTTTTCTTTCTTCAATGTACCAAATCTGCACATTTTAGAAGGGTATTGCTTTTAATGACCACAGATGATCATTTCCTATGAACTTCAAAAATTTGTAACTAATTTCAAAAAGCTTCAAAAAAATATGAAACAACTTGGGTTAGATGTCTATTTTACTCGCCTCTCGAGGAAAAATTATTGAAAAATATTTTAAAATGTTCTACTTCCCCCAAAATTCACTTCTAAACCTTAAAAGGTTGATTTATGGACCTTCTATTTTATTTATAGCAATTTGTACCGTTGGATGAGTTTGATTTTTTGTTAAGTTGAAGAATCTCCTGTATGGCAAAACTTTATATGGTTTGATCTAAGATTACATCCTTAAATTGGCCACAAAATTCAATTTCCTAAAGAACTATGCCCGCCTTCTAAATCAACCACGGTCCTTAAAGGGTTAATAAGGTAACAAATCTTGAGATTGTAGGAAACCATGATAAGAACATTGGTCAAAAAAGTAGTGGACTATCAACTCACAAACATTCTCATGGCATATCAATCACTACTAACTTGACCATAATTAGGGCTTTCAATAGTCAATAATAACCCTAGGCTAACAAAAGTTTCTATTGTAAAAATGAACTTCTTTGGATAAGTTATAATCAATCTGTATACAGACAATGATGAGCAAAAGTTGATGAAAAGGAGACTATTATAAGAAAAGTCCAACCATAGGTAAGCCAATGTCAACTTGTAATCAATTAAGATTATAGTAAGGGCCCACAATCCAAAACCAACCTAAGATTCCCTAAAAAATGTGTAAAGGAATCCTTTCCAAAGAGATAGAGTCAAGTTGCGTGTATCTAGTTATCACAACTACTATTGTATGTGCAAACAGTCTACCAATCATGTCAAAGAACATAAGCCTAAAATAAATTATTAGAGCTACAATAGTGACCATCAAAATAGCTATGATTGACTACAAGTAAAGACAAATTGTGAGCAATATGTGAGATTTAGATATCCAAGTATAGTAACTATAACAAATACAGGTCCTTCACCTGCCAATAAAGATTGTTTGGAGATTTTCGAAAAAATTCTCTAGGGGTGGTAACCCTCACCTGTATCCGTACCAATCAGCGAATAGTAAGTATGCTAATCAATGTATACGAGGTGTCTTCAAGTATACCACAACTTGTTATTGTTTGTCCACTAAAGAAGTATTGCAAACATGTACAATAGAAAAGCTAAGTCATTAAAAAATTAATATCAAACTTCTTCACTACCTATTGGCCGCTATTTTGCAAGCCTAACACCATTTTGAAAGTCTAGAGCTAATTTGTATTCTCCACTACAAGCAAGAGCTATTTTGGTTCATAAAACTTGGCAAAAGCAACAACAAATCAAGCCATTGCTTGAGATATTGAAAATAAGAGAAAGTAACTATCTTGAGATGGACTGGCTAGGATGGTAAGCAATTAACCGTCAGCTCATTGGTTACCCGCTAGTTGAGGCCCCTTAAGGGAGAGGCACCCAATGGCGTGCAGTTCTATAGCGCACAATGATTTCAGGCTATAAATGTAGGTAGGTAGTACATGACTTATTTTTTTGACCTAAAACAATAAGCAGTCTACAGTCCCGCTACATTTCTGTTCTAGAATGAATGACTGCTGTAGAAACACACGCCATTGGGTGCCTCTACCTTAACTGGGCTGAATTGAAGGCACAAGTTTTAAAATTGCCGTCAAAATAGTTTTAATTAAGTCTCTAATCAAGCATAGCCACATGGTGGTTTAAATTGTATAGCTTGTTAGTTTGTAAGGGATGACCAATGTACTGGAGCTTGTGTTAGTTTCTGGAACAACTATTTTTTTGGTGTCTATATATGGCATCATATTCTTTATTTGACAAAAGAAGAAATTTTCTTTTGACAAATTGAAGTATATAATAAGATTTAGAATATCTTATAAAAGTAAGTCCAAATCTTAAAATATATAATTATTAAATAGCTATAGAGATATTGAAAAAGCCTAGTAATAATACTAGGATTTCAAGTCTAACAAAAAATTGGGTCCTGAAATATGATAAAAAGTCCAAATTTTTTTTTCAAAAAATAAATAAAATGACATGGCTGAGTCTCATCTATGTCACATTGCTGCCACTGTGCAATTCCCTCATTCTCCACAGTCTGGAAACTCACAATCTTGTTTTAGCCTCAATCTCCCCTAATGTATTACTAGAAAATTTAGGATGGCAAATCTAGACAAATTGCATCACGATACAACAAAAAGTATACAACTTCAATGTCATTAATTTGGCAGTATTTTCCAAATCAAAAATTGTGGCATGCATCTTTAGGAAGGTGTAATTTTACACAACAAACTAGGGCACATGTTGATTTAGGTTTCAAATTGCACTACTTGCATCATAGTAGAGGAATGGAATATCACCAATTTAACAAATCAATTTTCATACACTTATTTTAAAAACTATTTACAAGAACCAACTTTTTAACTTGATGAAAGCTTTTTCGTATTGTTGCAATTAATTCTAGCTTATTTTGTAAGCACGTAAATGACTTCTCATCATTTGATTGGCTCTTGAAATACTTACAATTTTTCTAGAGAAGAACAAAAGAGAGTCCCTTGAGAGCTCACTCGCAGACTCCCACTGAAACACAATACCCTAATTCAAACAACCACATGCAGGAATGCAAGAAATTCTCTTTGGTGTTGAGTAATGTGAGCATTCATTTGCATTCATCTTACATGGTTTCTAATTTGTAGTCAACATTGTAAATACTTGACAGTAGTGTTCCGTTCAACCCCTAAATGCTGAAGGCATCAAATTTCACTATAAGAAACTTGTATTTTAGATGATGGATTTTAGGTGACATCCAATGTAACAACCTATGTTTTTATGTTCAAATCGATGTCTACTATAACATCAAGATGTTATGGTAGATTTCAGTTTGGACATAAAAACATGAGTTGCTACATTGAATGTCACTTAAAATTTGTCATTTAAAACACAAGTTTTTAATAGTGATTTGGTATTTGCAAAACTTTGAAGTTAAATAAAACCTAATCAAATTTCTATTTTTAGTAGTTTATATTTTTGAAAAGTTCTTTTAGAAGTCTAATTTCGATGTCAAAAATTTGATCTCGAAAATGAATGATGGTGATTTTTCTATTGAGAATTTGTGAAAGGGTACCCTTGCAATCTTGACTTTCCATAGTGTTGAAAGCTCTTGAAAAAGAGCCTCAAATACACTAG
This sequence comes from Thuidium tamariscinum, assembly GCA_947034885.2. Taxonomy (NCBI): domain Eukaryota; kingdom Viridiplantae; phylum Streptophyta; class Bryopsida; order Hypnales; family Thuidiaceae; genus Thuidium; species Thuidium tamariscinum. The sequence goes on along the minus strand of OX344752.2, from coordinate 20,254,513 downwards.
ATCTTGGGGAAAAAATCACATTCAAAATTCATTTACAAAAAAATGTAGAGTAGATTTTGAAAAGCCATAAATTGATTGGAGTTATGCATGTTAGGGTCTCTAACCTCATATTTTTTTGGTCACCAACTTTTCACATTTGACTTGCAAGAAGAGGATAGAAAGACTTCACATTACTTTTGCACTTTTCACACCCTCATGGTTAAACATTATACTCTTTCACTTTATAAGTGATATTGTTGTATTTTATTTTCCAATGCAATTTCTAACATGTCTAGTTTAAATTTGCACGGTTACAATTCAAAAAAATTGATACAACTTATCGAAATATTAGCATTTTGTTCAACTTAGAACAAATTCCAAGAAGCTCAAAACAGGCCTTGGGTATTTAGAGGTTAAAGGATTGCTGTACAGGTCCCTGCATCATCACACAATATAATCATTAAATTGATGAGATTCTTCATGCTAGTCAAACATTCAGAGATTCACCAACACACTACAAGAGCATGCCAACATCAACTTTGTAAATTTAATACTTTCCAAGCCAATAATTGTGACATACAACAACTCAAAGGTGTAATTTCAAGCCAATGAACACCTATAGAAGCAGCAACTTCATTTGCCATTGCCAAGAGAATGGCCAAGTAATACTTTTAGACTTTTTTAAAAAACCCAAAAGATCCTAGCCACCAAAAAGGTTTAACTTTTTTCAATGTATGATTTTGTAGGTGATTCTTTGGAGCCTATACATCTTACTTGAATTTTAGAGTTTAGTGTGGCACTAAAAAAATGCATTCTTCTTCTACCAATTGATTCATTTGAAGTTTATTAGATATTTTGTTCTTCAAATATTTTTTTTCCTTGGTAGATGGTAGGTGGTATAATTACATATCTACATAAAGATTTTATTTAAATAGATGAATTATAATAAATAATAATAGGTCAAAGTATTAGGTCCCAATTTGGTATTTTAGAAATTCAATAGACTATGAAATGTAGCAAAATGCCATCTAAAGGAATTTGTTCATTTTGTTGTGTTTATGATGCTATCAAAATGAATTGTTTAAGTCCCCTTTAAACAATAATTTTGTAGTGAAATGTCAATATTATTTATGATATCTATTTTATTAGAAATATACTAATACTACAAGTAAGAAATGTATTGACAAGTGCAACTTTGAATAATGTTTTAATGATGAGTTTAGGCAAAAGTTTTTTTAAATGATCCCTAGATGGTTTAGACCAATTCCTACAACCACCACTAATATTTCCAAAATAATTTGAAACCAAATATTAAATATTCTCTGTTCTAAAATTGATCCCAAATTGAATATTTATAATTTTTGAAAATATTTTTCAAATTATTAGTTGGGCTTAAATCCAAAAAAGATAATTTTTATCACAAAATTAAGATCAAGAGCAAGGAAGAATAAATTGCCAGGGTGCACTAATTAGTGATCCATCGGATCCATTATTGTGATCCATTTTTTTGAGCATCTTCTCACATAGAATAATACAATGACATTATTTTCTCCAACATCCCATGCATACATGAAGCTCTAAAAAAATTGGATTAAGAAAATGCTGTTACTCATCGTACAATGCTCAATTGAAATCATCCAAATGCCAATGTGGATATTCCAGGGTTGACGCAGGTTTAAGAAAATCGTATACTTCCAACTCATGGAAGACACACTTGCAAATGTGATGCCCACATCCACTGATAACCTTATTTCATTAACCTGAAAATGAGTCCTCCAACTTTCATATTCGTCAACTCTCGAGTTAGCATATTGCCCTCCAGAGAGATGTTGACGTTCGAACAGCTGAAGGCACAAGCACACGGTTTGGCGATCGGCCTGTACCTAAACCTCAGCGGACCAGACAACTCTTGGCTATAAATCCACCAGAAGACACTATATTACAAATGAGAACCAAATAGCTCCGAGCTATTAATGTTGCCCGTGCCAATGATACCAAAAAAAAAAAGGTTAAATTACATTCGTTGACTCTCACATTAAATTTCTAATAACTGTACCTGGTCGGAGGCCGAGCGCCTACAAGACGCCAGACAAAGCACCTATCAGTCGGGAATGCAATCTTGCTATTGCTCCTTTCGTCCAGTATCGCTCTTCTTAACCTTCACGAAGGGAAGAACTCCCAGCAAGTACTCTATCCTCGGGTTCCAGTCGCGCTGCTGAGCTCGGCAATACAGCAAGAACATGTTCCCGAAATATGAATTGAAACCCATCAACACATGCCACAAAGCATGCCCTTGAGGGTTCACCGGAAGCTTCGACATCTGGTTGCACAAGTGCCGGTCTGCCAGCCAGAACATCGCACCCACAACCAGGAACAAAACATACCGATGAACCAGTTTCCTCACTAGAGGATCTGTTGTGTGGATGTAATATTTGTACATCCTTGGCAGACACAGCAACGCCAGAAACACGTAATGCAGCTGGAACCCCGCCACGAATCTGAACTGCGAGTGCAGAATAGCGAAGATGGTTCCATACAAAAACAGTACAGTCGGCATCGTACTCCGGTAATGCCAATCTGGGGAATACAGCACGTAGATGAACAGGAGCATCACCCACACCATGGGAGTCTCGTCACTCTGCTGTTGACTGCTCTTCCAAGGCAACCAGGCAAGCACGATAATCACAAGTCAGTAAATCATCAATTTGATTCATTCTCCGCTCCAGCACAACCACTGCGTGCTATGAACTTCATAATATCTCAAATTGCACACGCATCACAAGGCTGTCGAAACCCGACAATGACATGGTTTCGATACTTCCACATACCACACCCCAAAACTAAAATGAGTGCTGAAGAGAAAGACGGATGGAACATCATGTCACAGCAGCAGGAGAGTCTTGAGTCAAGCCGACAGACCTTGCAACGCCAGGAAAAAAAGGTAACCTGTAAACGCATTCTACGAGGATGAATATGACGCTTACGCATGTTTCAGAGTAGCATGGAAAAGCATGCTGCCGAATCCCAACGCGATCGTGGACAAGTGAAGAACACTAAACCGCCGCTCAAATCTTTGACTGATGGAGTAATACAGGCCTATCAATGCAAGAAATATCCCCGGGATGTTCGATATGGTGTTGTAAAACTCCGCCACCATAGGCGTGACTTCATAGTTCTTCTCACACCACTCAGTGCTCGCCGTGATCGGCCCCCAATACCCCTCAGAACCAGCCATCGAACAGAAAAAAGACTCAACAGCTCCGACCCCACCTCCAAACTTCCGCTTCTCAACTTTTCAAATTGAAAATGTGAGAACTCTATTCTCCATTATTGCTCACAGTCGAGCTCCCTCACTATGGCCTCTCAAGTCAAGCCTGAAAAAAACCGAACATGTTCTCTGTCAGAGGAAAAAAAATTACAACCCTACCCAAAAAAATAGACGGAAACAAACGTTCAAGTGTGCCCGCTCTGATACTTTCCACCACTAATCTAACACGTTGAACCCAAAAACGTTCCTTTTCATCACCCTATGTCAGGAAGGACCTTACAATCTGGCCAAGAGTGCAGAATGAGTTGAACCAGCGCGTTTTTATTCCGCCAAATAGGAACTGGGAATCCAGACCTCGAGAGAGATCAGATATTATCCAAAGCTTCCCACAAAAGCGATACACAACTACTGGTCCATCCATCAAGTGCACTTCCCCAGTACCTCCCTGAAGTACGAGTCTTCCTGCTGACATAAAGCCAAGCAACGATGAGAAGATTCACCATCGCAACAGATTGCTGGAACCCCAACACTAAACCCTAGAGGAAACATCTTCTCCATTAATTCGTGTTCTTTGCTTTCAGACAACTCACAAATCATGCCTCGTAGAACAGTCTCCCCAACATGGCTCAAAGTTCCTCCGTACAATTAAACCCCAAGGGAACCCCAAAACTACTCCAGCTGGTAACAGTCAACAACCTGACGTTTTCCAGCAATTACTATCACAAGAACTTACCCTGCCTCAGTAGTTACTCTGAGAAAACATGCTCGCTCGAAAACGTTGAACGAGCAACTGGTATATATCACGACATCTCTGCCGCTACAGCTTAAGGCAGATTACAACCCTTACTCCCGTCACAACGCGCGCGCAAACTAATTCCGTGGTGCAATCACACAGATCGTCAAATCCGTGCATGAAGAATACCCAGATGCAGGTAAACCAGAAAATTTATTCCGTGATTCACTCTCCACGCAAAGAATGATCACAACAACTAGCTTGAGCAGAGATCGCTCATGGTCGCTTCTTTCCAAAACCGAAAGTCATAGCCTCAAAATTTCCACATACCGACACTCCCTAGGCTGTCACGTGCCTCTAGATTCACAATCAGTAGTCGAATCAGCAAAATCCAAGACAGGCCACCACTTACAAAATTGAATTTTACCTCCACAGCCTCCGCAGCGCAGCAAAAGAAACCCCAGTCCCCCACAGCGACCGAGAACAGCCCTAAATAGCAGGCGAGACCTTAGAATCGAGGCAGGCACTACGCACGACACGCAAGGAGTTCCGCGCCAAACCCGAAGCAGAGTAACGAAGGGGACAGCAAGCGAGACGAGATGCGGAATCGCTCCGTCGCGAGCAACACTCGAGAAGACTGAATTTTTCCAACGAGTTCACCGAAGTGAGCTCACTCAGTCATCCGTCAGTCTACGGACACCGAACTGAAGCTCCGCAGTAGCTGGCGCCTCATCCCACGGCGGGATTTCACTCTCTCTCTCGGGCGGTAACTTCAGTCGGTCTGGCATCATCGACTTGGTGAATTCGCTAACTGAAACTTCTCTGCTCCGCTACTGTAGTGGTCAATTTAGGGTTTCCGGTGATTACGTCATAACAACCCTAATTTGGGGGCCAGCTATTGAAGTCGTGATTCCATCGGAGTCTGGCTGGCTGGAGGGGCCTGACCGCTCAGTGCCAGACTGCCAGTGTCCGGCCTTGTTCTTTTTGTTTTCCTTGGGGGCGCGACACGCAGGAAAATCATACTGTAGTATACTGCCGTGTACTTTTGCTCACATGCACCTCTTCTATGTATTTATGTATGTATTTATGTATGTATTTATGTATTTATGTATTTATGTATTTATGTATTTATGTGTGTATTTATGTATGTATTTATTTATGTATTTATGTATTTTGACACAAAAGAAACAAGTTTCATTGCAAGGTAAGAAGAAACCTATGTTTTCATTTATAAGGTAGAATAGCCCATGATTACTCAGATTTGCAATTTGGGTATCTTGTGCAATGTGTTGGTTGTTATCAATGTAAGTTGGGTGCACCTAAAAGTGCCACTTATTCATATTGTGCCTAGTTACTGTTATTAGGTTATTCAAATTTTCATACAGCCTTGTTGGCAAGTAAAAGCACATTCTAATACACCAAAAAACGCAACATTTGGATACAGTATGCAACAGTTATTAAAGTTCAAAGTTTGTTCCTAAAAGTGCCATCTACAACCTGTATACATTACTCATTTGGGAAATGTACATTGATTGTAGATGGTACTTTGAAGAACGATGCGCTTTTGGATGTACCTACCTTAATATTCAAAGAAAGAATTAGGTGAATTGAATGAAACCCAAGTGAAATCACATTGGTCTAATAAGAATTGGATTTGATATGAATTTTTCAAACCAAATATATAAAACCACTAATAGGTGGGATCATGACCAATTGAAAAAGTTTCTAATTTTAGTGACCAACCATCCGAATTTCCATTTGATGAATGTTTTTAAATACAAAGTTGAACATTCTAAAGGCACCTACTTAAGTGGCTGAAATTACTATTTATTCTAACAAGTATTTATTCACAAGTAAGTTGCATAAGAAGATTTTTCACGGCTCTAAGAGACCGTTTCAGCCCTGTTCCCCAGTTTGTAAACTCGTCAAATTAATTAATAAAAAAATAAAAAAATAAAAATTTTTAAATGTTTTTAAATGTTTTTTAAAAAATATTAAAATATTAATTAAATATTAATATCTGATGTGGCAGTCTCTTAGCCACATCAGATCGCCTCTGTGGCAGCTTTCAATGAGTTCCTACAGTCTAGGAACTCGCAGTCTTCTACACAAGCTGAAAATCCTCTTATGATTCAGTCAACATTTGTAAAACCACATCTTTATCAACCTTAAGTTGTTTATAAATAATTCTGAATTTGAAGTAATATTCTAACACTAGCACCCAATTACTTGCCTAAAGTATAGTATATACAAACTTTGCAAAAATGGGTAGGAGAACTAATACAAATGAAAGGGGCATATAGATGACAAAATTGGGTTAATAATGGCATTGGGTTGGTTGACTCTAACTAGTGTAACCTTGTGCCATTGGCCCAATTTTTGTCATGATCCAATCCCCTCAAAATCCGTATTTTAGGACAATTTAAGATTCAAAAATATTAACCCAAAAATCCATTTTCCATAGTATACCTAAATGCTAAAAAAAAGTCTATGCATCCTACACCAAAAAAACTTTTTTCCACTACCATGAACCAACCAACAAGGGGATGCATAGTCTAAAAGATCTCACTATAAAAAAAAATTTTAAAATCAAACAACCTAATTTAATGTATAGATATCATTGTGACTACAATACCTCATGTAGAACTTGGTAATACACTACACATCTTTGGGAAATGGTTTGGGTAATTTCATCCTAACCTTTTATTTCCTTTAATTCTAGTGCTAAAAAAAAATAGGAAAGTCAAGTGAAAAAAATTGACAAATTTAGTCTTTTTTTTAACTCCTGAGGTTGCTAGGCTATTTTTCTATGAAAAAACATTCAAATTTCCATTTTGAATGCAAACAATACAAAATTAAAAATTTAATTGTTTTTGCATATTCAACTAAAGGATCTTGCATTAGACCTTTATAAAAAATGTTTGAAGAAATTTCAAAAAGTTCAACCATATCAATTATTAGATATCAATGTAATAGAAGAAAACCAATTTTTTATTCCTAGATTGATTAGATAATAAGGCTTTGAATTCTCTTCATTCAAATATTTTTCTACTACAAACTTTGAATTTGATTTTTTTCTATTGAAGAATTGAGTTGAAAGTTCAGAAAAATACTTATCCTTTTTATAATTTTCATACTTAAAAAAATTGCTAAGTCAAAGTAGGTATAAGAAAGAAGGAAAAAATAAATTGTTTATAGAATATTGGGATTGGAACAAACTAATTCCAATGATGACTTTGTTCAAGGAAAAAAAAATCATATCCAAGTTTTTTTGAAAATTTCTTAATATTCAGTCCATAAATTTAATTTGATAAAGATTAGACTATCCTTCATCAAATTGTTAGTTTTTTGGCAATATCTACAATGATATTTTAGTTTTTCGGAGTTTTTCTAACAAACATATGCATTATAAACTCAAGTCTTCATACAAAAAAATTGCACCTAAAAATGAATTATGTGGCCATAAAATATAATTTAAATGCATTGTCATATTTAAGCATTATTCCAAATGCAAGGGCATTAATATGAAACAATGGTACATATTGAAACCTATGGTCTCTATACAATGGCTAATACATTCCCATACTCACGATTCCCTAAGAAACTCAAATATTGTGAGAATCACTATCATGTGTATGTTTGTCAAATTGTTGATATTTTAAATATTATAGATTGTACATTTCCTTCAATTTTTGCAACAATCTAAAATGATGTATACCAAACATGCCAAGGCACAAAAAGATTTTTTGAGGTTCTATGAAAAAAATTAAGTAGTTTCAATCCATAGTCAATAAAATTGAGTTTTAGACATGGCTAACTTTGAAATTAATTTTCCTTCAAATCAAAACTAATATTTTCTTCAAGATTTTATGGAAATGTAGAGTATGTGGTACACTACAACTTCTCTATGTATACATTTTGACTTTGTCCATTGATGCTTATGGTATGTTTGTCTAAGTGAAAACATTTGAGATTTTTAATTGGTTTTGTTAGTTGTTGTAACTTTTGTTCTCACATGCCAATAGAAATAAAAATTGTATTATCTTAAAGTTAATCTATTTTCCTATATAAGAAAAAATTAAAGAATCTTTCCAAAATTGAGATTATAGGTACTTATCCAAACCTTCAAGATTCCCCTAGGACTTTAGAGACTAAGAGATTACTATTTCATTGGACTAAAGTTTACTAAATGCCTTTTGTCAAAAAAGGCATATGTTTTTATGTCAATTGGAAAATTGAAATATTCTTCAAATTTTGATAGATATTTAAATAAGATATTTCAATAAATCAATAATACTCATTTTTATAAATCAATAACAAGTTGCACATTATATTTGGTTCATGTTCAGTTAAGCCTTAATAAAATTCAATGCTTTTAGATCCAAAAGTACTTCATAGTACTTATATTAAAAGCAAGGCTAAAATCCTCATCTATATTTGAGCATTAACAACTCTTACCATGGAATCTTTTAGTTAACTTGGTGGAATACAATGCTTCTAAAATCTTAAAATAAAATAATTGTAACTAATATAAAATTGTCATGATTTTTTGGATTTCAAAAAGAATTGATTTTCAAGTCTTTCCAAAGGTTAGGTTTCATCTTTCAAAAAATTTATCCAAAACTTTTTAGATCCCACAACTTTTGTCTCTGCATAATATATTGAAAAAATAAATTGGAATTACATATTAAAACTTTTTTTTTTAATTAATATTCATGCCTTTAGAAAATAGTAAAAAAAAAGAGATAGAATATAATTTTAAATACTTAATTGTTAAGAATTTGATTATGGAATTTTAAAATTCCAATCCCAAACATCATTATATTATAGTAGGCATTCTACATCTTGTAATTCTATTTTTTTCAAAAATATTGAAAATTGAGTTATATAAAGGATTTTAAATTTTATTCTAGAGTAGATATTCCATAATTGCCCACACACTAGAACTCATCCTAACTTTCATTTTATTAATCAAAATGTAATGATTCAAAGCTTTACACATATGTATAAATCTTAAAGCCCTAGTTCTAGTCATATCACTTAACACAATTAATTTTTTGAGTTGCCCAAACTACCCTTGATAAGTAGAAACTATATGTCATTTATAATCTTTTAACCCCTAAATGGTTTTTAAAACATTAGACCAAAAATACTTCAAAATTCCCATTTCTAATACAAGTTTTAAATTTTATAAAACAATTGACACATACAACTATATGATTTGTAGCACATTGGTTTGAAAAGATGTAGAAGTTTTTTTTAATAATTTTCTACTATGTAGATTGCAAAATATTAGCATTTGAATGGACAAAAATCATTTTTTTGGCTTGAGAAAACCCACGTGGTTGTACTTCACAAGTTCACATTTGTATGAAAGAAAGTCCAATTTTGTGGTTACTCTTTGGATTTATTCTTCAAGGCAAGTTGGCTACATGATTGAAAAATTCAAATAATTTGGATTTGTACTACATATAGAAAAATGACAATAAGTAGAAATAAGTTGAAAATGATTCAAAATACTAAACTGTAAATAATTTATTTATAGAATTGAAAAATGTCAATCTCAATGATTGCACTACAAGAGAAAGGGGTGTTTTAAGTATAGTCCTAGAGATAAAATTTTAAGTAATGACCTTTTCAAGAGATTTTAAGTAAGAAATAAGTGTCTTTCTAGTAAAATTTTAATAGAATGACACTTATTTCTTACTTAAAATCCCCTAAAAAGGTCATTACTTAAAATGTTATCCCTAGGACTATACTTAAAACACCCCTTTCTCTTGTAGTGTTGAAATGTTGTAATAAACAATCTACACCTATTTGAGGATTGCTATAGTGTAAGCTTAGAAGTGTAAGTCCATGAGCCTAGAAGACTATACACCTATAATATAAATGTCTATATTATAGTAATTTTTTGTGATAATAGTACATATATGCTATAAATACCTATATTATAGGTGTTTATATTATAAACACCTTCAATGTTTACGTGATTTCTACTTATATACATACTCAAGGCTCACATGCTCATACTTTCATGCTCACATACTAACATTGTTGCACCTATTGTTCTTATTTTTTCCAAAAACATTAAAAATTGAATTAAATAAAGGATTTCAACCTTTTTGTAATGTAGAGATTTTATAACTATCTTCAAACTACCATAACCAAAATTCTTCATAAACTTTGACTCATCAATCAAAAATAGATTGATTCAAGTCATTCTATTTAGATAAAAATCTTCCAAATTTTTATTCCTAAAAAATAATTTTAAGAATTTCTTTTGTTGCCTTTGTTACTCATTGAACATTGAAAACTACATATCATACAATAGTTTTTTAACTATGTAGTCAAAAGTTACGAAAATTGTTGGGCCTCAAAGGTACTCTTTAGGAAAAGGATATGTAAAAATTTCAAAGAAAAAAAATGAAAACTCCATTGTAGTGAGCTGTCCAAAATTGCTATATTGCTAAAAATATAGTTTGGGCATTTTATCAAGAGTTAGCCATGTAGTCAAAAGTTATGATAATTGTTATACCTTATAGCTACAAACTCTTTAACCACATGTGTAAAAATTTCAAAGAAATAAAATAAAAACCTCATTCATAAGCAGATGACCAAAAATGTCATATTGCCCCCAAATGCTACTTGGTCCTTTAAAAGGCTAATTTTATAGATTTGTTTTCAATATTGAAGAACATAACTTAATTGCCCTAAAAGTATTCTATTAGAAAATTAGACAAAATAATCTTTTGTAATTACTTGGCTCAAGTTTACACAAACTTAAACTATTTTCTCCAATTATTCAACTAGTTTCAGTAGTTTGTACTTTGTTGGCGAACTCACATAGAACCAAAAATTGAAAAGATGAAAAAAAATGAATCAAATGATGATTCTTATTGGATAGTGTACAGATAACTAAGGTAAGAAATCTAATTGCAACCTTGTTATATAAATTAAACAATCTGAATTTTTCCTAAAATATTTATTAGAAGAAAAATGAGAGCTTAGAGTCATATAGGGTTTTCAAAAAACAAGTGTTTGAAACCTTTTTTTAATTGCCAATAAGAATAACCAAATCTAGGATTGTTGAACTCTTTAAGGCCATTAGCTACATAAAATACCTTTTGAAGCATTCATTTTTTTCCAAACACAAACACATATAGTAATTAAAAGTTTTTATGGGGGTGTTGACTAGTGTCTTAGAAGGTTACCTACAGTAATATATTGATGGTCTTTACAAATGTAAATCATGATTTCTTGAGAAAAAATCAATCACGGTTCCAAGTTTTACCAACAACTAATTGGAAACTCACTTTGGACAATAAATCAAATTACTTGGGAAAAAAATGACACAAAATTCAAGAATACTTCTATTTTAAGTTAATAGCCTCATAGTTTTATTTTACCAAAATCTAATTACTAACAATAAAAAATTATGTTTTTAATGAATTTTTGAAGTTAAACTTTAGAATTGATTTGGAAACTCGAAGAGATCACTCCTTGTAATTTTAAATATACACCTGAGTTCAGAGGATATTTGACATGGGGCTATCTACCTTCATTTTAGTAATTAAGAGAATCATATTTTTACATATAAAGATACTTAGGGCATATTTTTAATATTCTATGATTATTTATAAATTCAATTATATGATTTTTATAATTAGGCTATCTTATATACAAAACTTACATGTTTAATTTTTTCATACCTATATACAATACACACCATAAAATTAGTGTCTTTCATATACATTTTTTTTAATATATGCACTACTTGTTTTGTAGTACAATTTCAAATGACAAATAAAAATGTGAAATGCAACATTAGTTTTAAATATTTCTAGATTCTATGCCATGTATTCTAAACAATCTAATATAGTGAGCAACAAACAACATCATGAAAACATTAAACATAGCTATGATCATGAAACTAAGAAAAACACCAATACTAGCAATACAATATGAACAACATGAGAAATTGACACTCTAAAAACAGTGTAGATTAACACAAGAATATGACCTCTATTGTAAGATAGAAACTATATATTTTATCTATATATATGCATTTGTAATGGTTTTGGGTTTAGAATCAAAAAATAAAAGAGTGTTTATAAAATACTAGTAAAAAGAAGATGATTCTAAACATTTACAAGCACATATACAAGTAATTGAGGCAAATTTAGAGTTAGTGTCAAAGCATGGAAAAGATTCTATGCAATTGTTGTAGATCAACAACTTCTATAGATCAACAATTGTTGTAAATAAGTAGGTCCATCAAAAATAGCACCTTCAAAGGCTCTATGTAGATAAGTAGCTCCACCAAAAATCCCGGGGAGGACACTTCTTGTATATTTGGGGGACCCACGTGTGGCGGTGGGGTATGTTTAGGGGGGCTATCAATTACTTGTAATCATTACTTGGCAACATTAAAAGAGCCCCTATTTTACCATAAAGTGGAAAAATCAACCATATTATCATCCCTATTTTATTTTTAAAACACTTTGCCTTTTTAATGTCCCCTATTTTATATGTAAATTTTTTATAAATTTTACCTAAGATTATTTAAATGTACCCTATATCCCACCACACGTAGGTTATTAAAAAACGGTTTAGTGTCCTCCCCTAGCCAAAAATAACACCTTCAAGGTTCCAATCTATAAATCAACAGTTGTTGTAAATAAGCTCCACCAAAAATAGCACTTTCAAGGTCCAATTCACACCAAACCTTTGACCACACATGTTGCATATAGTAGCACCAATAACCAATAACCCATCTCTTCTCCGAAATAAATATAGTATAGTAAATTTACAACTTAATTCTTTTGTCTTGGAACAATAGATTCTTACATGCTATAATATAGTTGGCACACTTATAGAAAGATTTGTATGTACATACTATATTGTGTAGGTTTTATCATTCACTTAAAAAAAATTTGTCTACATTTGTACTCATTTTACTACAAAAAATTTGTATAGACCATATTTGTAAAGGCTAATTTACTAATAAAAATTTCTACTCAATGGTGTTTTTATATAGCCTAATTTATATATAATAGGATATGTAACATTTCAATGACCCTATAGTAGCCCTACATATTATATAAAATTTATCCCCTTTGAATTAAATGGACCCTATATTTGAAGTCACGTAGTTTTCTAAAAATTGTGAGTAATCTCCCCAGGTTTGGAAAAGGATCATAGATATTTTAAAATTAGAACTTGCATATCTTTCTTAAAATCATGGGTAATAAAAAATTTAATGAAATTTTTTACAAAATTGAGGTATTTATATATATATATAAGCATATTTGTACTTTATTCCCAAAACTTTATACAATTAGGGGATACCATAGGAATCAATTGCTCTCACTTCTATTATTGAATTTTGAATCAAGTGCTAGGATTCATCGAGGCAATGAGAAAGGACTTTATTCCATGAAGTTCCAAGAGTTCTCTTGGTGTATTCTTGAAGGTTTGAGCAAGTATCTATAATTTCAATTTTAGCAAGATTTTTTGAATTTTTTTTCAATACAAGTAAATTGATTAGCTTTCTAGAAATATAATTTTTTATTTCAATTAGTGAATAAGAGTAAATGTTATGCCACAATAATTCCAAAATAGGCAAGGACAAATAGCAAAAAATAAAAACAAAACTTGAAATAATTTTAAAATATGTTTTTTCTTTTAGATTGTATTTTTTCTATGTGGAAAGAATTGATTCAATACATTTGGATAAGCAATGTGAAAGTTGTACAACTTCTTATTTTGTAGGCAATCTTAGCAACTTCTTGAAAATGTAATGTATTGGATCCATTTATAAACTCAAATTTAATCATTTTTCAAAAACAAAAGTTGCACATTGTTTGGTTTTCTTTCTAAAACAATCTCACTATTGGTATTAAAGTGTTTCAATTCCATCTTAGAGCTATTAATAATTTAGTTTTTCCTTCAATCTTGTACTTAATTCAACATAACTATTTCTTAAAGAATGAAAATCATGGGGTAGAGGGCACGACATTTGTAGAATTGTAGTTTTTGTAAACTCAATTTGTCAACAATTTTTTTTTTAATTCACAAGTTGTAGAACAGGGTTAGGAACAAAAAACTTATTTTTATCACTTCAAACACTTACATCTTATAGTCAATATGGTCAAAGTTTTTGACATTTTTTCCAAACATTTTCATATTAGTCTAGTGCAAGTTTTTGTTGTTGAATATGAAAAAAAATGTTTATAAATTTTTTGTTTCTATTAAAAATGGAAGTTTTGAATGTTTTTCAATAAAAAATGGCTTGGCACTTTAGGGATTAAGTAATTTAAATAAAACATATTGACTACATTTTAAAAAACAATCTCAAATAAATTCATGTATATAGTTCAATCACTTTAATGCTTATAGATGACTATTTTAACACTTTTGTTGTTGTATATATAATTGTACTACACAAAAATTTAGATATTTGTTAGACTTTCTTCAATATATTCATAATCTTTTGTAAATGCAAACATGAATTGATTTTTTGGATTGGAAAAATTGTATGTACTTGACTATTGTCTCACTAAAACATATGTATATTGAAGATATAGTTTCTATATTAAAAAGAAGTGTGATAGGTGCTTGTTATGGATAGCATTGTTTATGATAATTTTCTTCAAAAATTATTGTAAATTAAGATTAGGCAATGAATTGCAAATTTTATAATTTCAATTGAGTTTGATTAGTTTAATAAAAAAATCATGTGTTTTGTCCATTTTCTTCTTAATATTCTTAAATCAAGTCTTAGATATTTCAAAACATTCATATATTAATAGCTTTTATACTTTCCTTGCAACTCAAAAGAATTGGAGATCTAATATTAGAACAAGGTTTGCAACCATGTCTAAAAAGGAGCTTGAAGAGGTTTGTTTGTTTGTTTGTGTTGATTTTTTTGCATCCCTTTATATTTTTGGAGTGAAGAATTTCAAAAATATAAAAAAAGTGATTTTTTAAAATAAAAATTACCTCTACTACTATAGATTTTGAGATCTATTGACTTTAATTGACATAAAGTTATTCATGATAAATTACAAGATCTAAAATAGTATTTTTGAAATGTATAGAGTATGTTTATATTGGATGAAATAAAAATTGTAATTAAAGATTCTATAGATGAGGCTATTGGGAGTCAACAATTCAATCATGACAAGGTTGCTTTGGAAGCAAATTAATCTTTTTTACTTCAAATAATATCAATAATGTTAAATTTTAATTCTAAAACTATATGATAATTAAATATTTTGCATTGAATTATAATTTTGAAGTGTAGGTCACACATTGGACAAATGGAGTCTCAGAAAGTTGCATCAAGCGTTTGGCTATGCTCAATAAACCTTTTAAATATGTTGGTAAGTACATAGAGACAAACAACTTTTTTGTCAACTTAGCATTATACTTTATTGAGGTCAAATACATCAAATAAGTAAAACTTTATGATTTTTCCGTAGTAGCAAAGATATTTGGTTTTTTTATTTCATTTGTGAAGCAAAAATAAGCCATGATTGTAGATTCTATAATGCAGTGACAACTGTTATTATGCAAAAAAATGGAGCTGGCATGATCATGGCTACTTCTTGTTTTTGGGACAAAAGTATTGATGGTGAACTTTTTCATTCTTATGAATGTTTTACTAAAAATTTATGTTTTAATTTCAATTTTTAAGAGTAGATACATAAATGGCCTATAGAAAAGAGAATAATTTGCAAAGTTGAACTAATTGGATAGAAAATGCTTCAGGAAGTAATACTATACGATGGGAGAACAAGACAATGTATGTCATTGTTACAATCTTTGGTGTTGCAATTTAATCCTTTAAAGAACTTGTGTAAAAATTTTGAATCATAAACAAAATTGTTAGAAGGAAAATTCTCATTCAAAATGACTTTGTTGATGAAAATCATAAGGAAAATTATTTTATGATTCTACACATGGTTTTGCATATATTTGGGTCATATTCTCTTAATTTCTAGAAGAGTGTAATTTAGGTAGGTGGAATTGTGTGTATATTATTCATGATGTTCAACAACAATGTATCATGGCTTTCATTTGTTGGAATCTTCATTTTTATCATTGCACATTTTTTCACATCATGTCATTGTAAATTAGGTATTA
Source organism: Thuidium tamariscinum (assembly GCA_947034885.2). Lineage (NCBI taxonomy): Eukaryota > Viridiplantae > Streptophyta > Bryopsida > Hypnales > Thuidiaceae > Thuidium > Thuidium tamariscinum. The sequence continues at coordinate 20,238,386 of OX344752.2, read as the reverse complement.
TGCTCAAGATTCATGATTTAGCTAAAATATTTTCTCAAATCATATAAATGTCATCTTGATAGATGGAACCCTCGTATATATATATATATATATATATATATATATAATGTATATCTTAATATTTGATAGATATAGTATTCAATTTTCATTTTAAAAATATATTTTTTATGTTATTTTATATGAATCATATATAATATTTCATTAAATTACATTTAATATTTATTTATTTAATTTCCACTATAATAGTATCTAACTTCCCTTACATATTCAAAATCCTTTACAACCATGGTACTAGTGTTTAGAAAAGATGGATGAACTAGTATTCAAAATACAGGTAATTAAGTGCCAAATTTATTTTGAAGAAATAAAAATACTTATAATCATTTGTTGTATAAAAAATTAAAAAATAGATTTCTATTTAAGAGTTGTTGTTTTTTTACTCAAGGAAAAAATAAATATAGACAATATAAATACCTTAAACAAATCTTCTTGCTTGTAAGAACAATGTATTAGAGGAGAAAGAAGGGTGTAAGTAGGGGAGGATATGACAATTCAAAATAATAATAAAAAACATCTTACAAATATTTAAATATTTTTTTCATGGTAGTATATAAAGTTTAATTAGTGTTTACTTGAAAATGTAAACATTACGGTTTATGAAGAGATTTATATCTCTCATTTGAAAATTATTGCCATTGTTTCCCCTTCATAAACCTATAAGAATTAGCCCCTTATCCACTTTTAGTTCCTTCCTAGTTTCATCACCTTTGCTCTCTTCCGATCCATAAGGGCCTCCCAAACATCCATCTAATACTCAATGTGGGTGGTTTCCAAAAAAGGAAAAGAAAAATGGTATTGTATCTATTTCTAAAGGCAAAAATCTACTTCTTATTTGTGTATAAGGCCAAATGTTGTTCTTAAAAGAATGATTTAAGATGTTAAAAAAAATGAATTTCCCTACAACATTTATATTTTTCCTTAACATTGCAAGGTCAAGGGTGCAACCAATAATTATGTTGGTTTATGGTACAACAATATATAGTTCTATTTTTAAAATTCATTACATTTTGATTTATTAACTCCATTCTTTATATTGAAACTAGGGAATTGACCCTTGTATAAACTATGATTTCTAAATCTAAGTTTCAACATCCTATTTACATGGCATTCACACTGTACAATGAATTCAAAAGAAGCTATCACCTCCTGATTTGCATTAGTTCTGTCCTCTTTTTTCAAAAAAATCATGAGCCATTGATTCAAAAAAAAATGCTTCCCTTCCAAAATGCTATCCATTTTTCAAAAAATCACAAGCTGTTTGATCTTTATGACATTTAATCTGAGTTGTCCAAATACAAATTCAGAATATAGTACCACATATAGATACAAATACTTGAATACTATATATAGATATAGATATGACATATGGATACGACATATAGATTTAGATGACATTTTCATTATCCCATATTGATTGTATGGAATCCCACCCTCTCAAAATTATAAGAGGGATGGGGTACTAGTATGTGTATATAAATAAAATAAAATTTTAATATTAAAATTTTTACAATGAAATCAAATTTTAAAATTTTAGAGCCCTTGTGTGACACAATGGGCAATGGTCTCAAAATAGGAATTACTGCTTCTAGTTACAATGTGGTCACTTAAGACAAAACCCAACAATCACGCGATTTGTATTTATTTGCCTCAGTCTATGACCTTTCTTCTAGATTAGCATAAAAAAGTTCTAACTTGTTCCTAAAGTTGTAGGTGGAGCTAATTCTTTCATGCAATCCTTTGTGTACAAGATTTTTTTTTGAGGTTTTTCTACATACAAGACAATTATGGTATTGGTTTTCTTAGGCAAGAAAATGGTAAACAAAATTTTGCAGTAGAAGTTTCCATCCTTCTTGTTTATACCTTCATAACAAAAAAAAAACATATGTTTTTATTTCTTTGAACTTAGATTTGTTAATATCTACTTATAACGATTTAGATATTCATAGTCATAGCCTTCAAATATCTATTGTTGTCATTGATGAAGTAGGTAGGCTTGGAGAGACAGTCTATGAACCTCCTACCTTATTGAAGGGGAGTGCTAGTATATGAATTCAAGATCCTATATTATAGGCACCCTCCTATGTCATAAGTATTTATATAATAGGTACCTATATTATATACTCAAAAGTATATCTATATCAATATTATATAAACACCTTCAAATGGTTGTAAGTACATATTGGCAATTAGCATTGTGCTCAAGCATTAGCATTATTGCTTATTAAAAAGAACTTTTGAAAGAGATGTAATCATCTAAGTAGATTCCTAAGTCATTAAAGCAATTTAATATTTTTAGTTATATTATATGTATGTATACACATGTGAAATTGTTAGTTTTCCATATGTATATTTTGGGCATCATTCCCTAAATGTACAAGGCATTATATTTTGTTATTGATTAAAGTCATTAAACTTCCAAATCAAATATAATTTTATTTAATAAAACTATTTTGGATACTTTTTATTTCAATTGAATATCATTTAACCCCTAAAGGACCAAAGAACCCACTTTGGGCTCTTTGAGAACTTGAGAAGGCTAATTTGACTTAATATTTGGAATTTTTGTATGAATTTTTTAGGATGGATGCTAATCATTATAATCTACGTGTAAAGCATTGCTTTGTGTCATTTCAACAAATATTGCAAAAATTAGAATGTTTTTTTCAACTTCAATGTCAAATTTGGCACCAAATTTTTTTTTGAAGTGTAAAAACTATTTTTTAGGGAAACAAAGATTATTGTTATTTGTTTTTTATATCAACTAGTGGATGTGCATGTTGGGCAAGACTTACTGGCTTAGAGAAAACAAATGAATCCTTATGGTAGTAATTATGAGACATATGCAAAGTTTTGGTGGAATTTTCAATGAAGATATAAGAGCATCCTCAATCTTCCACTCAATATAGAGACATTGCAACGGTATGTACAGACTCTTATGACGTCCCCTTTTTTCACCGAGTCTCTTTATGTTTCAAGCACCTCAATGCAAGCACATTATTTGCATCCCTAAACGGCTCTGCAACAATGTGGTGGCAGGAGGTTCTTCACATGGTGGCAGAAGGTGTAGCTCTGACAAAGTTGAAGTTCTTTGTCATTGGAAAAGTTCTTTCCCTTTTGTGCCCTTTGAGACTATGGTGTCACCATGATTTCATTGATCAAGAAATGCAGACGAGCTTGAAGGGCACAACAAAGGAACTATTCTTGCCATGTAAGAGTCAAAAAATGACATGTGTGGGAAGGTAACAGGAGAAGTGTTGTTAGCATTGGGGCAAGTTCGTGATGCCATTCTAGGAACCTTGCAAAAGTTACCGTTGCCGTGGCCCTTTAGAGGGAAGATTGAGGATGCTCTTAGTTAAATTTTGGCAAGATTCCCAATGAAGTCACAAGAAATTTTAGTGGAATTCACAATGAAGCCACATAAAGTTTTTGAGGGATTCCCTCTATAGTCATTAGTACTATATTGATATTGGCACAAAGTGAATGTGGAAAAATTATTATTCTCTTTGTTTCACTAGAAGCTTCCCAAATTCTTCTTGCAAAGAGTCAAATGATTCAAAAGATGTAGAAGTGTATAAACTTGAAGTAAGTAGAGAACTCAGAATGACTAGGATCTACAATTTGGAGCCAAAGATTGGAAAGAATAAGTTGAAACTTGAACAGAAAGCTAAGACTCTTTGCCCTTCATTTAAAGGCTAGAAAAGGTGGTGTATTTAAACCATTCTATATCACATTTGACTTCTTCAACAATTGGTTCAACATTAGAAGTATACAACTTGCAAGAGTTACCAAATCCTAGCAATTCATCAACAACAATTCTTACTCAATTGCAAAATAAAGAAGAAATGGCCTAGTGACAATCTTCTTATAGATGTGTATATTTGAAGTAGTCATTGAGTACCAAATTTGAAAATTTCTAAGTAGAGATGACTACCAGATGAAGTGCCTATAAAATAAGTGAAAAGAACAAAAAGAGATCTCTTAACTACAATTTAGATATATTGTGAAATATAATAGATTTGAAGTTTTTTTGTAAATAAGTTATGTTCTTGAATTTAAAAGAGTTCCAAAAATTTCCTAATTATGTGTTGGATTCCTACTATAGGATATTAGTTTCCTAATCTATCAAATAATATCCCTTACTATTGGTATGACAAACTAATAATTACTTTTAAGTAATTGCTATAAGATAATACTAAGTTATTTTCATCCATCTTAATTCATAAAGTTCTTTGTTAATGACAAGCCCAACTAGGAGTGTTCATCCAACACTTCCTCTTGCTCTTTATTTCCTTTCTTGCTTCAATCTTCTTCTCCTCATATTGTATTGCTCAAGTTTTTATTTTGTAAGAATCTTCTTGATAGATTTTCAAATTGCAAAAATTAAGGATCTTTGAAGACATATGAGTTTGTTGTCAATTTTTGATCTTATGATGATAATATGTTGGTTGATAAAATTGCCTTGATTCTAATAGTATTTGTGAGTACTTTCCACACTATACCTACTTATAGATAGTTCATTCTTGGAAAAAGAAGAGCAAAACTATTTTAAAAGATAATTGTTTAGATCATATTTCTATTTTAAAACTACATTTGGCACTTTGAAGTTTAGGCACATCAAACTTGTGATTGGTGAAGATATTCATTCTAAATTTTTGGACAATGTACTTGAGCATATTAACCAAAAGATTCTACAGTTAACTAGTTGTTTTTTCATATTTGAAGAAGTGGTGATATAAAGTGTTATAGTGGTGCTCCAAAGTACAACATTCATCCACTTATTGGATGTATAGTAAGGTTTTCATCCACAATTAGGCAATTTCATGTAATATTTTTTTTATATTTCAAAGTTGTCGGGTGATTTCAGTCAAGTTTTTTGACAATTTTTGTAGTGTTTTTTAGCCAAATTATTTTTTTGATGCAATTTGGCACTAGAAAGCCAAAAAAAGCCCTACTACTAATGGTTGAAAGTATTAAATAAATAAATATTATGAAAGACTTTGACCTTGCTTTAGGAGAGTATTTTGAAGTTGTTTTGGGCCTATAAACACATTGGTCCTTTAGGGGTTAAAATCGACCCCTAAAAAATTGTTCATGATTTTTCTATAAAAGCTTTTGTGTAAGGATATTTATTGCAAATCTTTATTTATTTTTTCATTATTGAAGATGACATACAAATACATTAGATCTTGAGAGAAAAATCACACTAGAAGTTAATTTTAGAGTATATTTTGAAAAACCGTGATTGATTATAGATATGCTTGTTATATCTTTTAGCGTTATATTTTTTATGAGCTCAATTTTATATTTGACACATAAAAAATGGATTGAAAAAATTCAAATCACTTTTTCCAATTTTAATACCAAATATTATTACCTTTTGATTCATAAATGATTTCTTGCTAATAGTATGTGATCCGTAGCACCTCTAATTTAAACTAATATGTTTTTAATTTAATATAAATAAATAATATATTTCAAAACCTCAATTTTTAGTCTGATTTTAATTAAATTCAATAAAATTCAAATAAGGCTTTAGGCATCAAGGCATTAAAAACTTGGGTCAAAGATTTCTATATTCAAATATTGTGCCATGTGTCAGCATAGTGATTTAAATACATGGTAACATAGGTCTTAGACTTGTCACCAAGGTCACAATGTTAGGTATTATGATTGATTTCATACCATCGCATACGGAAGAAATTTGAAAGAAGTTAAACATAGGAAAGAGTTTTGCTTACTACATTTTTTTAAATATATGATTAGTATAGTAGGCCAAATTTAGCATGTTATTTCAGAATCTTTGTCTATAAAATTTATTTTTCTATTTGTTGCAATACCTTGATGATTGTTACAACAAATATTTTAATGGTGGTTTCTCTTTAGCATTATAATGTATAGTTTGAGTTTAATATAAAAGGCCCAAGTGGTTCCTTAAAGGCCCAAGTGGTTCCTTAGATAGGTATCTTTAAAGTCAATTTTGCATAAATGAATCTTCTACACAATATGTGCACTTGCTCAGTCTTGGTGCAATAAATTGTTCATTCCAATTGGGTGTTCAAATCAAATATTGTGGGTCCTCTAAAATTAGAGATTTGAATTGCAATAGTTGCCTATGGATAAAGGATGGAAACAAACACCAAAAAATAATTTATTTTATAAGAATAAGTGAAAATCTTATATAGAATCTTCATCAAGGCTTTAGTGAGGGTCTTGAATCAAAGAGTTTCAATGAATTTGAGAGGATCTTTGTGGATACTAGAGGCCCAATTAGAGGATCTTTGTAGATATATTAAAAAACCCTTAGAAAGTTGTATAGAGTGTTGAGAGGTGGAAGCTCTTAGAAGGACCTTTATGACTTTTATTTTGAAAGTTTGTAGGTGGACTTAGTAAAAAGGTTGTGAAGAGTTACTTAAATATTTGTAGGACTTGAAATTTAATGTGATGCAACATTTTCAAAATTACATAAATATTGAATGCTAAATTTTTTATATCTATATGAGAGTATCATGGACATTGTAGAACCTTCTAGATATCTCAATAGTTTTCAAGCATCTTGCTTAAGCTTCCAAAGTGTTCCAAAAGCTTCTAGAGTGTTCTAAAAGCTTCTAAAGTGTTCCAATAGCTTCCATAGTATTCAAAAAATTTCTACAGTATTCTAAGAGCTTCTATAGTGTTTAGAAAGCTTCCATGGAGTTTTAGAAGCTTCCATAGAGTTTTGAGAGAACCTCTTAAATAGTTGTATATATAGAGGTTAAGGCTGAAGTATTCTTGAGTCTTGTTAATACATCTCTTTGATCTTAGCTCTTGAATCCAATTTCAATTTTGTACTTCTTAACTTTAATATTAAGTCTTGTTATCCAAAACTTGTCTTGTGTTGTTTTGTATCTTGCACATCGATAATTGAGAGTAGAATGTGAATTTTTTTTACTTGTATAGAATGCCTTCGTGAAAGGAATCCATTTTATTATTTTTATAATTTACAATATGAAGTTAAGAATTTCTAATGTAGCTATAACATGCTTCTTATAAAATGTTGCTATAAATATATTGCTAAGCAAGATCAAAGCATTTGACTAATTGTTAGCACATTGTCAATTTTTGGTTTTCATTTTCAATGTAGGATTTTTTTGAATGTATTATAGGTCTAATTTTTTCCATTGAAAACTGGCACACATGTATGCTACATGTTATAGTATGCTATCATTAAAACAACATTTGTGTGTAGTTCATAAAACTCAAGATAAGAAAGCTAAAAATCTATTGGCCTCGTTGTCTAAGGCCAAAAAAATATTTTGCAAAACTTTGGATGTTATCATCTTTCAATTTACGTAGTCAAATGAGCTTAAGTTTTTTCTACTCTTTCATCTTCACTTTTCTACATTATCACAAAAGAATTTTTTTCATTTTTTCTCAAGTGTCTAAGAAGTAAACAATAGTGACCAAAATCTTTTGGTTTATACTAGATATTTTTCTTCAAATATCAAAAAAATACTCAGATTTATAAATAATAAAATGAGTGAATTAGTGTTGGAGTAGAATAGTATATACAATTGTTGACACCATGTCAATAAATATTATAGGTTGCAAGCATCTTAAGCATGTAAATCGTCTAATATTTATTTACATTGGTTTGCATATGTTTCTTTGGAGGTTCCAACTTATTAAAAGTTGATACTTAACAATATCCTAAAAATAATAATATTTTTTGCCAAAATTTCTAATAAAATACAATACCAAGCTTAAGTTAGAGTAAGAAATTTATTGATTCATTCTATTGAAAAAAATACCTTTAATGAATGCATATAATGTATATTATTCAAATAGTCTTGTTGGTTGGATAGATCACATAACTAATATGTGATCTTAGTCTTTTTTTTTATAAAGAGTTGATGATTTGTCAATCAAATTTGTCCTAGCTCTACTTTTCAAGGCTAATTAAATTGCTAGATTGGCTAGATATTAGACATTCATCACAACTAAGGTGCATCTATGAGACTTGTATAAAGACCATCTAGATTTTTGTATTGCGAGGCATTGGAATCAAAGATGCTATTGAGAATTGCTGCAAGTCTCACACCTCCTTGTGCTAATCTTCTTTCAACTATTGGCAACCTTGAGATATAGTAGGCATCTACAACCAAAAACAACAACATTAGGTTTTGAAGATGATCTCAAAAGTGTGTAGAATTACTATTTGTTAAGTTTAATAATTTAGTTGTGGAATAATATGGATTAGATTTTTCCAAGATATTTGCAAGAATGTATGGATTGACTTTTCTTAAGTAGTACTTAGTACAATGTGAAGAGTGCACTCAAAACTCTATAATTGTAATATTTGAGAAGAAAAATAGACTCTTTTTGAAAACATGTTTTCATAACTCAACAACTTAAAAGTTGTCCAATCAAACAAACATGCAACATGACAAACTCTATGAATATATTGAAAATGTGAATTTAAAAAGAACCCATTTTCTCAACCTCACCTCCAAGTGCACTTCCAGCGGTAGCACCCTTGTATGCCCATGCACAAGCTAAGCCAACACCCTCTGAGGCATATCTATACATATTTCCAAGTCATTGTCATAACATTTTTAATGTGTTACCTAAACACTTAGAAATCATATCCAAATTCTTTCTATGCATAGTTTTGAGGTCATAATAGGTAGTAGGTATTGAAACTATAGGAGGACAATAGGCATTGGCCTTTTATTGAGTGCCATGCACATTACTTTAGAAAAATTAATGATAGATTTTTTTGTCTCTTGTTTTATTTTGATTTGTCTTATTGTTTTCTTTTATATATAGCAATGGTCTTAGTATGTGAGTACAAAAGTGTAAGCATGTGAGCCTTGAGCATATATATAAGTAGAAATCATGTAAACATTGAAGGTGTTTATAACTTCAATATTTATAATATAGGTATTTATAGCATATATGTACTATTATCATAAAAAATTACTATAATATAAATACTTATATCATAGGTGTACAGTATGTTAGGCTCATGGGCTCACACTTCTAAGCTCATATAATAACAACCCTCTATGTATAGTTAATAAAATTGTGTTTTGACAATTTCTAATGAAAGTTTTGTACATGGACATTTACGATGTGAAAATTCTTTTGTGGATAAATCATTCTTTTAAAAATTGGTTGTATGTACTACTTTGAATCTTTTTGAAGTACAATATCATAAATATACTATTTTATGACAAACATTCCTCAACTAAATTATAGAATTAAAAATATTGACCTTGTAGATTCTTGTAGAGTGTAACTTACGTATTAGGACAAGCAAATTTGTGATTGCGGCAAAGACCCCAACCATCAACCTCTCTTGCCCAATTGTCCTGCAAGTGCAAAGTGGATTCTTGAATAAGAAGTCTATTTTCACTTTCCATAAGGATACAAATATAGAAAATTCAATGAAATTTTTTCTTAATGTAAATAAACTAAAGATACATAATGTTGGTTTCAAATGAAGTCTACTATGTTTTGAGTGATCCTACCTTTAAGGCAAAACATACATTCATACACATTAGAAAAGAGTTGGGGTTTTAACTTGCCTAGTACTATGTTTGTGGTACAAGCCAAGTTGGCAACAATGCACTCATGCCTAACCTATGTTGCAACAAATGTGTGTTCCTATCACATACAAATAGAACTCATGTTTGTACCTTGCTACTTCAAGTAATGAAGATGTTGAATAAAATAGTCTATTATAACTAATATTGGGATGACTATTACCATTTGAAAAGTCTTGTCAAGCAGTACAACCATTTGGCAACAATGCTTATTTAATAAGACCTATGGGACACACAAATGATGCCATTGTTTTTTATTGTTTAATTTTCAAGGACTTGTGCCAACATCTCCAAAATCAGATGTCATCACCTAATGCTTCACATAGTTTCTCTAAATTCTAGAATATCTTTTGTGATATTAGCCAATTTTAAATTAGGCATCTCTAGACTCTAATTTTCTTCTAATGAATTCTAAATAGGATGTGTCAAATTGATAGTAAGGTAGGAGGTCTATAAATAGCTCATATAAAAGTTGAGACTAAATTTTTGGGAGGAAAAACTTCTTGAAATATCTTTCAATAAATTTCCCTTGAAAGACAAGTAAAATTAGCATCTAATGCAGATTGTTTCATTTTTTTTGAAGTTTTGTAAATTAGTTATGAAATCTTGAAGTTGAAATGGAATAGGACTCTAAAATTGCCTACCTCCTAAAATATACACTATGTGCACATTGTTGAAGGCTACAAACACACAAAATGTACAAATAGTGTACACTTGAAAAGGTGGTCCATTTTAGATAGTGAATGCTTTTAGAACCTTGGTCCTACCTTACAAGAGTAGAAGAATAACTCAGTGTGATCAATGTGAATGAAGAATCTATTGGACATAAGGTAGGTACACCCAAAAGTGCCCTATTCCTAAAAGCGCCATCTACAGTGTACATACATTTCCGAAATCAGTCATGTTCACAGACTGTAGATGGTGCTTTCAGAAACAGACTTTGACTGTTAATAACTTTTGCATACGGTATCCAAATCTTGCGTTCTTTGGAACATGCTTTCACTTGCCAACAAGACTACATCAAAATTTGAACTAATTAATAGCAAGAACTAGGTTCAGTTTGAATAAGTGGCGCTTTTGGGTGTACCTACCATGGTTCTACTATTTTAGCCATGAAGGCTGAGACATTTGATAGTACAAATATGTAAGTGAGTTTTCTTACGGTAATGTTGTTGAGGATGCTATCAGCCATGGCTGTTGGATTTGAGTTGTAGTTTTCTTTCAATGCTTTTGCTACAAACTCTACATCCCACACCTGAAGCACACAATGTACTATACACCATCAGCTATCAAATGAAGATCAATTGCCAGTGAGCTCTTATTCTTTCTTTCAACTTTGGAACATTTTATCACTCAATTTTTTGTGCTGAAATTTAGTACTGAAGAAAAGCCAAAGCCATTTACAACGTCTTTTTATATCTCATTTTGAGGCAACAAGCAATTCAAATAATTTATTACTTTTTGTTTCGGGTATTAAAATTTTGACAGATGGTTTGGCAAAGGACATACATGGTGCAGGTCACTTTTTCTTTTGTATCATTGTACCGGCACATTGTTGCCCCCTGCATCAGATGTGAATCCAATATGCAATGGCTGCCAATCACAAAGCCATGAACATAATGAATCTAATGAAAGTTAGAATGGGTTGTATTTAACCTATTAAGAATTAGGTCGATGACTAGTTGATGACTCTGGCTGAAAATGATAGGTTTTCTTAGTGGTCACTTTAGCTGTTGATGAAAACATGTCATTTTTCAGCCAAATATTCATTTGCAGTTATCGACCTTGTTCTTAATGAGTTAACACTCAATAAATGAATTGGAATTCTGATTAGTAAAATTGGTGTCATGATTATTCTCATGGCAATCATTTGATGTCTATCCTACCAATATTGCAGTTTTTTTGTACTTAGATTGGTATAGTAGTTAATTAACCTTGAGTGTGTTGAAGGTAGGAGAGGTGTGTTACTTGTTGCATGACAATGCAATGCTCTAGAATATTTACAACACTTATAATTGTGGGTTTGGGTAAAGAAATCAAACAAGTATTCTTTCTAAATGAAAGAGAGAAAATGAATGGCAAATGTCTCTTTATATACCTTCTTCTAACAATAATTAATTAATGCCTTAATACCTATATGTGTTGAAAGCTTACATCATGAATCATTCACCCAAATGTTGTTTAAGGTGGGTACACCCAAAAAAGCCACTTATTCATATTGTGCCTAGTTACTATTATTAGCTTGTTCAAATTTTCATGTAGTCTTCTTGGAAAGTAAAAGCATGTTCCAACAACTAAAAAATGTAGGATTTGGATACCATATACAAAAGTTATTAATGGTCAAAGTCTATTTCTAAAAGTACCATCTACAATTTGTGAACATGATTGATTTTGGAAATGTATATCTGTTGTGGATGGCACTTTTAGGAACATGGCACTTTTGGGTGTACCTACCTTACTACATATTTGATACTTTGTAGTAAGGAATACTTGGGCCTTGTTACTACTTTGCTACAAGTGTAACTATCATCTTATGTTATTAAAAGCAATGTCCATAACTTGGGGCTACTTTGAAAAAGCTGAGAATTGATATTCTAAAATTATATGCTCGTGATTTTGTTTCAAAATCAATCATGTACCTGGTGGATGTCACCTATGAAATGGGCAAGAAATAGGAGAGCCTCAGTCATGTTTTCTGCCATCCCCAAAACATGAATCCATGTGGTATTTAACCCATTAAGGACTGGTCGACCACTTTTGGGTTGATTATGCCCCATTCCTATTGGTAGGGGAAGATTGGTTATGAATTGTGTTGTGGTTTGGTCAAGATGGATGAGAAGAATTCTAAGCTCAATCCAATGGAACAGAAATCAAGCCAATCTGACCAATCATGTGGTCTTAGACTTGAAATTTGTGAGGATTGGGGGGCTGAAAATGAAACAAAGATGTGTTATAATAATTTAGAAGGCAACATTGCTTGCCCCAAATAAAACAACTTTAGTATATTGTATTCAAATTGCATTCATCTGTACGGTCAGATCCTGCTAAACCTTTGTTATGCTTCAAACGTGAACATTCAGCCAATTTGACCAAAGACTACACTGTCCACCCCTGAAATCAACCATGGTCCTTAATGGGTTAAGTGATTGCATAATATATACATAATTGACCTAAATTCTAAAGATATTGCAAAATTCTCTCCATTTTCTTGTATATGTTGCAAATACATTTGGTTGTGATTGAGAACTCATTTGTGGTAAGAAGATGGCACATACGATTTTTAGCATTGTGGGGTTTGCTGTAGTCTAATAATTGTTGTGCAAACTTGTTAATAGCTCCGGCAACACATATGTCCTTTCTTCCCAAAGAATCATGGCAATCCCCTGCATTACAACACAAATAGGTAAACATTGAGAGTGGTCAATTGCAAAATAGAACTCAATAGCTTGTTGAATGTGATTTCATTATTTCTAGTAGATAAGCAAACAAACTGATTGTCCAAAAGATGGTTTATTAGAGTCTTACGATTGTAGTCATAGCTGCATTCTTCGTTTGGAGTATTAACCCAATGAAGTGGCCGTGTCCATTTGTACTTGGACATCCAACGCACCTCATCGGGCCAATTGCACAAGTTGGCTAGATTGCCATTAGAGGATTTCGGAAGCAAAGAGCGCACTGCTTGTTCTGCGGGCTCAAACAACAAAGGCTATACCACCAAGTCCCATCATTAGAAAGAACTCCAAATATTGTTTGAAATACATGCATGACTTGAGAGTTTGTTTAATTGAGAGCCCAAACCAAAGTCTACATTACAACATATAAATGTCCTCAACCAAACTTTGAAAATTCAAGATTTTAAGATATAGATGGCCTTCCACCCCCCGAAAAAGACTCAAAATTTTGAAATTCATTGCAGAGAGCATGCATATTGCTCATTGAAAGACCAATACTCTTCTTCCTGCAACTTTTGGTCCTACACCGAATGTCCTTGAGATTGTGCACAAAAAGATTCAAGACTCCTTTTCCAAGTCTCAAGAATCAGCTCTTTGAGTATGCTATGAATAGCAAGGAAGTACAGACTCTATCTTTTACCAAATCACACATAAAACACCAACAAAACCATGATAAAAAAATCCGATTTCCAATGACGTCATTGCTCTCTTCTAGTGAATGACTTCAAGGCCATCATGAATAATGAGTCAGTGAGGGCATTCCATTTCGTGAATAGCCAAAGTAAGTAAGGTAGGTACACCCAAAAGCGCCACTTATTCATACTGAGCCTAGTTCCTGCTACGAATTAGTTCAAATTTTTATGTAGTCTTGTTGGCAAGTGAAAGCATGTTCCAACGCACCAAAGAACGTAGGATTTGGATACCGTATGCAAAAGTTATTAACAGTCAAAGTCTGTTTCTGAAAGCGCCATCTACAGTCTGGGTACATGACTGATTTCGAAAATGTATGTGCACAGTAGATGGCGCTTTTAGGAACAGGGCGCTTTTGGGTGTATCCACCTTACAACGGCCACATAGTTCATAAGAATTCACCTCAGCTATCAAACAGGTGATCTGGTGGCCTTCAGCTCCCCAAGCCACAGCTTGTTTGACAGAAAATCGGAGCAGCAAAAGCGCCACTCCCCATGCGGCAGCAGTCGCCATTGTTTCTATCTTCTTCCTCCTTTACAAATTTTGCTGTGTACCAAAAACAAATACAACGGTGAGTATTCTGACGGAGAAACCTGGCCTGGAGAGAAACATATAGTACCACGACTGTATCTGGTCAACCTGCTTGTAGGTGGTACCTGCAACTGTGGCAGTTGGGATTTCCCACCCAAGAAAACTGGCACACGTCGTTCCAATCATTCCTCTGACGTACAATCTTGAGGGGGTCTTCTAGAAAACGGGTACTGCAGTACACTCTGGGAGTCACGTGCAAGGCAGTAGAACTTTTGGTGGGGTGCAGTTGGAAAACAGGTGAGGTGCCGTTGTTTGGACATTAATTCAAGGACGTGTTTGGGTTTTCAATTAGGGTGTGGTCTATGCCCTCTGTTTGATGTTTCGTAGCATCTGGTCTGAAGGACAAGCCTACTGATCGAATTGTCTCTGCGAGGATCATTGGGTCTGGAAAGGACCACAGTTATGGAATGCGATGGAAATCTGATTAGTTTTCTCTTAACACGCCCTCGTTTAGTGATGACTGCTAAATTTCGTATTCAGAAGTTGCGTGTTCTCGAGAGATTATCAGCATTAGACAGCCTGTGTAGCACAATCATGTGAATTGTGAGGTTTTGCCGTGAACGTGTGGCAACGTAATTTTGTTGGTGATGGGAGGTTACAACTCTCTGGGTTTTTTTTCATAATCTTGTTTAAGGCAATTTGGAGCATGCTGGAAATGTGGTCTTAAGTCAATCGAAGCGCTACATTGTCAGCTCTGAATGTCCAAATACTAATGCTTTGCGCTGCCATGGATTTTAGGCGTTTCAGAGAAATAGGGTTTACGCTAATTAGCTACAGTTTTGTTCATTGTTTCCGGGTTTAATCTGATCTCTGCAAGTCGGTTTCCGTCCTTTTACTGCTCGGAAAGAACACAGCATTGAATTTTTCAAATTTTCAGCTGTTAGGGCTTAATCCTCGATTATCACGACTTAGGTTTTAGGTCCTGGGAGATTTTTTCTCTTGTAAACGTTCTTCATGGCGATTTTAGAGACTGAATCGAGTCTTGTTGTGCTGAAATGGTGCATGGAAAGAGTGGTAGAGACGACAGGCTTAGTAGATGAAATGATCCCTGCGCAGGTGACGAAGCCATAGGAGGAGGAAGAGCAGGGAAATATGAGCGATGGTGACATTGAATGGGCCAATTCTCTTTAGGAATGTGAGTTGGTGAGTACACTCTTGTCGGGCTTAACGTGATGTTAATTAACTGTCATCTTTTTGTGGTTCTTGTGGTTGGTTGTAACCTCTTGAAATGTGGTGTGGAAATCGAATTTTGACAACAAAGTGTTGAATCTGATCCAACCGGTACAGTAAATGTGCATAAAATTTTACTCTGATTTCGTAGTGGTCGTCCATATCTGGTACTCTCTGGTTTGTTTGCAGTTGGAGTATACAGAAAGAGTTTGATAAAGCACGTTTCGGGACGTTACACAATTTGATGTCGACTGGGAAGCAGTTGACTATGGAGCATTCGAGAAGGATCAATCGACAGCCTTTTTAACTCCTGCTGCACTGCGTAATATTGGGAAGAGACTCTGCTTAAGTTTTAAGTCTTAAGCCCTTAACCATGATTCTGCTTCTCTCTGGTGTCGTTTTGTTTTTCCCCTCTTGAACGTGGCTGCTATTATTTGCACAGTTTCAATCTGAGGAGATTGTAGTTTCAGTAGTTACCCCTTGTCAGGAATGCATGCATGCATGCATGGTACTGTGTTTTTATGGGAGAAGATAATACGGATAGTCTTTCCGTCAATTTTAGCATTTCATCCGATAGTACTTTCACTGAAGGATCAGTACAGATGTCATGGAAAGATCACTTTGGGTACAAGAACCAAACTCTCTTGGGATTCAATTTCTATCACTCAAATGTTGTAGACGAAGATTTTAGACCACTGTGGAAGGGATAGTAGACAATGCCATATCCCTTCGAACTTCAGTAGCGACAGCCATAGAGTCAAGTCATGCTTACACCCAACTTGCAAATTGGAGTCCAATTAAGTGCATTAGAAGAGATGAGTTGCTGTTTGTAACAGGGCTCAGTCAATAGGTACAGGCACAACCTTCGTATCCTCTTGGCACACTGCTTGGGAGTTCCTCTTTCGATTTTCGTTACAGATTTCACCATCACCTTTAGTTCTTTGCTTGTGAGGAGGGATCTTCATTGCATTCATTTGCAATGTATTTATTGTTTCTCATTTTCCAATTTTTTTTGTATGGCTGAAGGAGTTTTTCCGGAAGAACGCAATGATCGAGCCCAGATCCTGTGTACCGGTAATCGGTGATAGATGGCTTGCAGGCTTGTACCAAAAAGTCGGAAGATGGAACCAACTCGGAACTAACCAGGAAAAACAGCCATAGAAACAGATGAAGGGTCTTATCAACAAGCCGTTAGGAAGAAATTGAACTCAAGAAAGGGCCGCTTCGGAGTGCAAAAATTTTCCTTGGGAGAGAGCCTTCTCGACTCACAATTGGGCCAAGATTTGCATGATGAGCTCAAAAACTTGTCGTGGTTACTCAATCCATCTCCATTATTCAATCCACCCTCATAGTTTCTTGGTTTAGTCATGGAAGATGGCTAGCACATGCTTCCCACAAATTTCCATGTGCCATGTGTCCACTATCAACTTTTGTGATTCTTCATGGTGGTAGGAATGAGGATGTGGGCAACCTTATACTCACTTCAATTTTAGTACTAACATCAATAAGGAAACTCAAAGTCCTATGACGGGTTCAATTCTTTTTTAATGTGAAGTTAGACCCATGAGTGTGCTCTTCATTAAGGTAATCTACTCTAAAGTGACACTTTAACCCCTCAACACCCAAGGGGCTCAAAAGTAGCCTTACATAGTCTAGAAGTCCAATTCAAAGTGCTATAACTTTTGCATTCAATGTCCAAATTCAATAAAACTTGTTGGTAAAGTTGCATATACTAGTCTAGTTTGTATGGAAAAAATTTCAAATTAATCTAAGCAATACAAATTTTTTGGAAGCCAATTGAAGTTTATAGGTTCAATTTGGGTTCAGGGTGATTGCAAGAAACACTTGTCCTATTTTTTGTCCCCTTGACCTCCAACAGGTAGTTTTTTGCTCATAACTTTTGCATAGTTTTTTCCATCAACTTGAAATTTGGCATGAAGATGCACACAAAAGTTTTATATGTTGTGTAATTTTTTCAATTTTTTCAAAATTACTTTACTATTTTTAAACTGCCCCCGATTGGCTGTCTACCTTGGCCATTTTGGGGGTTTTTAGTCCTATTTTTGACCCAAAAATGCAAATTTTGAGCTGAAAATTGGCATGCAAGGACCTCACCTAAAGTTACACAATACCACGAAGAGATTTTTTGAAAATACTATACTGTTCAACCTCCACATGTCGTCAAAGTGGCTGACTTTGCGCAAGTGTAGAGAATAGAATTTATTTTTTCCAAAGATGAAATTTGTTGTAAAAGAAAGACCTTTACTTGAAGAAAAAAAGTATTTTTCATTTTCATTTTTTGAATTTTTTTACTATTTTTACCAAATTAGTGAAAAAAGAGCTATTTTCATTGTATTTTCCATTGTCTATAACATTTAGAGAAAAAAATTCTTAGGTCTGAATTTCAAGAGACATAATATTCTCATTGCTCTTCAAATTATCCATATTTTTTTCAATTTGAAAAAAATTTATTTCAAAGGGTCATAGGACTCACAGGACTCATTGATTTTGAGCCATTTTGAGCCAAAACCGGTAAGTGTTTCTTGCAACGACCCTTCACCAAATTGTAGTTGATGGCCATAGCTTTAGGGGCTTGTATCTCCTTCATCCAATGTTTGTTTTCAATATAAAAAAAAATTGTTGGCTTGTGTTCTTCTAAAAGTCTAGTTATTGTGGTCAAAATTTTATGGCAATCCAAGTTGTTTTGAATGTTTGGGAGCAATTCAAAGTTAAAAAAACTAGACATTTTTGGATTACAATGAACTTTGGTAGCTTGCTTCTTCTTCATACATTGTCCGTCTCTAATTTTTTTCTTGAAAAAGTTGAACATTTGAATCTAGTTTGTATGGCTAAAATTTAGATCAATCCAAGAAGTTGTGAGTGACTAAGAATCATTTCATTAGAAGGAAGTACAATCATAGATGTATTTTTCACTCCCTCTATTGTTATTTTTTGCTATTTCAAGGTCATTTTGCAGACACAATGAGTCAATTGAATGACGTTTTTTTTCACCAATGTATTTGTATGTTAAGTTCAAAGCATTTATTGGTTTAAAGTTTTTTCATTTGAATAGGTTTAGAAATCAAATTTCACCTTCAAATGTGTTTTTAGAAAAAATTTAGCATCTTTTTTCAAGACTAAAACATTCTGATCATGCCATCTATAGAGCCAAATGACTCCAAATTTGATCCACATCATCTACAGCATGTACACTACAAGATTGTAGAATTGAGATTTTTATATCTTAGTGATATGTACTTATAATGCTTGAAAAGCAAGGATGTTTTTACACCCAAAAAGGCTGTAGGCCTTGACAGATGAAGGGTTAGTATGCCATTTTTATAGGCTACTATGGATGGAAAGATTTTTATCACATTTTTCAAACAAAGGAAAGTAGATACAACATACATGTAATACAAGTGATCACTACAAGAGAAAGGGGTGTTTTGAGTGAGTTTTTAAGTATAGTTCTAAACATAAGATTATAAGTAATGACCTTTTAGGAGGTTTTCAAAACATCCCTTTCTCTTGTAGTGTAATTTCATATCACTAAAAGAAAACTGCGTTAGAAATCTGCGAAACGCTTGGGCTGAAATTCATTGAGTTCCACGTTTCCAGCGCAAAAATCTGCATTGGAAACGTGGAACTCAACGAATTTCAGCCCACGTGTTTCACAGATTTCTAATACAATTTTCTTCTAGTGTATTTTTTGAAGCATTATTGAATTACTTATGAGTTTTCAAAGATTTAAATTGTGGACACCTATTTGTCTTCCAAATTTTGTTCCCTTGCAAATCATGAAGAGATATGAGAAAACTAACAAAAATGATTAGATTTGCAATAAATAACACTTTATCCTCAATTCACTCAATGGCTATAGAGGTCAATTTAAGGACCATCTCATAATTATTCATTTCAAAGCTAATTATAGACTCAATATGAAGAAGATTGTTGCTCTTAACCCCTCAAGGACTAAGAGGACCCAATGTGTGCTCTCTAAAGTTTTCAATGGCAATTTCTTGGAAGGGTGAAACAAATCTCAATATTTTAGGAACTAAGATCTTGTACAAAAAGAAGCTTACATACTTTTTTCATTTTCTAATTCTCTAATTTTGAATCTCAGAAGTAGTTAAAAATTCATTTACGAAATGTAGTTGAGAATGTAGTCTAGTCGGAAAAGAGAGCAAGTATAATGTTTTTTCATGAAAAGAAGAGTAGAGATGGAAAAAAAAACATTTTTTTACACAATTATATTCTATAATCCATAAAAAAAAAAGAATTTGAAAAAGAATTTGAAATTCTTGTTTTTTACAATTTTTTTTAATAAAAGGTTCAATCAAGTGTAATTAATGACACAAAATAATTAAAATGATTTCAAATTTTTTAAGAATTTTGTAGGACCCAATTTGCTTGGAATTGACTTTCTAGTCTTTATATTTGAACATGTGTACAAATTTGAGAATTTTTTTCTCTTCAAATTTTCAAATAAAAAAATATAAAATTTGCTTTAGATTCCAAATTGTTTTTTGGAGGGGGTGTGTTTAAAAAATATTTATTCATCTTTTTATTAATTTTTTTCTCCAAAACTTGCAGTTTAGGCCTATGAAGTTAATCATCCAAGATTGTTATAATCTAAAGATCTAACAGTCCAAATTTCCTAAAATTAATTCCATGCGTACTAGATAAATTAATATTTACTTTTGTATGGTTAAAATTAAAATATTTATTCACATCTATGTGCAAAAAAATATCAAAGTGCTAGAGTTCATTGAAAACCTTCATTGTCAAAACCATGTTAGTCCTTAAGGGGTTAAAGCAATCTATCTTACATGTGTTGATTTTGTGGAAAATAATGCTATTGGAGACTTGAAATTTAGCATATTGTGAAATCAATTTTAGTGCTTTTAAGGCCCTCTAGCATTGAAAAGACCCTTAATCATTGTTTCATTGAACTTTATGAAGACCTTCATAAGTCACAAATCCTATGTTATTATCTAGAGTAGGAGTCAAAGAATCATTCTATGATGTCACTTTATTAATAATAAATCCTTGTAAATTGATCCTACAATTTACAAAGAAACTTGCATTTAAGATTTTTCAAAGGCAATGGAGTCTTGATTTATACCAAGACAACATTGGTTTCACTACCTTGAAGTTTAAAAATGTTTTGTGTGGAGTGGTTCCTATAAAATTGATCTCAAAGACCTTTTTGTTTCTTCAAAATACCCTCAGGTTACCTTTTCTATAGACAAGACTTTATTGCATTACCTTTGATAGGAAACCATGATAAATCATTGGATGTAGTAACTGTAAGTAGAATTACAAAGTTTGTCAAACATACAAAAGTTACAAAGAAAGAAAATGTTTGAATGATTTATTGTTGTACTTCTTTGGAAGAGACTAAACAATGGTAGAAATCTACAATGGAACTAAAATATGTTTGAAAAATAACAATGGCATGTTGGGTCTAATCTTTCTCTTGTATGAATTTCATATGATTGTGTAGTATACTTTTGATATGTGGTAATTATGTTAGCCTAGACAAAACCATTACATTTTTATTTATTGAAGGCTTACTCAAAGCAATGAATCAATTAAGATGCTTTGATTTTCTAAAAAATATAATGTAACACTTCAAAATCTAAGTGGGCCAATTTATTTATTTTAATTTGATTTAATGGAGGTATAATTTTTTCAAAATAAATTCATTTATATAGAAAAATATATATATTTCTATTACTAAGGATCTATCAAATAATAGATTTAACTTTCATTAATTATTTTGCAAGGAATGCAAACTTTGACCTTGAAGTAGTTAAAAAAATATAGAAGTTTATAGGAGTGAATGCTCCTAGAAAAAGGCGTGTTTTAAGATAGAATTTTAGTCAAAAAATGCACATTGACAATGCACAATTTTTCAGTATTTTTTACTTGAAATATTGTGTCGTGTCTAGGATGTGCCTTAAAAGACATTACTAAATGTCTTGAAAATGACTTTTGAAGACAATTGACCACATCTCTTAAAATTCACACTTTTGAAAGATATTCTTGAAACAATTTTCTTCCATTTTTATATTGTTCAATGTGTAGACAACTTGACATTTGTCCAATTATATCAATTGCGTAGACTATTGGTCTTCTCGTGTTGTCAGCTATAATTTTTTCCTATAGGGATTTTTTTTCACTACAATATGTGGTAGTAATTTTTTAGAATAATGACAAATTGAAGAACATGAAGCAATTGACATAAATTCATCAAATGGCATGTTCTTTTGCAATTCTTTTTAGAAATATGTATTTCATTCTGAGGACATTTTTGTGCAATACTCCATTATACAATACTAAGAAAAAGCACAAAAACTTTATTCAAAAGAACAATGTACAATGTGAAGATTTAGAAAAAACATATGACTAACTTTGTGTCTTCTATAGATCTTCTTAATCCACTAAGATGGCCATTATTCATTGCATCATTGCTTAATAATAATGGCTTGTAGATTGGCCCAATTGGAAAATGCTTATCTACTTCAACCAACTACATGTTTGCATGTTTGCACTTCATTCATTGCTACTTTGAAAATACACATCATATCAACCACTCAATTAGTAAGTAGTAAATATTTTTGACACATAGTTTGTAGAAGTGTGACGTGTCTTTTGGTTGGATAGTGTGAGGTCCACCCAAAACACAAATTGTACCAAAAGAAATTCAAATTTTTTTAAATTCCCCCCGGGTTTAAAAATAATTAATTAGTTAAAATAAATTACCTCCCCCCTCCCTTCTCCTCCCACCCTCTATTTGTAATTTTGAGAACCACTTAATTTTGACAATCAATATGGGACAATCTTGTATCCCATATCCACTTGCGTATTTGTATTCACTATTTAGTATTCATACCATAATGACTTGTGATTTTTGAGAAATTAGCAACATTTTGGAGGGAGAGTATTTTAAGAAAAAATCAAGAGCCTGTAATTTTTAGGGGAGGGGGAGAGGGAACTAACAAGGATGTGGTGCCATCTTTTTAGCGCATTAGTCTGTCTATACCAATGCACTCTTCCTATTCAAATTGTCGTTACCTTTTCTTCATTATCTATGCACTTCATTTGCCTAACACACAACTATTGAAGATACCAATCCTTCATTGTCATCACAAGTGGACAAGACTATAGGGTTATAAGATAATGTTACCCTCTACATCTTTTACAATTGTCTATTACACTTAATCTTTCTAAGTTGAAGAAAATGGGGCAAGCTTTGGAACCTCCATTTGTAGTATTGGACGTCATTTTAATAGTGCACCACTCTTCAAGAATTACTTTTTGTACAAATTTTGAATCCGCTTAGTCCAATTGGACCCCCTTTCCAATATCTTCTTAATTACCTTGTATCATAGTAGCCATGGATATGACATCGCCGCATTCCATCTGTTCCCCCCTCCCCAATTCATGAAATCTTGCACTCATTAGTTGCATGGTTTTATTCCAATGTGGCGTTTGTAATTGTTGTACCTAATTTCTTCAAAGACAAATATAATACATGCAATGCAACTTCTATGAATTCTAAAAAAATGGCACTTGATTTCTGAGAGCCACAATAGAGAAGATGGAAATTTAGACATTTCAATTGCACTTTTTCCTACTTCATTTTAATTTTTTTTCAATTACCTAATTAAAAAATAAAATTCATTGCATACCTCATTCATATTCTCATGAAGAACTTGTTCCCATAATGATGTACCTCTTGCACTATAAAGGCTTGTTGACAAACTATTTTGGCTTCTTCCTTATGAAGGGTCCACCTCTGTCACTTGTCCTTCATTTTTTCTATCATACACAAAGACTTACCTAATTCCTTCTACATAGGGAAAGGAAGGGGCACCACATTTTTTTATAGCCTCTACAATTGACAACACTAATAGAAACATTAAACACTGCAAGTCCAAAAAACATTACCTCTTTATTCAATTGCCATGTTCCCGCATGGCTACATACAATACCATACATCTCAACATACATTCCAACAAACTTTTGTGGACTATGGATAGAATTCCCTTTTCTAAAGAGAATTGAAGGGTGATTTCCATGAAATCCTTATGCATGGCATGTTGTATCTACAAGTCATTGTCATTGTCATTGTAGAAACATGGCACTGCTATATAGTTTCATATGCATTAATTATAATGTTCACAATTATGGAAGTTTATCAAATGCTTACCTAATGAATGTGTTGGTCACTTTAGTCTTCTAAAAAAATACTTTCAAATATCTAAAACAACAAGAAAATTTCAAGATGCCATACTAGTATCCTTTGCAACAACCCTCTTTATAAAGCATTAGCATAGTATATAACATTTTTTTGTTCAAACATGAATTTAGTTCAATTATGAAAGGCAAAGAATAATCACAACAACATGCATCAGGATTGACAAATTCAAACTACTCCAGCAAAATCATGTCCAAAATTTGGATGTTTTGATGCAGTGGAAATAGCAGACGGCATTTGAAGGGTGGGTGGGCGGCCCATCTACCCACTCATCTTCTCATTTGTCCACCTACTGTTCGACCATCCACTTATTTGTTCACTCCTCTACCCAATGCCACATTTGTTGGCTGAAAAAAATTTCTTTGGCTAGTGGATGAGGCATCAGACAAATTAGTCTAAGTCCACCCGACCATCTACATGATACCTCGTCCAATGGTTGAATTTTTTTTCCAATGGATAGGGCATTGGATGGATTGGTCTAAATTCTAAGGAGATCACTCCTTGAGTCCTTGTAATGTAAAGTATATACCTTAGTTAAGAGGGAATTTGATGTGGGGCTATTTACCTTCATTATAGTATTTAGGATGATCATATATCTACATATAAAGATATCAATTAATATCATATGATTTTTTATAAATTCATTCATGTGGATTTTATAGTTGTGCTATCTTCTATATAAAACTTACATGTCTAATTTTTTCATATCCATATACAATTCACACTATAAAACAAATGATTGTCTTATATGTACACTTTTTTTTTTTGATATATGCACTACTAGTACAATATTACAATATCAGATGACAAGTAACATGCTTTTGCATTCCTACATGCTATTACATTGTTGGCGTACTTATGAAGTAATTGGTTTGTACAAACTAGAATTATTTGACAACTATAAACATACCTACCCGCAAACTAAAATTGCTCATAACTTTTGACTCCTTAATCCAAATGGGATGAAACAAAGCTTCCCATGTTTGTAAAAACCTAAAGAATCAATTTGAAATTTCACTTTTGAAAAAAAAATTTAAGAAGTTTTTTGAGCTGCCCGGGCTGCCCTCCGAGTAAAGAAAACAACACATCATGCCATAACTTCTTAACCACAAAGTCAAAAGTTACGAAAATTGTTGGGCCTTAAAGCTACTCCTTGGGCATATCTTGTGTAAAAATTTCAGTGAAAAAAAATAAAAACTCCATTCGTAGTGAGTTGCCCAAAAAATTTATAATACCAAAAAACGCACCTCAAGGCTTTAGGGGTTAAGTTTTGTTATAAAATACATTAATAGTTCAAAATACCAAGGTATACATAGTACAAGCAATTGTAGTATTTAATTATTCTATTAGATTAGAAGATTTAAAAAAATTTCTAAGTACTTCAATATAATTGGGTGTAATATAATGTAAGTCAAGATTAAATATTGCATTCATACAACAAAAATATAATTGAAGTAATTATTCCACATCCTTATACTTGTATGTACATTCCAAATTAGAAATCTTCAATAATTTATCCCATACCCAAAATATTGGTGCTCAGGTACTAAAAATTGTAATTGACTTCAAACATCATATTTTTGAAAGTTTTTGGAAGGTACATGAAATAGGTAGGCAGAGCTACGAAGTGAAGACTTTACCATTGTTTCTTACCTCCAACTATATTCTCACTCTAGGTACTTCTCTTCTTATATAGGGATGAATTCAATTTTAGTTATAGACATACCTTGATGACATAATTCCGAAGGTTCCAACAACATAGGAAAAAAAGTGTTGAATATCAATATTATAAGCTTTAAATATCATATGTATTCCCTTTTTTTTAAGGCTAATATGATTGTTCACCTACTAAGAAGGGAAAAAAGACAAAAATGTACATTTATTCAGGAAAAAAATTCTTAAGGCCCTTTCAAACAATGTGAACACACCATCCCTAGTATAGCATGGATACTTAAGCATGTTAATGCAATGAACCCTATAAGATCATGATTCTTATTCCAAAAATAATTTTACCATACTCACACTCCATAGTTTTTGAATACTTCCATCTAAGAAAGAAATTAAGTTTTTCTCAACATATGAATTTTTCTTAAAAAAACCCCTAAAAATCCAAAAAAAAGTTTAGAAGAGACTAGTATATTGTACATATAAAAAAAGATATGCTTTTCAAATCAACATCAATTGATTAGCAAAAGACACTTCTACTTTACTAATTTCCCCCATTACCTACAACTTTTCAATGAGACACAATGGTTTTCAGTAATTTGGTACCTAAAAGCCATATTTAAAAACACCAACTTTCTTACATTCAAATATAAAAGTCATAAAAGTAATTCACCTATAAATTAAAAGAAAAGAGCTCAGACACATGTTTCAACTATATAGTTCTTAAAACAATATAAAAGAGACTTTTGTGATTCACCTGTAAAAAATATCTAAAATAGATATCTCCAAACCACCACTTATTGCTACTATGCCTATTTATTAATATTAAATTGGTCAAATTTTATGTTTTCTCATTGTTTGCAAGTAAAAGGAGGTCCAATGAACATGTCATTTGGATACTGCAAGTAAAAGTTGCAAGGTTTTTTTGGTAGATGTTCTAAAATCCGTTCTTCAACGAGTGTACATGTTGATTTTGGAGATGTACTAATCCGAAATTCAAACCTCGTGTGCCCGGCCAGTTCATTTGATGCTGGAACGTTCAAAAGGAGGCGGCTACAGGAAGCCCCATCGCCTCCCACGTGGCGGTATCATTGGGTCCTGCCAGCATAGAGTACAATACCCAGCGAATCATGCCACCCGTGTGAACCCGAATATTATTCAGTCGTGTACCCAATGATCACCGCCCGTGTGAAACGGAATATTATCGAGTCATCTCTCTTATCAATCTTCGACCTGCCAGAGGCACACCACCCCATGCCAGTAGTCTCCATCGCCATCGCCAGTACTATTCTTTTCCTCAGTGAGCTTTTCCCATGGTCTGCCTGCGCTCTCGCTGATTTCCATCCCTTGTAACGTACGCTTTGTTGTTTCATCCTGTGTGACGATCCTCCTTTTTGTTTCGAACACAACCCTAGTCGCTTTTCCCGCTTCATTCTTCACAATTCTCGATATTCGCAACCCCTCTCTCTCTTTCTGTCGCTCTCGCTCGCTCGCTCGTTTCTCAGCAGAACAGTTGTTTACAACAAACAATCCCTTCGACAGCTTTGTGTGGTCCGTGGTCGTGAATTCCGTCGAAGGGTTTTGGGATGCTCTCGCGTTGTAGATCGGGGATTCGTGCAAGTTCAGAGAATTAGGGTTTCGAGGTTTGAATCTGAGATTTTTGGTGGATATTTGCTCGTCGACTATGGTGTAGGGTTGGCGGTCGTTTGCTTTTTGGGCGTTTCGATTGTTGGGTATTGAATTTATTACTGGATTTGCTGTTTTTAGTTTGAATTTAGAGGTTTGGAAAGTAGAGATTTGGGAAGGAGTTCCGTTTGAGAGTGAGTTCGGTAGATTAGGGAGAGAACGATGGCGGGGATCTTTCGGAAGATTTTTGGTGGATTCTCGCATGGTCACAATAAGAAGGACGAGAGGGAAAAGCAAGCGCCGGGGCAGCAGCAGAAGACGCCCTTGAGTACTACGCAACAGAAACCGGCAGGAGGGTTCAGTGTGAAGGTCGCAGTACCGACGGACCCTGTTGTTTACGCTCCTGTTGTCACGGAATGTAATGGGAACGGCGGAGTGCAGGTGAGTATCTCGAAGCTGTTTTCCCGTAGGTGTTTATTTTTGCGGAGGATGTGCAATTCTAAGCTGCAACATGTGTGTATGTATTTACTTATGGTTTCGTGTTTAAGAGGTTTTATGGTTTTGGAAGGCAATCTGGTAGACTTGCTACTCCGTTTCTTCTATTTGGTGTAGGATGCACGATTTCATCGGTGTACTGGTTTTAACGCCAATTCAAACATTATATTTTTATATGCTTATTGATGAACACCATGTAGTTAGCTTTGGATCTCGGGTTGACTACTTGCTAATTGTGTGACTATCCACTCAAAAGCTCCTTGATGGAGACACAATTTATAAGAAGCTACTATGGTGTTCCGTTAAATCATGGTTTACACCAAATAGAGTGATCGGTGTAGTTAGGGCTCTGCGAATTTTCACTTGAACGGCCTTTGAGCCGTGTGGATGGATTGTCAAAGCTGAAGATCATGATTTGTTTGGACCTACTCGATGCACATGATATCTTGGGGCGAATTGTCGTTGTGTGATAGTGGTTCGTGTTGCCAATTCATACCAGACATCGTAAGGGCTAAAATCAAGTCAAGTCGGCACTTCAACTTGACGTATACATCCACGTGGGTGAATAGGTCATTTGACAAGTATAAATGTTGTAGAGCTGCCGTTGTCCTCTATAGCAAACGATTGACTAGAAGTAACATAGCAGATGGCATCTGGAAATTCATTGATTTTCAGTTCTTTTCAGCTTATGTGAAGAAATTTACTTAGTTTTGCTTGGTCACTTACCTTTTTTTCTTTCGTTTGATTATGAGCGAAACACCCAGATGCATAATATTTCTAGGGTGGTGCTGACCACCTACTCATTTTATTGTAGCTGCGTTGTGCTTAGACAGTTGCCTTCAGTAGTTGGCGGAGTTATTTTGCTATCAATCCTGAACTCAAATGTGTGGGTATATACTAAAGAAAGAAATGTTTGAGAATTGGATCATCTTGAATTTTGTGATTGTGTCTTGAATAAGCAATTGTGCCCAAGGTGTTTGGAGATCATTGTGAGGTTGTTATGGTGTCATTGAATGCTTCTAATTAGACATTTTTGTGAGTTGCAGGGATTGTCATGGTATGCAAAGGAGCTGCGTGCAGACGATGATGGTGATGTGGCACAAGAATTTTTGAGGGAAGTTGTTCCTGAGGCCCAGGACCTCAAGGCAACTACGCCACCATGCTTTGAAGCAGTAAGACATACAAGACCGGTGAAATTAAAAGGTCCTGTTTGCACACAGGATGGGAACGTGCATATTTCATCTGTGTAGCTGTGGAAATGAAGAGAAACTTCATGCCTTGTTAGCATAATTTATGATCTGAGGTCAGTCTCATAAGGATAGTTGGGCTGTTTCCTCCATTCTTAAGGTATGCATGCCTTCATTTGGACTTCATGATGACACCTAGCATTAGTGCTGCATTTGCAAAAAGATGCATCTTTATTACTGCCTGTTGCCAACTTTTTGGATTGAATTTTTCATCTCTATCCCAGAGCTAGGCTCGATGCATCTTCCAGTGTCAAGATATTGTGAAATTGTGGCACTTATCCATGTGGAGTGGTTTGTAAGCTAAATTTTTATTGAGAAATGCTTTACCCAATCTTATTTGGAGTAGCCTTAGTCACTTCCATTTCCTTCCCTGGTTCTTTTGCATGCTTGAAGGCTTGCATGCTAGGGAATGTATGATGCTTGTCATATCTTTGGTTTGTTGTTTCTTGGCATGGGAAGGGGTTGTGTCTCATCCTATTGAAGTTGTTCAACTATTTATAATGATTTTGTTTTTCACTCTTATCTTGTTCAAGAATCACTACTCTTTCAAAAAATAAAATTTATGTTGCAATCCACATGTTTGTTTTGTATCAAAATGTATGAGCACTATATTATATATGAATTAGGAATGAATCTTATGATTGGATTCAAGAATCTAACATTTTTTTAGAAGTTGGCTGAATGCACTAATGAATAATGATGACTTAAAAGTATGGTTGTGTAAGATAGACCTTAGCAATTTAGAGATTAATAAGGAACAATAAGTATCAAAATATACATCTATGTGTTTGGAGGTAGCAAATAGTGTAGTCTCAATAGTAGCCCATTTAAAACTCATGCAATTTTCATTTGAGCACTTTGTAGTTAAATAAATTCAAAAATTATAATTTTCTTTTGTGTGATTTAAATCCAAGCAACCATACACATTGTTATCACTTTGAGACTCTTAAACTCAAAGACATATGTCTACATAGGCATCTACATGTCCCTCAATTGAGTGCTTGGTATTGTTGGAAAGCTTTTGGTGGGGAAAGGTGCACAAGCTTTGTTGTGTAGCATTCCACCCTACATTGAGAAAGTTATGGATTTTTGAGTTATTTTCTATAATTTAAAATTAAAGAATTACTTTTACTTGGATATTGGTCACAATCTTAGTACCATTAGAAAGCCCTTGGCAAGGAGGGGTGCATGGGCTTGGAATTGTGACATTTGGACCTATAGTGTGAAAGTTATTAAATTTCAAAGTTTTTATTTATGCATTAAAAATTTTAAAAATCACTTTTACTTTGATTTTGACTGGCAACGGCACAGCACACTAGTATTTCAAGACATTCAATTGAATCACGTGCGGTTCATTTTTGCTACAAGACATCAACTATTCAAGTAATTGGTTATATATTTCCGTGTACAAGTGCAGGCAATGCTAATTGAGGTTTATAAATTCATCAAAGCAATTTCAATCAATTAACAACTGATCCAACAAAACTGAATTTCAAATTCATAACATTCTCTGCAAACCTAGGCTTAATCATATCCTTCAACTTCCTCATTGTATCATTAGGTTATGAACAGGGTTATGGACATCATCAATTTCCAAGATTCAAATAGCCATGGCCACTTCCAGGGAGTTCACGAAGCCTCAACAATGTTCAGTGGATAATAACAATAATAATAATAATCATTTTTAAATATGTGCAAAACGACAGACTCAAATCCTTGAACTACTTGAATCGGTTTTCCTGATGGTCAAAATAAGGGACCAATGCGCTTTTACTTTAGGAGCTTACATGCCCCTCGAAACAAATCAAGGGTTGCCATTTCAAGATGAGCTCACTCAGACTACTAGTCCATAGCTGACAATTGCCTTGATGAGATCTTAAAATTGCCATGAATGACATGAACACACAAGTGCTTGGATCCAGACCTCATGGGTAAAGCTTTGTTTATCTTACTGACATACATGTCAATGGCCACCAACTCACCCCTTTGTCATTATTCCAGATTGCTGTATCTGAAATCTCCATCTGAAGCAGAAGCCTTCCAAGACAATGTAGAGAAGCTCTTTCAGTACCCCTGGCACACTAAATCATTGGTGCAATCACAAAAAGCGAGAAGCAATCATGTACGGCAGTTTCGTGAGCATGAAGAGAGGACTATTAAATTCAGGCGATTATTTTGGCTCATAATGAATGTCTGCACAAGTTCGTTGGGTAACATGCCGTGCTGACTGACTGAGATTGGCAATTGACTCCGAGCATCATCGGTTCAACTCTGCAAAAGGAGTACCAACGGAAGGTGGAGACAACTTACTTGCATTTCACCTAGATCCAATGTAGACACGGCAACAAGCATGCCTTGCACTCTGTCACCGTAAGGATTGGTCAATGTCACGATGGCGAAGACCCAAGACATCCACGGATTCCAAGCCAGTGAAGAGTCGAAGTACTCTTCTGCCAGAGCCAAATTTACAGTAATGGAGTGCTAGAGTAGAGAGGATCATCTGACCTCCCTGATATACAGTTCCTCTTGCCGTTGCAACATAGAAGCGCAAGGGCCGTCAGACGAATCTCCAAATCCATGGACTATCAAGCAGGCACAGAACCCTCAATAAACTGAGCTCTTATACCGACCATCGATTGATGATGCTCTACCCTGACTAAAATGGATGCAATCTGCGATCACACACAAGTGAGAGATGATCAATATGAATATGTTGGACTAGCTCGAGGATACAATAACGATAACTCAGTAGCAACTTATCAGTATCTTCTACAATAACTTCACAGCACAAATGAATGAGAAGGTAGTAACAAATGACATGGTCCATCCTTGTATACATCAAAAATCATCAAACACTGTCAAAAAATCAAAGACTTAAGAAATTCACCTGTGCTCTTCATATACTGTCACAATAAATCGGGATTGCCAAACTTCAACGGGAATGCCAAATCGATCACCAATAATCTTTACAAGAACACAAGCCATCTTTGAAGTGATGAAAGCGATTTGCATCCCTAACCACAATTTCTTTTCTAGTCACTTTGGAGATCAACTTCGTTGCTGTATGACAATCTGAACACACACGAAGGTTCTTGTAAACACGAATCGATTTACTGCTAGGTGAGCAAATAAGTCCATATGCAATAGCCAACTTC
Source organism: Thuidium tamariscinum (assembly GCA_947034885.2). Classification (NCBI taxonomy): domain Eukaryota; kingdom Viridiplantae; phylum Streptophyta; class Bryopsida; order Hypnales; family Thuidiaceae; genus Thuidium; species Thuidium tamariscinum. Next base: position 20,206,385 of record OX344752.2, on the reverse strand, counting down.
TCACTATGAGAGCACAGAGAAAACTCTTTATCCTTCTCGGCAATGTCATGCAACACAAGACGGGTGTCGGGAAGGTAGCCTTCAGCCTTGATTTTCTCGGTCAATCTGCTCAGCTCCGCATATATCTCCTTCGATTGTGGGTGGGATGTATCCCCTCCGACAAAGGCATGAATCTTGTGATCAACTTCGATCCAGCTACGGCCCGGTTCCTTGCGTATCCCCCTCTCCTGCATCATGGTGCGCACCAATGATGCCTCCTCCCACTTCTCGGCTGCAGCATAAATGTTGGAGAGCAGCACATACGTAGAGGCATCCTCGGGTTCCAACTTGAAACGCTCTTTAGCCGCAAGTTCGCCCAACTCCACATTACCATAAGATCTACAAGCACTGAGTACGGCTCTCCAAGTTGCTCCATCCGGTTCCACTGGCATGTTATCAATCAAGAGCTTTGCTTCCTCCAGGAGACCTGCCCGCCCAAGAATATCCGCCATGCAGTTCCAATGCAGAACACTAGGAACGATGCCATAATCCAGCGACATATCCAGGAAGAGTCGGCGGCCTTCATCAACAAGTCCTGCATGACTACAGGCCGATAACACTGCCACAAACGAATACCCATCAGGTTTCACACCGGCTGCATTCATGTTCCTGAAGGCTTCTAGAGCTTCAGATCCATATCCATGTTGCGCGAATCCACCAATCATCACAGTCCACGTGACTATATCCCGTTCCTCCATTTCGTCGAAAACAAGTCGCGCATCATCGATACTGCCACACTTCGCATACGTGTGGACGAGTGCATTGCCCACACGCACATCTAACGCAAATCCCGCTTCACGGGCATGGCTGTGAACCTCTTTCACCCTCTCCAAAGCCCCATCGCCAGCACAGGCGTTCAGGGCGCAAACATAAGAGACAGCATCTGGTTTCAAGCCATCCCGTATCGATTGGAGAAACAATTGATAAGCTTCCTCACCAAAATCACTCTCTGCATATGCACCGATTATCACGTTCCATGTAACTACATCCCGTTCCTTTATTCTGTCAAATACTAATCGCGCATCATCCATACTGCCACACTTTGCATACATGTGGACCAGTGCATTGGCCACACGTACATCGGCCTCAAATCCCGCTTCACGGGCACGGTTGTGAACATCCTTCACCCAATTCAAAGACCCAGCGCCTGCAGAAGCATTCAGGATGCTCATATAAGTGATTGCATCTGGTTTAAAGCCTTCACGTATCATTTGCAGATACAGCCGATATGCTTTCTCACCACAAGCGCTTTCAGCATATGCGCTGATTATCATATTCCAGGTAACTGCATTGCGATCATCCATTCTGTCAAAAACAAGTCGCGCATCATCGATACTACCACACTTTGCATACATGTGGACCAGCGAATTGCACACACGCATATCAAACTCAAAACCCCGTTCACGGGCATTTCTATGAACCTCCTTGACCCACTCCAGAGCCCCTGCACTTGCAGAAGCATTCAGGATGCTCATATATGTAGCGACAGTTGGGGCAAAGCCTTCCTTTTGCATACGGAGAAACAGTTCATATGCTTCGCGTCCACACCCATGTTGCGCAAGTCCACCGATCATCACAGTCCAGGTCACCACATCCCGATCCTTCATTCTGTCAAATACTTCCCGGGCATCATCAAAGCTTCCACTCTTTGCGTACATGTTAACGAGAGCACTTCCCACACGCAAATCCAACTCAAATCCGGCTTCACGTGCATGAATATGCACCTCCTTTACCCACTCAAAAGAATCTGAGTGTGCACATGCGTTCAAAATGTTCAGATAAGTGATTGCATCTGGCATAAAGCCTTCCCGAACCATTCGGAGAAACAATCGATATGCTTCCTCACCACGCCCATTTTCTGCATATGCGCCGATTATCACGTTCCATGTAACGACGTTCCGTTCCTCCATTCTGTCAAATACTAGTCGCGCGTCGTCCATACTGCCACACGTTGCGTACATGTGAACCAGCGAGTTGGCCAACCGCAAATCCGACTCAAGTCCTGCTTCGAGGACATGCCCGTGAACCTCCTTCACCCAATCCAAAGACCCTGCACTGGCGCATGCATTCAAAATGCTCGTATAAGTGACGGCATCCGGTTCAAAGCCTTCCCGTCGCATTTGGAGAAGGAGGCCATAGGCTTCCTCACCAAAACCGCTCTCTGCATACGCTCCAATCATCACATTCCAGGATATGACATTGCGACTGGACAACTCATCAAAAGTTTTCCTTGCTTCCGTTATGTTCCCGCACTTCGCATACATTCTCAGCAGCGCAGTCCCTACACGCACGTCTGAGTCGAACCCACCATGTCGGATACAGGCATGGACTTCTTCGCCCCATTTCAAAGCTGATGGGCTGCCACACGCCTTCAGGATGCTCAAGTAGGTAACTGCGTCAGGCTGCACACCTTCTCGGTGCATTCGACTGAAAACTTCCATTGCATCCTTGGCGCGACCGTGCCGAGCGTAACCGCCTAGAACGATGTTCCAACTAATGACGTCCTTCTCAACAAGCTCATCAAACACTCGGCACGCAGCCTCCAGTCTCCCACATCCGATGTAGGCACTGAGTAGGTTGTTAGCCACATATATATTCTGCTGCATTCCATTGTCAATGACGCACTCATGAACTTGTTTGACAGCCGTAAGGTCTTTCTGCTTCAAGCACCGCTTCAGAACTTCAACATACATGCGCGAGTCTGTAGCAGAGCCTTGTCGTAGACGGTTCTTCAAAGCACCAATAGCTTCAGTCGTGGTTTCTGCGGTTCGCATGAGCATACTGCCACCGCTACCTCCAACAGTTTGCTTTGACTCTCCTACATTAGCGAAAAAAGTGTTTCTTCTTCCCAAATTGCCCTTCGCCGACCTGACTCGTCAATACATTCTTCGTGAGACCAGACCTCATAACGTGGAAGTCTATGCTGAATCAACTTTACACATACTTGGATGCACCTATGCGTGCAGACCATTTGTCGAACAGACAATGCTGCACTTCAAATGCACCGAATAGACAAGGACACAGTGAATACGACAAAGCAAACAAACAGAAGAATGCTGTACAAACTAAATCCAGTTACGGACCCAAATCACAACCCTCACGCTGTACCTAACCGAATAAGTTCCAAAGTGAGGGTTTGACATCCACCTTCAATATGTAATATTCATCTATGGCAAATAATTTGAACCTAATTTATATCAGAGAAGGAGACAACTCATGCTCACGCCAATACCTGTTGGGTTGTACAATCTCTTGATAAGCACCGGTGTAATAACCAACACCAGATGGTAATTTGCTTCGAGTCGCCAGTTTGAGCATCGCTTTCACCCATGGAGGAGTTGTCCAGACATCTACCCAAAGAGCTTTCTTTGTCGCCTTGTGTTTGAAGTCAGGTGATTTGGGATCCCTCTGCAGGCACCAAAACCCGGGATCCAATATGGAAAAACAATCCAGGAACATATAGTGAACATGGGAGTGACGTACGAAAAGTTGACTGCACTCCAAAACACGTTGAGGATGCAATAGGCTTGTTTATTCCCAGAGCGCCCATGACCTTGACCAAGCAATAAATGACCTCAACGTTGTTTTTTCGCAACTTTCTAAGATCAACAAGCTCGTGGTCCTGGTGATAGTTCCAGTGATACCTTGTAAAGTCTGTTGTCCCACCACAAGGAAGGATCAGCAAAATACTCCTTCCAAACTGCCTCGATTTTCTGTCCTTCGCCTGATTCAACTGGAACATGCTACAGATATTTCAGCCTCATTCTCTGTCAAAGAGCCACAAACATCAACAACTTCTTCGCGTGCGGACTATCATCCGATACATACCTGAAGAATCGGCACTCACAGCTGTTCTCCAAACTGACGACGATGAACGCCTCATTAATCCGCTGCTTCTTCCTCCATGGGACGACGAGACAGGGTGTACAAGCCATGGAGATTTCAAGAGTGCGATCACACGGCCATCCTGGTCACACAAATCCACGACAGCGCGTCAAGACACACTGTGCTAGTAATGTGAGCACAAGATTCTCGTCAGTATTAGTGTTTTATATTTCGCATTCAACGAACCAAGTTCACGCCCTGCCGATTCGGAGGACAACGAAATACATTCTTTATCAATGACTGCTGGGCAGAAATCTAAAAAAATTGGACACATATGCTGCTTACCCGTGCACCAGCTCCAACCACCAAATAGCTTCTCCCTTGTCCCCTATGACGCAACAACAACTGCATGATTGCAGACATTCTGTGGCTCGGAGTCTACAAACGTCTAAAGATTCCTCTCCTGCGACAAAGTAACGTCACAAACAGAAACCTAGAGAAACCATACGAATGACTCTCTTCAAAGGTTCGGCTCCGCTTCAAGTGCATGTTCTCAGCCCGTTTAGTGAAGCTCCTTCTCCAAATGCATGCAGTGTCTGCAACCTTGAGTACAAGTCGAGAAACCGGTATACAAGTACCAATCTGCTCCATTCAGCTGAGTTTGTTGTCTTGTCCAAATTGCTACACCTCCGGGCAGGAACAGAGACCTTTCTTGTTGGTTGACCAACACCAACCTCAACACCACAGCAAGCTCCAAAAACTCGACTTGAGCATGGACACAAAGAATCAAGCATGATTGTCAACATCTTCAAGTCTGTTCAATTGTGTCCGTTCTTTGTTCGTTTCGATAGCTCCTTCCTTTCTTGAGCAAGAATAACTTCCCACGTATTCGGCTTCCAAAAATTGACTAGAATTTCGCTTCAGACCAGACACGAATTCTATGGTTGAATCCATCTCTAAAACCCTAAACCCTAAGCCCTCCCGGTCCTCCAAGTAGGGACGTAGGAACAAGTGCAACTCGACATCGACATGAACAGCTTGTAATGCATTCAGCTTCCATAAACTGGACTAGAACTTGACTACAGCCCCGGGAAAGTCTCAAATGTGAAGCATCTCTCTCCAAGATTCTTCTTGTCCGTTACACACTTCAATAGCCAGTGAGGAGGCTGCAGAAGGTACCAAAACTTGTGCAGATACAAAATTCCACTGAAAATTGGAACTTAAGACGAGCAAGAAATCCTAGACCACGACACCTCCTCACGATCAACTCCAACATCCGCAGCTTTCTGAAAGTTGGAAGCTCCCTGCCGAAGCTGGAGAGGGAACGAACGGGCAAGCACATTTGGTGCAGCAAGAGGAGTCCACATGGTCCAGCCTGCCTCAGGACCCGATTCCTAAACTCCGAGCACTTGCACTTTGCAACGACGTTCTAGGGTTTTGATAAAACTGGTTCCGGAGTCACGTGCAAGATACTTGTTGATGATAGAGGCTGATTAGTCGATCTTCAGACTCCAAAAATCTCTCGAGTGGCAACAGAAGTGGAAGTCCTAAACTCTACGGTCTGACGAATCCAGTTCCTTTCTCAGAATGCTGCCTAACCCGCAATGACACCAAGTCTGAGGATCGTCTCGCGCCTCGAAACTCCCTTGTTCAACGCTCCCTTGCCGAGGAGGTTCAAGCCGAAACCCGAGCCAAGAGCACCTTCGGCCAAATTCATGCAAGCTGTGAAACTTGGTCTGACAATACAAGACCACTTTCTCTTCGACGAAGCAAGGAATCGGAGAACAACTTCGATTCAACGGACGCTTTCATATTCGTCAATGGAAGTATTTCTTCCAATGTGCCAAGACACTGCAAAACAGAGCAATTCAAACTACAGAAGTTCCCTCTATCAAAATCGGTGAGGAATTTGAAGTTTGTAGACAGGGACTCTAGGAAAGAATGAGGCCACTGTAACGAAACAGATTCGGAGCTACAAATCACAAAAATGGGGAATGCGTCCGGCTTTCCGGCCTTCAATTCGCATGGAAACGGACTGCGATTAGCTCTGAACTGCGGCAACGCCATTTCGTGGTTTTGCATGAACAGAAGGTCATGTGGAGAGCGACTGAAAGCGTTTTTTCATCCATTTTTGCTTTGTTGACCTTTTATGGAGGGTTATGAAGAGTACTCAATTGAGTTTGTAGTCTTTCTAGTGTTTGTCTTCTTGTGAATGAGAAATTAGTAAAAGAAAGGGATCGCAAAAAATGCTATTTTCAGTGTATATTGGAAAGTTGTTGCTCCTTGCTCTAAATCTAATATTTCTCCAAAAAACAATATTTTTTGAGTTTGAGCCCAGCTAACAAAATGAAGGTCATCTAATCAAGTTTCTTCTCCAATTGGAATTTTGGAAAAAATCTCATTTTTTAATAATTTATTGTTATTTGAACTTTGGATGTATTTTTAATGGCGTCTAGATTGTAATTATAGAATGAAACGGAAATTCAGTTTATATCATGATGTTTGCCACTAAAATGTACACACATAGTGAAATTATTAGTTTTTATGAGATACTTTTTTATTTGATATGATTTTTCTTCACTTTTTCTTCAAAAATTCTCAAAAAAATAATTTTTCCTCCAAAAAATCTAAATTTTTTGGGAAGTACAGAAAAGATGTAACATCATCTTTGAAAGATAAATACAAAATATTTTTGTACATATTCAATCCCAAAATGGAAGCAAACTATGTGTTGGCACATGAGCTGAAAACAATGGTTATAGGTTCAGTATTTAAGGGTTAAGAACTCTTGATGAGAGTAATAAGAAGGGTCGCTTCACATGACGTCCCAAGTCTCAACTCTACAAGTCTAGGGCTTAATTAACCCCTAAATGTCCAAGGCCTGTTTTGAGCTTCTTAGAATTTGCTCTAAGTTGAACAAAATGCCAACATTTCAATTAGTTGTATCAATTTTTTTTGAATTGTAACCGTACAAATTCAAACTAGACATGTTAGAGATTGTAAAGGAAAAGAAAATACAACAATATCACTTGTAGAGTGAAAGATTATAATGTTTGACCATGAAGGTGTTAAAACTGCAAAAATAATGTGAAGTCTTTCTATCCTCTTTTCACAAGTCAAATCTGAAAAGTTGGTGACCAAAAAAATATGAGGTGAAAGGGTCTAACATGCACAACCCTAATCAAATTATGGCTTCTCAAAATCTATTCTACAATTTTTGTAAGTGAATTTTAACTATGATTTTTTTTCCAAGATCTAGTGTATTTGAGGCTCATTTTCAAGAGCTCTCAATACTATAGAAAGTCAAGATTGCAACGCTACACTTGCACAAAAGTAACCCCTAAAGGATATTAGCATTGCTCATACAATAGAAGTATTCAGTTGCAACTTCTAAATACACTTGCAATGGTAAAAAATGATTGTTCAACATCCACTTTCTTCTAAGATAGCCTAGGAATGCATTGTTGCTTTGAGATTTTGGTAGGATTTTCAGCAAAAAGATTGTGCTAGAAAAAAAATCTCATATGTAAGGACTCAAATTGACAAATATTGGTTCAAAAGGCCATTCCTACGTACAACATCCTAAAGGGGTTAACCCTAACTATAAGAAACCATTGTTTTAGGTGGTGTCAAGCCAAAACAGAGGATGTTTTTTTATAGCGTAACAGTGTTTCAAACTCAAGGGCGTTTGGAGGTAGAATAATGGAAGACGTTTCGTTGAACGTATAGATGGTAGGGCCAAAACAAGAGGATGTTTCAAACAATGAAGTCGTTTCACTAGACATTTTTGAGACATTCCTGAATGTGTGGAAGTGATGGTCGGTAGGCCAGAACTTCAATTTTGTCATTAATGCTACATGGATGTTCAGTCTTTGAGCAATTTACGTATCCACCATGTGACTTGTGCATATTTAGGTAGTACCGTGCATTTAACTTTTATCTCACTTCTCGTGAAGCACTCATGTGTGCACAGCCGCACACTGGTACATTTATTGGAACTCTTTAAAGAAATGATTGTAATTTAATTTTCAAACGTGGTTTGGGTTGTTGTCCGGAAATTATGAAATATTTAATTAATTAAAGAACATGACATTGCATTATTTTATTTTATTGTTTCTAACTCATTCATGAACATGTGAACTAGTTGTTCACTTCAAATATGCATACCTCCCTTGCACGTGTTCCATATAAAATTTTCAGATTTTTTTATATACATATAAAAAAAATTATATTTATATATTTATATTTTTTAAGTTTTTAGGGTTAGCATGGTCCTCTTTTCAATGTAGTGAAAAGATCACTGAACTGATTTAACAACTTTTTACTTGTATGCTAGTGCTATAGTGTAAACAAATGTGGGGCCCACCTTAGGACGTACTTGTACAAAATTGACAGAACACCTTTTAAAAGAGTAGCTGCTTGTCGTTGTAGTTCTACTACAAGGAAAACGCAAAACGTCTTGTTTTTTCTACCAAAACACATCCGGAAGATTGTGGTGAGACTGCGTTGTTGAAAACACCAAAGACCGTAGGAAACGCTGGAAAAACACAGGAAAACACAAAACGCGGGTCCCTAATGTGTTTACTTGCGTTCCTCCCGCGTTCTCAGCAACGTTGTCTCAACACAATTTTCCGGATGTGTTCTGTTGAAATCAAAAGGGATTGCTTCTAGTGTTCAGATGCCTTCAAAGTCCTTGATGTGTGTAGTGGAATTTCAAGACTGAAATGACATTTCATTGGAAAAACGCGTCTACACTAAACGTCGAAAAGACCGAATTGGGATGCTTATGATGTTTCTCACTTTCTAGGGAAATGGAATTTTTCTTCAAGATTCTAAAATAAAGACTTTTCTATAGCTCCAGAAACGGGGTTTCTTCCCCTTCACCACATTGTGGACCATTGCCCTTTCGGAAAACTTCCATGCTTTGAATCGAATTTCTATTTTGCCTACACTATATTTTTTTAGAATGTTACAATGGTTCAAACTAGTTTCAGCGGGAGCTGAAACATTACAAAGAATACTGACAAATGTATTGCTTCATGGTTTTAGAAATGCTAGTTCTAATTGTTGTTTAAACCAAGATTTTTACTTCATGTGATGCTCCATGTTAGAATGTAGACAGTAATCTTCACATCGCTTTTCAACAAAACACTGTAAACACTTTTCCAAATATTGGTAAACACTTAGTGCTACACTTTACAAATGATCTTTATTCGCACATTCAATAACGTACAGCGCTATCGTTGGCGCTATTGTTCATCCACTACCCGTTGCCGTAAAGGTGCTCTCTCAGTTACTCTAATGTACATGCCTCCAACGTTTGAGGGAACACGCACTGGATCTGACTCCAACATCGGTACCTGCAAGCCTCCGTAGTCCACATCATTACCTATATGCAAAATGTGTGTACTACCAGGCGCGACGTGTGGACCCCCCCCGTTGCCCTCTAACTTCTGTTCGATACACAACCTTCCATCCTCGTCGATGGATGTCGTCGGAAAAGAACACCTGTTGGCAGTGTAATGGAAAAGCAAACGAATCAGCGTGCACTGCTCCATCCATGTGATTGAAGTTCGCTATAGTGAATCCGAACTCATCGTGCTCGATGTTTCGTGATCTTGCATCACGCATTGCACGTACCCAGTCGCATACCAATATCGTCGTGCAATGATTGCGATAGTCCAATTCCAGGATTTCTTCGATATAACCCACGTAATCTTCAGTACTTTCTCGTGGCCTTCCGTTCAATAAGCCCCACCGATGTTGACGTGTAAACGTTGCAACAATACATGAATCCCTTGTCACATGTGATGTTTCCGAACTTCTAACTCGAAAATGCATTCCGAAACAATGCATTTGACGATGCGACGTTGCATACCTTTCCGGCGGCTCGCTGTACTGTATCACATCTGGTGCCAATTCCTCTCCAACATGACGAGCTTCTCGAACGCGTGATTTAAACCAATCTACAAAGCACGGTAACTCACTCAATTCATTTGGATATCTCAGTCCGGCAGAAGTATGACGTCGTCGATTCTCCACTCGAAATGCTTCACGCTCTTCCCATCGTCGAGTTCATTGGATAGCATATTCTCTGCAAAAGAAAAAGCAGACTCTCAGTCAACTTCTATTGATACATCTTTTTCCCTACACTTGTGAAGGCCAATTTACTATGCTTTTTTAAACGTACTTCCTCCTCTTGTACGTTGGACCATTCGTTGAACTTGTACACTTCCTACAGTTGCTTACATTGTTCACCATTCAATCAGAATTGATTTTAGCCCTGAACTGAACTTGAGCTACATTTAACTATCTTCTTCATTTGTCACCCACATCTATCAATCTAAACATGCCAAATTATTGGGTATGCGTTCTGTTCTTTTCTATAGACTTACTTGCACCATGGTTCCAAAGTGACTGCATTGTCCAGAACAAATGCATGCGCATAGTTGCGAAACTCTGATGACATTTTCCTTTTCTTCGCATCATGTGAAGAGAGCACTTCATCATTCATAATGACATCTTCTATGGCATCCCACATACGGTGCGTTGTCCCTCGGTACTGCTTCATGTACTCTGTACAGAAACCTAGAGTGTCATCCATTCGATATCCTTCAGCGATACTACCTTCCGGATGTGCGTAAGTTCGCACATAATCTTTCAATGTTTTCATGTACCTTTCAATTGGATACATCCAACGGCAATGCACTGGACTGCACATAAATAACTGTTGCACTAGATGCACTGGAAGATGTGTCATGACATTTAAAAACGTTGGGGGGAATTCCTTCTCAAACATGCATGTGGCCAAGACCACATCTTCCATCATACTCTATTCGTCAGTTTCCGGTACTTCTTTGCGACAAAGTCTTTGGAAGACCCTACACATTTTGATGATCGCTGTATGCACACCAACATCAAGTACATTTCGTACAGCAACTGGAAGTACCTGTTTGCATTTTCTATGTTAGACCCCATAACAGCACTCCGAAATCGTTGTGTAGAAAAACGGGGTTCACAAATACAATATTGAACTTGCATAGCATTTAGCAAAACCTCAATGAAAATGGCAGTTAGAGCTTCCGCTATGTTCAAGTGACCTATGTAGTAATAAGTGAAAAGTATTGCTCCACTCTTCATTTGAAGATGACGATACTATTCTTTATATATTGGATCATTTTATCTCACCAGAATAATCTATAACAAAATCTTCTTCTAAAAGTTGAATTGTACCTGTTGCATGAGTACATGATAGTCATGTGTTTTCATATATTGCAACTTGCCATCTCGAAGACGCTTATGGATTGATCCCACATAATTCGTAGGTGTGCAGATGTTTGCTATAATTTGAACAAACTCTTTCCATTCCGCTGCACTCAACACATACGGCGCGTGTGGCATGTAGTAATCTGTATTTGCACGTGTCGATGGTTGCAGCCAAATCTCCTCCCGGATTCCTAAATTCTTAGCATCTTGCCGACTTCCCGGACTGTCATTCATAGCCAACAACGTCTTTACTATGTTTTCGCACAGATTCTTCTCGCAATGTATGACATCCAGTAGATGTTGGATCAATAAATACTGCCATAGCAAACATGAACACAAGCGTTGTTATGTACTGCTTGTAATTCAGTTCCTTCACAGTTGCTTATTCCTCGGCTTCCTATGGCATTTGGTGCTTTTGAAATTGGAGATTCTGTATTGAAAAGCATAACTGAAATCACAAAATTGATGGAAAAGGCAATCAAGTTGTTTTGGTTCAGGTGAATAATACCTGCTAATATGGTAGTTCAAACAATGCACTCAAGCGCTTCACACCCGTCATGTGCACGGGATCATCTGGACCATTTTCTTTTCCACCAAGATCCAAATACGCTTGACGCCACGCTGCGTACCTAATGACATCCACTCCTGATACTTCTGGCGGTCTCTCTCGATTTTCAGTTGTTCCATTGAACCTCTTATTGCGTCGATACGGATGATGTCGGGGTAAATATCGACGTATGCCCTCATATACAAGTTTCGAACCGCGTGTGGAACGATTAGCAAGAACATCGCCTGTTCTTGCCATACGTGCATCCGTTTCAGGTCCACAAGGGGGACAACCTTTATATCCCTTACAACAGAGACCTGAAATTAAACCGTACGCTGGGAAATCTGATATGGTCCACATCACTAGAGCTCGTAATTTAAATCCACGCATTCCCTCAGGACGCAAGAAATCCATCGCTAGCACACCTACCCAAAGCTGTAAGAACTCCCTCAACAGAGGTCGCATGAACACATCTAAATTTCTGGACGTCGGTGATTGCTTTCCAGATATTATAATGCATAGTGAAATGAAAAATTTCTTTGTCACAAACCAGGGCTCGAAATTGTATATCAAAATCAAGATTGGCCACGTCGACCAATTTGTATTACTCAATTTGAATGGATTCACTCCATCCAACGATAATGCCAAACGCAAGTTTCGCTTCTTTGCTCCGAAGTTGCCAAAAACTGGGTCATTGTCAACGTGCTTCCATGCAGGACTGTCAACTACAGAACGCATAATGTCGTCAGTACTGACATGCTTTGTATACCCTGTTAACATGCTAGCTATCTCAGTTGATCTCGACATGCGCTTCAACCTGGGTATGAGTGGGAAGTGACGAATCACCTTCGCCGGAATAGTGCGGCTGTTCTCAATCCATCTTGATGAGCGACACTACGGACAACAGTCCAAGTTGGCCTTCTCCTCTTCATAAAGCATACATCCATTAGGACAAGCATGGATGTTTGTATAGTCCAAGCCCAATTTCCTAATATTCTGTCACGCTTGGTAGTGAGAACCTGGTAAAATATTGTTCACGGGCAATAAATCCGTCGATAAATAACGCAACAACTCATCAGTGAATCTATTGCTCACTCGAAACACGGTGCACATGTTCATGATGACGATGATTGCTGACACAACACTGCACTTCGCTCCATGATACAAAGGTGTCGTCGCTTGGTCGTACAATTCTTCCAACCCGTCGATTGTATCATCCTGAACATCGTCATTTTCTTCTTCATTCACGTCATCCCCCACTTCCAAATGTAGTGCATCTCCTCGATTTAAGGCTTCCATAACCTAACGCTGCACTTCATGGTACTCATCTAGCGGAGGATCTATATCACCTTCAGGCTCCTCTGTCTGCGCATTAGTCACATCGGGCGCATCACAAACAACATCCTCATCCACTGTTGGAACATCTTCTACAACATCGTCGTCGTACGCTACATCTTCCACCCACAATCCGCGACTTGGATAGCCTTCTAGAGGGTCACCACCTATCTTGGATTTCATTAAGAAAGGATCCTTGCCCACACTCACATGGTGTCTTCTGATAACCTCAATTGATTTTCGTCGACCACCATGACAGTCTCTGCACGGACAACGAAAGGAACGTACGTCTTGCTCAGTCGCGACACGCAACTCAGTTTGCAGTATTAAGTCACCAAGAGGAATGTGTCGCAAAGCTTGACCATTCGGTGTGACGCGAATTCTTGCACGATTACGATTTTGTAAGGGATCCATGACTTCTGTGTCTCCAACTTTAGTAATGCTACATTCAGTCGACGTTGCAGGATCCGATATTCCGCAATTCACACTGTAGAATACTGTACAACACTTCCATTAGAATTGCTCCAAGCACTAAAGGAAGTTGTTTATTGCAACACTTTCTCTAGTCACTTATATGACACGCGTGTCTTGAAAACAAAGATCAATTTTTAGACAATTTTTTTTGGGTACAAAAAAGGGCTTCGCAACATAGCTATTTTAGGTTGTCTTTTAGGGGTTCTCCAATTCGGACTCAGAATGTAGATTATAGAACTATAGATAGTAAGAAACCATTATAAGATTTATTCACACTTTTGAAATGAATGCTTCTAATGTCACACTCGAATGATTTTAATATGTGTGCATACGTGTTCCCTCATTCCGATCAAAAATAGTTAACATTCATGAGCTGCAAGTTGTCAAACAACAGAAAACCTTTAATTAATAGTGATTGCATGGATGCATTTTCAGTTTTCTAAAGAAAATGCCAAATCTCTGAAGCACTTCTACTGATTCTTACAAGTTTCGTAGCCACTTTCTAAATTAAGGTATGTCGCTGTAAAATGGAACGGGCATTAGGAATGGACCCTATTCAAGACTGTAAAATAGACTATTTGTGATTCTTAATTTAACCTCCACATTCATTAAATTAATCGAGTGAAGGTGCATTGGGAACTGTGGGAGCGAATCATGCTCTAAGGTATTCCATATTTCTTTAGAAATTGCAAGTGAACCATTCATGGAAGACTTGCAGACAGAAAGTAGGGGCCTACGACACACCTCCTTAGGAAATTCATAACTAATTCAATGAAGCGTAAAATATGATAAAACGAATTTTGTTACATCCCTGGTCATTTTATCTGCCTCTAGGAAATGGACAAAAAAAATTTCCATTCAATTAAATACATGAAAAAGGGGGAGCAGCCCTTAATGGTCCATTACAGAGACAACTACCTCAGCCCCGGTTGCACTTCAAATTTGGGTCGGATGGGTTCTTAAGGGCCTACCATCACTAAAAGGCTTCAATTCAGACTATTGTATGAAAATCCTCTAGCAACTCTAGAATGTGTAAATCAATATGACACTTATAGTCTTACAGTTTTCATGTCTTTCTCGTTGACTGAAACATGGACAGATAATGTTATGAACACAGAAGGTATCTGGAAATTACACCTCTGTGCTTACATAAGCGCTTGGAGAGCCTCAGAGCTTTTACTGTCTCAACTGTTGATGAACTACAATCTCTTATAACTCCTACTCCACATCACACTTTTCACATGTTCAGAATTGTGTCAACAAGGCCTTCACAGGCGGTACATGCATTACATAATCTGCTTGGCTACATGAAAGGAAGTCGTTATCCATGTTCTGCTTGAAGCACCACTTCCGTTATGCACAAAGAAGCATACAGTCTGTAGCAAATAAGCATGTACTGCAAATTCTGAAAAAAGTGTATAGGGAAACTCTTGGAGGACAATTACACGAAAACACATAGTTCTCTGTGTCGTTTACATGTACTTCCTCACATGATCTTGTCCTCGTGTGACATGTACCTATTGGATGACCCATATTCATTGAAGGCAACCCTCTCATATAATGAAGGACCATCTATATATGGCATCAGTGGAATGCCAAGGACCGCTTTGTTACACCAGTTTGAACGCTAAAATGAACTCACTATGTAGAGTTTGGAATATGAGCAATGCTTGTCAATAGGTAAGCAGCCAAGTGTGTTTGGAAGTGAAGTGCATTGTTCCTGGTAAGTTACTGAATTTTCAGAACTCAGATTCACTGAGCGTGGTCTGACAGTGAAAGCGGACTTCTAGAACTACCGCACTTATACCATGCGCAGCTGCTGCTGTTATGAAAAAGAAGTTTATTCAACACAAGTACTCACTTCATGAAGATGTAGAACTGAGTTATGTCGACCATATCCTGGCATAATGAAGTGTTACATCACTATTGTGGACTAACCGAAGTTGTCGTCACTACAGAGTGCTGCTTGAGCTGCGAACACTTGTTCACAAAGCCAATTGTCATATTCGATTTCCCAACTATCGAATGGGAATAGTCCTTGGTAGAACCAGCTCATACAATAAAGGTGATTGCTATACACATCGTTTGTATTTTCAGGCATGAAGTCTTTAGTTCGAACAAAGCCTAGTTCGAGCCACGATTTGTGCTCTATGTAATGGAATACGAGATCTTCCAAATAGGCTTGCAGATCTCTCCCATATTGCTCTAAGGGATCGTATGACGAATCTGCTTCGAATTGCTCTGATGAATCTATCTGATTAATGCACCCAGGTGATTCTACGTCCATGATTTCGGTGTCACCCATTTCCCTCCGCTTCAATTTGAGACGACTCTTCAGAATGTGAGGAGTCTTTCTTCTCTATGAAGCTAGAATTATTTTTTTCTCTGACAGTGGGAAAACACTGTAATCATGTCCTTACCACTATAGGGCATGGCATGTACAACACTTATGATTCGGTCTTTCATGGAATACACAGTACTATGTAACGCAAGTCTCATTCAGTTGCTTTGTGTTTGCAGACACTCACCTCGTCACTTCGGAATGGTATCATCGGAATTCTTTACCGACCCAGAACGCAGATTGCAATCGCGAACAGTTCTAGCAGCTCACGAGTCACAGTGAAGCGGTACTGCTATCGTTGTGTGTTGCAGCGATGTGAAGTTCCTACACAGTGACTTGTGCTCAGTAATGATTCTCGGAACACTGATGTTAATTTCAAACAACTTGAACTTGACCGTGCAAAGTCAAAAACATTCAGCAAGCCATATCAGTTATCCTTACAAGCAAGGCTTCCTCATTGTAGCTTACCGCTAACCAATGTCTTACTTCTTTTAAAATGGTGCTGGAGTATCCACAAATACCTTTAGAAATGTAATGTAGTTGCGTGCACTAGAAAGTAGGGAGTGGCGCCTGGTTCTCGGAAGTGCTGCTTTCCACTCGGTACGTGTCTTAAAATTTGCAAGGACGTGTTACTTCATATGCACCGTCTGCAAAAGAAGCACCATATACTATGAGTATTGCAAGAAACTATAGCTATAGCGTCAATGAGGGAAGCAGCGAACACTCTAAGAAGGTTGACCAAGAGGAATGTTACCCCACTGTGAACCTCATTCATGTCAACTGCAAGAATGTTTCATCACCGGATGGCCTTCACTGAAGTCAGGTATGCATGACCTCCAGCAAGGATAGAAGTGGCATGTCACTTTCTAAGAGAACTTCCACTGCAATGCAATGGATGGCAGAACGGACAGAGTAACTGTAATTGATCTAAAAAAAAAAGGGACAATCATATTAGGTTTGGTCATAGAAGTAACCTGGAATGGGTTGACAAGTTTGAAATGCTAGTTACAAGCGTCCCAGTACGTTCAAAAATGTGTTTTCTGAGCAAAAACTTGTCGTGAGAACGTTCAGTGCCGCAACGGGGTCGCTGACGTCACTCCCTCGCCACGTGTCGGAGAGAGAACAACTGTAGGAAGCCAGGGCGTTTTTCGAGGGCTTCACCAGAAAACCCTAATGAGGTCGTCATTCGTGTAGCAAGACATTAGAAAATACTCTGAAATGGAGTTCCAACGACGATTACGCAATGACTGCACGAGTATAGCACGTACTGTTACTTCGTGTACGCAGAAGATCGGTGATGCCGAAGTGAGTGACGAAGCTATTAGAGTTTTTTGCCACTTTCTCTCGAGAATGGCGAGCGGAGGTGCACCTGATCGCTCCGTTGCAGAGTGCACTGGAGATAGAGGTGCTGCACGAAGGCGTAGTCTCAGATTGCAGTGCAATAGGAAACGCTTTGAAGATGTACAGGTCCCTCCATTGTCGTGTCCGATTCCGAAGGAAGCGTTGGCTGCAACATTAGGGCACAGGAATTTGGTATGTCCCGAGCTTTCTAGGTCTACCACTGAATTTGATCTCCACCTTGCACATCTCCAATGTAGTAGCCTCAGTGACTGCACACTCCACTGCGCATTTATAGAAGTGTCTATTTTGTGTACGTGGTAGTCTACTGCAAGTGACCATAGCATGGCGACGCGGGCAAGGGTGAACATGAGCAGACTGTACTCGATCATAGGGTGATTGTCCACGGCAAAGGGATGAGTCGTCAAGTATTAGTAGCACGCTGGACGTAGTAGTCTCTTGTCCTTTTGCAGCATTTGTATTTTGTGTTTGGCTTGACGAGTCGTAGTGGAGGATGGATAGCATTTCCAGTTTGTAGGAAGCGTTTAATTGGACATTGCTTGGAGCAGGTAAAAGTAGTTCAAGTCGTTGTTAGAACGTTTGCTGTAGTTTAGATTGCGGAAGAAGCGGCTTGCATTTTGAACATGTATGTATTGTTAGGGAAGCCCGAGCTGTATTTGTCCGGCACTAGTGTTGAAAGACGTTGTGGACTGTGAATAGGAAGGCAACAGTAGAGGCGCCTGTCCTACAAGGAACAATGAGATACTCATTCACAACACTTCTGTGTTGCGATCTCATTGTAGTACAAAGTGCAGTAACGATAGTCCAATCCGTGTGTAAAACGTTGCATAGTAAAATTTGTGAACGTCGTGTAGTGGGTACAGAGAGAAGTGTGCTTAGTTCAAGCAAAACAAGTGCACTGTGAAATGGGATCCTACTGTTTTCATGAGAAAAGATCAGCAGTCACTGTCGTAGCATTTGTATGAATCGTGCATGAGGTGAAGCTTCTATTTTTTGTGCGCCCTAGCAAGGCATGCCACGTTCAGCCATAGTTGTCATAACGGACGAGTTAGGGTCACCGGACGTCTCGGACGGATGGACGATCCGGACGGACAGACGGCTTTATTTTAGTAAGTAGTGGAATTTTTTAGGGTTGACACATCACCTCACAACGCGAAATCCAGAGCACGGACGTCTCCGTCAGGGCGCGGACGCATACAGGTAGGGTGCGGACTTCACCATGTAAACGACAAGGCGCGGACGCATACAAGTAGGGTGCAGACTCCACAATCAGCGTCAGGGCGCGGACGCGAGACAAGGCGGGGACGCCAAAAATGACAAGGTGCGGACATCAACTTCTTTCTGCTTTTGCAATTAGAGTTTTGAGAATTTGGAGGCATGAAATATACCATTGGAAAGGTATTTTGAATACCTTTCCAATGGTATATTACACGCTTTTAAACTCCTAAAACTCCAATCGCAAATTGGAAAACAAATCTACTGCCAAAATCCACAACGCAGTAAATCCGAGGTAGGGCGCGGACGCGAGGCAGGGTGCGGACGCCAAGCAAGGCAGGGACGTCAAGGCGCGAAAAATGACAGGGCGCGGACGTCAACTTCTTTCTGCTTTTACAATTGAAGTTTTGAGAATTTGGAGGCATGCAATATACCATTGGAAAGGTATTCAATATACCTTTCCAATGGTATATTACACACCTCTAAACTCTCAAAACTCCAATCGCAAATTGGAAAACAAATCTACTACCAAAATTCACTATGTAGAGAGTCCACGAGCAGGCGTGGATGCAAGGCCGGGCCGGGACATCAGGGCGGGGACGCAAGCCTGGGCGGGGACGCAACGACAGGCGTGCACGCTAGGGCACAGACGTCAACTTCTTTCTGCTTTTTCGATTGGAGTTTTGGGAATCTGGGAGCGTGTAATATACCATTGGAAAGGTATTCAAAATACCTTTCCAATGGTATATTACACGCCCCCAGATTCTCAAAACTCCAATCGCAAATTGAAAAACAAATCTGCTGCCAACATCCACAACGCAGTAAATCTGACGCAGGGCGCAGACGCGAGGGTGCTGGCGGGACAACAAAGTGCGTGGGTGTTTCAAATGGCCTTGGCCTTGGGATTCCTCCTCTTCACTAAACCCGCCCCCCCAAAAGGCCACATTTAATTACTGGCAGCTCATTTGTGCAAGGTTGATTAGATCTCCAAGTACATGGAGGTCAAATGGGCACATTAAGAACTCCACCTACCAACTACAACTTGCACAAGGGTGGAGGCCTTTGAGAGCTAAGTGCATTTCTCTCTCTTGTGGCCTAACTCCTCAAATCTTCTTTCTCACAAGACCTTGGATTCTTCATTCTTGAATTGAATCTTTGGGAGCTTGAAGGATAAAATAGTTCTTTTGTTTGTATTTTTCTTCTTCAATTTGATTGTTGAAGGCTTTGGATGGGGTTATTAGAGGGTGACGTAGCCCTTTCTATTTATTTATACCAAAGCTTGGATATGTAGGTTATTTTTTTACTTTCTCTTATAGTAGTTTTACTTAATTATTTATTGTGTAAAATCTAAAGAAGGGATTTAGTGAAGGGCACATCTTTTTCCATTGCTTTTTTAAGTAATTTGGATGAATGATTTTTTTTCCCTTACCATTTCTTTATTTTACTTTAGATTGAGGTAGGTGAAGTATTTATTGTGGCCATTTGAGCATCATGTACTTCTAGATTTGGTCTCTAGTACAAATATGCCTTCACAACATGAAAGTAATTTCTTAATTTCAGGGAGAAGAAGAATCTCATTGCCCCATGTCCATTGAAAAGGCCCATGAAGGTTTCTTCTATATTTTTATCCATTGGTGGTGAAGGTTACTTAGCTTTGCTTAATTCAAGTTATTGGTGGATTAGGAAAGAAGGAACAAGACAAGAGGTACTTGAATTATTTTATTTTATTTATCTACAATAGAAGTCAAGGTTGTTCTTGCTAAAGTTTGGTTTAACAATTAAAAGTAGGAATGGAAAAGAAGTGGACGGATTGAATTCATTTAAATTTTTTTTGAATGGAAAGAAAGGTTATATGTTGCCTAAACTTGGTTCAACATCTAATTGTGAGTATAAAAAGAATGGAACTAAAGTAGAGGCATTTTATTCATTCAAATTTATTTTTGTGTATAATAGAAATCAATGTTATTTCATGTTCTAGATATTTATACAATTAGTTGTGTAAATAGGTTAAATGGAAAATATTAGATTTATTTAAGTTTTGTCTTCTTTATTGCAATTGTGAGAAAGGTTGTGTTTTGTTCAAGATAGGTTCAACTTTTAATTGAATTCTATTGAGAAGAAAGAATTGAAGTATTGAATTTTATTTTAGAGTATCTAAGACTTTCCTTTGAAAATTTGAAAAAGAAATAATATCCACTTTGACCCACAAGGATTGAGATAATAAAATTGTTTGATTAATTCTTTATTCAATCATTAAAAAATTAAATTCTAAATTCCCTTCAACAATATAAATGCTACATGGAAAGAAAAATGGGGAGAGAGTGCCCTTGGTCCCCATTGTATCATTTTTTAAGACATTCATCCAAAAAAAAATTCCTCAAGAAATAAAAATTCTATTTCAAGATTTTAAGAAATACAACAAAGTCACCTCCTCCTCTCTTCCAAATCCCTCCTTCATGCATTCAATAACTAAATGAACAATCCCTAGGGGAACATAATTGTATACCGCCCTAAAATAAATGAAGAACAAGGGCCTCCACTATTATTAATTCATTCTTCACACTTTCTAAAGTAAAATAAAGAAATGGTAAGGGAAAAAAAATCATTCATCCAAATTACTTAAAAAAGCAATGGAAAAAGATGTGCCCTTCACTAAATCCCTTCTTTAGATTTTACACAATAAATAATTAAGTAAAACTACTATAAGAGAAAGTAAAAAAATAACCTACATATCCAAGCTTTGGTATAAATAAATAGAAAGGGCTACGTCACCCTCTAATAACCCCATCCAAAGCCTTCAACAATCAAATTGAAGAAGAAAAATACAAACAAAAGAACTATTTTATCCTTCAAGCTCCCAAAGATTCAATTCAAGAATGAAGAATCCAAGGTCTTGTGAGAAAGAAGATTTGAGGAGTTAGGCCACAAGAGAGAGAAATGCACTTAGCTCTCAAAGGCCTCCACCCTTGTGCAAGTTGTAGTTGGTAGGTGGAGTTCTTAATGTGCCCATTTGACCTCCATGTACTTGGAGATCTAATCAACCTTGCACAAATGAGCTGCCAGTAATTAAATGTGGCCTTTTGGGGGGGCGGGTTTAGTGAAGAGGAGGAATCCCAAGGCCAAGGCCATTTGAAACACTCACGCACTTTGTTGTCCCATTCTCCGTGAAGTTCAGCCACGGTTCCCATTCGTTGGTCTGCTTCCTTTGACTTGCCATTGTATTCACAGATAATTTGAAATGCCTTCCCCTTCTCTGTGCTGAATTTAAGAAGATAGAAGATCTAACGGACAAAGTATCAGTAACATCAGTTAGCGCTAATCCACTGCTTGAATTGATTTTGACATCACCTCAATAGCAAACCAGGGCAATCTGCCACCCAAGTAGACTCACAAGGAGCTCAAAATGAATTGAAGTCCAAGAGAGAGATGCCAAAGTGACAAATGTAGGGAATGTAGGGTTCACGGTTTTCTTTATATACTTGGGGAAGGTAGAGGCGCGGACTTCACCGTTGTCCTTGTCAACAGGGTGCGGACGTCTTCAGTCCCAAAGTCTATGGCGCGGGTCTAAGAATTTGTGAGTTTTGACGACCACAATGCACACCTGAATCCTTGGCATCAGGGCGGGGACGGGAAGTCAGGGCGGGGATGGGAAGTCAGGGCGCGGACTTGAGGGCAGAGAATTTGTGAACTTTGACAACGTTCAAAATGCACACCTGAATCCTTGGCGTTAGGGCGGGGACGGGAAGTCAGGGCACGGACTTCAGGGCGGAGAATTTGTGAACTTTGACAACGTTCAAAATGCACACCTGAATCCTTGGCGTTAGGGCGGGGATGGGAAGTCAGGGCGCGGACTTCAGGGCGGAGAATTTGTGAACTTTGACAACGTTCAAAATACACACCTGAATCCCTAGCGTCAGGGCGGGGAGGAGAGGTCAAGGCGGGGACTTCAGGGCGGGGACGGGAAGTCAGGGCGCGGACTCCACAGAGTGGACCAAAGGGCCAAGAAGTGGTTGAAGCGCATGGCCTTCTTAATTTTCTTGAACATGGTATCCTACTTTTTTCCTCTTTTCCGCTCTTGGAAGATGGTATCCCTTCTTTTCATGGGAAGAGGGAACCATTAATTGCAGCGACGACCTTTTTTTACATTCCTCATATGTCTCGAAAGACACGACCGCTTTGTTCCATTAATGCTTGTGTTGAATGGGGGAGAGGGCGCGGATGTAGGAGGCGGTCGCATGGTTTGGCAATTGCCAAAGGCTGAGGAACTTCACAATGAAGGACTGAAGGGCGCGGACTTGTAGGCGGGGACTGAGATGACGGCGCGGATGCGACTTCAGGGCGGGGACGCCAGGGCGCGGACTTCAAGTCAGGGCACGGACTTCAGGGCACGGACGTCCTCGTCCAGCACTTGAGGAGGGTATTTGCAGTGCACTTGGGCATGAGATCTTTGAATTCATCTTTTTCTTGGAGCGGGAGAACCATTAATGTACCCAATTACAACTTGTTCTAAATTCAGAGAAGACCATGAAAGCAAGATGCCACCATAAAGAGCTCAACGGACTAAGATTTGGAAGGTATTTATGGAAGTGCATGTCCCGTTTCTTGTGTTGCAAGATGTCATTCTTTAGTTCTCCTAACCATTCTACCACTTTGAAGCAAGAAATATTTTATTTCCAAAAAACAAAATACAAATTCTTTGATTTAGGAATGTTTAGGAAATACTTAATAAATGTATAGGACATACTTAAACCATATCATTTATACAAAACCTTTGGCCTTGTTGTTTAATAAATGCAATGGTTTTTTCATGTTGTTTTCTTTTAAAAAAAGAAGATGCCAAAATAAAGAGATCAACAAAAAAAGATTGCAAAGGAACTTCTTGGAAGACCATGTACCCTTATTTGATTTAGAAGATGTCATTGTTTACTTTGTGTATCACTTGAGAACAACTTTGAAGGAAAATATATGTACTAATGAAAACAAATAAGTCAAAATATTTTGTTGTTCATTTTCAACATTACCTCAAGCAAATTCTTTTTTGGCGTGAAGGCTACGTTTCATAAATTATGTTCAATTTTGCTGAATGTTTAAAGTATTATTGTTTGGCTGAAAGGGATTATTTATGAAATGAAAGTTGTTGTTCAATTCTTGTAGACTGATGTTCACCACATTCAATTCTTTAAACAATTGCTATAGGGGATCAATTCTGGTTTACGATTTACTAAATCTTACATTCTTTTGGATTTACGTGAACAAATTCATTTTTTGGTTCATATTTCGTACAAGGGATTTCTTTTAATGAATTACTATTGTTTTGTTTGGTTTTTGGTTTTTGGTTTTATAAGAAATGGCAAACCATTGCATTAAGAGAATACTATTTTGTTTTATTTCAATCACGTGGAAAGGATCCATTTCTACAAAAATAACTACAAGGGATTCTTTTTGAACAAGAACTTAGATCTTCCATTCTTTTGGATTCACGTGAAGGGAATTGTTTTTGTGGATGCTTGTTACAAATAATTTGTGTAGCCTAAGCTATGAGTATCATATTTTTGAATTCACTATTCCTATAAAGGGATTCATTTTTGACCATTCTCACTACAAGGGATTCTTTTTGAACGAGAATTTAGATCTTCCATTCTTTTGGATTCACGTGAAGGGAATTGTTTTTGTGGATGCTTGTTACAAATAATTTGTGTAGACTAAGCTATGAGTATCATATTCTTGAATTCACTATTCCTATAAAGGGATTCATTTTTGACCATTCTAACTACAAGGGATTCTTTTTGAACGAGAACTTAGATCTTCCATTCTTTTGGATTCACGTGAAGGGAATTGTTTTTGTGGATGCTTGTTACAAATAATTTGTGTAGCCTAAGCTATGAGTATCATATTCTTGAATTCACTATTCCTATAAAGGGATTCATTTTTGACCATTCTAACTACAAGGGATTCTTTTTGAACGAGAACTTAGATCTTCCATTCTTTTGGATTCACGTGAAGTAAATTGTTTTTGTGGATGCTTGTTACAAATAATTTTTTAAAAACTTCCAAGTTTTGTTTCTTAGATTCACGTAGAAGGGAGTCATTTCTAAATAAAAGGTACAAGAGATCATTCTTTTGAATGAGAACTTTACATTATTTTGGATTCACATGAAAAGATTCACTTTCTTGAATAATTGATAGAATGCATTTTTTAAATGAACAAATGAGTTTCATTTCTTCAAATCCATTATTCATAAGCAAGGATTCTTTTTTTTGCATAATAACTACAAGGAATTTTTTGGGGAAATGAAAAATTACAAGTTATATTTTGTTCATAATGTGAAAAGATCCATTTTTATAAATACTTGTTACAATGGATTCTTCCTTAATGAAACGTACAACTTAAATAAAAGTAGAAAGGTTGTGAATGGAATCCACTATTAGAAATAATTGCTACAACAAAATCTTTTTCACATGAACTTACAAGATATATTTTCCAGATGCATGACACGGGTTCTTTTCCGAAGGCTTAGAGTACATCGATTTGTTTTTTAATTCAACCCTAAACCCATCTGAAAGAAAGTCAAACAATCCAAACTCAAACCCTAAACCCTACATTCCTAAAACCTTTTAACCCAAGAAGCCAAGGAGTTGGAGGTTTGAACTTCACTACGCTGGCGCTACTCAGGGCGGGGACGTCAGGTGAGGGCGCGGACTTCAAGGCGGGGACTCCAATGTAGGGCGCAGACTCTAGGGCACAGACTCTAGGGCGCGGACCATTCTTGGTGCACAAACGTGCATGCACTGAAAAGGAGGTTGACCTCCCACATGGGATCCCTCCTTGCTCCTATTTATTACTCTTGGAAGATGGTGTCCCTCCTTTTCATGGAAATCGGGAACCATTAAATTTAGTCATGCCTTCTTTTAGATTCCTTGTAGTGATGGAGAGACAAGAAAGCTTTCTCTCACCAATATTTTTGTTACATTGGCAATGTCAGGGCGCGGACTTGAGGGCGGACAATTCACAGAGGTTGGGGAACTTGTGAGTGTGCATCTAAATCATACATGGCGCAGACTTCATGTTAGGGTGCGGACTTGAGATTAGGGCGCGGACTTGAAGTCAGGGCACGGACACTAAGGCATACAGCACAAGAGGGAGGACTTTGAAATGCGCTTGGCATGAGAACCAGAGAAGCCAAGGAGTTGGAAGCTTGAACTTCACTACGTTGGCGCTACTCAGGGCGGGGACATCAAGTGAAGGCGCGGACTCCAGTGCAGGGCGCGGACCATTCTTGGTGCGCAAACGTGCATGCACTGAAAAGGAGGTTGACTTCCCGCACGGGATCCCTCCTTGCTCCTATTTATTGCTCTTGGAAGATGGTGTCCCTCCTATCGGGAACCATTAAATTCAGTCATGCCTTCTTTTAGATTCCTTGTGGTGATGGAGAGACAAAAAAGCTTTCTCTCACCAATGTTTTTGTTATATTGGCAATGTCAAGGCGCGGACGCAGGGCGCGGACTTGAGGGCGGACAATTCACAGAGGTTGGGGAACTTGTGAGTGTGCATCTGAATCACACATGGCGCGGACTTGAAGTCAGGGCGCAGACGCCAGGGCATACAACACAAGAGGGAGGACTTTGAAATGCGCTTGGGCATGAGAACCAGAGAAGCCAAGGAGTTGGAAGCTTGAACTTCACTACGTTGGCGCTATTCAGGGCGAAGACGTCAAGTGAGGGCGCGGACTCCAAGGCACGTACCATTCTTGGTGCGCAAACGTGCATGCACTAAAAAGGAGGTTGACTTCCCGCACGGGATCCCTCCTTGCTCCTATTTATTACTCTTGGAAGATGGTGTCCCTCCTACCGGGAACCATTAAATTCAATCATGCCTTCTTTTAGATTCCTTGTAGTGATGGAGAGACAAGAGAGCTTTCTCTCACCAATGTTTTTGTTACATTGGCAATGTCAAGGCGTGGACGTAGGGCGTGGACTTGAGGGCGGAAAATTCACAGAGGTTGGGGAACTTGTGAGTGTGCATCTGAATCACACATGGCGCGAACTTCATGTCAGGGTGCGGACTTGAGGTCAGGGCGCGGACGTGGTCGTATAGCACATGAGGGAGGACTTTGAAATGCACTTGGGCATGAGATCCTTCAATCCTTCCTTTTCTTGGAGCGGGGAAACCTTTAATTTTAGGAAGAACAACTTGTTCTACATTCCGACAAGACCATGAAAGCAAGATGCCAAATAAAAAAGCTCAATGGACTAAGATTTGGAAGAAACTTCGTGGAAGAGCATATCCCCTTTGTTGTGGTGGAACATGTCGTTCCTTACATCTTCTAATACTCCGAACTACTTTGAACCTTATTTGTGTCCCAAAAAAGAAACTAGTACTTTGAACTAAAAAGAATTTTATGATTTAAAAAAAGAAGTCTAAATTCTTCTATTTAGGAAATGTTCCGGATATTTTGAAGAAATATTTAGGGAATATAGAAGAAATGTAGTGTACTAGATACAAGAGTAAAACTTAATTTGTTTAAAATGAAAGAAATAGTTGAGATTTAAAAAAAAAATTCTAGACCTCCAATACGCCACTTCAATTTTTCATCTCATCATCCCCTTTCCAATTTTTTTTGCATCAAAAACAAAACTATCTTATCCGAAGTCAATGCCATCTTTTTATTTCTTAATTCAGTTCCTTTTCCGTTTTTCTTGCTTCATTAATTAGCAGGACTCTTATATTTTTTGCCTCCAATGCAAAAATTCTTTTATGCCAAGTCATTGTCATTCCTTTTTTGTTGAATTATTTAGTCTCTTTGTTTTTTGGCTTCATTCCTTTTTTATTGAATCATTTTATCTCCTTTTTTTTGGACTTCATTCCTAAAACTCTTGCATTCAAATTGAATGCCAATTTTTTTTTACGTCATTCCTTTTCCTATGTATTTCCCATTAATTAGCAAAGCTCTTATTCCTGAACTCTATGCCATCCTTTTTTTGTTGCATCATTCTATCTTTTTTTGCCACCATTTCCTTTTCAGATTTTCATTTTTATTGGTCTTCATTAATTTCTAGAACTCTTTTATCCTAATTAGCAATAACAATATTTATTAGTTGAATCATTCCATTGCCTTTCCTAAATTTATTTGGCTTCATTGATTACCAAAGCTCTTTCATCCAATGTCAATGGGATTCTTTTTTTGTACCACCAACTGACCAACCCCTTTACTATTTTTTACCATGTTTTTTACTTTATTCTTTAGCAAAACTTGTCCATGTAACTCAATACCAATTTTTTTTGGCCCTCATTCTTGTTCCTTTTTTTTTAATCCTAAACCGAAATCTTTTCCGTCTTAACAAATTGTCATTTTTTTTCCCGTCAATCCCTTTCCTATTTTTTTTATTCATTAGAAAAACTCTTCCATCCCAACTCAATAATAAATGTTTTGTATGGTAAGAAATTGAAGTCTTTCCATTGGCTTTCCATTTCTCGTTTATTAAAATAGGTAATCAAACACAATGTTTGTTTCATATCTCTTTCACATTTGTTTGCTTTTATTAAGAACATCTAAAATGCACTTTTACTCCAACTAAATGACGTTTTTTTTCCTTCCCTAATTTTTTTCATAGACTGGAAATGAATCCCACTCCAATTCAATGACTTTTCATTTCATTCTGTACATGTTTTTATGATTGAATCCTATTCCAACTCAATGACATTTTACTTCATCAATTTCAAGTCAATCAATTTTATTTTTTCGCCACTAAATTTTTTAATATTTGGTAACCATTTTTTATTAAATATGTACCTATTTCCATGCGAACTGAATCATCCCTATTTACTTTTCCCATTTTTTTGGGCTTTGGGTAACAATACACTTCCATTCTAGTTCTGGCAATCACCTGATAGCAAATTAAAGGATGAGTGTTTGGGATTTATGGTCAATCACTTTAACTTGTAAGTGAAGTTTAGAATCATTCCCAAATAAAATTTACGAAAGCTTGGGTCTCTCCACCCCTCTTTTGGGGGCATTTATTTTGAAAGCACTTACATTCCAAGTCAATGCCTTTTCTTTTGTTGGATTCATTTTTTTTTTGTTTTTTTTGCCTTAATTAGCAAAATTGTTCCATCCCAAGTTATACAAAAAGTAAATGGCATTACTCTTGTCTTCCTAAGTTTTTCCAACCGAATGCCATTCATTTTTCATTGATCATTACCTTCCTAATTCTTCGAAATTCATTAGCCAAATGTTCCATCCCAACAAAAGACGCTTTATTTCCTAAACCCTTTATAGTTTTATTTTATTGATTTGGAAGATTATTTTGTCCCAATTGAATTCCATTTTTTTGGATGTGTAATTGTGTACTATACTCAAAATCCCAAAATATATTAATATGCCATTTCATTGTTCTTTCCTCATGGCATTTTTTTATGACTTCTATGAATTGATGATAAAACATAAATGAAAACTATGGATGCAATAGTTTGGTATAAAAATACATACACTTAATTTTTTTCACTATGCCTATGTTTTAGGAGTTAATGAAGCCCCCCCAAAGAAGGGAAAATGAATGATCCAACAAAAAAATGAATGACATTGAAGTAGAATGGAAGAATTTTAGGAATGAAGAGAAAACAAAAAAAGGAAAAGGAAAGATGGAACAAAAAAATAATGGCTTTGAATTGGGATGGAAGAACTTTAGGAAATATTACAAAAATAAAATAGGGAAGGGAATGATTCAACAAATAAAGAGAAACTATGAGTTGGAATAAAATAGTCCTGCTAATTAATGACGCTAAACAAAAAAGAAAAAGGAATGATTCAACAAAAAAGAGAACAAGAACTATGAGTTGGTATGGGAAAATTGTAGGAATGAAGCCAAAAAAATAGGGAAAGAAAATATGGAACAAAAAATGAACATTTGGCTTTCAATTGGGATGGAAGGATTTTAGAAAGGAAGCCCCCCAAAAGGAAAGAGAATGATGGAATTACAAAAAAATGGCTTTGAATTAGGATGGGATAGTCTTGCTAATTAATGAAGCAAAACAAAATCGAAGAAGGAATTATTCAAGAAAAACTAATAGAATAACTATGAGTTGGGATGGGAGAGTTTTAGGAATGAAGCCAAAAAAATAAGAGAGAGAATGACCGAAACCAAAAAGAATGGCATGGAGTTGGGATAAGAAGAGCTTTGCTAATTAATAAAAAACATAGGAAACGAAATGATGGAACAAATACAAAATGGCATTCAGTTCGGATGGGAGAGTTCTAGGAATGAAGTCAAACAATAAATAAATAAATGACAATGATTTGGAATGAAAGAGTTATAGGATTCAAGGAAAAAAATAGAAAAGCTTTGTTAATTAATGAGGCGAGAAAAATAGAAAAGGGAATGATTTAACAAAAAACAAATGGCATTGAGTTGGGATGGGAGAGTTTTGCTTATGATGCAAAAGAAATTGGAAGGAAATGATGGAATAATAAATTAAAGTTGTTTGGGTGTTAGAGTGAAATGATTTAACAATTTAACAATTTTTGGAATGGTAGAGTGACTAGGGATATGGAAATGGTTTGGGTGCTACAGTGATGTGACCTAACATTAAAAAAACTTGGAATGGTTTGGATGTTAAAGTAATATGAATGATAAAGAAAAATAAGGAAGGAAATAAAATGTTGTTGGGTTTTGAAAATCCGTTTAAGCTTTATGTTAACAAAATGTTGCTGATAAAAGCAAACAAAATGAAAGAGGGATAAGTCCACAAAAAATAAGGAGTCAAAGTTATTTCATCTAACACCCAACACAAATTACCATTGAGTTGGGACAGAGTTGGGATGCCACAAAAAATAAATGGAATTGAGTTGGGATGAAAGAGTTTTGCTAATGAATCAAAAAATGAAAGGGAAGGGAATGATCAACCAAAAATAAATGGCCTTTGGTTGGAATGGAACAATTTTGGTAATCACATGAAATATAATAGGGAAAAGAAATCATTCTACCCTAGACAAATGGCATTGAATTAAAATGGAAGAGTTTTGGTAATGATGGAAAAAAATAGGAAAGGGAATGATTCCACCAATAAAAATAATCGTAGTGACTTGGAATGGAAGTGTGCTTCAAAAGTCAATGTCCAAAAGGGGAGGTAAAGTGACCCAAGCTTTTGAAAAGCGTACCAATTTATTTTAGGGTGGCCAATTATTTTTAAGGAGTAATATGATCTAACATTAAAAGAAATAAGGGATGGTGGAGTGCTTTGGAATATAGAAATGGCTTAGGTGTTAGAGTGATATGATCTAACACCCAAAAAATATATGGAATGGTGGAGTGATTTGGATATGGAAATGGTTTGGATGTTACAGTGATGTAATTTAATACCTCCTAAAAATATAAAATGGTGGAGTGATTTGGATATGGAAATGGTTTGGTTGTTAGAGTGATGTAATTTAACACCTAAAAAAAATGGAATGGTGGAGTAATTTGGATATGAAAATGGTTTGGGTATTAGACTAATTAGAGTGATATGATCTAACATTAAAAAAAATATAAAGTGTTGGAGTGACTAGGAAAGTGGGAATATGGAATATAAAATGGAAATATGTAGAAGCATATTAATTAATTTTAAGGTGGTCCACACCCCTGCCTAAATCTCGTCCGCGCCCTGACGATCGTGTCCCCGCCCTGACGATCGCGTCCGCACCCTGCATGTTCTGAAATCCACATGGCCTATTTTTCCATTATCAAAAAGTCAACTATGTGTTGACTCTACCGGATGGGCGAGAGCTCTACCGGACGTCCCGGACGGACGGACGGGTGAACCGGACGTCCGCCCGGTATGATAACCATGCGTTCAGCCCAGTTCGGGGTTGCATGTCACACCAAGTGAATTGGCGATGAATTGTTGCTGAATCTAGGACTGAAAGTGGACCCTTTCTGTGGCGCAGGCAGCTAGTGAGCCTTTTGTATTTTGGTCGCAGCCGCGTCTGAGAATGCCGATGTCATGTGCGAAGCCAAAGAGGCGCAGGACTTCACCAGTGCGTGTGCCGCTGGTACTCGACAAAGAAGCACGTCGTTTGGAGTAGATGCACGCGCGTCTGGATTCGGAGAGGCGGAGTAAGCGTAGTTTCGATCGCCCTTCTCCGAGTACGCCGAAAGGCAAAGGGAGATCACATCAACGGACCCCCACACCAAACAAAAGGAAGGTCGTTGATCTTGAAGACTCTGATTCCAGCGAACGGGAAGGAGGCGAACCCAACGACAACTGGAGGTTCGATTTTTACAGAAATTTTTCTTTTGCAGTCTTACAGAAGCATTTTTATAATCAGGGAGGTCGTTTAATTTACCAGTCTGCTACGGTACAGCTGCATGTACTTAGTATACATGAAGAGGTCACTTGAACGTGCGTTGATGTCAGTTCAGGCCGAACTGTGTGTCATTGTTTGGAATCCTTGAACCGGTATTGTCTTTGGGTCAGTCCAGATAAGTGCCGATCGACTGTTTTTGTGTGTTGAATTTGACGTAGTGCGTGCACATCGAGCGCGCACATGGTCTGCAGTTGAATTGCTGAATTGCTAGGTTTGGAATGAATGACGCTGTCATGTAATGTTATTCAAGTGTACAAATCAGCATTTCCTTTTTTCCGTGTTCATGAGACCTCGAATAGCAGATGTCTGTGGACACGAACACCCCCTCTAAGGAATTCGTCATGCCAGATTCGCGATGCATGTACTGAAGCGGTAGGCATCACATGCAGTACATGCGATGCTTCAGAGGTAGTATGAGACCATGGATTTAAGTGGGATTCATCGATTAGGCATGAACGGGACTTGTATTTGGAAGGGCAAAAAGGCAACCGCCTACTCTAAGGAACGCTCCCGACCTCGGAAGCGTCATTGAAAACATCCCAGAGCTAGCGACACCGCATATTATCCAGTGTCTGACGTTGGTGTGCTCTTTGAAGCACTTCCAAATGCGTTTTTCATTTGAAGAGTGACATACATCGGTAGTGTAAACATTTGGTCCGTTGTGCATTCGCTAAATGAAGTGGGCCTGTAATGCTGAATTCCGCTTTCGTGAGTGCATGCTGTTGTTTTCAATGGGCAAAGTTCTATGAACTAAGTGAGTTATGAAAGTCCCTTCCTGAACGTTCTTCAAAAAAGGTTTGTGCTCCTGCTGCATAAAACGCGTGCTCAAAACATGTTCATCGCTTGGTTCTATGCTTGTCGATGACGAAGGAAGTTTGTGAATCGAAATCAAGACTCACGCAGTAATATTGTTGTGTCACAGCTTTGGAAGTTTGTCCATTTTATTAACAACTGTAGTTTGCATGGTCAGTGTTGGTGATGGGATGGCGGAAGAGGAAGTCCAAGATGTAGACAGCAAAGACACTTCGATGCATTCCGATGAGTTTAATCCGCGTCGAGTGAAGCGTGAGAAGATTTTGAAGAAACCGGTGACGTTGGATTTGAACGGGTTGCCATGGGGCAACATGAAGGAGTGTTTGGCAGACGACATCAAGAAGTATGCAAAAAGTCTAGATCCCACGTGCAATTGGGATTCCCAGCCAATCTCGCACAGGTCGCAGTTGTTCAAGCGGCTTTATGAAGGTATGTCTGATGTTCTTAATATCAAGTTAATTCTGTCCTTTTTAGAGTCCACGACACAGGTCTAAGCAGTGTATTGCAGCCATGCTTATGAAGACGCAATGCAGTCAGTGATGAGTAGCACGTCATTCTAGTTTGGAAAGTCTTTTCTGTATTACGTGTTTGGAAAGTTTTTTCTATATTGTTAGTGTGTGTACAGCCAGAAGCAGCTTGAACAGCCGGTGGTAGGGACTCACTTGAACAGCATCTGACCATTTTAAGTGTTTTGGTGTTCCAACAGAGTGGGACATGTTGGGGCAGTCATTCAAACTCAGTGAGAAGTTCATGGGTCCTATCATAACCAAAGTACTTATCACAACTCGTTGGAGACTCAACACTCTAGTAGACGTTGGGCAGATGAGGCCTGCCGACGTCACAGAGGAGCAGTGGTGGACGTTGGTGAACAGACGGAAGTCTAATGAATCAGTGGTCATGTCGGAGCATATGCGATGCATTTCTCAAGGAAAAGGATCTAAGACAGCTCAATTGAAAGCGATAGAAAGAGATGTCATCGTCAAGTTGGTGAGTAAGTTTGTATTTTTTCCCAAAGTTGTTTGGTGCCCTAGTCCTACTGCCCGAAAGTCGCTTCTCCGTTCAAGCATGTGCGTGTTTGTTTTCCATGCATGTGTTGTGTGCACCGAACAGTATCCTCATAATAAACCCGACTGTTTATGAAAGTGCTGTGAATTTGAATGTTACTTAATGGGTAGTCAGGGAAAATATGAAGTGTTCATTAGTTTGGGAAGAAGCTCCCAAAGTATCGTAGCTCTCCCCTTAGCAATGCAGAAGCCCATAGCCTTTGATTATTTGAATCTGTAAGGACCGCATGGCTAGTTGCTAAGCACGAGTTGTCATCAAAATAGTTCAGAGTCCGAACTTTTTCGTTTGATTGAGTTCATGATGCTATACAAATTATTCTTCTGTTTGAGTTCAGACGTTGATGCACAATCGAAAGCCATTCCAAACCGAAATAACGGACGAAGTGGCCAGAGAGTACACTCACCAGCAAACAGAGAAACGGAAGGCTGCGTTGCAGAAGGGGACCGACATGGAGGATATACGTGCTCGTGTGTTTGACATGGAAGGCATTGTGTCGCGCCTTGAAGAACGAATGGTCCAATCTCACGCACGCATGGAGGACATGTTGAAGACCCTTCTCAGTTCCCAAGTCTGCAAAGCCAAGACTGTGCAATTGGATTGCTTAGAGGCTGTGACATTAGGCAAGGTCCTCGAGATGCCACTCCTCAGCTCCGACGCTGTTACTACGTCATTGGCAATGAATGCATTGTTGTCACTTGCTCCGATTGATGAGTCAGGTAATGTTACAGCCCGCCATGCACAAACCGTTGCAGAGTCTCCGGGAAAAGAGGACGCTTCAAGAGATCGCCAAGTCCAGGAATTTTTGAATGCACTTCTTCAGGAGCCTGAGGAAGTTGGGCGCTTACAAAACTGCACCAAATCGGCGAACACAAACATATTGCCAGGTCGAAGTGACAAAATTCAAAACCACGTCGGAGAACACGGTGTCGGAGAGTCTGCCATTCCGACATCGCCGAACAGCAAACTGGCTTCAGTGACCGACCTGGAGGACTTCGATGAGGTAAACTGCTTTCCACGTCAATTGTCATGCAATCGCGATATCGTTGAATGCCACAGTTGTAAGAGTCCCTGATATTGATCTGCATACAAATTATGATCAGTAACATGCTATAGCGATGCGGAACACAAGTTTGTAGTGGAATCGTTAAGCATTAGATGTTTTTTGACCCCTGCAGAAGACTGTTCCAGTGCTGTTCCCTCGCAGCTGTTCCCCGCAGCGAGGGGAGCGGCCTGCTGTCAGATTTTTTAAAAAAAATTTTTAGTCTTCAAATACAAAAAAAAAAATTTTTTTTTTTTTTTTTTTGGTCGATGACGTGGCAGTCTCTCGGCCACGTCAGACCGCCTTGCCGAACCTCGCCGAACCTGTTCCCTGCTATGATAACTCGCAGTCTTCTTGACCCCTCAAAAAACATCTAATGGTAGTTCACTTCTGCATGAAGGAACACTTCAATCACTTGTTGACAGGATAAACGCGGTTGGTGGATGTATAGCAGGAAGGTCCGGTCATCGATTCAACCTCCAAAGTAAAGCGAAGTGCTATGTTGAAGTCACAGGCGCCCAAGTCTGCATCCAATGTGGCAATGCCGAAGGCTTCAAAGTCAGTGGATCCCAAAGGAGCAAGCGCTTCCAAGCCAGCTTCCATAGCAACTAAGATTCGGCTTTGATCCTTTTCTTTTAGCCCATGGCAGCTAGTCTGTCGTTGAAGTTGGTTTCTTGGTTTCAGGAATTCGTGGGGTCAGTAATGGTAGTTGCCTTTGTGTGAATACGTTATAGTGATGAAGCCTTACAAGAATGACACCTGGATTGTTTTCATTTGTGGGAATGTTTTCCACACAGAATGTGAAGAGAGTAGAAGGAATCAAAAAGAAGTGAAGTCGCATCTCTCTCCTGAGTGTGGTGAGTGATCAGCAGGCTTAATGAGTTTGGTGCCTTACAAGTTGCACAGGTTGCCTGTACATAGTACAAAACTTGGTCAGTGAGTTCTGTACTTCGCTTGCACCTAATTTTAGTCGAACGTAAAGTGCTGCATAACGGTTGGATTGTATAGGTAGTAGTTGTAGTCCACTGTTAATTGGACAATTTAATTCATAGCACTCGAAAAGCTTCAGTTTAAGAACCGAGGATGTTACTAACACCTCATTTCTACTATGTGGATTGCAGATATCTACTGTACAGTGCAACCTGATTTCAATGAATTATATGCGGCGTCTCGAGGGGATTTTCAGCCCTCTCTGAGGCAGATGACGAACTTGTTCGCAAACGATTTTTTGCAGGGAATTATGGTAGCGTTGCTTCAAGGAGGACGTCAATTACAAAGGACAGTGCTTCATAGGGAAAGCCTAGACTGTACGTATGTGCAGGCAAAGCATCCTAGTGTCTCAGTATTTTGTTACACTGTTCAAATATCGGCTTCTATAGTTCTGCTTAGTTTTTCTAGGAAGGCTTGATCTTCCAAAAAAAAAATTGACTTGAACGCTGTGTATACTATGTATATTCGTCATAATGAATAAAGAGTTAGAAGTATATTTTGTACAGAAAAGTATAGTACAGTGCGTTATAGGGAAAACGCTGTCCTCACTCATCCCAGAAGACAACTGAACAATGCATTCTCTGAATGACCGAGCATGCACTCGAGTTTTTTGCTTTGTTAACAAAAAACACCAAGCTGATTTGAAGGTCATATTGTCACTCAAACTTCATTGGTCGAACAACTTCACGGGACAAACTGTGAAGTAAAACGGACACAGTGTAACATGTATACAGTAGCACGAAGCTCACTATAGTACTGTACAAAACGTTTTCATAGATGAACCAACGTTCTGGCTTCACTCGCATCCAGTTTGTGATGTTCTCTTCCAACGTCGGTAGCTGTTTCTCGACATGTTGCATTTGGCATTCTCGAAAGAGGTCGTTGCGCTTTAGTGTAATGTGCAAAGGCTCTCATTCACTATAATAACGTCATCGTCGACTGAAAACTATTTTGCTCTGTCATCTGAAAGGCACCACAGTTGCACTAGGTCGTACATGCAAAGACTTGCCCACATTGAGTATGTTCACATTGACATAGGTCTGTCGGTCCTAAACACCGAACCCAATGTCTCTCCAAGTGCCCGTGGGTGACCACCAGCATTCTTCCGGATGTGCAGGACGTGATTCATGTCCTCGTTCAAAGCAGTCCATGAGTCAGGCTCTATATCCATTGTTTTTCAGAAACAAAACGTGCAGGCACAACCTAGGGTATATGTCACCCTCTAAGTCAAAGTAGGTACCCTTGAACGTTTGGCAGCAATTTCCGGAATGATATAAACGTGACAACAAGCGCATGCAAGCTGAAGCCTTCTTTCAAAACACTGTAAGCCGGGAACTGGAAAACGTGGGAAGAACGGCGTACTGGTCACCGGAGATGGCAGCCTTGTACTCTGGAACCCGGCCGTGTGATGACGCAATGCTCTCTCGACGCGACCCCCCCCCAGTGAGAGCTTCCCCGTAACGTTTTCTCCTCACTGATTGTCCAAATAAATTATGTTGAAGGTGTAAGACGACGTCCACATGATTAGTGGAACGACCCCAGAAGTTCAGTTTCGCTGCTTTGTAGAGCGGCGATCGGGAATGGAAAGGGGTCCACGTCACTCATTCACCGTGCTACATCACCCTCAGACGTGGTCCCCTTAACCATGTGTCACTATCCGATGACATGGCAGTGACGTGGCATCGAAGAGTCAGGTATCTCCCCCATCAAGTCGTCATGCTGCAGTCGATGTTTGTACAGAACATAGTAGTTTCTGGCCCTGTTTCCACAAATTTGCTCTCGTTTTTCCCGTGTCCATTATAAGGGATTTTGGGTGATGTCAATGTTCACGGACCAGGATGTTTTCAAAAATAGCTAGATATGTTTTGGACTCAGTTATCCACGACGAGGGTTTCTTATAGTGCCTTTAGTGCTTGGTTGACCACTTTTGGGTTGATTTTTGCACTTTTGGTCTAATATTGTTCAAAATACATTTGATCACAAAAATCTCAAAGAGCAACGCAATTAGAGTGTCTTCATGCACTTCAAACAAAACCAATTTTAAGAGAATTGGAGCACTAATGCATTAGCTATGAGGTTGCAAACTCAAATGGCCTAAACCTTCAAATGGGAAGTATTCAACAAAAATATGAAAAAATATCAACCAATTTGTGAGATTTTTTTGTATCTTGATGTTTGACAAGGCATAAGTGTTGCTTTGTACTCTCATGAATTCCCAAAGCAAACTTATGCATTGAAATTTATGTAGCACAAATTCTAAAGGGTCATTTAGATTATTGATTTTTGAGGATTAAACAAAACAATTCAAATCCCAACAAGGCTCTAAAAGCAAACATGATTTAGAGGTACATTTTTCTTTCTTCAATGTACCAAATCAGCACATTTTAGAATGGTATTGCTTTTGATGACCACAGATGACCATTTTTTGTGAATTTCAAAAATTTGTAACTAATTTCAAAAAACTTCAAAAAATATAAAACGACTTGAGTTAGATGCATATTCTACTTGCCTCTCAAGAAAAATTTACTAAAAAAATATTTAAAGATGTTTCACCTCCCCAAAATTCAATTCTAGCCCAGGTTAAAAGGTTGATTTATGGACCTTTTACCTTATTTATAGCAATTTGTACTGTTGGATGAGTTTGATTTTTTGTTAGTTGAAGAATCTCCCTTATGGAAATACTTTATACAATTTGATCTAAGATTACATCCTTAGAGTGGCCACAAAATTCACTTTCTTGAAGATCTACGCTCGCCCCCCAAATCAACCAGGAGCACTAAAAGATTAAAGTATATGTGAGAGCTTACCCTAAGTGAGGGTCAAAGTTGACATACATTAAGTCACTTTTGTTCAAAAGTGCCACATGGCATCTAATTATTGGTCAAAGTGACATGTACCCATCAAAATCTAATGTGGAAATTTCATTTTAGCACCTCTCTACCAAATTTGATCTTCATGTTATTCTTGAATTTTATTGAATTATTTTTGTGCTTATGAAAACAAACATCTTTCTTAGTAAAAAAAATGTAAAATTTATGTGTGAAAATTTATTTGGATTTCTTCTTTATGTGGTGAAAAGTTAATTAAATGCAAATGTGGAAGAAAATCTCCTCAAAAATCCTTCAAACATCATTAGGTTTATACTTAAGCAATTATAGATATTAAAGCATAGAAAAGCACTCTGTGTTTTTTATAAATAAAAAGGAATTAGACCATGATTTTAAAACTAAGGTTTCCCTTGCAATAAAGTATTTGGTTAATTAAGTTGTTCAAAGATTGAAGTTATTCTATAAACTACACTTTAATTCTTTAAGAACTTTGTTTCTTTGGTACGATTCAACTATAGAAAATATGATTTGTAAGTCTAAAATTCATACCAACATCGAAGTTTGCCCCGGAGGTTGCTATTATGTGAGCCTAGGAGTGTAAACCCTATGAGCCTAAAAGACTATAGACCTATAATATAGGTGCCTATATCATGAAATTTTTCTATAATTATAGAGCAACTATGTTATAGATACTTATATTATAGGTGTTTATGTTATAAGCTATCATGTCACTCTACATTGCTAATAGTAGGTGTTGTAAACTATAGATACTAGAAGACACATACATGTCCAAAATGAAATCCACATTGCAATAAGGCATGAATGAACAACCATCTAATTGCCATAATAAGCATCTAAAATACTCCTAAATGCGTCTACTTTGTCTTGATTGGACTAGTCTTACACACGAATTGAAGTATATAAGAAAAGAACTTTGATTATGTAAAGTGGCAATAACGCCATCATCCACAAACATCTCTATAAGTATACCATGTCTTAAAATTCTATGAAAAGCTTGACTTAGAAGATGTGAAGAGAGTTTTAGAATGAAGAGGGTAGATTAGGATTATAACCACTTCAAAGGGGCCCCCAAATGACTCCATTCAAAGTAGTCATAGTCTTAGAATACTAGTTTTACCTTGTAATGGCATTTACATCACACAACCACCTTCTACCATTCCTTATTATTGAGCCTAGTAGCTAACTATCATCAACTAATATGATAAAGCACCTTAAAAAATTGCGCACAAAAGTGTAATTAGAGTTGCAAGCAGGTGGTAAATTGCACTTACAATTACAAGCAGCTGGTAACAACAAGGGTTTGTTCCAATCTAAATCAAGTTGTCTGAACATGTATACATGCTGCACCAAAACTTCAGAAACTGTTATTTTCTCCATCCTGAAATCTTGTACTCTTGCTTTATAAGCTCCATCAAAACTTGAACTTCCATGTTTTGCGGCGTCTTTGGCATGGCTACCTTTTTTCCTGGTAGCAGAGTAACCCAAGAGCCAATTTCGACTCACATTGGTATAAATTTATTGTTTTCATCTCTCTTGTTGTATAACAACACAACTTTCAAGGATGATCGCCGTGGCATTGAATCACGTTGCAAAACAAAACAAGGCGCTACCAAAAGAAGAAATCGCAACACAAAAGGAGGAAGAAAGTGCAAGCATAAAAGCTAGATAAGAGATGCAAACCCTTACTAGCCGCAAAGGTAGCCGTAGCTCCAAAAGCGGGTTCCCTAAATTCATCGCCGTTGTACATCACAAAAGCCAACATTCATCCATTACCATCGATCTACCTATTGGTCAAGACCCAATTGTGTAATGACTCACCCGCGTATTGGGTGATGTCAGACTCAATCATGACTACTGTAATCATTGGTTGGGAGCACAAGGATCACAGGGGAACGAGATTGGGAACTAGCTGCCCTTGTAAAGGCTCCTTTTCTTTCTAATGCAATGGTTGTAAGATGTCTACTTATACATAGACTTAAGGCTCACATGCTTGCATTTCCATATTCACATACTAGCATTATTGTATATAATTACATACATTTAGGCAAATTGTTGAAAGGACTACAAAAGTTTTTACATTTAAACAAATCATATGACCTTTGAAATTGGACTAGAATTCATTATATATGTGATTACAATCAAGGCCATATAATACAAGGGGTGCATACCCAGCTTTTAACTTCTATTATAATTATTTTTATTTTAAAAAATAAATAAAAATACAACCCAAAATCAAAATATAAAGGGAAAGATGGATATTATGAGACTTACTCTTTGAATTTTCATCTGCATGTAGAATTATAAATTTGAACTAAAACTTGGACTAAAGAGCCAAAACTTTAGAGTCCAATTTTGAGTTTAATTTAGACTAGGTAATTTTTATAGACTTCTAAAAACACCTAAAGCTATAAAATAATATAAATTGAAGAAACTATTTTTGAATGAAGTTTGGTAGTAAGAATGGATGAAAAAACAATAAATTCATTCAAGTGAATCTACAAAGTAATTTGAAAATCTAAATTAAAGACAAAGTTCAAAACTAAAAATAAGAGTTAATATGATAGTTCCAATTAGTCAAAAGCATTGAATGAAATTTTAGGATACTGATTAGCAATCAGCTTAATCTTTAAAAGTCTTATTTTCTTAGAAATACAATTTTATGCTTGACTTGTAAAATATACTTAAAATCTAAAAATAATAAATCTACAATAGAAATCTAAAGTCATAAACAACTCATAAATAATTGAATATAATCTTTCGAAGACAATTAAAGAATATTTTATAGATGCAGTCAATTGTTTTATCTTTTCAAGGATTCAAGAACCAATTCACACTTAAAAAATAAATTAAAATTAAGAGAGATATTATAGGATGAAGTTTAGTCTTTGATTAGTTTAAATTTGGATGAAGTTCTTAGTTATTTGAGTAATACAAGTAAAATTTTAGTCTTCAAAACAAGAATTAGCCTTACACTTAGTCCCAAAATTAAAAGTGAACTTTCATCAATAGTTCAAAAGATATTGATTAATGAAGTTTTATAAGGTAATTTAGAGTCCAAACTTCATATTTTTATAACTTCTTGTAGGAATGTCCATTTAGAATGTATCTTAGCATTTTGATAAAGGAATTAGATGATCTACAATTTAGTGAGGTTAAAATCTTTAATTAATTAATTAATCTTTTGAAAACCGAAATTGTGACTCCATCAACTAAAATTTAGTCCAAGCTACTAATATTTAGAGATTTCATTGGTTAGAATTTGTATGTAAGCATTTTAAGAAATAGAAATAGAAAAAATTGCTTGTTTCTTGGAAGGCAAAATTGGACAATATTAGGCATCCTTAGGAAATCAACTTTAAAATTACTTAGAACCTATTTGTCCTTGGTTTATCCTAAAAATAGGAATAAAATGCTCACACAATGCCATCTACATCTACAAACTTAACAATGACAAATGAAAACGAATGACTTGGTGATAATGACCCAAAATCTAAAATTAGTCTTTAATCATTGTCTACTTAAAAGTGTCTTAACCTCTAACAACCCATAGCTCTACAAGGGCCAAAATAAGACTTCAAGTAGCATCGTAAAGTCTCAATATTCATTGTAATTTTCTAAAACTTTTGGTCAAGATAGAATATTACATAAGCTTACTAAGAATATAATTTTATTTCAATTAGTGTTTGGGAACAAAAATTATGGTTCAACAAGCCAAAAATGGAGGTTAGTGGATGGTAGGCAATACAATAAATTCCTAAAAAGTCAAAATCAAGTTTTTTTTTAAATTCTCTAAAATATTACTCCCTCTGTCCTAAAATGATCTACCAGTTTCCCTTTATTTTTTATTCCAAAATGATCTTTTGGGTGCATCACGTAATGTGGAAGGAAGGAAGTTGTGAGGGAAGAGACAATTCCTTAATCCTAAACCACCTAGGCCCTGTTTGTTGGAAGCTAATGCTCCAAAAACTAATATTCAAGAATCACAAGCCAATACTCCAATAATTGGTCCGATGAAATTTCATAAATCTAACATTTAGAACTTCCAATGTCAATGAGGAGGCGATGCTAATTGCGTCGTCAAATTGGGGATCAAGCAATAGATTATACAAAATTGTGACGGGATTTTGAAGCCACAACAACTGCAAGTTGGCGTGTAGTGTGCAGATTTCGCCCGATTGTAGGCAGTGAATGATGTTGATTGGTAAGAAGCACCAAATTGTTCAACAGGGGCAACGAAGCAAATACATGGACCAAAAATTGGCGCAAATGACATGAAAACGTTGGGCAGGGAACAATTGAAATATGAAAAGCATCACATACGTAACCGGCACAAATCGAGAGGAGTTACCCTTGTAATCACTATAAGAAACTCATGTTTTAGATGACGGATTTTAGGTGACATCTAAAGTAGTAACTTGTGTTTTTATGTCAACAATGATGTCCGCCATAACATCAAGATGTTATGGCGGACATCATTGTTGACATAAAAACACAAGTTACTACATTAGATGTCACCTAAAATCCGTCATCTAAAACATGAGTTTCTTATAGTGGATCGGGAATTGTCTAGACACTTTGAGTGTTGTAGACAGAGGGGCTTTTGGAATTACATCAATCGCACAACATTTCAAGGGACAAAGGCAATAAGACGTCCACAAATTAGAAAAATACATGTCGATATTAAAATTTTGGGGTGATCGATTTAGTCCAAATCAAAATTATGGGGTGACGAATTTAGTTCTATAAGAAAGTGCGGAATGCTGCAATACACAAGAAATGTTCCAAAATTCCTTCGCTCGTGACAGAGGAATTCAGCCAAGTCCAAATTTCAAAATACCTCGCACCTTCAATAAAAATGACTCTATGTGGATAGTACAACAAAATTGGCCCTACAATAGTTCGACAAAATCACACTTAGAGA
Organism: Thuidium tamariscinum; assembly: GCA_947034885.2. Lineage (NCBI taxonomy): Eukaryota > Viridiplantae > Streptophyta > Bryopsida > Hypnales > Thuidiaceae > Thuidium > Thuidium tamariscinum. The sequence continues at coordinate 20,162,964 of OX344752.2, read as the reverse complement.
CACGACATGACATAAGACTAGGTGCCATTTTTAGGGAGACCAACTACCGCGTCTCAACAGAAATTGAGTATGCCATGCTCATTTGTGTAGAACCCTAAATCTTTCAAGTATCCAAAGACTCCCTTCCAACGCCAACGGTCTCCAATCGGCAAACCCTGATCAGATCTGTGAAAGTGCAGGCCAACTGCCATGTCCAATGTTTTACCGTCACTCATCTAAATAAGCTTTCTTAAGATTATTTCCTCACAATGCTTCATGGAAGGCTAGAAATAGCTCCAAATTTTGGCCAAAACCTTACGCTACTAACTTTCCCACGGCTCTAATCCACTATCATCACAAGAAGATCGTTTCAAAAATTTGAGCAGCCAAAATCTGTCCCCTTGGACAGTTTAGGATTAAAAGGTGAAAAAAAACTCCAATAAAGATTCTTGATTTTGTTTTGTTTTTGGCACAAATGAAATAAGATTTCATTGTAGAAGAAAAATATACAAACAAACTACTACACGTGGCCAAGGGAAACAAACAAAAGACACCTACCTACTTAAGGACAAATCAACAAAGAGAAACCAAGAGAACATAGAACAAAGAGAAACCACGCATAGCGTGGCAAGTCGGACACTGATCAGCTGATGTTGTTCAAGGAGGTTCGGATACGAAGCCAATAGTAGGCCTTTTATACACCCATCTTCGTTGCTCGACATCCATATGACAAAAGATTCCAAATCTACATCTGCACTTGATGAATGAATCTAGCAACTGCAATTGCTTAGCCCTTGAGTTAGAGATAGTAGACCACTCATACATGTAGGTAAGCATGCCATTCCAAATGCTTTGACAGACCTTCTCAATGGGCCAATCCTCTCTGTTGAAGACTTTATCATTACGTTGACTCCACAACATCCAAAGCATTGTTGTCCAAAGCTCCAACCAGATCCTTTGGTAGGAATTGAACCTTCTTGAAATGTTCATGGAGAAGAGGCCTTGTCTCTAGGTAAATGGTTGCCATAGGCCTTTTGCTTCTACTCCCTGTACCAATGAAATCAAGATATGAGAAGTGCATTGCCATGCTATGCATGCATCTCTATACTCCCAAAATCCGTGCATTGAAGAATCATTTCTTCCAATCTCTAGAGGTAGATTGGGCAATGCGTATCTATAGCATTGTTGATTCTTCCTCTCCTAAGACTCTTCATTTTGATTGTATTTAGCATGTACTATTGAAATTACTATCCATCACATTGACAACCATTATAAATGAGGTGCTCAGTAAATGCATAGAAATCACATGGTCTTGGTCCATTTGCTAAGAGCTCAACAACAAGTGCTAGCCCAAAAACATGTCCCCTTGTATAGAAATTGACCAATCGATTCTTGGTCTTAATCTACAAAAATTGGGCAATTGAATGGTCACCAGTTCTCTAGAAAAATGCTCCAAATTTTCAATGTTTGAGTATACTAAAACTACATTTTGGAAAGGGCTTTAAACTCAAAATTTTAGGATGATAGGAGTGCATTGAAATCTACTTAAAGCTAAAAAAAATTAAAATTTTTTTATTTTTAACCTTAATCCAAAACATTTTGTTCAAGAAGATCATTTTGGGACATAGGGAGTACATCTTTGTATACATGTGATCCATTCTATTTGGACTAGTGATGAGAAAGTTATAGACAATCTTGTTTTCAAGCAATCTAAGCTATTCCTTCAAAAAATAACATACAATATTCATTTTTGAATGCAATTTTCACAAATTTTCAAAGTAAATCATAAGACAAGTTTAAATATCCTTGCTAGAACAATCACACCATTTGCATTATTTAATTTCAATTCTATTTTAAAATTATTTGCAATTTGTTTTTTTTGTCAATCTTAGACCAACTTCTACTTAACAACTTTTAAAACAATGTAAATCAAGATTCAAGAAGTTTATTCTTAAAACTTTAATACAACACTCTCAAAATAAATTTGCAACAAGAATATTTTCAAAATTAAAGTTTGTAGTGGGGTGATTGCAAGAAACACTTGTCCTTTTTTTTGTCCCCTTGACCTTTACCAGGTAGTTTTTTGCTCATAAATTTTTCATCTTTTGTTTTTTTGACTTGAAATTTGGAATAAGGTGCACAAAAAAGTTTTACATGTTATGTAATTTTTTCAATTTTTTCAAAATCATTTTACTATTTTTAAACTTCTCCAATTGGGTGTCTATTTTGGCCATTTTGGGGGGTTTTAGTCCTATTTCTGACCCCAAAAAACAAATTTTGAGCTGAAAATTTTCAATCTTGGACCTATAGTATAGTTACACAATCCCTAAAAAGAATTTTTGAAAATATTAAACTATCCAAATTTCACATGATTGTGCTCAAAGTGCACTACCAAGGACACTTGTACAAAATACAAAATATTTTTTTTGAAGATGAAATTTATTGTAAAAGAAGAATCTTTAATTTAGGAAAAATTAAAAAATTTAATTTTGTTTTTTTGAATGTTTTTACTATTTTAAAAAAATCAAAGAAAAAAGTGTCTATTTTGATTGTATTTTCCATTGTCCTTTTTTTGTGCATAACTTTTAGAGGTCAATTTTATTAGGTCTAAATTTTAAGAGACATAATATTTTCATTGCTCTTCAAATTATCCATATTTTATTTTATTTAAAAAAATTTATTCCAAAAGTCATAGGACTCATGGAGAAAGGCCATTTTGAGCCAAAACCGGTATGTGTTTCTTGCAACAACCCAAGTGCTAAAACATTCAACATATGGATATCAATTTCATTTAAAATTGCAAAACAATGTTCAAAAGAACTTTTCTTTCAACTTCGAAAGCATGTAAATATTGGCGTTGTTGCCACTTTACATAATCAAAGTTTTTTTCTTATATACTTCAATTTGTGTGTAAGACTAGTCCAATCAAGACAAAGTAGACGCATTTAGGAGTATTTTAGATGCTTATTATGGCAATTAGATGGTTGTTCATTCATGCCTTATTGCAATGTGGATTTCATTTTGGACATGTATATGTCTTCTAGTATCTGAGTGCTTTTCTATGCTTTAATATCTATAATTGCTTAAGTATAAACCTAATGATGTTTGAAGGATTTTTGAGGAGATTTTCTTCCACATTTGCATTTAATTAACTTTTCACCACATAAAGAAGCAATCCAAATAAATTTTCATACATAAATTTTAGATTTTTTTACTAAGAAAGACGTTTATTTTCATGAGCACAAAAATAATTCAATAAAATTCAAGAATATCATACATGAAGATCAAATTTGGTAGAGAGATGCTAAAATGTAATTTCCACATTAGATTTTGATGGGTACATGTCACTTTGACCAATCATTAGATGCCATGTGGCACTTTTGAACAAAAGTGACTTAATGTATGTCAAATTCGACCCTCACTTAGGGTAAGCTCTCACATATACCTTAACCCCTTTAAGATGTTGTCGGCAAGAGTGGCCTTTTGAACCAATATTTGTCAATTTGAATCCTTATATATGAGATTTTTTTTCTAGCACAATCTTTTTACAGAAAATCCTGCAAAAATCACAAAGCAACAATGCATTCCTAGGCTATCTCACAAGAAAGTGGATGTTGAACAAACAATTTTTACCATTGCAAGTGTATTTAGAAGTTGCAACTGAATACTTCTATTGTAGGAGCAGAAGCCGGGACTTGGGACGTAGTGTGAAGCGGCCCTTGTTACTACTCTCGTCGAGAGCTCTTAATCGCAGTCCGTTTCCATGCGAATTGAAGGCCGGAAAGCCGGACGCATTCCCCATTTTTGTGATTTGTAGCTCCGAATCTGTTTCGTTACAGTGGCCTCATTCTTTCCTAGAGTGCCTGTCCACAAACTTCAAATTCCTCACCGATTTTGATAGAGGGAACTTCTGTAGTTTGAATTGCTCTGTTTTGCAGTGTCTTGGCACATTGGAAGAAATACTTCCATTGACGAATATGAAAGCGTCCGTTGAATCGAAGTTGTTCTCTGATTCCTTGCTTCGTCGAAGAGAAAGTGGTCTTGTATTGTCAGACCAAGTTTCACAGCTTGCATGAATTTGGCCGAAGGTGCTCTCGGCTCGGGTTTCGGCTTGAACCTCCTCGGCAAGGGAGCGTTGAACAAGGGAGTTTCGAGGCGCGAGACGATCCTCAGACTTGATGTCATTGCGGGCTAGGCAGCATTCTGAGAAAGGAACTGGATTCGTCAGACCGTGGAGTTTAGGACTTCCACTTCTGTTGCCACTCGAGAGATTTTTGGAGTCTGAAGATCGACTAATCAGCCTCTATCATCAACAAGTATCTTGCACGTGACTCCGGAACCAGTTTTATCAAAACCCTAGAACGTCGTTGCAAAGTGCAAGTGCTCGGAGTTTAGGAATCGGGTCCTGAGGCAGGCTGGACCATGTGGACTCCTCTTGCTGCACCAAATGTGCTTGCCCGTTCGTTCCCTCTCCAGCTTCGGCAGGGAGCTTCCAACTTTCAGAAAGCTGCGGATGTTGGAGTTGATCGTGAGGAGGTGTCGTGGTCTAGGATTTCTTGCTCGTCATAAGTTCCAATTTTCAGTAGAATTTTGTATCTGCACAAGTTTTGGTACTTTTTCTGCAGCCTCCTCACTGGCTATTGAAGTGTGTAACGGACAAGAAGAATCTTGGAGAGAGATGCTTCACATTTGAGACTTTCCCGGGGCTGTAGTCAAGTTCTAGTCCAGTTTATGGAAGCTGAATCCATTAGGAGCTGTTCATGTCGATGTCGAGTTGCACTTGTTCCTACGTCCCTACTTGGAGGACCGGGAGGGCTTAGGGTTTAGGGTTTTAGAGATGGATTCAACCATAGAATTCGTGTCTGGTCTGAAGCGAAATTCTAGTCAATTTTTGGAAGCCGAATACGTGGGAAGTTATTCTTGCTCAAGAAAGGAAGGAGCTATCGAAACGAACAAAGAACGGACACAATTGAACAGACTTGAAGATGTTGACAATCATGCTTGATTCTTTGTGTCCATGCTCAAGTCGAGTTTTTGGAGCTTGCTGTGGTGTTGAGGTTGGTGTTGGTCAACCAACAAGAAAGGTCTCTGTTCCTGCCCGGAGGTGTAGCAATTTGGACAAGACAACAAACTCAGCTGAATGGAGCAGATTGGTACTTGTATACCGGTTTCTCGACTTGTACTCAAGGTTGCAGACACTGCATGCATTTGGAGAAGGAGCTTCACTAAACGGGCTGAGAACATGCACTTGAAGCGGAGCCGAACCTTTGAAGAGAGTCACTCATATGGTTTCTCTAGGTTTCTGTTTGTGACGTTACTTTGTCGCAGGAGAGGAATCTTTAGACGTTTGTAGACTCCGAGCCACAGAATGTCTGCAATCATGCAGTTGTTGTTGCGTCATAGGGGACAAGGGAGAGGCTATTTGGTGCTTGGAGCGGGTGCACGGGTAAGCAGCATATGTGTCCAGTTTTTTTAGATTTCTGCCCAGCAGTCATTGATAAAGAATGTATTTCGTTGTCCTCCGAATCGGCAGGGCGTGAACTTGGTTCGTTGAATGCGAAATATAAAACACTAATACTGACGAGAATCTTGTGCTCACATTACTAGCACAGTGTGTCTTGACGCGCTGTCGTGGATTTGTGTGACCAGGATGGCCGTGTGATCGCATTCTTGAAATCTCCATGGCTTGTACACCCTGTCTCGTCGTCCCATGGAGGAAGAAGCAGCGGATTAATGAGGCGTTCATCGTCGTCAGTTTGGAGAACAGCTGTGAGTGCCGATTCTTCAGGTATGTATCGGATGATAGTCCGCACGCGAAGAAGTTGTTGATGTTTGTGGCTCTTTGACAGAGAATGAGGCTGAAATATCTGTAGCATGTTCCAGTTGAATCAGGCGAAGGACAGAAAATCGAGGCAGTTTGGAAGGAGTATTTTGCTGATCCTTCCTTGTGGTGGGACAACAGACTTTACAAGGTATCACTGGAACTATCACCAGGACCACGAGCTTGTTGATCTTAGAAAGTTGCGAAAAAACAACGTTGAGGTCATTTATTGCTTGGTCAAGGTCATGGGCGCTCTGGGAATAAACAAGCCTATTGCATCCTCAACGTGTTTTGGAGTGCAGTCAACTTTTCGTACGTCACTCCCATGTTCACTATATGTTCCTGGATTGTTTTTCCATATTGGATCCCGGGTTTTGGTGCCTGCAGAGGGATCCCAAATCACCTGACTTCAAACACAAGGCGACAAAGAAAGCTCTTTGGGTAGATGTCTGGACAACTCCTCCATGGGTGAAAGCGATGCTCAAACTGGCGACTCGAAGCAAATTACCATCTGGTGTTGGTTATTACACCGGTGCTTATCAAGAGATTGTACAACCCAACAGGTATTGGCGTGAGCATGAGTTGTCTCCTTCTCTGATATAAATTAGGTTCAAATTATTTGCCATAGATGAATATTACATATTGAAGGTGGATGTCAAACCCTCACTTTGGAACTTATTCGGTTAGGTACAGCGTGAGGGTTGTGATTTGGGTCCGTAACTGGATTTAGTTTGTACAGCATTCTTCTGTTTGTTTGCTTTGTCGTATTCACTGTGTCCTTGTCTATTCGGTGCATTTGAAGTGCAGCGACTGTTCGACAAATGGTCTGCACGCATAGGTGCATCCAAGTATGTGTAAAGTTGATTCAGCATAGACTTCCACGTTATGAGGTCTGGTCTCACGAAGAATGTATTGACGAGTCAGGTCGGCGAAGGGCAATTTGGGAAGAAGAAACACTTTTTTCGCTAATGTAGGAGAGTCAAAGCAAACTGTTGGAGGTAGCGGTGGCAGTATGCTCATGCGAACCGCAGAAACCACGACTGAAGCTATTGGTGCTTTGAAGAACCGTCTACGACAAGGCTCTGCTACAGACTCGCGCATGTATGTTGAAGTTCTGAAGCGGTGCTTGAAGCAGAAAGACCTTACGGCTGTCAAACAAGTTCATGAGTGCGTCATTGACAATGGAATGCAGCAGAATATATATGTGGCTAACAACCTACTCAGTGCCTACATCGGATGTGGGAGACTGGAGGCTGCGTGCCGAGTGTTTGATGAGCTTGTTGAGAAGGACGTCATTAGTTGGAACATCGTTCTAGGCGGTTACGCTCGGCACGGTCGCGCCAAGGATGCAATGGAAGTTTTCAGTCGAATGCACCGAGAAGGTGTGCAGCCTGACGCAGTTACCTACTTGAGCATCCTGAAGGCGTGTGGCAGTCCATCAGCTTTGAAATGGGGCGAAGAAGTCCATGCCTGTATCCGACATGGTGGGTTCGACTCAGACGTGCGTGTAGGGACTGCGCTGCTGAGAATGTATGCGAAGTGCGGGAACATAACGGAAGCAAGGAAAACTTTTGATGAGTTGTCCAGTCGCAATGTCATATCCTGAAATGTGATGATTGGAGCGTATGCAGAGAGCGGTTTTGGTGAGGAAGCCTATGGCCTCCTTCTCCAAATGCGACGGGAAGGCTTTGAACCAGATGCCGTCACTTATACGAGCATTTTGAATGCATGCGCCAGCGCAGGGTCTTTGGATTGGGTGAAGGAGGTTCACGGGTATGTCCTCGAAGCAGGACTTGAGTCGGATTTGCGGTTGGCCAACTCGCTGGTTCACATGTACGCAACGTGTGGCAGTATGGACGACGCGCGACTAGTATTTGACAGAATGGAGAAACGGAACGTCGTGACGTGGACTATGATGATCGGAGGACTTGTACAGCGTGGTTGTGAGCGTGACGCATATGAACTGTTTCTTCGAATGATTCGGGAAAGGCTTTAAACCAGATGCCGCAACTTATGTGAGCGTCCTCAATGCATGTGCACACTCAGATTCTTTTGAGTGGGTAAAGGAGGTGCATATTCATGCATGTGAAGCTGGATTTGAGTTGGATTTGCGTGTGGGAAGTGCTCTCGTTAACATGTATGCAAAGAGTGGAAGCTTTGATGATGCCCGGGAAGTCTTTGACAGAATGAAGGATCGGGATGTGGTGACCTGGACTGTGATGATTGGTGGACTTGCGCAACATGGGTGTGGACGCGAAGCATATGAACTGTTTCTCCGTATGCAAAAGGAAGGCTTTGCCCCAACTGTCGCTACATATATGAGCATCCTGAATGCGTCGGCAAGTGTTGGGACTTTGGAGTGGGTCAAGGCGATTTACAACCATGCTCTGAAAGCAGGACTGGAATCGAATATATGCGTGGGCAGCGCGCTGGTCCACATGTTTGCAAAGTGTGGCAGTATGGATGATGCGCGACTAGTATTTGACAGAATTAAGGAACGGGATGTAGCTACCTGGAATGTGATAATTGGTGCGTATGCTGAAAGTGGTTGTGGAGAGAAAGCATATCGGCTGTATCTGCAAATGATACGTGAAGGCCTCAAACCAGATGCAATTACCTATATGAGCATCCTCAATGGCTGTGCAAGCGTTGGGTCCTTGGATTGGGTAAAGGACGTTCACAGCCATGCCCATGAAGCGGGATTTGAGTCCGATCTTCGTTTGGCCAATGCGCTTGTCCGCATGTATGCAAAGTGTGGCAGTATCGATGATGCACGACTTGTTTTCGACAAAATGGAGAGGGACATTATTACATGGAACGTGATGATTGGTGGACTCGCGCAACATGGATATGGATCTGAAGCTCTAGAAGCCTTCAGGAACATGAATGCAGCCGGTGTGAAACCTGATGGGTATTCGTTTGTGGCAGTGTTATCGGCCTGTAGTCATGCAGGACTTGTTGATGAAGGCCGCCGACTCTTCCTGGATATGTCGCTGGATTATGGCATCGTTCCTAGTGTTCTGCATTGGAACTGCATGGCGGATATTCTTGGGCGGGCAGGTCTCCTGGAAGAAGCAAAGCTCTTGATTGATAACATGCCAGTGGAACCGGATGGAGCAACTTGGAGAGCCGTACTCAGTGCTTGTAGATCTTATGGTAATATGGAGTTGGGCGAACTTGCGGCTAAAGAGCGTTTCAAGTTGGAACCCGAGGATGCCTCTACGTATGTGCTGCTCTCCAACATTTATGCTGCAGCCGAGAAGTGGGAGGAGGCATCATTGGTGCGCACCATGATGCAGGAGAGGGGGATACGCAAGGAACCGGGTCGTAGCTGGATCGAAGTTGATCACAAGATTCATGCCTTTGTCGGAGGGGATACATCCCACCCACAATCGAAGGAGATATATGCGGAGCTGAGCAGATTGACCGAGAAAATCAAGGCTGAAGGCTACCTTCCCGACACCCGTCTTGTGTTGCATGACATTGCCGAGAAGGATAAAGAGTTTTCTCTGTGCTCTCATAGTGAGAAGTTGGCTATTGCATATGGGCTTATTTGCTCACCTAGCAGTAAATCGATTCGTGTTTACAAGAACCTTCGTGTGTGTTCAGATTGTCATACAGCAACGAAGTTGATCTCCAAAGTGACTAGAAAAGAAATTGTGATCAGGGATGCAATTCGCTTTCACCATGTCAAAGATGGCTTGTGTTCTTGTAAAGATTATTGGTGATCAGTTTGGCAAGCCTGATTACTTGTGGTAGCATGTATGGAGCACCGGTTGAATTCTTCCAAACCTTGGGTGATCGTTGTTGGTGTTTAACTATGTTTGAAGAGTTTTGATGTGTAGACGAATCAGTTTATGTCATTTGTTACTTCCGTCTCATTCATTTGTGCTGTGTAGTTATTGCAGAAGACGTCGACAAGCTGTACATGATTTGTGGGTATTGTGTCCATAATAAGCTAAGTGGAAAATATTCTTGCTCTTTTGCGACTTCAAATTGCGCAGAACAGGGTTTGCTGTCCCAGGAGCTCATGTAGCGACAATGATACCAAAATTTGATTCAATTACAAACACCGAACTCCAGGATTGCGAGAATGTTGGTAACACGTTGAAGAATGTTGGGATTCTATCACCACAAATCATTGAGTTGTAGGAAACCTACTCATGTCAAAGTAAAGCTCTTCTAGCTAAAGGTAGTAGAGAGATCAATAAAGATTACTACTACTAGGATGTGCACAATGTCTCAATGCATCCCAAAGCTGCTCAAATAGAAATTTTTTGCTAAACTTGAGGAATGATTCATGGTTGTGGTTGTATGTAAGTCCTCAGTTTCTTGTTGCAAAAACAATTTGTAGGATTGAGATCATGTACAAAGAATGTGACAATCCAAATCTTGTTGTAAAATGTCTTCATGAAGTGAACATGTTGATTCACTCTTTCATTAAGTTAGTTTTACATATCATACTATGACCACAAGAGGGCCTTGTGGCAACAAACAATTACACATTTGGAATACATTATCTATTGTTGGACTTTCAAAGATTGTAGAGATTGAACCCTATTCCAATTGCCAACCAAGTAAGCAAAAGCAATTGATTTTTTTAATCTCATTTTCGAAATACTAAATTCTTCCAATCATCATAGCTCCAAAGTTGGACATGTGCTAATTCAAGTCTACCTTTGAGCAAAGTTTGAAAGTCTAGACTTTGAGTTTGCAAATTAATGACTTTGTGAATCACTTTCAATAGTGACTATATATATCCATAATTTAAGGTAGAAACCTAATTGCTATCTCATATTGCTTAGGACACTACCATACTCTCAATGTTTGATTGCATTATACTTGCGTGATTCAACATTTGCTTTGCTTGATGTCTATTTCTAAGATTACTTTGTAGCAACAAACAATTACTTTGTGGCAACAAAGTAATTGCGTGAACCAAGATGCACCATAATCAAATTACTTTGTGGCAACAAACAAAGTAATTGTTTGCTTGCCACAAAGTCAACATTTGCTTTGCTTGATGTCTATTTCTAATCAAGATTCTAGATACTATAATCTTCATACTTAATGACAAGGGATGAGTTGGTGGTTGTCTACATGAAACTCTTCAATGAGTTTGTCAAATAAACATTAGATTTCAAATAACAATGCATTGAGCAAAAGCAATCAAAACTGAAACCTTTGAATAAAAAAGTTGTCAAGTATAGAGTGAATTTCAACAAAGTAGAAATCGAGAAAAAAATTACAAGCAAAAGTTGCAGGTATATTTTATATAGACTCAACTCTGGAGGCATCTCTAGAAAGTGCTCAAAATCATCAATGCTTGAATTTTTCAACCATATCTGATGCTAACATTTTATGATAGACCAAGATGCACCATAATCAAATTTTCTTAGAACATTGGCACAAAAATTGTACAAAAATATATGAATTGCAAAAAACTTGGTTGCTTTTCAATATATAAAATATTGGTTTGAAAAGCATTTGGAGGATTCTGATGGAATCAACAGCATAGTCTTATTGACTAAGTGACCACCCAAAAACTTGTAAGAAATTTTTATTAAATTAATCTTTTCCAGCCCAAGTTTGTTTTCTATTCTTAGGAATAACTCTTGATTCTGAGGTCAAAGTTCCATGGAATTCAGGCCCACAGTAGATATGCATCATATATACCTCCCAAATTATTCTCTTAGGATAATACCAAATTTCGAAGTGGGACAAGGCAGCGCAATATCAGCTCCAACCATAAGTTAATTTCGATTCTTGAAAACTCAGAGGTCAAGCATTGAGTACAGATCCTAACGAGGAGTATTAAACTAGTCAATTTTTTTTTCATTCGTGTTAGCGACTGAACAGGGATTCCAGCAGACCTCATTATGCATTATGCAGAAGAAGTGGAACCCTTGGGTATCTAGACGTTTCATTTTTTCTCTTAGACTCTAAACTCAACAAAGAATCTTGGAGCCTGGTAGATGGAGATGATTCTGCAGTCCAGAGAATAATCCACAGGTTTCTGTGCAAGCAGGACAACACAAACTAATGATCAACAAACTCCATGCACATCAAACAGAGATTACGGTTAATCACTTTTACAAAATATAACGGACATTTACATTGCTTGCATTGCAGCAAGTACCTCTTGTCATGAGCCTTGATCACTAGGATCAAGAGAAAGAGACCAAATAACTTGGTGCCCATTGCTGGCTCAGCCCCACGGATCGTCCCAGCCTTTCGGTCCACCCTTTTTGACGAAAGTTATCATAGCACGGACAGCTTCTTCCACGCGGTTGGATAAGCTGTGATTACCCCATGGAATAGCCATTTTCTCCGCTCCTCCCATAGCATCACAAAGCCTGCAGGGTGTACCGTACCCAATAAGGTAGAGAATACTATTAGTGTCACTTCAAGCAAATCAACATATGTAGGAGTGGTCTTTGGGAGATAGCTATAGAGATGTGGAGGGACCACTTTGGGAAAAGGTGTCAACTCTGTTGAGATCAATAAGTCTGATCACAAAGTGAACTGATTATTCGAATTTCCGATGCAAATCACAATGTGAACCACTATAAGTGACTGTAGACAACCCCATTTTCATTCAAAGATCAGTAGCCATGTATTTAAGTCATGCGTACACCACTCGCTAATAAGTAGAACCAGTAAGAACAGATGAGAAATAGTTGGAAACATGGGTTGGTGAAGGAGACAGGGTTATGTCTCTCATGGTTTAGGGTTCACGGTTACGGTTACGGTTACGGGTTACGGGTTTAGGGTCTGTGCAGTTTCAAATGCATACTTGACTACTGAGGCTAAATGTGTAGGTTTAAATCTAGCAAAAAATATTGAAATGAGAAATTGGGATCACTGCATTTGAACTCCTCGCTTCCAGAATTTGACACTGAATTTCCTCTGAATTAGCAAGAATCTTCCACAAGATACTGTCCTTCCTCAAGATTGTTGGGATGTATTCGGATGTTACACATTCTAGTTGGAAAAACCGAGAATGCGTTTCAAGATTGCAATTGCGGATTCCAGTAAACTTGGAGAGCTTACCGTTTGATTAGTTTAACTTTGTCCACAGATTCCGGCACATACTCGTCTGACATTGAGAATAATACCTGAAAATCACAACACCAGAAGTCACTAATGTCAATGGACTTGATAGTCTGACGAACTTAAGCCCAGAGTAAACATATTTCACACTCCAATTGGAATGTTTCAAGAAAATATGTTAAAATGCTAACAGTACCTGACAAGGTACTCGTGACATATGCCCCAACCGCGTTCTCAGCTGCGCGTCAGAAAAATCTGAACTGAACAAGTCGTCATCACCCAAGTACGCAGTTAATGATCGGTACCTGCAAGCAAGAGAAAAGTTTGAAAGCCAAATGAGATCATTGCCATATTATTTAAGCAGGAGAATATTGAAACTGCCAGGGACCCGATCCTATCTCCAATACTGATCTAAGCAACTCAGCTATTCTCGGTTAGCAAGCAATTAGCAAGAAGTGTAAGCATGACATGGTTACAGGACTGTAGCTGCTGATGTTTGAACGGAAATGGCGTTTGCTACTGTCATCTGGATCGGTCTACCACTTCGAATGATTCCATTAGAAATTCACATACGGTAATTACAAAAAATTGATCTTAACAGATTTGGCTCCAGTATCCAAAGTGGCCTCTCCACAGCAGGGCTTTTTTTTTGGACCAGTGTCCCCCTTGCTGGCTTCATTGCAGAGGCCAGATTTTGGAGGGATGAACCAGGAGAGGTCAGAATTCTGACAAACTGGCGAAATTTCGCTAGAAAAAAAAGCCCTGCTCCACAGTCCTAAAGTGATCTCCCAAAACTCACATCCCTACATACTCGTTAAAATGCTTAAAAAGAAGTAAATAGTATCCTCTACGTTACTACTAAGACCAGAATAAACAAACCTCACCCCTAGGAAAGAGAGAGCATTGGGTGAAGTTCTGAAAGCAGAAGAGCCATGATAGCATGAGAACGTGAGCATACAGCATAACTTTTGATGCAATAATAATTTTATTTTTCATTTAGCAGCTACTGGTACCTATTGGCGGTAATGGGTGCTTCTGGGCTGGCATCTCGAGGCATCAGCTCCTCGCCTTTACCCTCCTTGATCATTTTTTCCGCCAATTCAAGCATGGCCTGCGTCTCAGGCAAAGTAGCTCGGAACTCTCTGTCGCTGACTGGTGCCTGACAAAATCAACCGTCATGAACTTCATGGAAAATTAAGCGGACTTGTTCTCCAGAAATCCAAACACACCCCTTCACTGCAACCATTGATGCAAACACGATGGAATTGTGAAAAGAAATGTACCTGTAAAATGGCACCCCTCACTGCACGTGTGCAATGGCCACCAGTTCGCAAATAATGGACAATATCCTGATGCATCATAAAATTGAATCAGATACTCATCAGCCAGGCAGACATCAAGTCAATGTAAAATGTGCCTATCAATATACCAAACCTATAGTATGCTGGGTTTACTCCTCCAGATCCTCTGTAATACAAACTAGTCTGCAAACCTTAGAGATTATCTTAAGAACTTAATCCAATGATGTAAAAATATCACTCTCACCACCGCCAAATATCACATACAGGTATGTAATCAAGAGAACATACCTGGCAACCTGTGCTATGGCCAACAAGAATGAACCCCTCGGAATCTTCCTGGTCAATCAAGTAATTGAGAAGCTGCTCAATCTCTATCGCATCCTGCACATCACAGGAACCCGACAAGTGCATCAATTTTCAACATCTTCCCACAACTAAATAGTAAGAAGTTGCAAATGCAAGAACAGGCAAGCCCAATCAATGAATGAGAGGGGTCTGAAAAAAATATCGTTACCTCCTTCAGACTTGAGGTACCAAACCCGGTGTAAGAAGACGTAAAAAGTGGCTGCACCAATGACCATTTCTCCGCTTCCAACGCTTTGGCAAGCGGTTCTACGTAACTGCAATTCCACGGGTCCACACTCGTCAAGAAAACCTAACTTAGTTTGACTCTGATAGTATCGAATGTCATTGATTCTTTTTCAATTAGAGTGCAGTAGTCAACTACCGCAACCCGAGACTCGATGATGTTGTGACTTGCGGCACAGGCAAGGCAGTAGAGACAATTCGAGATTATTAAGACTATCAATCACAACCCTCTCCCCGTAAACAGTAGAAAAACACAATCCTCACCGAGGTGAAAATACAACCAAAGTTAGATAACCACTATGAAACAGAGCTCAAGTAAACTCGATCATCAACAAGATCAACCTAAACCGAAGACAGACTGCCAACGATTCAATGGGAAAACAATACGCACTCTGTCGCAAGGAATCCATCCGTCAAACCTCCGACGAAAACCACTTGCTGCTTGAAATTCCCGGTTCTGAACGCAACCTTCAATACCACTCAATCCTAAACGAGTTAGCCAAATCTCATCTCTAGAACCCCAACAAGCACATCAAGATCACATCAAGATTGGCAGCAAGCACAGTACACCACATTAGGGTTTCTCAAAGTGCAAAATTCCCATCCCAATCCCTCCAGACCTAATTCACCCCAAGAAATAACGATTGACCAAAATTCGATCAACACACAGATCAAGAATGCAAATACTCTACGAATTCACAAATGCGCAACCTGGGTCGACTTGCTGCCGTACTTGAACAGAGAGCCTTGCAGCTTCGGCAATTTCCCTCTCATGGCCATGGCGTCTTCTCCTCCTCCTTCGTTGCTACAGCAAGTTTTTGATTGTCCGTGTGAGCTCACGAACACTCCAAAACCACCACCATCACCACTACGGATCCCGTGGCCTTCGATACGAGGACCAAGAGGTGTGTTGGAGCTCTTGATGAACTGGAGTTGGAGGACTGTCCGTGGGGTCCCACCAAAGCCTGGACTGGGTCTTGTGGTCAAAGAGGGGCTCCAGAGACTGATCATCTCTTATGAAAACTGATCAACCTGGCAGAGCACATCAGAATTCTGACGACGTCGGAAGCGCAAGCAGATGGAGTTGTCTGGGTCGTCGACGTCGTCGTCATCTCCAATGGCGCCATCGCTGTGGCGCATCGCATTGTCAGTGGAAAGCAGATCAACAATCCATTCTAGAACTGGAGTGAATGCAAGGGAGCGTCAAGGGACTCGGTGTCAGCATTTGTCCGAGTAGTGCGTGTGAGACTAACCTACAGTGGAAACACCCAAAACCGTGCAAATAAAGAATTCAGCATAGTTGGAGGCAGTGTTTTCTAAAAATGACAATTTTCTAGTATTAGCAAGTGAAAATCATGAATATTCAAAAAAAAAAAAAATTCGATACAGTATGTAATTTCTACATAACATTCAGTAGCAAGAAGAGACTCTGCCTTTTCCAAGCAGGGAGAGTCATCCACGAATTCCAAGCTGAAACTCTGACATGCCTTGCTACTGAATAAAAGTTACTGATTTGGTGTGGAATATTCCACACCATTTCATCCTTTTGGATGAAATGATGTGGGATATTCCCCACGATTCCATCCTTGGGAAGGCAGTCCTGCAGAGCGCTACTGAATGTTATGACAAATTTTCAAAGTGTTGGCTCTCTAGACCTATGAAACCGTTCAGTAGGTGCCCCCAAAATTGAACCCTGTAAAAACCAGCATTCAGCCAACCAGATTCTCCTATGAGTCCTTCAACTGTGTCAGCTAATTATAATTATACATGTGGCGAACATATTAAGGAAAGTTTACTGACAGAATTGGGTGAATCTATAGTCCATTCCAAGGAACATGCACAGGAATGGGTGCTTTGCCCTTATCAAGGTCAATCTATTTTGAAGTTTTGAGGGTTGGATTCTCTATTAAATAATTAATAAAGTTGGCAAATTTAATTCAACAGATTTATAGAAATAGAAAAAATTGTTTCCCTTACAGTTTTTTCTGTTACGAAAGAATAATACTCTAACAATTTTGACATTTACATTTTGAAATGTTACTTTTTGTCAACTATAACTATTGGGTATAATAGTGCAAGTTGAGATATTATTGTATTGTATCAAATTCCACAAAAATAAAATTATTGGCAATGACTCTGATTTTTGAGGTGGCACTAATTTTGCTACCTCACTAAAGTACAAATCAATGTGGCCAATGGAGTGAATTTTTTCTATTATAATTTTGTCCCTTTTTTATGAAAAATTTTCCATTAAAAAGATTCAAAGGTCTACAATGAAGTTCAAATCGACTAAACTATTTCGACATGTGAATTATTAATCCATTGTTCTACTAATCTGCCATTCCTTGGCTGTTGGATGGTAATTTACCTCATGCGTCCTTTAACCTAGTCCCAATGGAGATAAAAGTAATTGTTTATATATGAGTTCAAACGAAGTAGATTATTAGAGCACCTTATATTCTAATATTTGAAATTTGATTTAAGTAAGACATAAAGTAACTACCCTTAATCACATGACAGTAGGCTATTGAACATGAGTGGTTCATACTATTCAATTGTATAATTCTTTTGTTGAACTTTCATGGAAGTGGATATAATACTCTAAATTCTTTTTTTATGCCTTTTTAAAAAAAGGAAGAATCCTATAATTGCACTTGAATGCAAAAAAATATAAAATACTTGATTGTCAATAGTTTGATAAAGTAATTTTAAAAAATAATAATTTGATTTTCTTTTTAAATAAGGTAACTAAGTTGAATCATGTTGCATCAATATAAACAATTCAATATGGGACATATTATTAAATTGCATAATTTTGGTTGGATCTTATTAGCAGCAAATAGAATATTCTATATTCTCTTCTCATACACTACTTAGACACCATAGAAATAAACTACAAATTTTAAAAATAGGTATATATTCAAAAGTACATTTAGGCTACTATGAATATAATTATTGCATTTTAGGCAAGAATTTGAAGGGGTCAATTTTTGGAAGGGTCACAATTAGATGCGGTTACTTTAGAATCTTATAATATTATTGAAAATAATTCTTTACAAGTTTGGAATTGGCAAATTATGTGTCTATGATCACAAAGATTATTGTAGTCTTGAAGCAAGTTTGTTAAAAAAAAATCTTAAAATAGATGCCAAAATTATAAATTTTTTTTATAGAAAAATAATAATTTCAAGGGACATTTTCATTTTCAGCATGTGTAGAACCTTGATTTTTGGAAATACTTAAGTATCAAAGAGAGATGTATTCAACCTACCTTTTACTTATAGTATAGCAGATTTTGGATTTTGTATATGGAAGGTATGAATATTCCTATAGGAACGATGTTAATAGCAATATATTTCATTTCTATATTGTGGAATAAGCGTATATCATTTTCATTTAAGTACCATACAATGGCCACAAACAAGGTGTAAAAATGATCCTTCCAACCCCTCTCTAAACTTTGTCTAAAACTTATGATTAGAAGAATAAGATTACAATTACATTTGTGTGGGTGAAAATTAACATGATTTCCTATAATTTTTTTAGTTGAACAAATTTTGTACAAGAATAAGACTATAATGCTTAAATGACGTACAAATTTTTGTTGTGCTAAGATTGATTATTGCAATCTTTTGTAATTACTCCATATCCTTTGAAAATTGATGAAGGCCAATGAACTTCAACATGAAGAGTTGAAGACCTCTCCACCCAAACTTCTTACTTCTTATGATTTAGGAGCCTCTTTCATTTCATCATACAAAACTTTGTTGATATTAGATGGTACTTATCAGATTTTCAACATTATTTTACTTTAATTTCATTTGATTTCAATTTTTTAAATCATTAAATTCTAAAAAAATTGACTTCAAATAAATTATTTTTTAACAAATCTACTCCTTGATTACACAATGGCTGAACATTCCTAGAACAAAAAAAAATGAAAGTCTAAACTTTGACACATTATTTTCACTTAAAAAAAAATTTGCACCTAACCAATTTTCAATAAGAACACATCAAAAAAGTTGGATCAAATTATTTTAATGCCTTTTGACAATAGAGGTCATTTCAATGTCATTTTATTCAATCACTTTAATTCTAAGGTGGCATAGAGGTTAGCTTCAAATTATCTTGATAGTGTTTCAATGCAACTTTGTGGCACTATATTCACATGCTATGAAGTTCTTGATTTAGCATAATTGGTAAAAACTCTTACACTACACTAATGAATTAAATTATTAAGAAAATGGAAGCCGTAGGAGGTCCATAGAACATTCAAGCTCTTAAAGTACCCTTTCACATAATGCTTTCTCATTGCACCAAAAATGTTCAAATAACATACATTTCAAGAGGTGGATGCTTCTAGAACTTAAACATGATTGCTCCATTTCAACTTCAAAAATTCATAACTAATTCTACAAAGCTCCAAAAAATATGAAATAACTTAGGTGAGATTCCAATTTCATTTGTCTTCCATGTAAAATTTACTGAAAAATATTTAAAAAAATATAACCTCCCCCAAATCAATTACCAGACCTTAAATGGGCACTTTATGGACCTCCTACCTTAACTAGCCTTAAATGCCGAGGTAGACATTTTGTGCCCGATTAATGACAAAGAATCTTTCCTTGTAAGACAATATTCATCCTTGATAATAAGGGTGGAAAGGGGAGATCTTCTACAATACTTTGACTTCCAATGAATATATTTGGCCCATTCAAAGTAGATGATGTCACACAAGATCAAAATGCATGATTACCGCAGCCACTAGTCCATCCTTCAAGGATTAACTGAAGAATTTTCTAGACAGGCCTCCAAAGATCTGTCACGGTGCTGAACCCTGCACTATACTGAGGCACCTCTACATGTCTCTCCCAGAGACATCTTGCAGCGAATTCTGCATCCGCCCCCTCAGTTCCTAACCTCAGGTCATTGACATGCTTCAGCTGCCATCCCTCGTGTTTTCAAACCTGACAAGGTAAGCCAACTCTGCTTCCTTGGACCGCAAACAGGACTACGGCAACTTCACTTAGAAATTACTCCCTCTGTCCCACTAAGGTATAATCACCTGTGACTAATCATTTAAGCTATTGGAGACATGATTTGGTGTAGTATAAGGTAAAACAAATATTTTCAGAGGTGTAAAGATAAAAATGATGGGGATTGCAAAAAGTTTGGTAATTTTATCACACAAACTGAAATTACTATGAATTTTGAAAGGCCAAAAGTGCTGCAGACCTATAGTCAATATATAGACTCTTTCAATTACAAGCATAGAAAAACTCCATTCCTGTTCATTACTTATTTCTTACTTGTTCGCTAGCTTTGGGGCATGTGTTGTGAACTTATTAGTCCCAACCTTGATAAAAAAGAAAACACACATTCCAAGCTCTGGTTGGAAATTTGTTTTAGCCTGACTGGAAATAAATGAAGTCTATAGGTTGGAGATGGGGTGCTGATTGGTTACAGGTGGTTCTACCTTAACCCCTAAGCACCCCAGAGACCAAAATCTGGCCTCTCTAATTTGAAAAACTTTCTTGTTTGACTATTGTAATCTTTTGTGTCGTACAGTCAAAGGACATGTCCTTTTCCCCAAACCTCCACGTCTCTCTTGACTACCAATCAGTATGGTTGATTTATGTGGATTTCTTCTTAGAAGAAAGTTTGAGTGGATTGAGTTTGGAAAGGTTTGGATTTCAATGAATTTGCTATGGGCGCTCAGGGGTTAAAAGCTTCCAAAATTCTTCATGCAAAGACCGAAAATCAGCCTGATTAGGAAGCTTTTAAGTGGGACAGAGGGAGTAACCGTTACACACACGCAGCAGGGAATGTACGAATGTTACACGCACAGACCTGCAGGCCACAAGCTTGCTTTACTCAAGCCACGAAAGCAATCCGAATTTTTAAGCCATGACAGCAATTTTTGCATACAAAGCATCCGATATGAAACCGTAAATGTGCCCGTAAACCTAATACAGCACAAAGTTAATATGCAATCAACATTGTCCTTTCCAAAACTTTACCCAGTACAAAACCCCAGTTTTAGAGTCTCGGATCTCAGGGCAAATACCCTCATAATATGCAATCCACCTTGCCCTTCAAAATGGACTCCACCGAGTGTCCATAAGCACAAACACGCGCTCCTGTAGAACAGCAGATCATCAATGACAAGTAAACAAGTACAAGTTTCAAGTAGTAGATCACTGGAGATTTGTTTAATGGTAACCACGTTGAATAAGAGGTCCAACTCACATTCAAAGATTTAAAAAACTACACTACAAGGAAATGAAATTAGATCAGGATTCAATTCAAATGGTCGGATGACCGCATAAAACTGTCGACATCCTTCCAAAAGAAAATTAAGGTAAGACATCATCATTCTGAACAAGAGATTGTAAGTGATAAACGAGCAGATCATCTATTCCGATGCACAGCCATTCAAAGTTTCGTCAAATGAATAACGGCTGTGATACATAAATAATCTCTACATTGTTCAGTACGTCGGCATTTTTAATGGAATTCAAAGACATAATGAGGTCCAGTGAGGACATTCAGTTCGCAATCAACACACTGTGTAATACGGCAGGAGTCCTGCTGGACAACACGCAGAACGTGCTATGAAAAATAGAGAAGACCCTATCCTCGAAGAGAGGTATCGACGAGAGGGCATCTATAATTCATTTCAAACAAAATCTCTAACATGATAAAAAAGAACTACATGAAAGAAAATATAAGAGAGAATGTCGCACTTGCGATCTCTAAAGACTCCACACCATTCATTTGCTGCGCCGCTGGCATTACAGGCGTGGCACATCGAGTAATTGTTCGGTCTAGTCGGAACGGATTACAAGTTATCAGTGCCAATTCGTGAACACAAAAACGATCCTGAGGGCAGCAACAGCAATGTAAGAGATTCCCCAAAGCGGTTGCCTACTATCCACATTTGCATACTCATGAAAAAATGCAAAGCCTGGAGTTGAATTGACATCTACACTTGCATGGGCACTTCTGAGAAGAAGCTGCCTAATGTGCCTATCATATTCGAAGACAGAATTTGGAAACCACCACTACTTCGTCTCTGTGTTCCTGCACTTTGCCTGCAATAACGTAGTAGCAGAGAACCATTAAACTTCGAGTATGCATTGAGCTGAAAATAAGTTAAATATGACTGATGATACTCCTCAAAAGTCACAGGAGGTGTGTTGCAAGACACCTTAGGACGGCACAACACTCGCCATTAGCAATAGAATTAGTCTGCTTCGAGAACTTTGAGACAGCATCATATAAAAAAAATTCCCCATTATTCATGCGCACATTTCCCAACGGTCACAGTGATCATAAGGACTACAGAGGCCTGCCTATGTATCGTGGAGAGGTCTCCATACGATCAATGAGACCATAGGGAGACCTCCATGAACAATGGGAGATTCATTTCATGATGTTAGCCAAACGTTCGTGAAACAGTCAGTCTTACGAAAAACAAAGTTTACTATAATACCGTTACCCGATTACAGACCTACACAAGGTAGAACAAAGCTATCTACACGAGAAACAACCAATTAAGAAGCAGTTCAAGTTGCCCTAAGCAGAAAGACACGCAACGGTTAATGAAACACAAAAATGTCGCAGGAACCCAAATAACTGAGACACTGACTGATGCCCAACTGGCTTTGTTAAAAGGCAGACGAGTCAGAATAACACACACCAGTTGTCCGAGCCTCGTGGAATTGGATCTGCAGGAGCGTCGTCCCGAGTCTGTGAGCCTCGTTTCCATATCCCGTGTCACGTGGAACACCGATGCACGCAGAAACGCACCATTGATAGAAAAACCCGGTGCTGAAGGAGATCATCAAGTGTATGAACAACCCACCGTACTACAAAACCAAGCATTTGGCGGAAGGCGACAGTTTCATCACGCAAAAAAATCCGCAAAGCCTGGACTCCAGTGGACCAAGTGGCAGGGTGCGTGCGATTCCTGTTTCTACTTATCAGAAACTCCAAATCCATGGCCGCTAGATTATTCACTTCAAGATTTTAAAAAATCGCAAACTAAGCCCTGTATTCACAACAAGAAACATGTTAATTTAGACGACTCATCTACAGCAATCTTGCTGTACCTCATGAGAATGATGAATTCTCTTTCAACACATCCATCACAAGCAATAACACAGCATAGTGCCCCAGAAAAAATCACTCAAGCAAAGGTTATGCCGTCCTCTAATGTCAACTAGCAAGAAGGGTAGAAAAGAAGAAGCGATAAGGGACTAATACTTAGGGTTTTGATGTACAACATTCAAAAATGGCCAGCTAGTAAGGTCTCGAGTATTAAAGCAGATTGACACAACTCGTTCAAAGAATCAAAACTCATTTGAAAGTAATGAAATACCAAACACTTCAAAGATTGTCTGCATAAACTCTCAAACCCTAATGATGACGTGATGACACCAGATGACGAACGCAACAGTCAATTTTGGCGTCGAGATTATAGCTGACAATCAACATTGACTTCTGAGGACGAGGAGAGAATCCTCACCTTACACACAATATTCTGAGATTTGTCAGGAATTGAGAATTCCCATTCAGAAATTCTCATTTCGAGTACCAAAAAATCAGACGACTGTAGGCGTAAACTCCCAAACCCTAAACATAAGGGAACACTCAAAATAATCACCCAACCGAACATAACCATCAATGTCGGCGTAAGGATTGGAGAATTGAACCTGGGATAACGAACACACGACCTATAATCAAAATTGTCTTATGAGCAGAGGAATCCTCACCTCGTACACAATGTGCTCGATTTAAGGATTACTGCCACAATTGGAGGGGAAACGACGACAACGCATGATTCGAGGAAGAAGAAGATGGCGATGCCGAGCAAGCAGTGTTGAGAGCGGCGACGTGTTCCTTGCACTTGGCTCCGTCGTCCTTGTGCTGTTCCAAACATTTCATCAAGGCCACCGCATCGCACGGCGTCATCGTTGATGCCGCGGCAGAAAAAAAACTAGCACAAGCGTCGCCTCAGCAGAAGTGGAAGGAGCTTCAGAGCTTCAACAACAACAACAACAACTAGCAGCCACGCTTCTAAGAGAGAGACTCGAAATCAGCTCAGGCTCTAAAACCAACCACCTCCTGAAATGTATAGCATATGTACATGTTTTTTCATTTTCACGGGAATGTACAAAATGTGTACATTTCAGGAGGTGAGTGGTTTTAGAGCCTATGCCATTTCGACTTCAAAAAATCATAACTAATTTCACAAATCTCCAAAAAATATAAAAAAAACTTGGATTAGATGCCATTTCTACTTGTTTTGTCAAGGAAAATTTACTGAAAAAAATTTCAAAAAAATTTCACCACTCCAAAATTCAGTTTCAACTCTTAGATGAGCTCTTTATGAACCTCCTCCCTCATATGCATTGTCTATGTAGTACTAACTCCTTTTTCCAAGTGAGGTATCCAATCATCTTCATATATTACTTCTAAAGTACGACGTCCATAAAGTGCCCCTGTAAGAGCTGAAAGTGAATTTGAGGAGGTGAAACTTCTTGAATTTATTTTTCAATAAATTTTATTGGAAGACGAGTGGAATTGCACTACAAGAAAAGTGGACCCTAATTAACAAACTTAAGTTGATTCGGACATCTTGATTCGGCAATTTTCAACATAGTTGTGTTAAATCGGACATTTTGTGTTGGTTCGGATATCTTGATTCGGGCCCTATTTTCTTGTAGTGTTGGCATCTTATTCAAGTCATTTCATATTTTTCTTAAGCTTTGTAGAATAAATCATGAGCTTCTCAATTTGAAATGGCATAGGGCTCTAAAATCGCCCACTTTCTCAAATGTACATTTTAGTACATTCCTTTAAAGATGAAAAAGAAACATATACAAACAATGTACAATTGGGAAGGTAGGTGGTTTTAGAGCTTGAATGATTTTCAAGCCTCTTTACCTTCACATTTTTTAACCTTGAAGCACTCTCACATTCACTTTTTGGAATGAACAGATTGTAAATCAATTTTCAATATTTTTCATTCTTGCTTGGATGAAAGCACTATAAAAAAAACCGTTTTTTTTTAGTGTCAGGCCAAAAATATAACATGTTTCAAAAAACATTATATGTTTTATAGAACATTGGAATGTCCAGTAAATGAAAGCTAAAAAAAGGGAAGATTTAATTAAATGTTGTAAAAAGCATGTTAAATTATTGTCACAACAAATTGGTGTTATCCAAAACAATGATGTAGTTTAAAACATGGTTGTCAACATAAAAATGTTTTTAAAATCATCCAAGAAAACATTCATAGCCACGTCATCATTGTTGGTCAAACTTAATTAAAGTAATTAATAAAATATTAGTTTAGTCAGAGGTAAAATGACTGACCACGATAAAAAAGATAAAAACGGGCAGATGGTGTGGAAAATTAGGTGACATGGCATCTGATGTGGACCAATGACGTGGAAATTACGTGATGTGGACATGGTATGTTGACGTGGCATGCCATGTCAACAATGATGACAGACCTATGTTACAACTTTGGATGTTTCTTTAAACATCATACTAGACATAAAGATGTTTTTAAAGACATCACTTTTAGTAGAATCGTTATTTATTGTTTGCAATTGTAACATCAAAGCAAATATTAATCACTGTGCAATTCATAACATCAAAAAGGATAAGCAAACCTTATGCAAGCTATTGGAGATGTCTTCTTTGATGTAAGCATAACTATAAAATGATCATCAACAAAGGCTTTCATGTGTTGTGAACACCCATATTTTTTCTCTTTCCTTTTGTTGAGCATATTCTTTACTTAATAAAAACATTTTTTCGTTGTAATTCCAATTCTAATAGTTTTTGGTAAAAATAATTTTTTTTTAAATTTATTCATGACATTATTTCAATTGAATATTGTCATTAGGGAATCTACAACACTTATATTCTTTATATTATTGTAATTGAGTATTTCTCTTATTACAAGATTAGAAAATCCCATTTTCTCATTTTTTTTACTACGATTGCATACAAGGGCTCTAAAAAAGAATAACAACACAATTTCTATTTTTTGCACTATTAACTACAATTGCATATTTTTCTTGCACTAATAAGAACACCCATATTTTTTTAAATCAAAGGAAAGTATTTTCTTCAATATAAGATTGGAGAATTTCAATTTCTTTGTTTGCTACAATAGAAAATTCTCTTCAACTGAATAAGCACACAATTCATATTCTTTTCACTATTTGAAGTTCAATATTGTCTCTTTACAAATCTAAACATCCATGTTTTTTTTTTATTAATTACGTATGAGTATTAGTAACACCTACATTTTTTTATATGCAATAACTTTAGTTTATAAGATTAAAATCATGTATGCCTTTTTCAAAATTTCAATACATAAAGTAATTAATTTCTTCAAGTGAATACAATAATACCTATATTTTTTTCTTTTTTAAGGCAATTTTTAGGGCAATTGACCTTTTCTATTAGAAAAATGAGGGGATCCAGATATTCTTTTCATTATTGGAGTTTGACTTTTCCTTTAGAAAATACCAACATTCGTTTCTTTCTCATTATTACAATTGGATATTACCTTTACAAGACTAAGATACACTTTCTTTGTAATGAAGGTGGAATAGATTTTTTCTACAAAAAATTAAGACTTGCAATATTTTTTAGTCTCACAATTGACAAAATTTACCTTACTAAAATTATAACATTTTATATTTCTTCCTTCTCTTAGATTTGACAATTGACCACAACTTGGGGAGTTGGGGGGAAGCATTGTTGAAAAACATATGAACAATGTGTAATAAAATATAGGGTTTAATATATTCATTACACGTAAAAATTTAAAAAAATTATATTTATCATAGGGTGCTTTAAAATTGTGAAACATGCATGATTATATAAACTATAGAATTAGACATAATATAATAAATTATATGAAGAGTACATATGAAATAGTATATACAAATGTGAGTAACTAAAAAAAGGGTTATAGATTACCATATGAAGCTTTAAATGTATTCATGAATGGGGTGATTTGTCATAAAATTTTCCCCATATTCTAAATAGAGTACTTCATTGCAAGGTACATATGGTATATGCAAAAAATACTTTAAAATTTAGTATCTAAGGGAAAAAAATGGGGTGTAATTTTGAAAAGATTGGAGTCTACAGGAAAATAATGAGGTATAATCCCTAGAGAACCAAGGCCTTATTTTTTTGTTAAAAAATTTAAAAAGAATTCTATTTCTATAGCAAAGAGTAAAAAAATTTGAAAACTATTTTTTCTACAAATCTAACCATAGTATTTTTAGTATGAGAGCGTGTGGAATAAATTTCAAAATTTTGAACAACATAGATTGCAAGATCTTTACATTTAAAGTGAAAAAAACAAGTTTTATAGCACATTGTGAGGTTTCATTTTTTTGAATCTTTCTAATTTTAGTTTGAATCTTTCTAATCATGCGTAAATGTATTCCTTTTTCTAATTTTTCTCAAGAACAATTTTTTCAAATTTTTAGAAATAGTTGTAAATACTTCTTAAAATTTCGACATCTTCTAAATTTTCTTGAGTCAGTATTTTCGAAACTGACCTACACGTACGGTATTGTCAAATGGGGCGGAAAGAGAACGCGCAAGGGTGCCACTAAGGTAGGGGGCGTTAAAAGTGACCCTTTACCAGCTGATTTGCAATTTGGGGAAGCTAAACTCCTTAAAACAATTTTTAGTAAATTTTCTTTGTAAGAAAAATGGAATTGGCATCTAACCCAAGTCGTTTCATATTTTTTGGACCTTCATGGAATTAGTTATGAATTTTTGAAGTTGAAAACACAGTGGTTTCTAAAAGGGACCTCCTCATGAAATGTACACTTCTGGTACATATTAGAGACAAAATCTACCAAACCGCTTTTAGAGACAGGGTTGCAATTACAGCCCCCTACCTTACTCCAGCTCCCGCCGTCCTAGGTGTGGAGTCGTAATTGTCAGGCCTTCAATGTGGCAATTGTGCTTCATAGCCTGCTCAGGGCAGGTATGGCTCAGGGAGCATTCCACCACAGGCCACTTTTCCCTTTGAGGAGTCTGCCTCCTATTGTTTCCACAGCTAAAAATCCAAGGAAAGAGTCGGAAGATCTTCTGAAGAGGCTCACTGTTAATTGTCGAGGGACCGGGTGCATTATTAGTTTTGTAAGTGCTTGCATTGAATGTTGCCTTGGCAAGAGCAACAGCGTGGAGCAAAATGTTGCAAGGGCCCGCTCAGAGCCCCGTGGAGGTTGCCTCCAGAGCGTGTGGGTGGCTATGCTCTCAAGCCCGGGCGGTCCAAAGGCCCAGGCAGCTGTGACTTGACTTAGTGTAGGCCTTCCTCTGTTTTTTCCGTGGCTGCCCCGCCTGATCAGCCTGGAAGATGCAGCTAGATTGATGCACCCCGCCTCAAAATCGCCAATCAGTCCACCATCTCATTTAGTTCTCACTTCTTCAGTCCTTCAACTTTCGCAATTATTCGACAACAGTGCCGAAGAATAACTTTAAACAGTAGTAACTTTACTTAATAATCGGGTTGACCCTCATGCCGACATTGTTACAGTACCTCCTTCGCAAGTCAGTCAGTCACAACAGTCAAAACAAATCGAAGTTAGAATACAGACACGAACCTCCGCCCGTCAGTGATCCTCGGAGTACCATTTTTAGAGTGCCGTGTATTCGGTCGATTAAACACAAGTAGACAAGACGGAAGCCATGAACCGGACGACATTACGACAACTGATGAACTATTTACAATGAATCTGGAGGTCTACAACTCTCAAGTACTCCGTAGTACTGTAGTGAGTGCCGTGAGTATCGGCACCGGGATCGCCACTTTGTGGACCGTGAACATTCATTCCTTCATGACTGGACTGATGTACGTCGCAGCGAAGCTCCGTCCCCGTCGACGGAGTCACGACGGAACTACGGAAGCTTCTGTCGATTCCTCCGTCTGTCTCCGAGATTTCACTGCATGACGGAGTGGCCGCGGGGGGATTTGCTGGGAGGGAGTGCCGGACAGATTCAATCGGAGTTTGGGAATTGAATACTGTTATGTTCTGCACTTAAATTGCAGTATTTTAAGCTTGTTTAGTTCATCGATTGCGAGTGCTTTTGTTTCAGGAAAAGGATGGATTTGATTGCAAAAGACAATGTTTGCGGAAGGTAATGACTGATTATTACGGATTTACAGGTTTGACTGCGGTGGTGACTGTGGCGGGACAGAGCAAGCAAGGTTGACCCAGCAAGCCGGTTTAGCGGTTTTGGCACATTAACCCCTCAGAGCATGGCCACAGCTGCACTGTGAAGCAACACTGTAAATGATTTGCACCATTGATCTTTCTTTGACAAGAGATCAATGGTGCAAAACATTTATAGTGTTGTTTCACAGTGCAGCTAATTGTGGATCTATTCTCAAGGTGCAAGGCTTGTTTCTTTTTTAACCCTTAAACTCTTGAAGGTGGTCATTAGCGTTCACAAAATTGGCTAAATTCCTCTCTATTGCTACTAAAAATTTTCAGTAGCTAAATCTCTATAGGAAAAAGACCTTGAAAAAATTAAATTTTAGCTAAGATTTCAACAACCAATAGAATTTGATAGCCGATTTGTTACTTACTCTACGTTGGAATTAGCATCTCTGTAGTTAGTTGTGTGTATTAGTACCCCCCATTATCCTTTACAACTTGCAAAATCCTTTCTTTTCTAATTTTTTTAATGCCACTTTCTCTCAAGATAGCCAAAGTTGATGCTTATTGATCTTGAAGGTAGCAAATTGCACTAAATCCCCTAAACTAGGTAGCATATTATACTAAATTCTATAAACTAGTTTTGGAATCATTGGTGGTCATAGAAATCATGCATTTTGATACCAAGTTACATCATGTACTTTGAATAAGTGAAATACACTCATTCAAAGTCAAATTATTGTAGAAGATCTCCCCTTTCCATCCTTAATACTCCCTCCGTCCCAAAATGATCTTCCTGTTCAACTAAATCTTTTGGATTAAGGTCAAAAATTGATTTTTTAGATTTTGTTTTGAGGTACAAAAAAATCTCATTGTTCTTCTATTGTCCTCTGATTTTGAGCTTCCAATTTGTTTTCAAATTAAAGTTGTAGAGCTTTAAAATTTGGATTTTGGGGCCTTCTAGGAGGAGCACTGCTAGCCAATGAATTGAACATTTTGCAGGCTTTCAAATGTGAATTTTTTCCTTCCCACTATATGACTTGTACTACCTGCGTTGATGTTGTGCAATGAATACTTTGTGACTGTTGTAGCATAGGCAGAAATAACTTGTGTGCATTGATTACAAAATTCACTTGCCCAAACCAAGGAGCCCCAGAAATACATAAGCTATTGGGCATTGGACCACATTGCCAAATTTACAAGCCTGGAAATGATTTAGAAGCTCAATTTAGAGGATGATACAAGAGGAGAGCAATTAAAAACAACATACTAGTATCTAGACAAAAAAACCACACGGTAAGTACTCTTGCTTTTTTGGAAATAACATCAAGAATCCAAACCCATGAATTTTGAAGCCATTAATTAGGCCATCACCCCCCAAGGTCAGCCATTGGAAGTTGCCATGAAGCTTGTCCACATTAACTTGTAAATTGATTCTATGGGTCCTTATTACAATGGGCAACACTGCAATAGTGTCCATCCAATTTTCCATTATATAGGGACTTCATTTAGTGGGATTTTTTTCCTAGTCACACTATGAAAATCATTTTGGGACAAGAAAATAAGGCCAAACCGGAAGATCATTTTTGGACAGAGGGAGTACTAAAGATGAATAGTTGCACTTCTATCCTACAAGGAAAGATTTTTTGTCATTCATCGGCTAGAAGATGTCTTTATTGATGTTTAAAGGCTAAGTGTGTGGTACTGTGGTACTGTGGTGGCAAGCGGGGTTTATTTTTTTTTTTAACCCCCAAAGGTTTTTGACTATGTTTTCACCAAAACCGCTTCAAAATTGTCATTTTTTAGACAACTTTCAAATTTTTAGAAAAAAACATTTTTTGACAAAAATAACCATAGGATCTTTTAGAGCATAAGTTTGAGAAGATGTCCAAAAAATTTCAGCAATTTCTGCCATGTAGATTGCAAGATATTAGTGTTTGAAGTGACAAAAATCATTTTTTTACCACTGCGGAAATCCGGGCAGCTGCACTTCAGAAGACCATATTTGTGTGGAAAAATGTCCAAAATTATTGTATTTCTTTGGATTCATTTTTCAAGTGAAGTTGTCTACATGCTTGAAAATTTTCAGATCATTTGAAATTGTACAACATATAGGAAAAAAATAGTAAGTAGAAAGAAGTAGAAAATGAGTCAAAATACTAAATTATTAACAATTATTTATAGAGTCAAAAGAAGACAATCCCAATGGTTGTAATGTTGTGTTAAACAATATACATCCAAAGTTTTTATTTTTTTCAAAAATATTAAAAATTGAATTAAATAAAGAATTTCAAACTTTTTTTGTAGTGTAGAGATTTTATAACTAGCCGAAACTAGCTCAAACTAAAATCCTCATAACTTTTGACTCATTAAATGGAATGATTGAAAGGTTTCCACTTAGATAAAAATCAAAGAAACCAATTTCATATTTTAATTTCTTAAAAAAAAAAATTTTGAAGAAGTTTTTTTTGCTGCTCGGGGTGCCCACCGAGTAGAGAAATTACATATCAGCCAATAACTTTTTCACTATGTAGTCAAAAGTTATGAAAATTGTTGGACCTTAAAGCTACTCCTCGGGCACATGTTGTGTAAATTTTTTTTTTAAAAACCCAAAAAACTCCATCTATAATGAGCTGCCTGAAATAGCTATGTTGCCAAAAAATGTAATTTGGTCCTTTAGGGGTTAAAGTGTTATAAGTCTATATGTAATGTCACAAAGATATAGAATTCTCAACCATACAATCAATTGTGCGTGTTGAAAATGATGTGAATCAACTTGGAGTCATTTGGCTTCAAAGATTGTAAGATAACAATAATTTAGTTTTGAAAAAAGATGCTAAAATTTTCCCAACAATACATTTGGAGATGAAATTTAATTTCAAAACCTACTCAAATGGAAAAAATTTATATGGTAATGTGATTCAAACCTAGCCTACAAACACATTGGTGAAACAAAA
Organism: Thuidium tamariscinum; assembly: GCA_947034885.2. Taxonomy (NCBI): domain Eukaryota; kingdom Viridiplantae; phylum Streptophyta; class Bryopsida; order Hypnales; family Thuidiaceae; genus Thuidium; species Thuidium tamariscinum. The sequence goes on along the minus strand of OX344752.2, from coordinate 20,131,052 downwards.
TATCATTGAATTGATTCATTGTAGCTCCAAAATTGAAATGTCAAAAAATTACCAAAAAAGTTGTACAAAACACTTTTATAGTTGAACCTTCTTCTACCAAAATGCTTCTTAGTTGCTCATAACTTGTTGAATTGATATGAAATTTTAACCATACAAACTAGACTAGCAAGCAGAACTTTTCAAAAAGAAGTTTGATTTGAAATAGACATTGTATGAAGAAGAAATAAGTCATTGAAGTTTACTCTGATCCAAAAATGTCCAGATTTTGAACCTCAAGTTGTTTCCAAACACTCTAAGGAATTTAGATTGACATGAAATTTTATCACAGAAACTAGACTATAAGGGAAATGTAACCCATCAAATTTGATTGAAAACAAACATTGGATGAAGATCAAAGATACAAGCCTCAAAATCTAAAAATATCAAAGTGTAGAACTTGGAGTTAAAGAAGGATTGAAGAAGGACTAATTTATATATCCCATATGGGTTGTTTTACTTCCTACCACCGTACTTGTATAAAAAAGCTTATCTTCTCTTCTTTTTCTCAATAAGTAACTCTTGAATGTCTCCTATGTAGAGTGATTAGCCACATGAAGGTAAAAAATGTAGATTAAGTGAATAATAATTGGTTCAGCTTCAAAAAGACCAAATGCCCATTGAACATAGATAAGTGGTTTCTAGTAGGTGTATATGAAGTCATTTTTTAAACTAATATTCTTTACATTTTGACACATTATGTGAATATGTAAACCCCTTAGTAGGTATATAATTTTCTTTTTTCAATAGGTGGTCAAATCAAAAATTGTACTACTTTGAGCTTTTCAAAGAGTTTGAGTTTCTTCAAGTAATATGAACAAAACTCTAAGGTACTTCACTAGAAGTTACTTTAGAAACAACATGAGACCTACTATTGGTCACATTTTCCATGTTAGAGCCAATAATTTAAGAAAAAATCGAGTTACTATAGCAATATTAAATTGAAGCATATTGTATTGCAATTTTCTATACACTCCAACATTGTAGTTTAAGTTTTGTCTAAATCCCACAAAACCCAGGACTATAATATAGGGGTTCAAATCTAGGGGAATGATCAAATAGTCTAACGTATTGTGGCTAAAGTCACTTGTAATTAGAAATGGAATAAGAAATATACAATAATAGCACTTCAATTTCTAACAATTAGTATCCACTCTTATTCCCAAGTATACAAATGTGTTGGCCAGTCTTTAATAATGCTATGGACGCATGAATGCAGTCCCAGTCCTTCACTAGTGTGTGGTTCAATTTCTATAAACAATTAGTTGTGTAGACCAACAATTTGTCATGCATGATCTAGACTTAAATACAATTTAAATATTATATTATATATTAACAATAGAGTAATACATGGTTCATTAATTACTAGTAATTGTCTTTACCAAACAAATTGTTGATGTCACTACTTAACTATCCAAATTACTAATTAGGATGCACAAGGAAATAGTCCATGTCCTATTCAAAAACAATTTGTCATTATCTAAATGCAAGGCATGAGTGTGTAATGCAAGCTCCTTTATTTATCTGCACTTCACAACCATTGGTTAAAACATCCTACAATTAGTTTACTAATTGATTAATTTCCAATTTCAAACAAGTGGTTGGAATTATGTCTTGATAAGACCAAATACCAAACACCAAGCCTAAAGACAACTTTTTTAGAGTAAAATCTCCCTATCTAAACCAAATCCTCTTTTCCAACAACTATATCTAACAAACTTAACTCAACACCTTGTTCATACAATTCTTCAAAAGGACCAATTTGTTAAGACTATTAATTTCAAGCAATTGTTTATGATAATAATAACCACTAAACAACTAGTATGTATAACTAATAGGCAACAATTAATTGAAATTACAAATTCCAAAACAAATGGTTAACATAAACTCAAATAACTAAACCATTTGTTTTACAATTCGTTTATGGCTGTAAATCTACAATCTCTATAATTAATCAATTGATTCAAAATGACTTACATGCGATACAACTGGTTTCAAAGTCATTACAACCATTAGTCTGTAATTAATTCCAATGTTGAGCTCTTTATTATCTTAACAATTACCGTACAAACTGACTAATTGTAATACACCAAATAAAATCAGGAAATTGACCAAACATCACAAGTTAATTATATTTGAACCAGTTGTTGATGCAACTTCTCCCAACAAGCTTACACACAACCAGGAACCACAACAATTAGTCAGTTACATCCAAATCAATCAATACACATAAGCATATTATAACATGAATTGTTTTGTATATGAATTAGCAATATCTAAGACAATTAGTTTCAAATAACCACAGTAATACACAACTTATTCAGGCATCAAATTTATCAACATCCATTTAACCAAAACAAGTAGTCATAATCGTAAGAAATAATCAATTAGTATTAGCACATCAAATTACAATTTGCTTTAATATTCTCATTAATAACATCCATAACAAACAAATTTGATGCATCCGCTGTAAACTACAATTTGTCCCAATTTGATGTACAATAGCGTTTATGATAACGCTAACCCCACTGGACTATTTGTGTATCAACAAGTAATTCCAAATTGATTAATAGTTCAATACAAATTCTACCCAAAATTAATCACAACCATTTAGATGAATCCATTATCCCAACCACTAGTTTGTAAATGCATACTCCCACTTCTACCGTATCAGCACAAATTGTAAATTGATCGGATTAACAAATTAGTTTTAACAACTTGTACTTACCAATCTCCAAAATCAATTGGCAAATCACACAAACAAATCCAGGAAACAACCAATTGTCATTCTTATTATTTCAAAATAGCACCACAACAATTGAATAATAAATTTCTTACCTCCTTCATTTGTGAAATCTCCAACAAATCGTCCAATTTGTAAAGTCTTCACCGCTATACCTGGTGTATGCCAACTTGGTCTATCCCAACAATTTGTTGATCATCTCCGTAAATAGGTTCAACAATCCATAGGTAATTAATCCAATCAAAACAAGAATACGCCAGGCATCACCAAATTCATCCGTTAAATTATAAATCACAAAATTAATATACAATTTGTTTTTACGCAACCCAGTCTAGGAATTCACTCCTGAATTCTAACTCACAAAGCAAACAAACAATTAGTCTCAATCACACATTAGCACAAGTTGGTTTACACACACACCAAATAAATTAACAACTTGTTTACACATCTAAGCACACAAAGACGACTGGTCTTCCAGCCATACAAAATCACTAAATCAAAACATACACAAAGTAATTCAACCACTTGTTGAGATAGTCAAACACACCAACACAACTTGTTACTCAAGCATTCACAACCACACAAAAACTCTCCTTCAAAATCCAATCACTGGATAACGAACAAAACAATTTGTATACGCCTCCACCTCAAATAACAACAAGTCCAATCACTGAACAACCAAACACACTTACAAACACAATTTGTAAAAATATACTTGCATTAAAATTTGAAGGAGTTCATCATTACAACAAAGACAATTTGATTGAAAAACCGAAATGAAAACCGAGAAAACCGAGAGGGTGGGGGCGGAAAACTTTGAATTGTCAAACTATATTCTATGGGAGAGATGGAGGAGAAAAACGGCCTGAACTACCGGTAGACTAGTTGTCTGCCGATCCAGACAATTAGTTTTAACGTAACTACTAGTTATCATTTACTTAGTAATAGGAAAACTATAACTATTGGTCTATCTTTTTACTTCCAACAATCCAAAACTGAATATTAATTAGTAGTTTTTCACTGTAAAAGACAAATAGACAGAATTTAAAAAAAACGCTGATGACTACAAACATAATGATCTACAATACATGATTCATAAATCTATACAAAAGGGTGGTTTAACCCCTAAAGATTTTTTACTATATTTTCACCAAAAAAAGCTCCAAAATTGCCATTTTTACTGCAAGGACAAAACTTTAGAATTTTTTTCTAACATATGTAACCATAGGATCTTGTAGTAAGTTGGTCTCATAAGACACGGAATAAATTTTAGAAATTTCCACCTTGTAGATTGCAAGATATTTTCATTTGAATTGACAAAATTTATTAGAAGACATTGGGTTGCATAGAAGACTATGAGTTCTCACAATAGAGAACTCTAGGAATTGAGCCACTACTAAAATCAAATGTAGTCGAGGGACAACCACATCAAATTCAAATTTGAATTTGAATCTTTTGTATTTATAAAGGCTAATAGTAGTCATTGGTTTCCTCAGTGCTATGAGAACAGCATGGGGAATTGGCTTGAAATGGCTCTCTATTCTCCAAAATCTCTTCTAATGTTGTTTTTTGGCTTTGCAAGAAAATAGTTAGTTGCACTTCAAAAGCTTACATTTGTATTAAAAAATGTCTAAAGTGATTGTAACTCTTTTAATTCATTCTTCAAGGCAACTCAGCCACATAATTAAAAAATTTCAAATCATTTGAAGTTGTCCAACATGTACAAAAAAATAGTAAATACAAAGAAGTACAAAAGTTAATAATTTAATTATGGAATTTTAAAATGTCAATTCCAATGGTTGTAATGTTGTAATAAACAATCTACAAACAAATATTGAAAATTGAATTAAACAAGAGACTTCATAGTTTATTTTAGAGTAGTGAATCTATAATTATTTTCAAATTGAAACTCCTCATAACTTTTGTTTTATAAATCAAAACATAATGATTCAAAACTTCTTGCATACATATAAATCATATTAAACCAATTTTAAGTTTTATTTTTCAAAAAAGTGATTTTCAAAAAAAGCTTTGGACTGCCATGCTACCTGCCGAACTCTAAAAAATACATATTGTAGAATAACTTTTTAACTATGTAGTTAAAAGCTATGAAAATTGTTGATTCTAAAAGCTACTCTTTTGGAATTTTTTTTGAAATTTTCAATGAGAAAAAATTCTTTTGTAATCAACTTCCAAAATTAGAGTATTGCCAAAAATTGTAGTTTGATCCTTTAAGGGTAAAAGGAAAGGAAAGGACTTTGCATGAAGAGCTTCCATTTTTAATCTTCAAAATTTTTTAAAATAATGAATCTCTCATTTTGGGTTGTGTGTATATAGTTAAGGGGGGTTCTAGATAGAAGCTATTGATGTACTATACCTTAAACTAGATTGTAAAACTAATCTATTTATTCAAACATTTTATAAGAATTTGGGACCCTAACTCACTCATTTGTAAATGTGTAAATTAGTCTTAGTCAATATAACTACTAGTGGTGTTTCCAATTTAACCCCTTAAGTTCTTTAACTATGTTTACTTCCAAAATGATCAAAAATTACCATTTCAAATACCAATACCAATTTATTTTTTAAAAACATTTTCAAATATTTGTAGCCATAGGATCTTCTAGTAAATTGGTTTGTAAAAATGTACAAAAAACTTTAGAGTTTTTCACCATATAGACTACAAGATAATAATGTTTGGAATGTTCAAAAATCATTTTATTTTCACCTTGTAGAAAATAGGGCAGCTACACTTCAGATGGTGACAATCATATTAAAAATGGTCTAAACCAGTTGTGACTCTTTGGATTCATTGTTGAGGCCAAATAGGGTACTTGCCGAAAAAATTTCAAATTGTTTAGAATTGTACAACATATAGGAAAAAATGGTAAGTAAGATGTAGCAAATGATTCAAAATACAAAATTGTTAAGAATTTAATTGAAAAATTGAAAAATGCCAACCCCAATGGTTGAAATGTTATAATAAAAAATCTACATCCTATAATTTTATTTCTTTCAAAAAAATATTGAAAATTGACTAAAATAAAAGGCTTCAAAGTTTATTTTAGAGTAGAGACTCCCTAAATGCCCACAAACAAAAAATCCTCATAATTTTTGATTGATTGATCAAAATGAAATGATTCAAAGCTTTCCATGCATACATAAATGTTGAAAACTAATTTCAAATTTTTGTTTTTGAAAAAAATGATTTTTTTAATCTACCCAAACTACCTAGTTAGAAAAAAAATAATATATTAGGCCATATCTTTTAACTTGTATTTCCAAATGTCCTGATTTTTAATACATATGAAAGGTATTCCTTGCCCCCTCCTTTGTTAAAATTTGGCTCTGAAATATGGAAATCTCTTTTTACACATACTTGCCTGAAATTGCTATATTGCCAAATTTAACAAGCTGGTCTTTTAGGTGTTAAAAAACAAGTTAGCTACAATGCAATATGATTCATTTGTAGCTAGATTGTTTGATGTTTGATGTCTACACTACACATGTTGATTGTCAAGATTGTCCAACATTATTTAGAGTATACATGTTGTATTAACCCTTTAGTGACCAGTTGACCACTTTTTGGTTGATTTTTACACTCTCGGTCTAATATTGTTCAAAATACATTTGATCACAAAAATCTCAAAGAGTAATGCAATTAGAGTGTCTTCATGCACTTCAAACAAAATCAATTTTAAGATAATTGGAGCATTAATGCATTAGCTATGAGGTTACAAACTCAAATGGCCTGGACCTTCAAATGCGAAGTGTTCAACAAAAATATAAAAAAATATCAACCAATTTGTGAGATTTTTTTGTATCTTGATGTCTTGACAAGGCATAAGTGTTTCTTTGTAATCTCATGAATGCCCAAAGTGAACTTATGCATTGAAAATTGTGTAGTGCAAATTCTAAAGGGTCATTCAAGTCATTGATTATTGAGGATTAAAGGAAACAAGTCAAACAACTCAAATTCCAACAAGGCTCTAAAAGAAAACATGATTTAGAGGTACATTATGCTTTCTTCAATGTACCAAATCTGCACATTTTAGAAGGGTATTGTTTTTGATGACCATAGATGACGATTTTTTGTGAACTTTAAAAATTTGTAACTAATTTCAAAAAGTTTCAAAAGATATGAAACAACTTGGGTTAGATGCCTATTCTACTTGCCTCTTGAGAAAAATTTACTGAATAATATTTAAAGATGTCCCACCTCCCCAAAATTCAATTCTAGCCCTTAAAAGGTTGATTTATGGACCTTTTATCTTATTTTTAGCAATTTGTATCGTTGGATGAGTTTGATTTTTTGTTAGGTTGAAGAATCTCCCTTATAGCAATACTTTATACGGTTTGATCTAAGATTACATCCTTAGAGTGGTTACAAAATTCACTTTCTTGAAGAACTACGCTTGCCCCCCAAATCAACTACGGTCACTAAAGGATTAATCAATTCTAAATTTGTGTGTAAAATTTTGAATTTTAGTAGGGCCATGTTTAACTCCTAAAGGGCAATTGATCCCTCAAGGAACAAAATGGATTTTGTATAGGTTTCTATAACTTCAATTTTTATTGGAACTTTTTTATAAGATAGAAAATTTGCTTTGCTTTATAGAAATATAATTTTTATTTCAATTAGTTCTTAAGAACAAAAATTATACTACAAAGGCTCAAAATTGAACTTAGCGGGTAGCAAATATTTTTACAAAAAGAAGAAATTAAATTAATGAATAAATTATGGACAATATATTTTTTTGGACAATTTATACATCTTCTTGAAAAAGAAACTTTGATTGCTCATATCTTCCAATCTATGTACTCAAATTTTATGAAATTTTTAATGTACGATCTCAAACAAGTTAAGTACAAAATCCTATAATTAAATCTTTTAAAAAAAATTGTTTTTTTCATAGATGAACATAGTAGAAATGGTAGTTTTCAGTGGTTTTGACCAAAAAAGATGCCCTTTAGTTAGTCCTTTATAGGTTAAATGCCTCAAATTTTAAATCTATCTACCATTGGATGTAGGAAAATGGAAAAAGTAGAAGTAGAAAATAAAAATAGGGACATATTTATTATGAATTAACATCTAAATATCCCCCATAATAAAATGTTTCGATGCACATATATATATGAAGTACAAGGTATTAATAATAAAGTATCTAGGGCAAAACTTCTTCTACCATTTTCAAATTTAGAAAGTATTATATGATATAAGATGCAAATGTTAAACAATCCATGTATAGTGTAAAAATCTTTCTTATGTGGACTTTAAATTTAGCAATCTGTTGACTAAGATAAATTAAAAAGAAAAATAATTTAATTTCTAATGCTATTATCTTTAAATTAGTGCATTCAAAGGTTCTAAATATTTTTTCAAACATTCCCATAGTGTTCTAATACAATTTAGTCACGGAGGGGACACTTCTTGCGTTTTAGCAACCCACGTGTGGCCAAATATAGGGTGGATTTAATTCATTTTGGGAAATGTTTATAAGTATTTATAAAAAAATTACATATAAAGTAAGGAACATGAAAAGTGGCAAGTCCTTTATAAGTAATGTAGGTAGTCAAGAAATGTGGTTGATTAATTTTTAGATACATGTAATTTAGGGGCAAAAGAATTCAATCCAAAGAATTTTATTTAATAGGGTCAATTTATACTATATATATCAAAGTTCCAACAGTACAATACTTGTACATCAAAATTACAATACAATAAACAGATGAAGGTGCAATTTTAGGGTTTAGATGTTTAAATTTTTTGAAGGTAGTTGTTATGCATTTTGAGTTCTCAGAGGTGTGAGTGCATGTGATGTGTCACGGCGGTTTTCGATTAGAACAAAGTTTGGCGAATCTGGAGGTGCTCGGATTGGGGTGAATTCTGTTAGGTTTTTAGGCAAATTCTATGAGTTTTTTGGGTGAAGCCAAAATCAAAAACTTGCAGCTTCATTTTGTTTTTTGGTAAGCTTCATGTGTGCTCTATTTTTTCTATTTTGTAGCTTTAGGTTTAGCATTTTTCTAAACTCCTTACATGCTTAGGGTTGAATCGTGATAGGGTTTTGAATTCTTTACATGCTTTTAAACTCTAAATGCAAGAGTTTTGCATGGTGAATGGTAGATTGGATGTCTCTTAAAAAAATTCTAAGTGTGTATCAAAAATGCAGAGGGTGTTACTGTTATAGTTTTTTAATTTACTGGCAAGCATTTCTTCTTGTTCACATTTTGACATTGAAGCACATTTTTAGTACTTTGCACATTTTGTACTTTCATTGACTTTGGCTTTGTGTTTTTGAACACATTCTTCATATGGCCTCTAATTCAAAGTATGGCTTTTTGTTCTAATGTTTTGTATTTGATTCATTCATGCTAATTGGTGTTTAGAAATTGAATCTTTTTTTCTATGAACTTTTTTCTTATCACTTTTACTTTGTCATTAGTTATTTATTTATTTTACTTACAAAAAATATAGGCTAAAAAAATTGAATTGACCTATATATTATAAGCAATGATATAGATGATTTTATAGGAAAATTTTCCACATTAGGTAATAATAGGGTCCCTTTTCATAATGCTTAGGAGGTAAATTGGCCCCCAAGTGGCACGTGGATCCCCCAAATGTAGTGGAAGTGTCCCTTCCCTCCCCCCTGTGAATTTTGTACAATCAAAATTTGAAAAAAAAACAAAATTAAATATTTTATTCTATCTATTCTAAAAATTGACAATTTTCACAATTTGTGCTCCAAATGTGCTTTGGTCTTTTGGGGGATAATTATATGGATCCCAAAATATCCATATGATTGTTTGGATTTGGTAGTTTTTGTCACTTATCATAATATTGTATGACAATGTTCTAAAACAAAATTGAATAACCCTAAAGAGATTTAATTCTAAAATTTTAAAATTTCCATTCCCCTCCTTCCTTCTTTTAATTTTCTAAAATCAATGTAATTAGCAAACAATATGAGACAATTCTTCCCGTATTCCATATTTGTATCCAGTATTGTATCTATATCTGTATATGTATCCTTATCTAATACCTATATTCGATGCCCTATATCTATATCCATATTCATATCCAATATTTGCTACATATTTGTATACGGCATTGTATCCATATCTAATATTCATTTTGTATCCGTATTTGTATTCAGATTAAATCTCATAAAATCAACAGCTTGTGATTATTTGGAAAATCAACAATAATTTCAAGGTTAAGAATTTTTTTTAAACGATCAATGGCCTATAAATTTTTGAGAGAGGGATGGGGGCTAATTAATTGACCATGAGTGTACAATCACTTTTCAATATATTGTATTGTATGGAATGAAGATATTGTAGTTTAGCCAACCAATATTTTTTATTTTTTTGAATTCAATGTTGATTTTTAAAAATATATTTTAAAATGCCAAAGCTTGGTTCAAATTTAATTTAAATATTTAGCACTAAAGTACTAAGCCTGCTATTTGAGTACGTTAGTGCCTCCTTCTCCACATGGAAGTTTGCCCTTCAAGTTTTACAATAATTTTTGTAGTGTAAAGGGAAGGGTAGTAGCAATGTCTCTCCATACCTTAACCCCTTAAGTTCCTTGACTATATTTACTCTATAAACGGTCAAAAACTACCATTTCTACTATCAATACCAAATGTAAAAACAAAACATTTTTTGAGACATATAACCATAGGATCTCAAAGTGAATTGGATTTGTGAACATTTGGAAAAAAATATCAAAGTTCTCAATAGTATAGAGTGCAAGATAATAGCATTTGAATGCTCACAAATAATTTTTTCCCCCTAACCTCTAAAAAATAGGGCAGCAACACCTCAAAAGGTAACACAATCATATGAAAATGGTCCCAAATGGTGGTGCTTCCTTCGATTTCATTGTTGAGGCCAAGTAGAAAACTTGCCTAAAAATTTTAAACTATTTGGAATTGTACTATACATAGAAAAAAATAGTAAATAAATAGAAGTAGCAATTGATTCAAAATGCAAAATTGTTAAGAACTTATTTACAAAATTGAAAATTGCCAATTTCAATAGTTGAAATGTTGTAATAAACAATCTACATCCTATGATTTTATTTTTTTCAAAAAATATTAAATATAAGTAAAATAAAGAATTTCAAAGTACATTTTAGAGTACAAGATGTATAACTATCCACAAACAAAAACTCCTCATAAATTTTGACTCATTGAACAAAATGGAATGATTCAAAGCTTTTCATGCATTCATAGATGAAGAAAAGAAATTAAAAAATTTTGTGTTTGAAAAAGTGATTTTTTAATATTTTTCCAAATTGCCCATTTATTAAAAAAATAGCAATATATTAGGCTATACTTTTTAACTCATATTTTGAAATGTCTTGAATTTTAGTGCACATGAAAGATATTCCTCATCTCCACCTTCTTTTAAAATTTGGGCCCAAAATACATTAGATGAAATGTGAAGGCAACGAAGGATAGTTTTGGGGTTGTTCCCTTTGTTGTTCTCTACATTTGTCTAGGAATTGTAAACCAATCGTTATTGTTTCATTTTTTGAATTTTGGAGGAATTTTTTTTTCCAAATTTTCTTAAAAAGTATTTAAAAAATGAAAAATGATTTAAGAAATTCAAATTCAAAAATATTTTAATTAATTAATATGGAGTGGCATGTCATCAACCATGTCAGCATGCTAATGTAGGAAGTTTTTACAATCCAGAAAAAATCTAGAAATTGGAGGGAATTCAAGGCAACTCAACAGAACTCATGGGCTTCTAATGCCATGAAATTTCTACTAATGTGGAAATCTCTAGTCAAACATACCTAGCGAAACTTTCTATATTGCCAAATTTAGTGTAGTAATTCTTTAGGGATTAAATGAGGTTGCTTGTTTGGTTTGTATATTTGTTATAGGAAGATCTCCTAAACTATACGTCTTCCAATTCCAATTATAATATCATCAAAAAACTATCTCTAGGTAGTATTTTTTTCTGGCAATTTATTGCCACGTTGTTAGTTTCATAAGCCACTGCATTTGGCTCCCCCCCAAAATTCTCCCGTAGTGGAAGGGCACTGAGTCCGACAATTCCAACTTGAGTCGCATAGGTGTACACTACTGATTGCCTATTGACAATAGTTCATCCAAGAATCTGATAAACTAGATTGGTCGTCTGTTATCATCTGAAGGTTTTGAGTGGTTACAAAACTAGTTAGGTTATCCTTCCAGACTGAGGAGGTTAAAAGGGCGAGACGCAGGCCCCAAAGGGGGACGGAAGAGAGAAAAAAACATAGGTAACCTGCCAAAGTGCCAGGTGTAGAAATGTACACAAGTCCATCATGGATTTCATGATTAAAAGACTTTTATGAGTAACGAGATTGTTTCACAAAAAGTGTGGGTTTCCTTGTGCATTATTTGTCATATCATTTTTGGTTCCATTGCCGGGACCTGAATTTGTCAAAAGGTGAGAGTTGAGATGAAATTAGTTAACGTGTATGAAGAACAATGGATTTATGAATTGTAGAAACAGAGTGTGAAATAAATCTATTAGGATGTGCTTCGCCCCTGTCTTACGAGCAACCAATGTCACCGTAGAAGTGATAGATTTGTTTACAAAAGATGAAGGTAAATTCATTAATTTAGACGTTGAAGTTGAGGAAGTAGAGACGATCAAACCTGAGAGAGTTGAGCAGTCTACTGATTTTGTGGTGCATGTATATAGGATTTTTGAACGCGCCTCCAAATTACCTCTCTAGATTAGCAAATTACGACAAAGTTCACCCGCAATTCTTTGTAGAATGAGATTTATTTGTCGAACCATCTTATGCGTTCCAAAAACTGTGATTTGTTTGGTTAACTAAAAGATAGGATACACACTGCATATCCAAATGGCTACTAAACTAATTGGAAACATGGAAATTAAGCTTTGATGCTTTGTGTTCAAAACAATTGGAATCATGAGTCAGTGTGGTCTTAGAGAGTCCAGGTGGAGTTAAAAAAATTTACCATTGTGATCTTGGTAAAGGTTTAACTTGTAATCAGTTAGAATAAGTTGCTTTAGTCGCAGGATTGGAAATAGCTAAGGAGAAGAATGCCCATCATTTACAAATCAAGGGCGATTCCAAATTGATTTGCAACCAAGTGTTCGAAAATTGGGAGGTCAAGTCAGAAAAGCTGCAACCCTTCTATTAAGCTGTAAAAGAATTGGAAAATGAATTTCAATCCATAGAAATATTACATATCCCAAGAGATCGAAATAGTGAGGCGGATGCTACAATAAAGAGTTTGAAATAACCAAAAAACCAAGCGCAAAAATGAAAAAGGTGGATACACTAATTAAGTCAGAATTTTGAAAGGCTTGTTAAGTTGTACCTGGGACAACTCAATTTGGATAAAGAATAACTAGTTGAAGAAAATAGAAAGAAAAATACTGGAATGATAGCATATGGTTAGCAAAACTCTATTACGAGAAGATGAGGTTTTGGAGAAGTATTTGAGAGAATTGTTGTGGTCTCAGTTTTAGATCTCTCAAGGCAAGGAACAAGCCAAATATTAGAGATTCAGATTGCAGCCCATCCTGCGTCGTGCGAGGATAGCAATACCAATCTTCATTGGCCGAGAAAAAGAAGACCCAGAACGCTTTTTGAAGCAATTTAAGCGCATGTGCATGGCAAATGGGGGATCGCTTGGAAGAGAATTTGCTCGAGTTATTACCGATACATTTGGATGATATTGCGTCTTATTGGTACAACAGGCAGGCAGTTCCAACTCCTTCGTCATGGCTCAATTTAACCACGGCTTTGGTGTCAAAATTCCAAGAGCGTGAAAGTTATCAAAGACTTTTGGGAACTCTGAGCTTGATCAATCAACAACTTGAAGAGAGAGTGTGACAATTTAGCGAACAAGTTAGAGAACTCCAAGCTTGAATTCAATGCAGCCTCAATGCAATGTCAAATGTGCACCTTGAGAATGGAGTTGAATTCCATAATACAAGTGAGGTAAACATGTGCAATGTCGATGCATTAGTTCTCAGAAGTTTCATTAGTGGTTTAAAGCCAACAATTCAAGAGATCATGCCATGGAAAGAGCTGACCACATTTGAAGCGGCGTTGATGCTGACTCAAAAAAAAGAATTGAATCTCGATAGTATTATACAACCATAAGTGATTACATCAACCGTAACACCTATGGTTACTCCATTGGTACAATTGGCACCTGCCGACCCGCAAACAACACCCGTCATTGCTCAAGCGTTAATTGGTAAATAACAAGCAACAACTGGCCAGGCATCGACCACTGAGGCCAAAGTGAAAGATACAAAAATTTCACAACTTATCTCCGATATGAGGGATTAAAATTGTTCTTATTGCAAAGCCAAGGCAATAATAGGTTGAAAAGCCCAGGCGGCGGCAACCGGCCAAATCCAATTAGATTGGTACAATTCATCACTTGTCATTAGTGCAGATGCAAAGGTCATTACCGCAGTGATTGCCTAGACTTGGACAAAGGGATTACTTCATCCACCATAAAATTAGCGGAGGTAAACTTGCTACAGATAGCAGACAACAATCGTGTGGTTGCATGTGAGCCGAAAGTCATGATGGCCAAGAGAGGCCGACCCCTGAAAGAACCTAATCAACATATAAACAAAAGATCAAAGTCGAAGAAGCATATGTCAACTAGACGCTCACGAAGGAAGATAGGTATTGAGGATCTGCTTTTGAGCCAAGGGCAATGCGAGTATTCCATCCTATGAGATATAGGGATGCAAACTGTAAACATCACAGTGGGGCAATTAGTGGCAAAGTGCCCATCACTTTGTCGAGAATTGAGGCAAGGGATAAATACACGTCGTGATCAAGTTGCGACAGAAGTTCATGTTGGTGATAAAGCCAACGGAGACTGTAAGTCGCCACAAGTGGAGGCAACTATGAATGGTTGTGGGCGCTTTATTCCCACCCTTGGAATCAAGCGATCACAACCAAACTCTAGTCTTAATGTTTCTTACTACCTACGGGTGTCTAAGCGTCAATCCATTGTGCCTTCCAAGCAATGGATCTTTTTACTAACCTACCTATCCTAATGTGTGTGTTGTTTCTACTTAGGGCGTGGTTCCCTTCTTGCCTAAGTGATTTGAGTTTCCTCTCTATGTCACTGTGCTTTCCTAATTCTACTTGTGATATTTTCCTACCCTACTCTATGTAGTCTGGATTCAATTAATCTATTCTAGGTCTTTGTATTAGTTCTAACCTACTCTATGTATTGTATGTGGTTACTCCACTCTACGTATTTTAGATTCAATTAATCTAATCTACGTCTTTGTATTCGTTGACTCTAATCTACATATTTTGGATTTGATTAATCTACTCTACATATCGTATGTGTTTACTCTACTCTACATATTTTGGATTTGATTAGTCTACTCTACGTATTGGATGTGCTTACTCTACTCTACGTATTTTGGATTTGATTAGTCTACTCTACATATGGTATTTTCTTACTCTACTCTACATATTTGTATTTTCTTATTCTACTCTACATATTTTGGATTTAATTAAACTACTCTACCTATTTGTATTTATTCTAGCCTATGTATTGCATTCTTCTCCACTTGTGCCTTTTAACTCATGGTTGTGCCTTTGTTTCATTCCATACTCGCTAATCGCGGGTCCCTAATCGCAATTAGTTCGTGGCCCTTGATTCTAACCACTTGCTTGTTCTAACATTTGCATCAAGGAAAGAAGGTAATGAGTTTAAGGTTAGAAGCCCACCTCTAACTTGTGTGTGGCAGCATCCTCTGGTTTCGCCGCGCCCCACGCCATGTCCACCATAGCCATCCCTTGGCTACAATTGGTTCCCGGTCCTACTTCTTTTAATTATCCATTTTCGGGTGGTTTACAATTAGACCTCTTCCTAAACTATCTTCTACTTCTACTATTTCCTAACTATTTCCTACTTCCACTGTTTCCTAAACTATTTCCTATCCCCACTATTTCCTAAACTATTTTCTAACCCCCCTATTTCCTAAACTATTTTCTAACCCCCCTATTTCCTAAACTATTTTCTAACCCCACTATTTCCTAAACTATTTTATAACCCCCCTATTTTCTAAACTAATTTCTGAACCCAAGGACTCCCGAATCCCAAGGCCCCTTGACCCCTAAGGCCCTCGGAACCCCTGAATTGGCTGTAGACCGGCTATTGGCCCGGCTGGTGTTGCGGACGCAACTCTCGGACGGAACCGAGATTAGAATCGAGGGGACTCCTTGAACAAGACCAAGAACAAGACTAGAATAGAGGGGATTCCTCTAATAAGAGCTAGGCTGGAGTTAAAAGTACTAGAATAAGGCTTGGATTGCTTGGAATAAGAATAGGTACAATTGGTGTTGACGAGAGTGAGGAGCAATGTCTCTCAACTCTCTATTTATACTAATCTAGAAGTAAGCTAGCCTCCTTCGCCTTCAAGAGCAAGTTACCTAGCTTTCTTGAGGCCTAAGGCGACTTGGAGTGTACTCCAAGTCAACTAAACTACCTTGCTTTGCCTTCAAGGCGAATCTACTTGTCCCGCAAGGTGTTGTAAACTTCCTAGAAACTTCTACTAGGGCGGTGGCTTGTCCCTAAAGGTACCGCCACCGCTATGTGTAACTTCTTAAGAAGTTTCCTATGGTCTTCGTCTTTGTTTGTCGGTCTTAAATCGTTGGTCATCTGTTTTCTGTCCTTGTCTTGTATGTCACGTCCGTGACAGTTGGCTGGCTCCAACGCTGGCTGGGGCATTCTGGCTGGTGTTGGAGTTTAAACAATACTTGGTTTTACCACTCAAGTGGAACTAAGGGTTGTCTAATTAAAACGAGTTAATGGTTGCCGAAGAGGTTAATCCAATGGTTGCTCCACCCAAGGGACCCACTAGTGCTACTTGTTGGATGCTAAACATTGACTTAGTGCCAACCGTGTTGGATACTAAATGTTGATACTAAATGTTGATACTAAATGTTGATACTAACTCAAGGGGAATTATATTTGACACCTCGCTAAGACTTGGGGGGTTCAAAGCTTTGCCGTGGGGGTGAGGATTTTGACACGTGGCTAAGATTTGTAGTTTCTAAAGACATTGGAGAGCCATAGCTCCGCCGTCCCTCATGGGGTTGATCTAATCCCGTGAACAAGAGAAGAAGGAGAAGAGGGTTTGCACATAACTATTGAAGACTAACAATCAAAGCTCTACCGTCCCCTATGGGACTAACTTTATCCCGTGAGCAAAAGAAGAGGGAGAAGAGGGTGGACACAATGTGCAACATACTTTCAAAGTCACCTCACTAGTAACCCCTCGGTTCCTCCCAAATTCTCTCCCACAACAACTTTCAATAGTTTGACAACACAAAGAGTGGCCCAACATCAATTTGTATAAGTTCCAACCAAACTTGGGGGGTCTCAAGTCCCCAAGTGCAAACCACAAGTACCAAGGGTGTAAAACCCCCCAAAAAACTATCAAAGGCTCTTTTGGCATAACAAGTAAAAGGAAATCTGGCATAACCCGGGCCCAATAGTGCTCCTCCCTTACATGGTGAGGAGTGAGAGAGAATGAGAGGAGAATCCCGTCCTTTTTATACTCAAAAGGAAGTAACCTCCCCCTTAATCTACTAGGAAAAACTAGATAAGGGAATTTAGGCGGTCCGTACATGTTTACCAATTCCAAATCTAACTATCCACTTAAGATCTATGTAATTTGAATTGAGAATTCAAATCTCACCTAAAACTTACAAGAACTTGCCAATCCACCTAATTTTACCTTCCCCAAATCTACAAGTTCCCACATGGGAGTGGTCCCATGTGTTCCCACCTACTTTTAGTTTAAATTTTGAAATTACTTACACCAAGCACTTGGAGCCACCTCCACTAACTTCTTGAGGTGGTACTTGCTCCCACATGTGCCCAGAGTTCCCACGCGTTTCCTACACGTTCCCCATGGCCATTGGGGCCCAAATCCTCCAAATTGTCATTGGGGGGCCTTGAACCCCATTTTCTACTCCATGTTCTGTCCCCCAAAGGCTATTTTTTGGAGTTTAGCTTCTATTGGTAAACGGATTGCGCCGTTGAGTCCGGGAGGGCATAATTAGCCTGAAAGAATCCCCTTGTCCCTTAAACTATGCCCTAAATCTTAATGAAACCTAGTGTAAGCTAGGGTCAAAGTTGGGATAAATTCCCAACTTTTGGAGTTTGACTTTTTTGGACCCCAATCCTTCACCAAGCTCTTAAGTAGATAGAGGGGGGTAGGAATAGGCTTAAATTAGGCCTCGATATGATATCGTATGCCCCCGATACGCCGGTCAACTTCCAATACCGTCATTTAAATTGTCATTTGGTGAAGGATGTCGCCGATTCGGGGTCTTCAACCTATCGATTTGTCTTGAAACTTGGAGAAGCGCTCTGTTGGTGTGAGACCGCCTTGCCAGATTTTTAGTGAGATTTTACCACACTTTGGGATATTCTTTCGAATTCCCACCCAAAGACTGCTGCGGTTGACTACCTAGGAAAATATCCAAACTATCTTGGAAAATTTCCAAACTTTGGAGGGGACCACCCATGGGATCCCTCCACATGGATGCAAACTTGCATCCCCATTGCGTACTCCTGAAATTAGGAAGATGCCCGGTACCTACATTTCAAGGTTAGTATTCCACTCGTATTCTCTTTGATGCTATAGGGAGTGGGGGATTCGTCCTAGATTCCCCCATGAGGACTTTCTAACCGAGATAGGGCCTTTTTAGGCTTCTTACCTGCACATCACTATCAGTTTGACGTCTATTTGACCAAGACAAGACCCTTTTGGGATACAAACTATCCTAAATCCCTTCTAATGACCAAATGGCATATTGGTATGTGTAATGCCAATACCAGTTTAATACTCTTTTGTGAGTTTTATGGGCCTAACCACGCCTTGGATTGTGTAGGAATCTTAAAAAAGAACCCGTGAGTCCTCGGTGACGAAGTGGGGGCTCACAATGGTCATCCGGTGTCCAAATGTCTGATCGATGGGATGAGTGCAGTGAATGTGATGTCAAGTTGGTTTTTACGAGAAGCTGAGCTTAAATCCGATAAATCGTCCACTTTGCGGTTAAAAGTAGCTGATCAAAGGTGTGTTCGATCATTTGATTCTATCCACGAAATGCCAATCATAGTGAATGGTGTCACTGTTAACATCGATTCACGTTCTTGACATATCAACTGGGAAGGGTGACTATCCTTTGATTCTTGGTAGGCCGTGGTTGTGCCAAGTACGTGCAGTCAACTATTGGGAGAAGTGGCGTATGAAAATAGGCTCAATCCTTAACCCATTAACGTCTATGGTCGATTTGGAGGGTGGGCAAGGCGTTCAATGACCGTATGGGCTCAAATTCCAATAAATGAGAAATAACTATGGCAAGGAATGATCTAACCATACCGATGGGGGCGCCGTGCTTAGTTTATCAAACAACGATGAAGTTAAGAATACAATACACTTTTTTCTGAATTATTATAAAGCATCTAAGTGGTCGTATGTGTGCATGTGCGTATGTGACGAAATACCGTAGCTCTCGGGTGGTATTTCTTTTCATGACATTTTTTTCAGTGCACACGCGGCCACGTGCCTCATCTTTTATCATCATCCGTGTGAGCACGGACATCCCAAGTTCTTGGGAGCGCCAAGATGGAGTTCCCTTCCGAAATCTTATCCATGGGCAGAATGCCACCACATCAAGCGATCAGTTGAAGTGAGGGAGTTTATAACTGTGCAAGCAAATCAACCACAATATAGACCCCACTACAATTGAAGCAAGCATAGCTAGCAAGCAGTTATAAGCTACCTTACCCATGTGCACATCATGCAATTCATCGCACTCATCCAACGACAAGATCGCAAAACAAGTGCAAGTGGGGGTGAGAGTCATCAACGAAGTTCCACAACATATCCCCAACTGGCAAGTGCAACTATGAAAGACTTTTATGGGTAGTATTTAATTCACACCGAGACTCCATGCTTCACCTGCCTCTTGCTCTAAATCCACATGATGGAGCTATAAACAAATTCCTGGTACAATGAGAGAAAACTATTGGAATAATCAATATAGATGCCATTCTCAATTTTGATAAGCTTCATACCTGGTATTGGTTCGCAAAGATGTTACACAAACTCCTATAAGCATGACTGTTGCCTAAAATGGTACAGTAAATCACATGTGAAGCACTCAGATGGTGGCCTCAGACCAACTTCTAGAAAAGAATCAATACAATCTCAAACAAAGCTCGAATTCACAACACAGATCCATTATGTACTCACTTCAACTATGCAAGGAGATATTTATGTAACCATATGTTGCAATGCAATAAAAGAAGCATATGACTTATTCAACACTACACAACCACGACGTACTGGAAAATGGTGCAATCAATGAATGGAACGATTCCACTTTAAATAAAAATATCCTGCACCTGGAACACTCCATTCTGAAAGCCCTTCTCTACTTGGTCCTTCTCGATTTGCCAAATGCTTTTTCAAACATGAAAAATACCCATCACCACATCTCAGCCTACACCAACAGCACATGCATCTTGCCAGCCTCACATATTGCTACACTAACATCATGCCCTTGAATAAATGAAAAAAATTCTACCCTCATCAGCCACTTCTTGGATTAAGACACATACTACACACGACCTATGTGAAGGAAATACAAGACTTGCTGGGGGAACTTACCAGAATCATAATGAGTACAAGCTCCTGGGTTGGTTGTAATGCTCCTGTATGGTCGTCATTTCATGGACAATGCACCTGCGTTCATTAATATAACGAAGTAAGACAAACATGGGATGTGGATGGAACATACTCTCTACATGGATGCACGTTTCCACCACCTGTTGAAGTCCAAAGTGAATGCGAGAATTTAAAGCAGAACAGTTCAAAAACACATAATTGAAAACAAGAAATTACATGGTTCATCAGATGAGAGCTCCCCTAACTAGAGTATGCAACTAATCTTGTTCAATTTACGTAGTTCTAAACAATCACGATCATTCAACACTAAGAGGTAGCACTGCAAGCTTGGCTATAATCCATAAGCGCTGAATGGTTCTCCTCATCGATGTCTTCAAATTCAAATCGGCATCAATCCAAAAAGGGGAAGCTAGCACCTCCTGCCAATAAGTCTCCAAAAAAGATATTCCCAAAGTAAATTTACACGCAACCAACAGCAATTTTAGAGTTGAAACATGGAAGCTGAAAAGATGCAAGAACGTCTAGTAATCTTACCCGTGCAAAAATTTAACTGTAGATTGGGCTATTCAGCAGTCTCGCGGTTGTGAAAGAACTCAAAGCAGACTGATCATGTATACAATCGAACCCCATTAAAATGAGTACAAATCCACCGGGTGCGTCGCTTGCAAATGCGACATACTCGGCGGAGGTTGCTTTTGCGGGGAACATGCGTGATGAATCCATCACATGGTCGAGGTGGAATCTGGCAGGTCCGCACATGGAGTGACGCACCTCCAGCTTGGTAGACCTGCCCCATCAAAGCATATGCAATCTGGAACTGGAACTCTTTATGGTTTATAGGTTGTTCACCCACTCTCTTGGGTGATTGCAAGAAAGGGCTGTACTATTTGGCGTCACAATCCAAGTGACTTTCATGCCATTGGTTATAACTTTTGGGGAATTAAGCCAATGTACTTGAAATTTTTATTGAAGATGGCCAACTTGATAGTAAAGAAATTCATTATTTTTCAAAAATTTCCAAAAAACATTTTCTAATTAAATTTTAATTTACCTAATTTGTCACACTTTGCAATTTAGGGGTTTTTAGTACTATGGAGTATCCAAAATTAATGATGTAGACTTGAAATTTGTATGGTCTATTTATACACTAAAGATTTATAAGTTGACCAAAAATATTTTAAAAAAACATTATTGTATGTCCTCTACATTGATGCAAATAGGGGCCCCTTGCGCATAGAATTCTGAACATCAAAAATGGTTTCAAAATAATTCTCTTAAAGAAATGTAATCACCATTATTCCTTCTCAAATTTCCAATTTTTACTTTTTTTTTAAATGTCTTTTTCCTATTTTTTAAAAATTATTACAAAAAAAAATGTAAAAGTACGCATTTTCATGATATTTTGCACTTGTCTAGTTCACCTATTTAGAACATTTTCCTTCACTTTTCCTTCATAGGGTACCTTCTTCTTCAAGAAATATACATTGAGCATATTTTTCATTTTTTTTAAAAATTGTTTTTCTATTTTTAAAGTACTCCCGAAAAAAATGAGTACTATTCCAAAACGAGACAAAAAATGGGAGGCCTTTCTTGCAATCACCCTCTTTGACATCTCCTTATGAACAGTGAAGGCGTTGGCAATACAAGAATCCAGACCAAAAAAAAATCCGATGCCACCATTTCTTTGTTGCAATTTGGGTGGTATAGTATGATCGGTTTTGATCACCTACATCAACTCCATCCATCATCTTTGAATACAAAATCTGAATTGGCGATGTTGGCACTTCAATAATCCGTTGTCCAGAGACTCGGGTGGTGACAACTCCTCCAGGAACCATAGGATCAGCAGCCGTCGCAAAGAAATACACTCCCTTAGTATCTCGCCAATGAATTGCTGCCATCTTCATATCCTTGTGCACACGCATATAAAGCGTCCCTCGTGGCTCTTCTTGGGGGTTGCATAGACTTGTAGGGAAGCCTTTTCGTTGCTTCCGAGCAGTTCCAACGACATAGAAACCAAGTGACAACAAGTCATCAAATAAATAGGGAGAAGTGAAGTAGTTATCACAGGTGACTATATACCACTGCCTTTCAAGCCCCTTCGTCAGTCGTGTAACTACTTGTCCGGCCATACCTATATGCGTTGCTATTGCTTAGTCTTGTGGCTGTAAATTGTCTTTCCCTACATAGATTTCAAGCTTATACACATAGATGGTCATAGAGCATGCCATTGCCCATATTTTTATACCATGTGAAATAGGCTTTGCAGGCAAGTACTGCTTGAAGGAACAAAAACGACCATTATAGGCCACCATACACTCATCTACAGTGACATAAGGAGACAAGTTCCAATAGTGCTGGAACCTTGCTTGGATGTGCTCCAAGATCCATCTACACTTTCCAATGGGATCATACTCCAAGCTCTTCTTGTCAGTTACAAAATTCTGTCGCGAGGTCAGATGCAAACATCGGAGGATGTATTCGAAGTGCCATCGTGACATTGTGCTAGCTACATTCGGACAAAACAAAGCACCTTGCCTTCTGCACCAATAATCACAAATGGAAGGTTGATCTCTCACGCCCATAAGGCAGCAAATACCACTGAACTGTCGAAATTCTTCAAGTGTGATGGATTTCACAATTGATTCACCACCTTTTCGCTTCCTTGTTGTTGGATCAACATAATTGGCATAGTCATTGCTTTCTCTTACTACTTTACGTTGCAACGTTTCATCCCCAAAAAATAAGAAGTATTCAATGGGTTGTAGAAGAACGTTACTTGGAATATATTCTGTAGTGCCTGGTGTTTTTCCTGCAAATGGTTGCCTAGACACCAAAGACCAAGTCTTTGCATGCTAATTGGAGTCCGCATATTTTTGCTCAAGATCAAGTCTCTCTGGTTCAGGTCCCACAAGATATACTTTAAGCTCAGACAACAACACCATGGGGTCGTCCTCCCTTAGATCAATAGAACTAGCACCATTTGACAATGCATTGTCTTCGCTTCCCAAATCGCAGAGGGCAGAATCCCAGTCATGCATTAGAGAAGTAATGGGGCCAAAGGAGGGCTGCTTCCTGTCTTGGAAGAGCCTGCGTTCTCAATAACCTCCAGCATTGGAACGTTGTTGGTACAAGTCGTGTCTACTAAGATGAGCGGCCAAGATTAAGGGGAGATCTTTATTTGGCGCCATATTTGGAATCTAGTTGTGGCTGTTACATGCGCGGGAGTTAGGCGTGGCGGATAGTATGGCGGGAATCATGCTCTGTCAATTTGTCCTTACAATAACGCTTCTGAAACCTTCATGAATGTATTTAATTTGCATTACTAAGACATTGGGTTAAATCTGATTGTATGAGAGAAGGGCTCTGAACTGATGGAAAACTATTGAATTTGAATTAGGCAAGTACTGTGAAGGAAATTTTTATTGTTCGATGTAATTGTGATGGAACCAAAATATATAAGCTTCCTTGTAGACAATGATAGAGAATTGAACCTGAGATTTTTATAATTATATTGTTTTCGTTGGTGCATCGAGTTGGATTAGTGAGCTTTTTTTCAATATTTGGTAATCCAACTGTATGTCTCCCTGAGTTCGTGAGGAAAACAGTCCATTCAATTAAAAACTAATGATATGTTTGAATCGATAAAGCTTCTTACTTCGACATAGATAGCTTAAAGTTGCAAATGTACTGGAATCACAATTGTACTAGAATCGTGGGTCTACTTTATTGGTCTACTTGACAATCCGAATTGTCCTTGCTTAGTTTCTGATTCGTTTTTTGATTGTGTCAGTGAGAATGTGACAATTGAAAGTGCTTTTTGATTACGTAGTCTAATTGAAACCTCTCCATCTCTTGTGATTGTAGCACTTGCAGGAATCGGACGATGCAAGATTTAAGGAGCTTTCATCAAAGTTTGAAGTTTTGCTTGCGGAAGGCAACGAATTAGCTCCAAGTTCATGTGTGGTTGCTACATGAGGAAATTTGGAAGTAATGCAGGAGCTCCTGAGTAATAGCGTTGAAGTGGACGGATTATTGTGGCCGAACAGCTCCTTCTGTATTAAGCTCCTTCTGAAACAAGGAGCTGACCCCAACAAGGGTAAGTTTGGAGCTGCATTGACCTTGCGACATTATGAAGCTCTGCTTGCTTGTTTTTTTATACCTACTTGAGAAACTGAGTCTATCGTCGAAACAGTAGACTTCAAATTTGAAGTCATCAAGCAAGATTGATAATAACCATAACTCCTTGGCTGTTAAGGATGATATAAACTGACTTCCGCATCCAAGCATGGGGGTAATTCAACACATAGCTCATCCTATCGTTCTGCAAATTTTCATAGCTTGAATTAGTTCTAGCACATGATTACCAACCTCTTGCATGCATGTTATTCATTTACTTTTTCTATTTCGTTTGTGTTGATTATATGTATCATGAATTGGTTGTGCACTATACTTAGCCCTCTATCTAGATATCTAGATTTCACATAGAGCATGCTTGGCCATCAACTTCAGTTTAAGACCCCTCTCTCTGCATATTCTCATCGTTACGTGTCGACTTACCATGATTCCTCAACTGGATCGACTTGGCTTTCTCAAGTGAGAGAAGTGAAAGAAGATGTTGTCTGTTGTTTGCCTTGGTTTCTATAGACATGGAACCAACTTCAATGAGTTTGCAATGAATGATTGCAGTGTCGATGCAAAATACCACAAAGTTTCACAAAGTTGTGGTGATCAATCGTGTGAATTCACTCACGTAACCTTAGTACATCTTGTGTTGTTTGAGACAAAAACACCTGAAGTGTAAAATTGGTGGTATTCCAACGCTTCCAATTCAAGTTTAAGCAGTGCATGAAGTTCCACCTTAGAGTTCATAGTCTCTTTTGATCTGTACATTGGACTGAACCACATAACTAGCTTAAGAAAATTCTCACCTTTAATTGATGAAGGATTAATACGCTATAAATTAAAACAAGCTTAACAACACCAGTGATTTGTACTGTGTTTTCTCTATTACACAACCCAAAAACTCATCAATCAATGTATGTTTGCTTATGAATCTTTATGATTAGAGCTGATTATTTTAGAAACACTGGTGGCTATCAAAGTTCACAATTTCAGCAGGATGATATTGTCATGGAGGTTTGATCATTGTTTCTTTGTGATATCAAGTTACTTGCAGGACACATTTGAATATGAGAAAGTGCATGCAACATTTTATTAGAGTTTTTAAATATTTGAAGTAATTTTCTAAGATAGTATCATCTCAGTGATCTCACCGATTTTTTGGAGGCTAGTGTCGAATAATATTAGTTTCGTTCCAAAAATATATCAAGATGGTAGACAAATGTACTGCGTACAAGATACAAACTTGGGTCGCAGAAGAATACAAACCTCTTATCATCCGCGGATGTCCTTTTCATAATCAAATCACGAAGTTGAGTTTTCCTCAAAAGAAGCGCGCTGGAGAGAAACATTTGGACCTCTGGTTAGACGGATCGTTGTATCTTGTCGATTCAAGTACTAATAAACGTCCAAAGCTCTCATCAGTAGGAGAGTTATTGGAATTTGTAGGCGATGGGGAGAACGATTTGTTGGGATACGTAAAGCGATTGGAAAGTACCAGCAGAGGGATTGTAATACTTGTCAGAGAGAAAGAAGTAGAGGTCGGAGTGTTGCGAGAGCGAATTGATGAATTAATAAAGAGTTCCGCTATGGAATCACTTACTTTCCGTAGCCAGGTTTGCAGTTTCGAAAATCAATTGTCGTGCTTATGCAGTCAACTCAGATTAGAGCAAGAGGTATCATCTAATTTGAGAGAACAAGAAGCCCAAAAAATTGATGAATTAAAAGTTCTCCATACATCAGAAATTGCTTCTTTAGGAATCAAACTAGCTTTTGTAACCAAAGAATTCAACTGTGTAAAGAGAAAATTCAATCAACTTGTCAAGACTCCTTACAGTATACGCTCACAAGTTCGGGCTCGGCGAGATTTGAGTGAACTTGCTCCTAACGATGGGCAAGCCAAAGTAGTGAGACAATTAGCTCGACAAATTTTGGCACCATCTACAGTGACAAGGATTCAACAGGAAAATTTAAGAGAAACAACCCATAAGCGCTTGTGTGGTAGCAAATAATCTCAAATCCAAACTGGAAAGGCCTTTGCATCTATTTTGTCGAAGACAAAAGTTAGTTCCATGATGGAGCTTCTGATTCTATCCTCCGTGGCTATAAATATGACAAATTCCTATCTCCAAAAAGTAGGGAAAACAGTTGATCCTGACTGTATTCTTGAAACATGCGATGAAAGTGGAATTACCCAAAATGGATATGCAGCAATTTATCAAAAGTTTAAGGGCGGCTTGCAATCAGCTGGACAAGGGTTGAGATTAGGTTGTCTTCCGAATCCACCCAAAGTTTCCGAATTGCGGAAAGAACTCAACAGTAAACTCTCCGATCTTGTAGGCAAGCACATGTTTATCAACAACACTTTTGAACTCGGTCCTGGAAAAGTCAAAGGAAAGATGAAAGAGAAGACAACTCTTCAATTAGACAAGTTCAATAATTTGTTTCTTGACATTGAAATGGTTCAGCAAACCATGATTCGGTTGTAGAATATTACAACAATTGGTAAGTATTTCCACTCCTCTCTATGTTCCATCTTGTTAATTCATCGATCTTGTAACCAAATAATACTAAAAACTATAATAGATCTTGTTACTTGATCTTGTTACTTTAGGCGTTGATCGTATCTGTCAATATGAGGCCCCACACTATGAATTATGAGTGGGTCCAGGCTTTCGAAAAGAACATTAAAAACAAGGAATGCAACTTTGCATGTACTTCTGCGTGTGCTAAAAATACCATTAAATTGAAAATCAAGTCAGTATTGTAGTAAGTGGGACCATGCTGGTTCAAGTTCTCATGAAATGCATGCACTAGGGCCCTCCTAGATTGATATATGAACCTTGTGTCACAATTTCCTTCATAACAATGACTCATACGACACTTTTTGCAAGTTTAACAATTTTTCAAGTTAATGATTACAAGACACTGTTCCGAAGAATAAGTATTATCAAAATTCATCTCCCTCTGCAAACAAGGTCGTGTAGGAATGACCTCACTGGAATGTGTGAGATCGTGTATGTTCAAATGATTGCATGAAAATGGGTACTTCTCTGTCTAAAAACTCTCAAACAATCCAAACTTTTAAATTTTATACCAATACCATGCATGGTGCACTAATATACCAACATGATCTTATGCTTTGTGACAGAAATTGGAGACAACCCATTGATATTTTGCATTAAGATGGACAAAGCAGAAATTGTGCATGCAGAGAAGCTTGAAAGAGTGAGCATCACATTGATGAACCGAGCTCTTGATCCTTGAATAAAAAAAGGTAGTGACGAATATTTCTCAGTGCAATCTGAGCGTGAAATTTGGCTAGTGGGTTGTTTTCGAGTACCTAAAGAGAATTATGAGGTGCTCAATTGGGTCTTCTCACAGACCTCCATCCTTGCCCTCATTCGTGCACAAGGAGCGGGACAACCACTAGTGGTTGAAGGTATAGGATCTTTTAAGGTCCAATGGCACCTTTCAGCAGACATGAAGACTATTAAATCATTGTATGGTTTGCAAGCTGGGGCAAATGCAAAGCTCTCATGCATATATTGCCTACAACAAAAAACCAAAACTATTATTGCAACAGAAACTCAAGCACGTGCAGCTGCACAAAAAAGGATATCTACATGGGCAGGAAGACTCTTTGCACATAATATAGTTGCCAAACCAGAGGAAAACGACTTGTCTAGATGGAAGCCTATACTTGACATACCATTGCACCAAGTTCACATTTGCACACTCCATGCATTAAATCGAATGTGTGAAAAGATGCTGCATCTTCACTTCCAGTACGTGTGGACCATTCGAGACAAAACAATTCAATCAGCAGCCATCAAAGATATTGAAAAAGTGCTCTCAGCAACTGGAATGCATGGCGGTTCAGTAAAAATATTCAAAGATACTGAATTATCAGGCACAATGAACAATGTGCCAAACAAGCCTTCAGTGAATGCAGGGATGACGGGACGTCCGGACGTCCATGGGACGTAGACGCTACCCCTCGGACGTCCTGTGACATTTGAAATTTTTTTTGACATACGTCCAGCGGACGGGCGACCGGAGAGCCATGCGGACGGCCTTTCAATAAGACAGAAGGCGGACGGGTGGTCGGTCGGACTACGGACGGAGCAGCGGACGGCACCATCCGACCTCCCGTCCGCAGTCCGACCGTAGTCCGACCGCAGTCTCCGACCCCCCGTCCGCACGTCTACTTCCGACGGATGCCGTCCGTTGGTCGCCGAGGACTACGTCCACTGCGTCCGGACGTCTGGACGTCCGGACGTCCGGATTTTGGACGTAATTTTGCCCTAGACGTTGCAATTCGTCAACCCTGAGTGAATGGCACACACGCACAAAAATTGTTCAAACTGTCGTATGCGCAGTCTAGTAGAAGGCACCTTTATCACACCCAAACGTGATAATATGACACGGAATATCGTCCCAGGAGATTCCAGACGTTACTAATAGTTGCGTTTTCCGGTTTCTAGGTTTCCCAGCTCAAAAGACCTAAGTTACTACTCTCAATCCGAAATACCAACTTGTCTTCCGGAACTCTTTTTCTGGATCCGTCGTTTCTTTCCGAATCCGTCTCTCAACTATGACCGGATTCCTTTCTCGGATCCAGATTTCACTTCCACCCGGATCCGTCTCAATCCGAAATCAGGTTCCGTCGTTCAATAATCGGTTTTAGATACCCCTGTTTTACCCTCAGGGGGTCCTCTCTTGATCTTTAGAGGGGTAGGGACTTACCACTCGTAAACCTCACGCTCTCTCCTCTCAAACAAAACACACAAAGACACCAACATATATCTGGTGTTGCATTAGGGGCGGATCCGGATCCTCACAACTTCCCGGATAGCTTTGGGCCAATCCGGTTAGCAGGTCACTCAGGACTACTTCACTTGCCCTTACTACAACGACAGATTAAAAGACCCCTAGACCCGAAAGGACGTACTTCCCTAGTTCTCCGGATCGACTCAGTGGTTGGCAGATCTTCCGGTGGACGGAACTTTCCTATGGCGGCTGCTTAACTCCGCACGAATCCGCCCTTGCGGTTCCGGAACCTCCTCCGTGTCACTCCTGGACTCACACCGGATCACCGTTCCGGTGAATTAAAGGCTCTACGCTCAAACTCACAACTCAAGACCCTAGTTCTCGGAAGTTGGTCACTCAGTTCGGATTTCAATTGCCTAAGAATCCGGATTCCTCCTCACCCATCCCTCTTGCCTCTCAACACTTCAACAAACACACCAAAAAAAGACTCAAACACAAGTCAGAGCTAGAATGTCCATTCGTCGGCTCAGATTAAAGAAGGGAATGAAATACAATGGAATATGCACTAGGAAGGAATGACAGGCCAACTAACTTGCCTCCCCCTTAAAAGCCCAAAACAAAACGAAAGTCAAAGCCTAAAAACAGAAACGGAATGCCAACAAGGCAAAAGAAAATCTGAAAGAACCAATCGGAGCCCAACCGGATTATCCGGAAAGGTCCGGCCAGTTGTTCCTAAAGTTCCGGATTGGGGCCCACATTCGGGAAATCCGTCCAGGAAACTTCCGTCCAAAATCTCAAAATCCTAACTACTCAACTTTGTCCTACTTACGCGCCCGCTTCGATGTAGTACCCGCGGGCGGAACTGAACTCCTCCGCGTCGCTGCCTTGGGAGGGGGAGCTTTCTTGGTGGCGGATCGGGTCTGCCTCTTTTGAATCGGAACTGGTGGCGTTCTGCTGTCTTTCGTCGAGGTCTCATCCGAATCCGCCTCTGAGCTTTCCGACCGCTCCACTTCCTGGAATCCGCCTTGCTCTCTAGCTTCATCACGGATGATGAGGGGCGGATTGTCTTCCTTGTCCGAGTCATCCAAGATGACTGTCTTGTTGCGCGGATCCTTGCCCGGCACCTTGTCTGGCTTGTTTATGTGGGCGAACTTCTCCGGATTCTCCCTGGCCGGATTCGGTAGGGCCTTCATCTGGATCTCCAGGTCGAGTCGTGGTGTTGTCCTCTTCTCTTGCGGCTCCGTAGGTGTATTTGACGGTCCGGCCGCATTCGGATCCAATCCGAGCTCACCGAGGTTCTTCATGACTGGCGAGTTTCCGAGCAACTTCTGATCCGTCGACATCTGTCCTTGCGCTCCGGGGCTAAAGTTCGTGTAAACTTGTTGGTTGAGCAAGCTCGAAAGGCCTTTTCCCAATTCCGGATTGAGAGCCCCAATCAAGGCCCTCATCTCCTTCAGCACCCCCTCCATCTTGGCCTGGTAATCCACTAAGATGGTGAGGACTTTCGATCTGGTGATGTGTCCCTCCGTCATCAACCGGGCGGAAAACAGTTTGGCCCTCACCACTGTTTCCGCCGGCTGGGCCACCAACTCTTGCAGGTTCTGAACCAAGGTGGTGGCCTCGCCGATCTTCCCGTTGGTGACACTAAGGTCACTCTCCAAATAGGTCACCGTATTGCGGAGCCCGTTCCGCTCCTCTTCCGCCTTCTACCGTCCCTCTTCAGCCACCCGAGTCAGATCTTCCGCCTACCGGATCTGATCCGCCTGGATCCGGGCCTCGTCCTCCCACTTCCGGATCTCCTCGTCCTTCTTCCGCAACACCTCTTGCGTCGGAAGATGATCGAGGATTTCCGGAATGTCCTCGATCTTCACTCCGCCTAGCTTGGTGGAGATCTGCTCGAGTATGGCCTCGTTGTTGTTGCTGTCCGCGTGTGCCATCATGGCGTGTCGGATGATGGTGTCGAAGTGGTTCCGCTTCTTCTTGCCCAGGGTCAATCCGGGTGGATCCGGGTCTGGATTGCCCCTCTTATCCGGCGTGGTGGATTTCATCCGTTCCGGCTTCCGTTCCGGTTGGCTGACCGGCTTCTGCTCCTGAGGGTCTTCCTCCATCCGCTCATCCTCTGGGTTCTCCGGATCCTTCTTCACCTCATCCGTCAAGCCGTACTTGAGGATCTGAACTCCCGTCTCATAGCGGAGGATTTCCGGCCCACTCAATACATCATTGTGGTGGTACAGATGGAACAGATAGGCGCTGATAGTACTGGTCTTCTCCCGTCCCACATGCTCGGCTAGCCGATTAACTACATACTGGAGGACTAGGCTCCAGTTGACTATCCGCTTCTCAAAACACCCAAAGATGGTGTTTGCTACCGTCACTATGACACGGGTAGGCTTTTCCGGATAGAGGATGGGAATCAAGAACTCCAGCATCTGCCTATGCCGGTCGTTTGTGCAATCCGGAACTGAATATCCGTCCTTAGGGTGAGGCGGATTCCGGAACTTATTAGCACTAAACTTGTCCGTCCGGGGAGCCATACCTAATCCGGTTTTATCAAACCCGTATACATTCGCCCAGATATCCGACGTCCAGGCACCCGATCTACCCCTTACCGTGAATTGGTACTGATTCGGAACTCCCGAGAGGAGTTCCTGCACCATCTCGTCACTCTTCACACTCCACGGCCGTCGGATCAACCCATCACACCCTAGGAAGACTAAATCATCCTCTAACTCCTTCCGATGCTACGGATCAGAAGGGATGAGTGGCGAAATCGCCTTGGCAGTCACTACCGCCTGTTTCGGATTGGAGGAGCTCGCCATCTCTCCGCCCGAGTCGGAACTTGTCGGTGCGGTCGGCACCGACCCTGAACTAAACCCGGAACCGATCTCTACTGCTCACCACTCTTTCTCTCTCTATACGCGCTCTAGAACTTGCACACAAGTCGTACCTCGATTTGCCAAATCGAAAAGGAAAAATGAAGTGGAGTGGAGGGGTTTATATACCAGTCAGTACCCTGCGTTCCCAGTTCCCCTCGGAACGGCGCGACACTCCCCGGTCGTTACGCTAGTTTCCATAGGTCAGCGATGTAGACCCGTAGGTGCCGACCATCCGGAATCGGCTCGGATCCGTCCTTAAGTATACCGGATCCGTCTTTGACAAGTTCCGTCTTCTGGAAAGTTCCATTCCGGATACTGAGGAATCCAGATCTGGAAACTTATACCCATAATCCGTAAATTCTCCTTGGTCAATCCGGTTCAGACGGATCCCAAGGGGAAAAGGCTTTAATTGTCTTCTTCTTCCCATAGCTAACCTTAAAATTTTGAAAAATTGAACTATTCTATATACTATCTTCCTATTTCACTTACATGATATTTCCGGACTGTGACACAAACAATCATCATTATTCCAGGAATCAACCACTGGAATATCTGATAAAGTATGGCGAGATATCATCATTGCAGAACGAAATGCTTCTAATGAAGGCTCCATAAGGCGTGACCGAATGGCAGTGTGGGCAGCTTTAGAACGGCTATTGCCATACTTCACTGGTCTAACACTCACTCAAGAACAATGTTCTATATTCAAGACACGCTCTGAAGATTTCGGAATTCGGACGTCTATTTGTCAAAGTATATGGAGGACATCATGTGACCCACTACATTGTATGCTATCAAACTCTACTTTTGCATTGCTATTCAATGATGTTAGGTTCATTATTCAAGTAACAAGTCTACTCATTCTACCTAAGTTCATATTAAACATCATTAGTCTCAAGTTAATCTCAAGTTAGCAATGAAACTACAAGTGATATGATTCTAGTACCTTGGCCAATAACTAATTTGTATTTTGTCACACAGCATGTCTTCATCAAGCATGGCCCCTGGTTTGTAGAGAAATATGGATCCCTCTCTGTTTGGTCTTGCCAAGGGATGGAATATTCACACCATGCTGCCAAAGCTGCTTACCACAAGCACACCCAACATGGAGGCTCAAAACATAAGAAGAACCCATTTCTACAAACCTATGAACATTGGTATAGAATAATTCAACATCGTTTCCGAAACAAGCTCATTCAAGACAATCTACCAACCTCTACCAAGGAACAAGATGAAGAACAAATTTTCAAAAGAAGACAAGCTTCTATAAATTCATCTGCAACAACCTATGCTGCTCAATGGCGAGCAAACTGTACAAGGGTTGGAAGTCGATGGATACCAAATTCAACTCTAGATGAAAACAATGAAATTACAGAGTTACAAGAAGAGAACTAACCATTGTACTCTTGATAGACATCAATATGTTAGATCCTTAAAGTAGAAGTCGTAAAGTTTTGGGTGGTAGAACTTCCGTCACAGTTCTTTGCTTTTCACTTCGAACATTGATCTGGTAGTAGTATAATGCAAAGAAGAATATGAACATGTCAAATATGATGTAGATGTGGCATGCTATACAAGACTAAGAATTTGCCAAGCTAGCTGAAGACTTGGTTCTGTTTTCAAATTTGTAAGTAGAGGCCATGCTTTGAATAATGATTAAATTTAAAACATGAAACTAAACTAGCTAAAGAATATACCACATGGACTATGCAAAAGCATCTCAAGTCTTGCTACTCAATAGAATGTGAACATTAATATGACAATAAAATAAATATAGTAAAGTAGGAATCATACCTTTTCCTGAATATGACCATCTTCAATAATGCACATAATAAATTCCTCATTGTTGTCATATCCCAAGCATATATTAATTTCTTGCCTCACACTAAAGAGAGTCCACAATAAGCCAACCTCTAGTTGCAATGGGTCTTCACGGTCTGGGACATCACAATTAATTGTAACCAATTCATCATGTCGCACTTGTTCAAGATTCTCCCATGCTGAACCATTCTGACGACGTTGGCGATTGTATGTGAAATTAGAGTATAGAATGGACCTCCCAAGGTGGTACCAAAACACTACAAATGGTCAATCTATAATGCACTTAATGACATCCATACCTATACAAATTTTTGTGTCCCACCTTCATCCATAAGAGATGTAAAAGACTCTTCTTTGAGAGTCTTGAACACAAAAAGAGTAGGTGTCTGATGCATTGTTGCAGTAGCAAATAAATCCACCATGACATGAATTGGCATAAACCAATGAATGTGGGTTGATTTTGACCCTACGTTGGATTTCAGAGCACTTTGAAAATCAAAGCGCAAACAAGATCTAAATGACTCTGAAGTCACCATGTCTGGTATAGGCCACTCTGGATCATTGAAATCAGGTAGGGGTAACATTTCTAGTCTACCAAAGTTCACTTCTGTACTGCTTGGAAAGAAAAGTGCACTATAAAAGTAAACACCTAATTTCAACAAGTCTTTATGGGTCTCCAATCCTCGTTGGGCTTCTCCTACATTTGCATGGAGTACATAAATAATGTCAAGTATGGATTTTGGATCAATCCAATCCTGGTAGAGGGACAGATACAAATCTGCAAATTCCAAAACAATGGAAGTATTAAAGTTTGATCATACACATAATAGACTCTGATTCAAATATAAGGGAGTCCTATGGAAGATCGATGATAACTAAAATCAGATATGAAAGTCAGGTATGAATTGCAAGAAATAAAATTCGCCTGCTGATATTCCACAACCAAAAACTCTGACCTGTGAACTTCGATTGGCTCCCAAATCATTTATCTTTCATGGATCGATTTGAAAATTTTACCACACAAACTAGACTAGTACACGCAACTTTTCCAACAAGTTTTGTTGAATTCGGACATTGGATGCAAAACAGGGTTGCTTCCGTCGCGTCACGTCCGTCCGTCAGGATGTCCGTCCGCTGACGTGACGGGGAGCCGAGCGTCCGTCAGGATGAAATTCACGACAGAATCCGCGACAGAGGATGAAAAATCGTCGACGAGGCCGTCCATCGTCGACCGGACCGTCCAGGATAGAATCGAACCGATTAGGGCTAGCCGGCTGTAAACTTCAGAGCCTTGTAACTTTTGCAAAAAGTTTTCAAATTGGGCAAATTAGATGTTTTTAGGCATCTACAGAAACTGTAGATGCCGAAAAACATCTCATTTGCCCAATTTGAAGACTTTTTGCAAAAGTTACAAGGCTCTGAAGTTTGCAGCCGGCCAGCCCTAATCGGTGGACGGCCTCGTCGACGGCCCTGTCGACGGTCGACGACCTCCTCGACGGCCCTGTTGACGGTCGACGGCCCTGTTCACGGTCGACGGCCTCGTGGACGGCCCTGTCGACGGTGGACGGCCTCCTCGACGGCCCTGTCGATGGTGGACGGCCTTGTCGACGGTCGACGGACTTCATCCAGGCCGTCGACGACGCCGTCAGCATTCGGGACGGCCTCTGACGCATCCTGACTCGTCACGACTGACACGTCATGACATCCAGACGGGAAAAGCCCACGTCATGTCGGGATAGACAACCCTGATGCAAAAGTTATAACAATTTGAATCAGGCTGTCAGTAATTGTAATGTAGCATTGGGTTTCTAATACTGAAAATTTGACCTCAAACAATTTAGTTCCAACAATCTGGAATTAGAGAGATGCCTAATCAACAAGACTACAAACTTGTGCAGACCTTGTGCAAAACATGAGTTTTACATGATGAAATCCTAAGCCCCAAAAATACATACACTTGACTTATTAACTAATTTTGGCATATCAACAAAATCAGTCATCCCAGACTTTGGAAGTTGGAAGGCCATGTACAAGATGAAGAGAATGTTCATTCAGGAAAAAATTCTCAAAACCAAAATATCTCTAGCATTGTGACAAGCATCGGTGATGGATGCATGCCCATCACACGAACTTAGAACGGAATTCAAAGCCATAACAATTGAAGCGACCTCTTACAAGCAAAACTCTAGGAAGTCACATGACTCACATGTGGAGGAGAAGGACCATGGGGCCTCTGCCTTGCTCTAATGTACAATGTGGAGATCGATGCTGTTTATTTTCACTATGTAGTGATGAATGTCAGGGAGCTTACCAAGAGGGAGATCCATCACCACAAGCAAAATCTGAAGTTAAAGAAATGCTTGCTGCAGGTTCAAACCTAAGAACGAATTCTAATTGTGATATCTCTCAAAAATTCTCACTCGCGAATAATTGTACTCCAACTGATCAAATTGGTTGCATCGCCCAAGCTCACTCTTAATTTGAAGAAACTCTTACTACAGGTTCAAACCCTAATTGTCAAATTCGATTCCTCTGTCTATTAGAATTCCTCACCCGACTCTAATTGTACTCTAACTGCTCAAATTGGTCAAATTTGTAGGGATATTCTCAACAAACCGTATCTAACAAGATCCAAGAGATGCATTCCACCGTACAAGACCAACAACTGCTTGCAATGGCAAAAATTAGATCCAGTAAAGAATTGTCAACTCACTAATAGATGATCAAACGCATTTATCAAATCTTGCCTACATACACAATTCTGAAAGCACAGCTACAAATGCAACTTTGAAACAAGTTCTGCCAAAAATGTGCTACCAGTAAGGTTAATTTCAAATCCCAAACTAAATTCTAGGCTTTGTTTGATGACCCATTAGAGAAGAAGTCAGCTGAAAATGAAGGAAATAAATTATCCAAAAGGTAAGAGAGACTCACAATTATAACCTCCGTGACGAATTTCTTGGTTCAAATGCACCTGACAATGTGTCTATGCATGCTGTACGAGAACCTCAGAAACAACCGAAGAGCCTGGCTTCACACAAAATTTCATAATCTTCGCCTTGTAACCACCTTCTTCACAGTGCTTTCGTGCATCCTTAGCGTGTCCACCACGCTTTCCAGCTTGCAATGTCACCCAAGAACCCAATGTCACCTTCATTGGAATCCAGCTACCATCGCTACTTGCTTTGTAAGTCAAGATGGACTCAATTTCGCATCGAGGCCTCATCGTGAAGCAAAAAGACGACAGGCAGGGTTCGCTCCAAGCGAAAGCGAGGGTTTGCCGAGAAGATGAGAAAGCGAAAAGGTGAGAGGGGGATGGCAGGATCCGACATGCGGGAGAAGCACAGTCGGAAAATTTTTAGCTAGGTGGCAAGCTTAGCTGGAGTGCGAAAATATGTGGGAACTTCCAGGGGAACTCGTCGACCTCAATAGGGCTGACTTCTTCTCTAATGGGAAGAATCAGTATCTGCTCGTTCCCATGCAAGTAACGTGACATCATGAACTCCAGTCTCGCCGTGGATGCCCTCAGCTCTACCGTTGTGAACGTCGTGTTGTCCCCATTCAATCAGATTTGTAGCTTGTATACTTTGGCAGGCGGTACGTGGCAAAGATTGTACCCCCAAATAAGACCCAAAATCTACTTGCAACATGTGCTCTCCAACACTTGCCGCGTCTCCACTTGTTGATTCGGCTCCACCCAAGATTGTTCCAATTGCAAACGGACACGGAATGGAAAGCATTTCCCCACCCTACTATAAGTCACGTAGGAGTACGCGTACACGACAAGGAAATTGGGAACGAGCCCTAGTTTTAGGTACCGTAAAAGAATCTGGAGTGAAGGGTGGGACCTGAGAAGATTCGTCGTGGCTGGATTCTTCTCCACTGTAAAGACCTATTGTAGACGAAAGACCTCGTTTACCTTGATGACCCCGCCTGCCTGACCTGCCAAAATTCCGTGCGTCTACTTCCTCGGTTCGTGCAGAAAATGTGGATGTAGGTGGTTTCACCTTTCCCGTATACTACTGCTTTTGTCGCGGCGAAGATATCGTGGGGACGTTCGTAGAAGGAGGTGACCCTTCCCCGACAATATGTTGTGTTAGTGCAACATTGACAAGCTCGGGTGTAGGTGGCACCTTTTGCTTTCGAACATACTTTCGTTTCGGTTTGATGGAAGGGTTTAGGAGACCTTGTGTTGGCTGGACGTTCTCCTTGCCTTTTCTCTGACAACCATATATAACATTTACAGTTGTGGTGCATGTCAGGAGCTTGATCCAAGGTAGGCACAATTGTATGAGTTGAAGCATGAGAAATTAGAAGTTGAACTTCATTAATGCAACCATGAACAGAAGTTTCTAAGCTACTTACATGCACATTTGAAGGTATGGAGGCTTGCGCTACAATGTCATGGAAAGACGGTCTGCCGCAAGTCGATGTGAAGCTTCGCTGGGAATCCATCGTCGCTCGGAATCCATCGTCGCTCCCTTCTTCTCGCCTAGGACCCCAACCAAGCAACCTCGCTGAGTGACAGTAAAAAAAGTAGCAGAACTGCGCTCCACACAGATTTTCAGAATTTCTGTATCCCCTTGCACCAACAGGAAGAGGATGTGAGAGAAGGTAATGACGATCGAGCAATCCCAGAAGCACGCGGCGTTTATGTAGAGGAAACCGTTGCTCTTCTGCCCAATTAGCCAAGATTGTAGTAGTGTGTGCGAATTGTTGTGGAGGAGGCGGGGGAGGTGGCCAAATATATCCATCGCGACGCACAATTGCTCTTCTTCTGGTCCCATCCATCTCCCTATACAATAAAATGCAAGCATTCAAAGCTTGAAACTCCTTGCAATAAACACTCCTACATCCAATGAGTGTTCGTAATCGGTATTCCACTAACAAGTCCTTATTCGCTCGGTTGTTGCATGCCGGGGCGCAACATAACCAACAATGCGGTCTCTCTACTTTCCCACTCCACCTCCCCATTGCAGGCAGGACAACCTATTGCAAAACCTCTAATTACAATCAGTGAAGCTATAGTGGGGCAGTGGGCACTTGATCGTTCCGTATGCAAATTCATATCTCAGCACCTTGCGCTTCGGATCCGCCGCACCTTGTACTCAGCTTCACGCTCACGCAGGAGGGCAACCTTGGATCCATCACGTCTCGTTCATGTTGCACACAGAGAGATGACACGGTGCTAACTCAACGGACACCTTGTCGTTCCCAGACCTTTATTCGCAGTTCCCAAGGTCCCGTCCTTTGGGAAGTAAATGCCTTGTTGGCGTGTATAGAGTACTATCTTTTACACATTGAGAGCTATCTTTGTACATTGAATGCAGTATTTTCACCCAGGGTACTGTCAGTTTTATCAATTGATTTTCCACATGGCTACTTAGATTGGCACGGTTTTTGTTCCACTGGATGTAGTTCAAAATTATCCACATCCGTCCCATTTGTCCCATCTCCAAATTTTGTGTCAATTTCACTCTAGGGCTGGAAATACACCAATTTCGACCCAAAATTGGTCGACCAGACGTTAATGGGTTAATAGAGTGAACATCTAGCCATCTAGGTGGTTCCTAGGTCTACAACGAGCAGTTTAGAGATGACTTTAGAAGGGGAATCGGACGACACTAATGAAACTTCTTGGAGTACTGACCCCTTTGCCAATTCCAATGAAGATAGTGATTCAAAAGTTGAAATATATGCAGTAGACGTATTTCCTCAAATGCTTAGCAAATTGATGCCTCACCTAGAAGATCTAGATGTTATCTTGACCTGAAGGGAAGATATATTGCAAATGGTAAAATTCAAACCCACCTTGTCAAGCTTTGAACGCATCCAGTTGGAAGCATTAGTTCTTGAATATGCCAATCTCTTCGTGAGTAAACATTCGGATTTACTTGCCATTACGCTAGATGAACATCGCATCAAGCTAACTTTGGAGGCCAAACTAGTACGAGCTTGGCAGAAGAGAATGGCTCCAGACAGAATGGTTGTACTCTGTGCATAGTTGGATAGGTTATTGGAGGGTGGTTTGTAACCAAGGTGAAGAATACTGAATGGATGTCTCCCGCTGTCATTGTGCCGAAGAAGGGTGGCAAGTGGAGAGTCTGTGTCAATTATAAAGCTCTCAATCGTTTCACAAAGAAAGACCAACAGCCTTTACCCTATATTCATGAATTGTTGGATGAAGTCACGAGACATTAGATGTATTCCTTTTGTGATGGCTATGCAGGTTATCATCAGGTGAAAGTCTACCCAAATAATATATTATATACAACTTTGACGACTCCTTGGGGAACTTTTGCATATCTTAGAATGCCATTTGGCCTTTGTAATGCCGGTGGCACGTTTCAAAGGTTACAACTTAAAATATTTGGCCCATTTATCAGAAAATTCGTAAGAGTTTATTTGGATGATTTTGCCGTCTACAGAGGGAGGGAGGCTCACCTTGGTAATTTGCGTGTTGCATTTCAAAGATTAAGAGAGTACGGATGTTTATTGAATTCTGAAAAATGCAAACCAGAATTTGAAGGACACTTGTTAGGTCATGTAGTATCAGGCAAAGAAATCAAAGTAGACCCCGACAAGATACAAAGAATTCTGAAAATGAAGCCACCTATTATTCGAGAACAAGTAACACCACTTTAGGGCACGACAAACTACCACAGTAGGTTTTTCCCCAACTTGGCAGGAGTAGGAAGGCGAATCAACTCGTTGATTAATAAGGCCAATCCTTTTGTATTGGGGGAGAAATAAAAGCAAACATTTAATTATATTAAAGAACGTCTTGCCAACTATCCCATTGTGAAGGGGCCTGACTAATCGCATCGCTTTCTCATAAATTCATCACCCAATGAGTACGCAGTAGCAGTAGTGTTGATTCAAAATGATGATGCAGGAAGAGTATACCCAATATATTATGCAAGTAGATTAGTAGACTTTTAACGGCTTGTAAACGTAAATATTTTTCATTGGAGAAACAAGCTGTAGCATTATTATACGCATGCAACAAGTTTAAACATTATCTATTGTCCAGCCCATTTGCGACACTTGTGCAGTGCAAAACTGATGGCGTGAAACAATTAATCCAACAAGCTAATCCAGAAAGGTGAGCAGTGAGATTGTTGGCAGCTCTGCAAGCGTATGATCTTGAAATTAAGGCCGTGAAAGGAGTACGGGCTACACACATTGGCTTGTTGCTTGATCTCAGTGAACATCCCAGTGACGAGACCGAAGTGTTATCAGACAAGGTGGGATGTTACTCTATAAGGGTAGCGTCGAAGTCACAAGATTTCGGCTATAAAGACATCAGTGATTACCCAAGAGATTTAACATTGCCAGAAGGTAGCGATACACAACATTGCCGTAATATACATCGGAAGAGTCTTTCATATACATTGATCGACAAGGTACTATATCGAGCTAGAAAGGAGAGCAATGACACCTGACGAAACAAGGCAGATATTACAGCAATTACACAAAGGAGTTTGTGGTGGCCATTTTGCCACAAATATTATCGCCAGGAAAGTGTTATAGGCTGGTTATTTTTGGCCAACTCTTTTTGCTAATTACAATAATCATTGCCGAAGTTGTCCACAATGCCAAGCCTACGGTAAACGAACTCGTCTTTATATTGAGTTGCATTTGATTTTTCCTATAAGTGCGTTCGAGAAGTGGGGCGTCAATTTTGTGGGTCCTCTTCTCCTTAATTACAGCTAAACACAATGAATACCTCATCGTGGCAATTGATTATCTTACTACGTGGGCTGAGGCAGCAGCGGTCAAGAAATGTAATCAAAAAGTCGTTGCGGAGTTTATATATAACCAAATTATTTGTAGGTATAGCTGCCCCCTAGAGATTGTGACAAATCAAGGAACTCATTTTGCAAACGAATTGGTATCCGAGTTATTAAAAAGGATGTTGATTAAACATCGAAGATCCAACCCTTATTATTCACAGGCCAATAGATTAGTCGAGAAGACCAATGGCATTCTGACTGGAATACTCGGGAAAGTTATACTGGAGAAAAGAAGAGAGTGGGATCTACACCTAGCCGAAGCACTCTGGACATATCGGACGGCTCATAAAACGGCTACAAGCTTCATTCCATTTCAATTGGTGTTTGGATTCGAAGCAAGAGTACCTCTGGAATTGGTGCTTCTTTCTTTGCGAATTGCTCTATGTTACAACATGGGGGAGGTAGAGTCAATCCATAGTCGAATCTTGATGCTAGAGAAGTTAGATGAAATGCGACGAATTGCTTTGCAAAATTATGAAGATTTGCAGCAACTAAGAAAGGCCAAGTATGATGTAGTAAGAAAACTTGTTCGGTTTCACCATGGAGATGCTGTAATGCTAACTGACTATTGTGACCAGTGGCTAATTAAACAACATGTGTAGAAATTCGACCCAAAATGGTAGGGTCCCTTTGTGATTTACAAAAGTTGTGACAATGGGACTTATAAATTGTCTACTCCAGATGGGATCATCCTATGCAAGTGGTACAATGGATCCAAACTAAAGTTATACATGAGCCATCATGAACAGCCTCAGTTCACCACCACGGTTTCTAAGCCTAGGGAGGAAATGAGTTCGACAATTCCAACTCGAGTCACATAGGTGTACACTACTCATTACCTACTAACAATAGTTCATCCAAGAATCTGATAAACTAGATTGGTCGTCCGTTATCATCTGAAGGTTCTGAGTGGTTACAAAAGGAGTTACACTAGAAGAAAACTACACTATTCATGCCAAAAACTGCGTTAAACTTGCCAAACTTGCGTTTTACTTAACAAAAACTGTGTTGGGACTACGTAGCGTTCAACGTAACGTGTGGAGTGGTTTGTGTTGAATTCTCCCTTCATATCGCAAAATTTTGCGTTTCAACGTGTCAACACAAAATTGAACAAGGAAAACACATAATTTTGTGTTAGAATGAAAAATTCCGCATGACAAAGCAGGACTTCAACACAATCCACTTCATGTGTTACATTGAATGCAACACAATTTCAACACAGTTTTTGTCAAATACAACGTAGTTTTCTTCTAGTGTTAGGTTATCCTTCCAGACCAAGGAGGTTAAAAGGGCGAGATGCAGGCTCAGAAGGGGGATGGAAGACAGAGGGAAAGGTGGATAACCTGCTAGGTGTAGAAATGTACACAAGGCTGTCATGGATTTCATGATTAAAAGACTTTTATAAGTAACGAGATTGTTTTACGAAAAGTGTGGGTTTCCTTGTGCATTATTTGTTGTATCAACAT
This sequence comes from Thuidium tamariscinum, assembly GCA_947034885.2. NCBI lineage: Eukaryota > Viridiplantae > Streptophyta > Bryopsida > Hypnales > Thuidiaceae > Thuidium > Thuidium tamariscinum. Next base: position 20,087,686 of record OX344752.2, on the reverse strand, counting down.
GCAATGCTTTACTATAGAGCTACAATCCCAAAAAAACACATTGTCTCTAAGTAGGAGTGCCAAAGCTTTGTTTTGTGGCATTTTGAATCTAGGATAGAAAAGATATTGAATTTCAAAAATTCAATGAGTAATAAAATTAGAAAAGTACTTTCTCATTTACTTTGGCTAAAGGAACTGCAGTGACAAGGCACTACTGTACGTGTAGGTCTATTTCGGCAAGTTAGGTTGAAATAGTTCACTTTTCTAAATTCGACAATTTGGCAAGCAGATTGAAATTTTTTCGTTTTCGACCTTTTATAAAGACACTCCTAATTTTGGATTGATTCTTCTTATTCATGGATAATTGAGTTCCTTTTTCAATTTTTTTCTCACAAACAATTTTTTCAGATTTTTAGAAATAGTTGTAAATAATTTTTTAAATTTTGACATTTTCCAAATTTTCCCGAGTTATTTACGAAACTGACCTACACGCACGGTAGTCTAATTTGAAGCCTTAACACTGCCCGTGCACGGACTGTTGCGCGACGCAGGCGGATCCCCGGGGAAGCAGGCGGGTCAACAGGCCCCCTCCCCACCCACTTGGAAATCCCACTCCGTCTGCAGTCAATCCTCTTCCCGTCGCAGGATCCAACACCAGATTCAACGACAGCTCCGAAGCCAACGAGCCAGCCTCTTCTTCTTCTTCCCTGGCCACCAGGCAATCCAGGCGTTCGCTCGCCAAAGTCGCCATTCCGAAATTTAATCCCGAGCAGTCAGTCCGAGTCTCCGAGTCTCCGAGTCGCCTGCAAAGGAGCGCTTCACCTGGTCCGGTCTTTCCTCCAGTTCCCGATTCAGAAGCGAGGAATAATTAATGGCGGAACTGAGTGGTACGCAAATCCGGATGGGCCACCACTGCATTCGAGTAAGGTAGCTCTGTGGCCACTGGCTGACTGACCAGTTCTCTTTCTTCGGGCCTTCCCATCAATTCTCAGTCCAGTGCAGTTCATGTGTTCATCCCGACTCATGAGGAGTCTCGCATCCCAAGTTCCCAACCCACCGGCACGTTTCCAGCGCGGAGTTTCCTTCGGAGAAACAGACACGTCATGCCGCCGGATCTCCACGAGCTTGAGTGGATCGAGATTTCATTCCAATCCGCAGTTGGGTTCACACTGGTGCTACCGGCAGACTTCCACTTTCGGCGTCAACCGCCAGTCCACACACACCATGTGGGTGTGGGTGGGTTTTGCTTCGCAAGGAGTTTACATACTCCGTATTAGAGAACCGATGAGCAGCGAATAGGTTATAGTACTTGACCGGTTGTTGACTTTTCAATCACAACTTTTGATCTTCATGATCCGAGAGGGTATGAAGCAAGTTGAAAAGAAAGAAGGTTATGAGTTGCAATTCATGATGGCAATGATGGCAAGTTGTCACAGGATGGTGACACCTTAGTGTTGAAAATTCAACAACCACTTATGGCTCTAAGATATTGTATCACTGTTGAGTGCATGTCGAATGAGCCATCGACTAAATGGAATGGAATTGATTGATTGTAGGTAAAACTAGTCCGCCTTGTGTCGATCCCACATTCGAAATTGAAGTAGAAGTAATCTTTTTTTCTAATTTTTTTTTAGTTCATTGAATAATTTTTTTAGAAAAGTATAAAGTATTTTCATCATTTCATCGTTGAAAATTTAAACACACAAGTGTTGATTTGAAGTTATTTTTTATTTCTACTGATTGAAAAAATTGTATTGCAAGAATTGCAACGTAGATTGTGTAAGAAGATCAATAGATCTCTATTGGAACTTAAGGTTTTTGGAAGTGCAATTCAGTATGCAAACACAATTATTTGTCACCTTCAATCCCCAAAAATTCTTTTATGCAAATTTCTCAAACATTGCGGAAAGAGAAAATACAATAAAAATATAATACTTATATTTTTCTTGTTATGACCACACCACTCCTATACAATTTCATGCTCAAAATTATCAAACATACTAATAAATAAGTTCTTTGAACATCTATATAGTTAGGTTTTGAAAAAGAAAACAATTTGCTTCATTGGGGATAATTACAAGCCTATATTCTTTTATTTAATAGGAAAAACACACTTGGAAAGCCTTGGGCATCTAGGGCCTTCTTACATATATTGGTCGATGAGGAAACCTCAAAGGAAGTGCATCTATTCTCTTAAGCTTGACTAGTTTCTACTAATGGGATTGTCCACCATTAGGATTACCCACCAAAATTGATCAAACTTCTCCTTTTCCTTTCTAACTTGCCTACCAAGGCCAAGACAATCAACAGAACTTTTTTTGTTTTATTGCTTGAATAAACACTCTACTTACCTATTAGGCCAACATGTAAGTGCCTTTTTAGGAGTTAAGACAGCATGGAGGGTTCCTAAATACAATAGAGGGCAATAGAATATGGATTCAATAGATGGTGATTTTAGAGAAAGTTGAACGCCTACTTGGAATTTTTTTTGAAGAGAAAGTATAGCTAAAATCACTTCAATAGTTCTACTATAGGGTAGATGATGTCATGTACCACAAAGTATGGTGGACCAATCCAATACTCTTTCTTCCTAATTCCAACACCTTAATTGTGGCCTCAATTCCATCTGATCCATTATGCAAATCTATTCATTTTTCTAACAAATTTAGTGCATTAATGTCAAAAGGGATAATGTGTCAATCTTTCATTGGTGAACAATAGATATATAGGAGAATGATTATGGATTGTTTAAAGAATGTTGATGCCCCAAGTCTAAGTTTGGTTTTATAATTTTAGGGTAGACAACTTCAAAAATCCACAAAAATTACAATTTTGATTAGAAAAATTAAAATTCCACCACTTCAAAAATTCACAAAAATTACAATTTTGATTAGAAAATTAAAATTTCACTTGGATTTGACTTGTGAAACAAGCGCACACCTCCCAAAAATCCATATGGTAATAGATTGGTCCACCTTACCTTCATACAACAAACATGAACAAAACAATAGAGGAAGAGGGCAAGCTATCAGTGGAGTCATGCAAAAGCTTTTCAATGTCGGACAAATAATTGTGGCTGCTGGGATTCGAGCCCAGGTCTCCACGGCCACAACGTGGAATTCTCACCACTAAACTACAGCCACATGACAAGTGCAGTTCCAGAAGTGTATTAATACTGAAAAAGGACCACTTCCCGGTACATCTGGTCCGGGTCCTCCTGCGGAGATACAGAAAAGTGGACTGAGGAGCGCGGATAGGAATCCTCCGCGAATGCCTGGCTGCGACCACCTCGGCAAGGCGGGACTCACCAATGAGCAACTGATCTGCCCGCAGGAACTTCCAACAAAGTAAGAAGTTGGGGCCTCAGGTACCTATCTACAGCTCGGAAGATAAATGTCGGTGGTATCAATTATCACAAGCTGCAAGAATACAAAAACGAGGACCCCCGTTCGAACATGAAGAGGACACAAAGAAGTACGGAGTAGAAAATATAAAACAGTTTCCAATCAGGTGATGTCTGTCATTACAATGCGAATATGTAAGTAACAAATCCTAGCGGTTGATGTCCCCTAGTAGGATCACCATTTTCATCACCATCATCATGACCATCATCACCGGCACACAAAATACTGAAAACGTCTTCAGTAAAGCACACAAATGTATTTCTCTGTTCATAAACTAGTACGAGCTCTTGCCCCCCCCTTGGAGCATGCAAAAAAAACAACTAGCCGTTGTTAGGGGAACCCTGAAACAGGCTCGTCGGAGTGGAGAGCAAATATAATCAGCAGTTTGTGAGCTTCTACTCACATTCCCTTATAGTCATACACTAACTCCTGATAAGTAAACTAACACCTGCTCTCTTTAAATTTTGCTTGTCACACTAGAAGAAGAAGCTATCTGCTTGCTAGGGGAACTCGAAAAAATCCCTCTGTGCCAAAGTGGTGAAGAATCGGCAGCTCGCTGGGACCACATCAAAACATGCATGTTCAAATGCATGACTGCCCCTGTAACAACAGACATAATGAATGCCTGCAAAAATGGCAGTAGTGATACCCCAGGTGTACATATAGGCGTGATACTTTGGCTTCACACCATCGGTCACCCCTGTACTTGAGCTCCGTCCAGTATCAAGTTCCCAGCTTCGTCATCAAGCCCGTCTTCCAGGTTCCACTTCAGTTTAGACATATAGAACCATCGAAAACACCCACTAGAATGGAAAATGCAACCGCGATTATTGGCTTAAACCAGCCGATTGGTAGTATCTTCAACAAGGAAACCATGAAGACCTCGTGCCGCAAAAAGGAAAAAGACGACGATCGACACCTTCAATTTTGTAGAACTGCTTTGAAAAAAAGCACTTGTGCTCAAGACCAGTCACCAAATGGCTAAGAGTAAACAAAGTCGTCGCAAGACCAGAGTTGAGACTCGAGAGCACGCAAACCTTCTTTGGAAAGAAGAGGACAGTTTCGCAGGTTGAGTGCTCCGAGAGAGGGGCAGCAATCCTCGATCAAAGACAAACTTTCGTCTGTCAGGTTGACACATCCGGTAAGAGTGAGGCTCCGGAGCCACAGCCCGCGCGAAGTAACCAAGGCTCGTAGGCCAGCGTCCGTGATAGAAGTTCCAGACACGTCCACATCTTTGAGTAACGTGCAGTCCGCAGCCAACACCTGCAGCCCAAGATCCCCGATCTGGTGGCAACCATCCAGGGTCACACGCTCAAGATCTCCACAGTGCGAAGCGATTGCGGCAACAGCCACATCTGTGATGTTTGCACAGTTGGTCAGATTGAGGCTCACGAGTTGCCTGCCACAACCATCGATCACAGAAATTATTCCTTCGTCACTGAGGTCGGTCATCTGACTGAGGTCCAGATTTTCCAGAGAAGGACAGCAGAGTCCCATCGTCACGATTGGCTCCATTGCGACGCTCTTGCATTCCGTGATGCTGAGAGTGTTGAGGGAGAGGCATGTGAGTGGCACATCCTCAGCTCGTTTCTCTACGTCGCACAGTCCGTCGCACTTTGAAAGGCTCAGGGTTCGGAGGTAGCCGTTACCCTGCGCAAGGGCGGTTAACAAACCTGAGTTCGTGATCGAATGACATCTCTCCAGCTGAAGACTATCGAGGCGGACGCAGCACTGCATGAAGGCTTGCAAGCCTTTATCTGTAACCGCCTGGCACTGTGACAGGACACAAAGTTTCAAGTCCTGGCAAACTTTTCCAACGACCTCCAGGGATACGTCTGTGATTCCAGGGCAGCAGGAGATGAGTAGAGATTTCAGCTGTTTCAAACCAGAGCCCCCACAGAATCCGAGAAATCCCTCCTCACTGCACCAGCCTAGATTGGCAAGCTTCATCCTCGTCACAGACTTGCAGTTCTCTCCTATCGCCACCAGACCTTCGTTGCTCAATCGAATCCTCTCCAACTTCAACTTTTTCAGCTTGTTACACCCTAGAGTCATTGCGCCAATGCCGGCACTGCCCACCTGAGGACAATTGCTGACAGAAAAAGATGACAGCGCTCCACTACAATTCCCAAAGGCCTCTAAACTAGCATTCCCGACGTTTACACACGAGTCGATGTTGACCATAGAAAGCAAAGGACAGCCCTTCGCAACTGCTTCCAAAGCTCGATCTCCAATTCCTGAACACTTCATAAGATCTAGCTTCTCAAGCAAGCGGCAACCCTTTCCAATCGCTGCCAAGCCAACATCGGTGACGTTCTCGCAGTCCCACAAAGTGAGAGACCGAAGGGCAGCACAACAGTTTCCAATGGCGATGAGGCCGCTATCAGTAACACCTTTCCCACCGCGGGCCGATCCACCTATGACTTTCAAAGTTCCAAGACCCCCGCGTGCAAGTTCTCCAATCGCGACCAGCGCAAGCTTCACATCAGTGGCCTTTCTGCCTTCAAACTTACGAGAAAGCTCACCGAGTGCCCATTGCGGCTGCCTTTGTACCCGCGGTTGCTCATCTGTATCTACATCCATCTCATTACCGCAGTAATGAACCTCATCTGCACTCGCCAAAGCATCGTCCTCATCAGATCGATCTTCTGAAACCTCTGAAGACTCTCCGAAGACTTTCCCTGCTTTGGATGCAATCTTGGCGGAACAATTATCTTTCGGTGAGCATGCTCCTTTATACCTTGTAGGAGACTCGATCTTGAAGTCCCCTCGATGCATGCGAGACTGAAGCATCAACCACCGCATGCAGACTGAGGCTGCGGCGAGGCGGTCTTGCACCCTGGGTAAAAACCCAAAGATCTCCTGCACGCATTCATCTGGCAAAGCGTTGATATGGTCAACTTGATCGACCACCGGCTCTGCTGCAACTGAACACTTGTTGTCTTGTGATTTCTTGAATGACCGCCTCCTCTTGGAATTGTGCACGAGCGACTCCACAAACACTGATGCCGCAGTTTGATAGGGGGGCAGGTTCTGATCACTAGCGTGAAGACCGAAGTCATCGTCCCCTATCCACTCGGCTCGCTGTGGTGAATGTTCACCGTTTCCTTTGGTGAGACAGAATCCATGGTATGCACTGTCAAGACTATTGCTGAACTTTTGCTGAGCGTAAATCGTGCCCATTCCATCAACTTGCTTTCGCTTAGCACACCGTGCAGCTCTGGTTATAGCTCCAATCACCTCTTCTGTCTTCATGCATGCTGCCTCGACATCAGTGCCGCATATTTGCACCGCATGCAAGCCCTGCAGATACGACCAAGATCACACTACCGTGTCAATAGAGGAAAGATTGTGCGTAATAACGTAAATCTGCAGGAACAATAACGTAAAAGGTTTTATCAATAGCAGAAGACCCTCTAAAATAGTCGAACATGATGACTCTCTACCAAACAAAATCCAAGATACCTATAGTGTGAGTAGAAAACCAGACTGCCAAGTTCGACTGCCAATGAAAACTGACAGAAATTTTTCATTACAATCGGTACTGAAAGTGCACTGAAACATAGGTAATGAAACTGATGAAGCATATATGTACAGCCGCAAGAACCTTAATCAACCTGATTTTGTAAAATTGGATGCGAGAAAACATCCGCAAGACTGCAAAGGAGCTAAGCAACTGTCTAAGCGACTCGTATTAGGGCATTGACAGTGCTACAGATTAACTGCAATCCCAAGCACTAACTGCAGAACGAGGAATCGACACTATGCTCAAGCGGCATTACATAGTAACAACAACACCCCAAGAAAATCCGCCCAAACCTGCTGCTGCTCTACTCAACACCTCACAAGTAAAAGAGTTCAAACCAACACCTCTACCCTGTCCCAGAGGGTTCTGGCGTTCCATCACCCTAACCTTGTTATCGACTCTCAGTTCTTCATCTTCCCAGCTACCCTAGAACTCCAGAAAAACACACATTGTAACAAACGTCCACTAATTTATGCCGACAGACTAATTACCCTAAGCCCGCACTAGAGTGTCTCAACAGCGTTCTTCCCCCGTTCAGTCACAACACACCAACCCCAAACACATTGCCGAATTGGAAACAAACCAAACCACTCCTGCTACACACGGCTTCTTGCCCTCAAATGACCCTGACTCAATACAATGAATCCAACAATATAAAACTCGTCTCTCTTCACCTGCCATCTGTTGCTTTGAACCTACGCATCCATGCCGCACTAACCACGACGTGCACCAAGGACGACTCCAAATTGATAAAAGAAAAAAAAAGATCTTCCGAACTTACTCACCTCTTAACCCTCGATCCACCATCACACGACACACACAAAACACGACACCGCAAAGAAACTCTCAATTTGTGTCCACAGGCAAGGCCACGACCCTAGAAGAAAGCCAGACCTTCAACTACCATAAGCAAAAAGTCGGTCGTTCAGAGAATCGTCCACTCAACAACAGGAGAATCAAGACATGCACCTGAAAAGCATGGATGAACCCGGCGTGATGTACCTTCCGCCTCTCTCCTTCTCTCTCACCGTCTCTGGCTGCACTCCAGCCCCGGTCCCGCCCCCGCCCGCGTCCGTCTCCTCCAAACTCCTGCGGGACACTACACTCTCTCGCCCAAATCCGGTCTTCTTTTCTTGTTGTCTGTCTGTCCCAGTTGCAAAGCCAACTGCAGGAAGATCTGGCTCACGCGCATCAAGGAACAGCCCCCCTTGCCCTAGACCTAGCTGGCTACTCCAGGGCACGGGCTACGTTGAGGGGAGAACCACTGCACCATCTCGTCGTCTGCAGTAAGTAAGAATTAAGTTACGAAAGCCTACATCCCCCCATCGCCAAGTGCAGAGTGCGTGCAAATGTATCTCCCTGTTGCCCGCCCACAAGTCACAGCGCCGAACCTTCTTGAGACAGGTTATCAAAGCCCTGGAACACCGAACCTAGGCCGAACCTGGAGCTTCGGAAGAGGAGATGCACCCAGTCGCCTCTTTTCGGGGGGATGCACTTGGGAGAGACAACAGTTGGATGAACGCCAGGCAACTGAACTTCCGTTTATGGATGAAAGTAGAGCGGCTTTCGTCGACAGTACGTGATGTGACAGATTGTTCGATGAACGGCCATTCCCCTTTCATCTATAAAAGGACAGCGGCGTCCGTTGCTCTGGCGACCGCTTTCTGGATGAATTATTGCAATTCGAATGGATGAAAAAATTGTCGAGGTCCGTCATGACGACTGCAAGAGAGGTCGTACGCCCAACATTCAAATTCTGCTCCGTGAATGATGTCCTGGCCAAGGGTAAAAATTTGTCTATTCATCTTTCAAAGTAAATGTAAATTCTTGAGTCAATCCTTTCACACTTTTAGAGTCAAAAATCCTCTTTATGAATATTTGTTGTTTGAACAACACAAGTACATTTCACCTCAGGAAATAATTTTTATAGAAAAATATAAAAAAATAATTTTCAGTAAAACGGAGGACCACATAGACTAGGGAAATGTCTATAAAATAATTCATTGTTGGTCTCTTTCATCATATGAGTGTTTTCATGGATCATTTTTCTAATCTACCTTCATATTTTTCAACAAATGGGTCCTTCAAAAAATAGACAAAATATGTTTGTTTTTTTAAAACCATTATAATGAGGACTTAACATTCTCTCAACAATATTTTTGTCAAAAACACTACACAAGTTAATTTCAGTTAGTATGAGAGAAACTAATAGATTTAAGTTGCATTTTTCTTCTTGGAATCATTTTAAGATTTCTTTCTTTGGTAGATAATAGAAGAAGAAAGGAATGCCTTCTTTCCCTAAAACTCTTTAAAATAATTAGAAATCAATTTCGTTCTCATAAAAATTTGCAATGAAAAAAAGCAAATCCATCTTCCATTGATTAAATTAACTTGTATTCAGTTCAGTCCATACCTTTAACTAAGATTGTTTCTTTATTATGTTTGTTTGTTCTATTTGGTATATTGAGATCTCTTGAACCATATATCCGCTAGTTGTGATTTTGGTATGACTAGAAAGCTCCTAGCAAGGATAGTGTATGAATTCTATTTCATAGTGTTCCCACTCATGATGAGAAAGTTATTCAATTTTGAAGTTTTTATGAATTATAAAATTAGGAGATTTTTATTTTTATTTTTGCTATGCCAATGGCACAAAATATTTTTGGTTGAAGGAATGGTACAAGGCACACTAGTTTACTAATAATTTAAGAAGGGATCTTGAAATTTTAGTTCCTTACTACTCAAAAGCATTAGTTAATGCAATGGTAGATTTAATAATGTATGTATGATTTGTAAGTCATAGTGTACAACTTATTGTTTGAAAGTCATCATTATTTCATTTTTCTAAGTACTTATTATGGCATTTTAGGTGATTTAGTGTATACTTTGTCTTTATAGGATTAAATTTTGTTTTTTAATATTCTAGGAAGGTTAGAATATATATTTGGAGAATACCTTCATTTGTAATAAAAGTCTAAATACATTGACGATTATCAAGAATTTTAGTATTTTTTCAAAATATTCATGAGTTTCTACTAAAAATCATTGTATTAGTACCAAAACTATACTATCATTAGAGGAGATTTGAGGCCTTCGAAAGACTATGAGTTTTTGGACTACAGGAATGCAAAAACTACTACAGGAATGCAGATCCAACATAGTCAAGAGAGTGCCATGTCACCAATTTTTATTTTAAATTTGGACTTTTTTTGAATTTTATGATCCAAAAAATTTTATTTTTTATTTTTTAGTAATTGCTAGTTAAGAGCAACAAGCAACTTTGTGAACGGTTTCAGTTCAAGCCTGAAAGTTTTGGAATAGGTTTTGATGGAGTAATTTTAAAATTAAAAATAAATATTAAAATAATGACTTCATGAAATATTTTTATATTTATCACAAGTGGAGCCTTAATTCCACAAACGATTAAATATTTGAAAAATATTTAATAATTTTGCCTTTCATTACAATATACATTATATTCATACAACTTTAGCACTAAATCATTGCAAACTAGATTGCAGAAACAATGTTTTTTGGGCTTAAATCCACTTAAATTTATATGTAAGTGCAAAAAATTTGAATAATGTAATGAGTATAATTTCTATAATCCAGTACAAAATTAGATTTCTTAATGAAGAATCATGAAATCAATTAATTTCATTTTTTTCATAAGGTGTAAATTGCAACAAATAGTGTTGTTGCAAAGTTTCAGCTATAAAGTCTACAAAGTTCTAAGCAAAAATGTGCAAAAGTTCAAGAAAGGATTGAGGCGTTTAGGGGTTAAATTACTATTTTTAGTAGTTTATATTTTTGAAAACTTTTTTTTCTAAAGTCTAGTTTAAGCATTAAAAGATGTGACTGATATTGAAAATGATTGATTATGATTTTTCTATACAAGGTGGTGTCCATTGCAATCTTGATGTTTTGAGGTATTGAGGGCTCTTAGAAATGAGCCTCAAATACATAAGACATTGGAGAAAAAACACACATTAGAAATTCTTTAAAAAATTTAGAGAGTAGATTTTGAAAAGTCATGAATTGATTGGAGTTACAGTGGAAACACCCAAAACCGTGCAAATAAAGAATTCAGCATAGTTGGAGGTAGTATTTTCTAAAAATGATATTTTTCTAGTATTAGCGAGTGAAAATCATGAATATTCCAAAAAAAAAGATTTTTTCGATACAGTATGTAATTTCTACAAATTTTCAAAGTGTTGGCTCCCTAGACCTGTAAAACCGTCCGGTAGGTGCCCCCAAAATTGAACCCTGCGAAAATCAGCACTTAGCCAACCAGATCTCCTATGTGTCCTTCAACTATGTCAGCTAATTATAATTACACATGTGGCGAACACATTAAGGAAAGTCTACTAACACAATTAGGTGAATCTATGGTCCATTCCAAGGAACATGTGCGGGAATGGGTGTTTTGCCCTCCATTGTCCCTACAGAAGGCAAAATGGATTTTGGATACTTAGGCTCTTGACAATCTCATGATTCATTGTGATCTTCTTAAAAAAATTTAAGAAGATAGAAAAAAACATTAACTTTGTGGAAATATCATTTTTGTTTCAATTGATGCCTAGGAGAAAAAGTTATGGCTCAATAAACCTAAGTTTAGGAAGTAGGAAACATAATAATGAATTTAAATTAAAGAGTTTATTTCTCGTACATTGTGTTTTTATTTACAAGGGAAGCTTTTATTCATCTATTTCAATTTGGTATGTGAATGTTATGAATAATCTTGTTTTAGGGGCAATCATTGTGTCTTCTTGAAAAAATAACTTGTTAGATTCATTCACTTTAAATTCAATTTTTACCATTTTTTCAAGAAGTTTCAAAATTTATTAGAATTTTTGCTAAAAAAATTTCACTCTTGAAATTAGTATGTTTCAATTCCATCCTAGAATTATTAAAAATTTGTTTTTTCCTTCAATCTTGAACATGCTTCTGCTTAATAATGCTTTATTGCGTGAAAATTAAGTTTAAAAGAAAAATTCACTTTAGGTTTTCGACTTAGGTCTTCAAAATAATTTAGACTCAATATCATTAATGCAAAAAATTTAGATTAAGAAGATTCAAAGTCTCATTATTTGGTCATGTAAAGGTGAAAATAAACCATTTTCTTCATTTCAAATGCAATAATCTTACGATCTATGTAGTCAAAGGTTCTAAAATTTCTTCCATAAATTTTGACACTAATCTATTTTAAGATCCTATGGTTGTATATGTGTATATATATATATATATATATATATATATATATATATATATATATATATATATAATTGTAGTTTTGAGTGGGATTTGATGGAAAAGGCATTGGGACATGTTAAGGAATGATTTTGTTTTCCACGTCCTAACTGTTGTTAGTTATGATTTATAGGTCAATTTCTAGCTATAATCATACTCAATGTAGACTTTGTCATATTAAATGTATGAAAGATAGAATCTATAATGATTATTGATTTAAAATTTAGATGCAAAATTAAATAATGATTGTAAATAATGATTTTTTAGTACAATGTATGATGCAAATTATATCAACCACAACATGTATTAAAGTATTTTGAGTTTTTCAACAATAATTTACTTAGAATGAAAATTAACTAGATGAAATTTGAATTCAAATTTAAAACAAAAAATTCAAGAAAAAATCCTATAATATTATGTAGTTTAGATTCAATAAATAGATATTTTATTCAAAATATTTTACTAAAAGTTTTAGAAATTTTCAATATTCCAATTATATTAATAATTAATATTGAAATGATTCAATTTTGGTTTCAAAGTATATATAGAAAATGAATATTTTAAAAACCATTGGAATGAATTTGAATAAGTCACATTCAACTTTGGAATGGATAAAACCTTGGGGGTTAATAATGTTATTTTGGTATCAAGTTTGATGCCCATTGGAAGCTAGCAAGCATCCATCTTTGCATGTATTGGAAACACATTCAAAATACTGCGAAAGTCTTTCTAAAATGGTTTACTCTTCAATTTGATACCAATCCTATCATTGGTACAATGGTTCCATTTTCTACGTCATTTACACTTTCAAGTTCCATATCAACTATATATATGGTCTTAAAGACTAATCTTTTCAACATTAAGGCTTTCATAATGGAATAAAGGGTGGTCTTGCATCTTAAAACTTCATGTTATTGTATTGATTCATTGTTTTAAGAGTGGCATTATAATAGACTTCACTTACAAGTTAATGAATTATATTGAATTTTTCATAAAAGAGTAACCATAGCCTCTTTACCATATTAGTATATAAATGAACTATGAGGTATTTATCATGTAGATGTTGTCATTTTTTTAATATAAACTAAAAAGCCAACCTTAGGTTTTAGCTTTGATATTATATCTCATAAGAATAGGAAGTGAAGATATACAAAATGTGTAAAGCTTGATAATCTTATTTATAAGTGATGTAGCCATTATGAAATGTGTGAACAAGGTTGTTGAAAGAGCACTTTTGATAATACATTAATATGACTTTCTAGAATGAAGACTAATTTTATATTCATATAAAAGTAGAATTGACTATATTTGATTCTTCGGGAGAAGTTGACAACTACTAATTTGAAGGCCATTTTTCTTTTATTTAAAAAGTCAAGTAATTTTAAAAAACATTTGACCTTCATCTCCATGAACTTGATTCTTAAAAGAACAACTGGATCCTTGATGGGATGTTGGATGTTATATATAGTAATGTTGTAACTACTTGATAGAGTATACAAGATAAAAGGTGAAGTCATTCTTTGCTACTTTAGTTGTAAGGGATGGTCATGAAATAAGGATGAGAATATTCAAGGCAAGAATCTCAAGAACAATGCAAGGTTGTATTCAAGATAATAAGAATACAAACAATCAACATTGGCGCTAGAGTTTCAAGATTGAGAAATATAAGCTAGATATCAAAAGGAGTTGTTGAGAGTGAGGAACTTCTCACTCTTGACTTTTACATATATTAAAGCAACTAAGACTTCTTCTTAAACTCAATTCTTATATATAGACTTATACAGCTAAGACTTTTTTTACAAATTTGGAAGTTACTTAAGAAGTTTCCTCTAAAGTACAAGCTTCTTGAAATCCTTCTATGTCCATGGCATTAATAGATATCATGAATGTTTCTATGAACTAATATTTAGTAACAAATTTACACAACAATGTTTGAATTTTGAAATTTCATATTGTGAAATACATAAGATAGTTTTAAGTCCTTTACGTATTTTGAAAATAATTAATTTGTCATCTAGATGTGTAAAACTAGTATACAAAAGTTTGTCAGAGTCTAACTTGTTCTTCAAAATAATTCAAGATTGTGACTTGTAGGTTTGACTAGCTACAATCCACACTTGGACCTTTACTATACTTACATTAGATGAAGGACAATCATTCATGCTCTCAGTAGAGATGATATGTGAGCTTGATCTAAGCATAGAATTGGACTTTTATTACATGTATACATTATGAAATGTCTATCATTTACACTTTTGGTTAGATGTGATTTGAAAGTTTAACCCAAGTCTACAATTAGGCTTTTACTACCCACAAAATAGAATGTCTATCATCACGTTTTTGGATTAGAGTTGATTTGTAAGTTTGACATGAGCATACAATTAACTTTTACTACCCACAAGATAGAATGTCTATTATTCACGCTTTTGATTGGATGTGACTTGTAAGCTTGATATGAGTCCATAGTTAGACTTTTATTACCCACAAAGTAGAATGTCTATCGTGAATTCTTATTTTTGGATTGAATTGATTTGTAAGTATGATGTGAGCCCACAATTGAACTTTTATTACTTGTAGGATAAAATTTCTATCATTCACACTTTAGAATAGATGTGACTTGTAAGCTTCACTTGAGTCCATAGTTAGATTTTTATTACCTACAAGATAGAATGTCTAAAATAATTCATGCTTTCAGGTAGGGGTGACTTGTGAATCCAACTTGGTCTACAATTAGACCTTAATTTCTTTTAAAATGAAATGACTCTCATTCAAATTGTCCATGAGACTGATATCATTTAAAGAAGGGGGTCCATAAATAAAGCATCTAAAGGCTAGAATTGAATTTTGGAGAAATGGAACATCTTGAAATAATTTTTAATAATTTTTCCTTAAAAGGAAAGTAGACTAGGCATCTAATGCAAGTCATTTCATTTCTTTTTTGAATTTTCTAAAATTAATTATAAGTTTTTGAAGTTAAAAAAAATAATCATTTGTGGTCATCAAAAGCAACCACCTCCTAAAATGTGCAAAATTGGTACATTGAAGAAAGAAAAATGTACCTTTGAATCATATTCACTTTAAATGCCTAGTCAGAGTTCAAACCTTCTACCTTATATATAGAAGTAGGACATTCTATTTTTACTATATAAATTTATTATCATTCAAATAATAATAGTTTTAGTAAATATTAATATCTATACAATTGATATTTTCATAGTTGTCATTAAATTTAATTCATTATAATACTAACAATTCATTTTAGTCTTGGTATAGAAAATTTTAATGTTCAAAGTGTTTGACTTCATTGAATTGAATATGGTAAATTGTTATTTTTCTTAAAGTTGAAATATTTATGGAATTTTCAAATGAATTGAACCCAAAAATATTATCATGGAAATTACTTACAAAGATAAAAGTTTGAATAAAGTAAGGTTTCCAAAATTGTCTTGTAAAAAAAGCATACCTTAATTCAAGGATTTATGTTGCATGTTTGTGTTTGAACTTCAATATTTACAAAGTATTGAAAAATGTGAATAATTGTAAATTATTATAGATATCATATCTTATCACACAAGATTATTTATTTATTATTGCACTTTATTTTAATTATTATAATTGTAGAGTTATACAAATTTTGCAAGGTGTATTACTATGATTGTTTGTAGTAATTAAATAAATCCAATATAGTGTAGTCCACACTATATTCACACTATATCAAATTTTGTAATGAAAACTTTTGCAAACCTCATTGTCTATCTCCAAATTCATTTGAATTTAATTATGTCCAAAGTTTCATACTATGTAAGAACATCTTTACTCAACTCATCAAATCTTTGAAGGACAACATGGCAGTTTGCAATTTGTACTATAATGCTTCAATGGCATTTGACCAAGCTAAGTCACACAATCTTAATTTTTTGAATGACAAGAAACCAACTTATATTGAGGCAAATAAGGGTTTGTCATTTGAATCTTCTAATCCCAAGCTGCCATGTGGTAAGCATCAAGGTTGACAACAAGGTAGTAGTCATCCTTTGTCAATATGTGGTGGATGAAGCACCTAGACTAGTGTACTTTTTTTGGTGGGTACAACTCTTTTGTCTCTTCACCTGCCTTATTACGTAACCATATTGATAGAATGGACAAAGGAGGTTGAGTGGAGATGCCTTGTTGTTCTAACTTGCATTCATTCTCAAATAATCCAAATCACCCCAAAAGATATGATGGTCATTATAGAAATCATCTTTTTTGGTCTACATGAATCATTTGCTTAGAAAAATCCCAAGAGTACTCATTGGAGGTCATTACTATTACACAAGACCTCTCCTTTTCACACAAAATTCTAAAGATGAACACTTGTCCATTTTTGTTCTACATACTTTAAAGAAATTTCTATCATTAATCACACACTTATGACTAGTTTACATCTAGGAGTTGGGCAAATTCCATTCAGTGTGATTGCATAAATTCAACAAATGCGGTTTCTTGAAGAAAAAAGAAATTTACAAAAAAATTGAAATTGAAATCTAAAATTAGCCTGAAGGCCAAAAATTGGCTTTTCAATCTTCATGCACCTACTTTAGTGAGATAGGGCCACCTTAGACCCTATCTTCTTTGAATTAAAAAAAATCATCCACCAACTTAATTCAGCCTTTAGGAAGAAGGAATTGTGACTACTTCCATCCTTTTGTCCAATCACAAATGAAGATTTGGAGCCTTTGATCTAAGAAATTTGCCCCACTTCTATACAAAATAGTGAAATTAGATTGCCCCACATTACTTTTTCAACATATCATTGCATTTAAATGTTTTAGTTATTATAATACAAGAATGCACTACTTTTGAAATAGGTTTAGCTGTAATTGGGACTTATAAACCTCCATGTATACAATGGTATACCAATCAAAATGGCGTTTTTGAATTTGTAGTGAAAGAAATCTTAGTATTGCCAACTTTGATAGCCTCTCAAGAGCTGAAAAATTGGTATTTTACTATGACAATTCTTTTAAAAGATCATCTCTAAGTTGATGATATGAGTGCCAATTTTCAAGGCCAAAAATATTACACAAAAAAGATATTCAAAATCTACCAACATGTATAGCTATGAAAAAAATTTCACTACTTTCAACTTTGACACCCTCCAAAGGATTGAATTTTTTTTCCATGAAACTTTTGGAATGAAATAACCTCAATGTTTGTAATATGTCTAACAAATTTCAAGGTCAAAAATTTAATACAAAAAACAATATTCAAAATTTACCAACATGTGTAGTTTTGAGAAATTTTACACAATTGCCAACTTTGACACCTTCTCAAGGTCTAAAAATTTGTTTTTTTACAATGAATTTTTTATCTTGAAGTCATCTCTATGTTCATGACATGAGTTCCAAATTTCAAGTTCAAAAGGCTTACCCAAAAAAAGATATTAAAAATCTCCCAACATGTGTAGTTGTGAAGATGAGTTTTTGAATCCTTGGTATAGTGTCATTTTGTGGGTCAAAGTTTGACATAGATGTAATAATCAAATCATCCTCACAACTACGCATGTTCTAAGATTTTGAATATCCTTTTTTTCTTGGTAAGTCTTTTGAACTTGAAATTTAGCACACATATTATCAACATAGAGATGAAATCATGAATTTTTTTTTTGGTAAATAAACAATTTTTCAGCCCTTAGGAGGGTGTCAAAGTTGGCAATAGTGAAAATTTTCTTAGAGCTATACATGTTCCTTCTAGGGTTAATTTAAACCCTTGAGTACCGAATTCATGTTCACCAAAATGCAGACCCTCTTGTACCAATGGTTTTTTTGGCAATTTGGTGCAAAATTGCTAGATTTTTTGGCCTAGCACGAAGCCTATGGAAAAAGAATAATAAAATTTTGGATGAAATCACCAATAAACTTCAAATTTTTTTTAAATATTGGATGAAATTGCCAAATAATGGATGAAAATAGAATGATAGATATGTATTATGTACTAATATGATATTTTTTTATTCAATATATGGATGAATGTTGAGATCTTGAGCTTTACATTAAAATGAAATATTGCCACTTTGGCTCTTCATAAGAAATGAAAAAAAAACATAAAAAACTGTCTTGCACTCATTCCAATTAAACCAAGGTTTTTTTTTCTAGCAATTTGGTGCAAAATTGCACCAAATTTTTTGGCATGGCACCAAGCCTATAGGAAAAAAACAATAAAATTTTGGATGAAATCGCCAATGAACTTCAAATTTTTTTTAAATAGTAGATGAAATCGTCAAATAATGGATGAAAATAGAATGATAGATATGTATTATGTGGTAATATGATATTTTCTATCCAATATATGGATGAATGTTGAGATTTGGAGCTCCACAATAAAATGAAATATTGCTACTTTGGCACTTCACAAGAAATGAAAAAAAGAAAACCTAAATCAAACCATCATTAACCCCTAAAGGTTTTTGACTATGTTTTCACCAAAAATGCTCCAAAACTACCATTTCTAAAACAAGTGCAATTTTTTTAAACACATTTTTGACTCATATAACCGTAGGATCTTGTAGTAAGGTGGTTTGTAAACATATAGAAAAAATTTCAGAAATTTCCACCATGTAGATTGCAAGATATAAGCATTTGAATTGACAAAAATTGTTTTTTTATCCCTGCGAAAATCCGGGCAGCTGCACTTCACAAGGTCACATTTGTGTGAAAAGAAATTCAAAATGGTAGTTATTCTTTGAGTTCATACTTCAATGCAAGTTGGATAAATTCTCAAAAAATTTCAAACCATTTGGAATTGTATAACATATAGGAAAAAATAAGTAAGTAGAAAGAAGTAAAATATGAGCCAAAATACTAAATTGTGAACATTTTATTCATGGAATTGAAAATTTTCAATCCCAATGGTTAAAATGTTGTAATAAACAATCTTCACCTTCTGTTTTTATTTTTTTCCAAAAATATGAAAAATTGAATTAAATGAAGAATTTCAAACTTTTTTTGTACTGTAGAGATTCTATAACTGGCCGCAAACTATCCTAAACTCAAAATCTTCATAACTTTTGATTCGTTGATCGGAATGGATTGATTCAAAGCTTCCCATGTCTATATTAACCTAAAGAACCAATTTGAAATTTCACTTTTAAAAAAAAAGTTTTTTTGAAGAAGTTTTTTCAGCTGCCCGGTCTGCCCGCCGAGTAAAGAAAACAACATATCCTACCATAACTTTTAAACCGCGAAGTCAAAAGTTATGAAAATTGTCAGGCCTTAAAGCTACTCCTCGGGCACACATTGTATCAAAATTTCAAAGAAAAAAAAAAACTCCATCCGTAGTGAGCTGCCCAAAAAATTTATAATCTCAAAAAACATTGTTCAGGGCTTTAGGGGTTAAAAACCAGATCTACAAAAATTAGTCATACCCATTGGTGGTGGAGATAGCCTTAGAGCAATAGAGAAATGAACAAATGATTTGACCGTACTATTGAAAAGATTACAAGAGTTAACACAAGACAACTAGCATTCACAAAATTGGCTAAATTTTGCTCCATTGCTACTAAAAAATTTTAGTAGCTAAATCTCTATAGGAAAAAATCCTTGAAAAATGAAATTTTAGCTAAAATTTCAACAACCAATAGAATTTGATAGCCAATTTGTTACTTCCTCTACATTGGAATTAGCATCTCTGTAGTTAGTTATGGGTATTAGTACCCCCCATTATCCTTTACAACTTGC
This sequence comes from Thuidium tamariscinum, assembly GCA_947034885.2. Lineage (NCBI taxonomy): Eukaryota > Viridiplantae > Streptophyta > Bryopsida > Hypnales > Thuidiaceae > Thuidium > Thuidium tamariscinum. The sequence continues at coordinate 20,067,809 of OX344752.2, read as the reverse complement.
AAAATCCTTTCTTTTCTAATTTTTTTAATGCCACTTCTTCTCAAGATAGCCAAAATTGATGCTTATTTATCTTGAAGGTAGCAAATTGCACTAAATCCCCTAAACTAGGTAGCATATTGCACTAAATTCTATAAACTAGTTTTGGGATCACTGAAGACAACCTTTCAAATTGGAGAGGCCAGATTTGAGGTGCTGGAGCGCTCAGGGATTAAGTTAATGCTCCCATAGTCCCGCAAGTCCCGGCCGTACTCCCCCTGTCACACTAATTGACTTTTGCTGTGAGCCAGCCTGAATGCACTTGCCAAGTTGGATGAATACATCCCTCCTGGCCGCCCACCCGCGGCTGGCTGGCTTCGTGACGATGACGGAGTTCCGTTCCTGACGTCGCCCGCCGCGATGAGGTCGAATCCGTCAGATTGTGCTGGGCAGGTGGGGGGGCTCTGTTCACACAGGCGGACTGGCCGGGCCCCATTCATCGCCCCAGCTGCTGCGGCCAGCTTCCTCCTCCAGTCCTCCCGGCTCCCGCAGTCCCGCGGCCGGGGCTTCTGCGATTCTCTCATTCGCTCGCACAGGACTACAGGAGTAGGAAGTCAACTGGCTTCAAATTGGTGGGGAGGACTGAATGCTACTAATTTGGTCAGGTTCATGATTTCAGCAATTCAGCAGCCACTTGGTGGTGGAGGATTCTGTATGTGACGGAGCTGGCTCGGGGCTCGGGAGGCGTGATTCGAATGCATGGCACGGCAGGCTCTTGCCTGGCACCTTCGCAGCTCCGGGCGCTGGGAGCTCTGGGAAAGTGGGAAGGGTCGACGGACGCAGCTTCGGAGAACAAGCTCCGGCGGTCTCAGTCATCTACTTGCAGAGCATCCGTATGGGGCTTCAATCCAGTCCCCCTTTGCCACTTGCGGACTACGGACCTGTGCGGCACTCGCTGTCGAGCAATTAGTGCCTCTCACGGATGCATCACAATCATTTGGATGAATCGAGGATGAATGTTGGGTGAACGTGGACTACAGTACTGTACAGTCAGGTCTTGCTCATTTACAAATTTTTGCAGTCACAGTTAAAGAAAATTTCACTACAGCCAACTTTGACACCCTCTCAAGGGCTGAAAAATTGGTTTTTTACTGTGAAATTTTTTGTACAAGATCATTTCTAAGCTGATAACATATGTGGAAAATTTCAAGGCCAAAAGATTCACCCAAAAAAAGATATGCAAAATCTATCAACATGTGTAGTTGTAAGCTTTCACTGTTGTCAACTTTGCCAATGTCTCAAGAATTGAAAACTTTTTCTTTTGGCATGAAATTTTTGGAATGAAATCATCTCTATGTTGATTATATGTGTGGAAAATTTCAAGGCCAAAAGATTCACCGAAAAAAAGATATTCAAAATCTACTAACATGTGTAGTTAAGAAAAAAACTTTCACTACTACCAACTTTGACACCCACCCAAAAATTGAAAAAAAAAGTTTTGGCCATGAAACTTTTTTCAAGAGATCATCTTTGTGTTGATAACATGTAAGATAAATTTCAAGTTCAAAAGATTCACACAAAAAATATATTTGAAATCTACCAATATGTACATCGAAGTTGGCAATAGTGAAATTGTCCCTTATATTGACACATGGTAGTAGATTTCGAATATCTTTTTTGGAATAAATTTTTTGAACCTGAAATTTACGACACATATAATTAACATAGAGGTGATCTCATGACCAAAATTTCATGGCCAAATTTTTTTTTTTTCAATTTTTGGGAGGGTGTCAAAGTTGATAGTAGTGAAGTTTTTTTCTTAACTACACATGTTAGTAGATTCTAAATATCTTTTTTTTGGTAAATTTTTTGACCTTGAAATTTGTCACATGTGTTATTAACATAGAGAGGATCTTGTGGAAAAAATTTCATGTTAAAAAAATAATTTTTCAGCCCTTGGGAGGGCGTCAAAATTGGCAGCAGTGAAGTTTTGTTCCCTGTGTATGCAAAAATTCGTAAATGAGCAGGACCTGACTGTATTGTACTATAGTGCAGTTGGTGTCGATAGGTGGATGGATGTTGGATGAAATAGATTTAGTGAAGATCGGGTTTTTTTTTCTGGCAATTTATCGCCAGATTCGAAATTTGATTCAACAGCATTCACCACTGTCTATGGCCCCCTCCAAATATTGCCCTGTGCTGGAAGGGCACACAAGGTTGTTTCCTGTTCATCTACAGTGCAAAAAAAACCCTGGTGAAGATGCATGATTGTGGAGTAATTATTGGAGATAAGGTAGGAGCTCCCACAACAACCGATTTAAGCAATTTCAACATATTTGGAGTTACATTCTTCTGAAAAGAATATTTTTGGAGTATTAGCAATTGAAAATCATGAATTTTAAAAGACAATAGAATTTTTGAATAAGGCATCTAATTTCTTTGAATTTTCAAAGTAGGACTCACTAAAGTAGAACCACCTATTCCTAATCAAGGACCCATACCTGACCTATAGGATGCAGTTATTTCCACCCAAGGTTACTAGAGATTTGCAATCAAAGCCTAGAATGTATTTTTCTCCATTTTCAAGGTTGGGACTAATAGGGTCATGACACATGTCCTAAAGTGTCTCAAAGTATATAGGAAGTACCAAGTAGGAAAGTAATCTCCGCTATGATCTAAATTGGAAGACTTTAGACATTGGCTATAGGTTCAATGCACTTATTGGCTTCCAAAATTCATAGTAATTTCAGTTTTGGGAATAATTTGCAATTTTCATATTTCCTATCTTTGTATATGAGAAAAATTTGCATAGCCTCATGCTCCTCGCAATCTATTCTAGAGTTGTTTAAGTGATCCAGTATAGATGGTTCTACTTTAAGATACCTAAATTTACCCTCCCAAGAAATTTGACTTGATTCTCACACCACAATCTTAAAACAATCAGAACCCACCAATCACAATTAAATATGGGGATGATTGCAAGGTACTTTGACCGACACTTTAAGGGAGCTCTAGTGTCAAACAATGGCTACACTAAAATTAATGGCTACTCCTACCTTACATTGTTTTGATTTGCCTTGGAATAATAATAGCACAAACATGTTGCAATGTAACATTGAACTTAAGAGAACGTGGACTAGATGAAAATCATTTGAGATGGACAAATGAAAAATATCTAGGATAAGATGAAATATTTGGGATGAAAATGTGACCATATTTGCAACAATGGGCTGTAACAGATCATGTGACAATTGTATATTTAACCCCGAAAGGTTTCTGACTATGTTTTCACCAAAATTGCTCCAAAACTATCATTTCTAGGACAACTATCAAATTTTAGAAAAAAAACATTTATGGAATAATGAAACCATTGGATCTTTTAGTGCACTAGTTTGAAAAAATGTAGAAAAAATTTCAGAAAGTTTTGCCATGTAGATATTAGTGTTTGAAGTAACAAAAATCCTTTTTTTTACCACTACAAAAATCCGGGTAGTTGTACTTCTGAAGGCCACATTTGTATGAAAAAATGTTCAAAATGGTTGTTACCCTTTGGATTCATTCTTCAATTCAAGTTGTCCACATGCTTGAAATTTTTAAATCATTTGGAATTGTACAACATGTACAAAAAAAATAGTAAGTAGAAAGAAGTAGAGAATGATTCAAAATACTAAATTGTTAACAATTTATTTATTGAATTGAAAAATGCCAATCCCAATGGTTCAAATGTTGTAATAAACAATCTATATCCAATGTTTTTATTTATTTTTTAAATATTGAAAATTGAGTAAAATAAAGGACTTCAAAGTTTATTTTAGAGTAGAGAATCTATAACTACCCGCAAACTAAAATTCTTCATAACTTTTGACTCATTAATCTAAATAGAATGATCCAAAGCTTTTTGCATACATATAAATCTATAAAACCAATTTCAAATTTTGGTTTCTAAAAGAAATGATTTTTTCAGATCTGCCCAAACTGCTCGAGTTCATAAACAAACAACATATTATGCGATAACTTTTCAAGCATGTAGTCAAAAGTCATGAAAATTGTTGGGCTTTAAAGATACTCCTTGTCCACACCTTCTATTGAAGTTTGGAGTATAATCATAGAAATCTCTAATCACATGTACCTACCCAAAATCGCTATGGTGCCAAAAAAGGCACTTTGGTCCTTTAGGGGTTAATTTAATAAATTTTCTTGATTGCTTTTTAATTGTCCACAAGTGGGACAAGATTAATAACTATAATTACCACATACAATCAAAATAAACTTCTTTGCACATACCATTTGAGTTGTATGAACCAAACTTATGGTGTTTTCTAATCCCAATACCTTCTAAATGATTTACATTGATTTTAGAAGATGTTCATTAGAAGAAGTGGTTGTGTAGACATTGTCACATGTGAACTATTCATGCAAGGCAGAAAAAAAAAGTTCTTTCTAGGATTTGTGCTCCAAAGGAGCGATAATATATTGAGTACTTACATTTTTATTATTGGAGGGATAATAGTTTATAAAAGTTTTAGAGTAATTTTTCAAATCATTACAATTTTCTTACAATTCAAAGGTAATTTATAAGTTTATAAACAAATCAATCACAATTTTTTGTACAATATATTCAAATATATTTTTATATTTTACAATACACAATCTACACTATGCATGCAATTTTTTTCAACTCCATTAGAAGAGATTTGGCTCCAAACAAGACTATGGGTTCCGGCACTATGGGAAACTCTGGAAACTACATACACCACTATAGAATTTGATGTGGTTAGGTGATGGCCATATGAAATGTTCAAATTATTTTTGAAAAAAAATCGATTTTTTTTCAATTCCAATTTTCTTTTAGTATTTAAGACTATTGACAGTAGTTAGCTATTCCCTCATTGCTATGTAAAACATTATAGGGAACTGATTTGAAACAACCCTCTATTTCTTCAAATTTCTTCTAATGCCTTTAGAATTTATTCATACAAAGGTGATAAAAAGACAAAATATTAATATTAAATTCATCGGGTTGACAAAAATAAACCATATGAGGGTAAATATTCTTTGAAAGATAGAAAGTTGGTCTATAATAATAATACAATCTTCAAGGGGTGAATAAAGAACCAAAAGAAGCTTTCACATGGGGTTAAATATCCCCACCATTCTTTTCAAACATCTAATTATTTTGAAGAATATAATCTCGAATGTACAAATTCTAACCTTAAAAAAATTTCACTAGTTTAAGGCCATGCATTTAAATAACAAGTCAAAAAATAATCATGATTAGAGTTTTACATTTCAAACTCAAACAAAATTCTTGCCAATAATACATGCATGGTCAATTTCATTAGAATGGCGGTAGTCCAATATAATAGCACAAATATTCCATTAAAATGGGACATCATTTCATTCAAATGACACAAATAATGGTCTACTTGAAAGAGGTCCATGGAAGATCATGGCAATCATAGCATGTATGTTTGTATGTAGAGGGTGTAGAACGTAGCTATCATAGAAATGGTATTCAACCTAAGATACAATAGGTGGCTGTAGAGCAGACCTTCCATTGTATCTAGGCCTCCATATCAAAATGGCATATAGAATACCACCATCTAAATGAAATTGACCATATGCATTCAATCTACAATCAAATTTAGAAGGAATTTTAACTTTTTTGTTTATGAATTTATTGAGGAATATTGGAGTTGATCTAACTTTGTAGATATGATAAGATGAATAATTATTTATGTCTTTTGTTTGGAAACCATCATTAAATTATTATTCTAATTATATTGTACTTTATATTACATATTTATAATTTTGAACTCTTCTTTTAATTTTCAAAGAACCAACATACAAACCACCAACCATGTCATGCTCTACTAACATTGGATTAGGGTGGAGATTTTTGCTTTGGAAACAAATAGTTTGGTTGAACAAATGTTGACCTCCTTCTTTTTGTATTTTTTCCTTTGTATGAATTTAAATTCTACATTTCTCAAAATTCATTGAGGAAGTGAAATAAAGACTTTCATGTGTTCCTATCTTCTATTGTTTGGTGAATTAAATGCATCTAATTGTCACATATCTGCAATCCATTCCATCTAGTTTCTTTTTCCTAAAATGTAGATCCTCTAAATGTGATAGCATTGATATTGATTTTGAATACATCTATGTTTAACACTTTGAACATCTATAGTTTATTCATGTGGTGTACAAAATATACATGTAAATGCATAGGATTTTCTCTTGATGTTCTAAAACCACCCAACAATAATTTAGACAATTTAATAATGGGAATCAAAATTAAATGTTTATTCACTCGATATTAAGTGCAATTTGAGCATCATGAGTAGGGACATACCCTGGAAACATGAAATTAAGAGCCACTACAAAACCCTCTTACTTTTGGTACATATCGTACAATGGGACACACTCCACCATTTGCCAATATAACACGAGGGCCACATTGGCACTTTTATTTAGAATAGGAGAGGAAGCCATCTTTACTTGAAGGTTGCAAGCATCCTAGAATGTGTGCTACCATTGATATGTTGATGAACTTACCAAGCAAAGTGTACAATATGCTAGAAAAATAAATTATTTGTCTAAGACAATATTTGGAGCTAATAAATGACATTTGTGGTTTGGATCAAAATTTGAAGCTAAGTAATATGTGGTCTTTTGGAATATTTAGGTAGTGTAATGGCTACACAAAATACTGTTCAAGAATTGAAAATTAATTTGAGTATGCTAAACTTGTCAAAATATTTTTTAAATAAAATTTTCTTTGAAAGTCAAATGAAATTGACACCTAATCCAAGTAGTTTGAGATTTGTTGAAGCTTCCTAGAATCAGTCACAAATTTTGAAATCTGAAATGCATTATTCATTGAAGGCCTCCACCTCTTGAAATGTATACTACTTGTACACTATTTGCTGGTGTGCAATGAGAAAGAAAGAAATGTACCTATACTTTAGAAAATATGTGTAGAGCTTAAATGCTTTATGGACCTCATCTAGTATATTAAACACAAAGTGTCACGACCCTCTGTCATGACCCGTTGTCACAAATATGGTCACAATTTCATCCGGAATGTTTCCTCCTATCATCCAATCCACCGATTAACTATCCAGTCCACATTCTCCTAAGTTTAATTTTGCATTGCATTAGGTCTGTGGTAGTTTATATATTAAATACACATTGTCATGTGAACCGTCACGACCCATTGTCACAAAGAAGGTCATGCTTTCATTCAAAATATCTCATCCAAACTATTTTTCATCCGATCCATAGTTTCCTGCTACAAGTTCAATTCATTTTACACTGCAACAGGTTTGTGCTTGGAGTCTCTCACCTTCCATGTAAGTTCTGGCATTCGGTTAATGCATGTTCTCAGTCCCCAAATGTGGCATTTCAGTGGAGTGTGAAGTCATTGCTTACGAGACAGTGAGAGTTTTCTTTCAAAGATGACTCATCTCTATGGTGATAATATGTGCTCCAAATTTCAAGTTTAAATGAATTACCAAAAAAAGATATTCAAAATCTCTCAACATGGGTAGTTGTGAGGAGGAGTTTTTGAGCCCTTAGTATAGTGTTATTTTGTGGAGCAAAGTTTGACATGAATGTAAAAACTCAACCTCACAACTACACATGTTGAGAGATTTTGAATATCTTTTTTTCGGTAAGTGTTTTGAACTTGAAATTTGGAACATATATTATCAACATAAATTTGATCTTATTCAAAAAATTTCATGTTCAATAAACAAATTTTCAGCCCTTTGGAGGGTGTCAAAGTCGGCAATAGTGAAAATTTTCTCACAATTACCCATGTTGGGAGATTTTGTATATCTTTTTTTTGGTAATTCATTTGAACTTGAAATCTAGAGCACACATTATCAACATAGAGATGAATTCACAAAATAAAATTCATGGTAAGAAACCAAATTTTCAGCCCTTGGGAGGGTGTCAAAGTTGGCAATTGTGAAAATTTTCTCAAAACTACACCTATTGGGAGATTTCAATATCTTCTTAAAAAAAAATTTACATTGAAATTTTGTGTACATATTAAAAACATAGAGATTGTTTCATGACAAAAATTTCAAGGCAAAAAAATAATAATTCAATCTTTGGGAGGCTATCAAAGTTGGCAACAATGAAAAAATTTCCACAACTACCAATGTTGGTAGATTTTGAATAACTTTTTTTTGTGAATCTTTTGGCCTTGAAATTTGGCATACATATAATTAACTTAAAGATTATGATGTGGTAAGAAATTTGTGGTAAAATACCAATTTTTGAGCTCTCGGGAGGCTTTCAAAGTTGGCAGTATTGAAATTTTTTACATTGCAAATTCGAAAACAACATTTTGATTGGTACCCCACTATACAATATGCTAGAAAATTAAAATATTTGTCTAAGACAATATTTGGAGCTAATATATGACATTTGTGGTTTTGATCAAAATCTTTAACTAATATGTGGTCTTTCAAAGTATTTTGGTAGTGCAAGGTCTATTAAGGAGGAGATCCACAAAATAGCATTCAAGAGTTGAAAATTAATTTGAACATGCTAAACTTGTCATAAGATTTTTTTAATAAGATTTTTTTGAAAGACAAATGGAATTGACATCTAACCCAAGTAGTTTGAGATTTGTTGAAGTTCCCTAGAATCAGTTACAAATTTTGAAATGTAAAATGCAATAGTCATTGAAGGTCTCCACCTCTTGAAATGTATACTATTTGTACACTATTTGCTGGTGTGCAATGAGAAAGAAAAAATTATACCTATATTTTAGAAAATACATGTAGAGCCTGAGTGCTTTTGGGACCTCATCTAGTATATTAAGTACAAAGTGTCACCACCCGTCACAAGTGTCCAGATTGTTTCCTCCTATCATCCAATTGACCGATTAGCCATCCAGTCCACATTCTCTTGAGTTTAATTTTACATTGCATTAGGTCTATGGTAGTTTATTATATTAAATACACATTGTCACGCAAACTGTCTCGACCCATTATCACAAATATGGTCATGCTTTCATTCAAAATATCTCATCCAAAATGTTTTTCATCCGATCCATATTTTCCTGCTACAAGTTCAATTAATCTTACACTGCAACAGGTTTGTGCTAGGAGTCTCTTACCTTCCTTGTAAGTTCCGGCATTCGGTTAATGCATGTTCTCAGCCCCCAAATGTGGCATTTCAGTCGAGTGTGAAGTCATTGCTTACGAGACAGCGAGAGTTTTCTTTCAAAGATGACTCCGCTTTGTTGCTTGCTCATTCCAACCAACTTACAGTACAGTACTCTACTCTACTATCATGTAACTTACTGGCATGCAATGTCTCTGGTCATTATTTCAGATTTTGAAAATCCAAAAGTAAATTGATGGAACATGATCGCTGGTGATTGCATCTGACTGCATGAATGAGAAAGATTGATGAATGTGAGATTGTGAGGGGTCAAGTTGCTTGCATAATAAGTTAAATTAAATTAACCCCTAAACGCTCAAGGCACCAAAATTTGGGGTTTGCAAAATTTTGAAGGTAAATAAAACCTTATTAACCCCGAAGCACTCCGACTCATTAGAGGGGATTTGAGGCCTCCAAAGGGCCGTTTCGGGGTTGTTTCCCAAAACTGTTCCCGTAATTGTTGGCCGCTGTCAGGCCAGCATTTACCCAAAAATAAATAAATTGGGGGTCCTAAAATATGAAAAAAGGCCCATTTCTTTTCAATTTTTTTAATGATGTGGCACTCTCTAGACCACATAGGATTCTTGTTCACGCGGCAGAAACTGCATTCCCACAGTTCGGGAACCCGCAGCATTAGATGAAATTTGAGGGCATTATAGGACCGTTTTGGGTCTGTTCCCGAAACGGCTCCCAATGCTGCAGCCCCCTGTCAGGCCGACTTTTACCAAATAAATTAAATAAATAAATAAATAAATTTGGGTCCTGAAATATAAAAATAAGTCCAAAAAAAAAAAATTTAAATTTACTACGTGGCAGTGTCCCGACCACGTAGGAATCGAGTTCACAGGGCAGAAACTGCATTCCCGCAGTCCGGGAACCCACAGTCTCCTAATGCCCTCAAATTTCTTCTAATGTCTTCCATTGTTTCATCCAACTAGCTTCTCATTTATCAAAGGTAAGTTAATACTTGAATCTAGAAAAGACAACCTTCATTTATGACCAAATTCATTAAAATCTAGTAAATGATATGTCTATACAAAGTTCTAAGCAAAAATGTGCAAAAGTTCAAGAAAGGATTGAGGTGTTTAGGGATTAAATTACTATTTTTAGTAGTTTATATTTTTGAAAACTTTTTTTCTAAATTCTAGTTTAAGCATTAAAAAATGTGACTGATATTGAAAATAATTGATTATGAATTTTCTATACAAGGTGGTGTCCATTGCAATCTTGATGTTTTGAGGTATTGAAGGCTCTTAGAAATGAGCCTCAAATACATAAGACATTGGAAAAAAAACATATTAGAAATTCATTAAAAAATTTAGAGAGTAGACTTTGAAAAGTCATGAATTGATTGGAGTTATGCAAGTTGGCCCTTTAACCTCATATTTTTTTGGTGACTCACTATTTAGATTTGATATGTGAAAAGAGGATATGTGAAAAGAAGATTTCAATTGACTTTTGTAGTTTTAACACCCTCATGATCAAACATTATTAATTATCTTTCAATCCACACATGATGTTGTTGTGTTTTCTTTTCCTAAGTGACATGATTTCTAACATATCTAGTTTGATTTTGTATGGTAAAAATTCAAATTTTTTTTGATACAACTTACTAAAATGTTGGCTTTTTGATCAAATTAGAGCAAATTCCTAGAAGCTTAGAAAAGGCTGTAGGCATTTAGGGGGTCATATCTACACATAGTGGGTACCTCCATACCAACATTTCATTTGCTATTGTATTTAATTTCTATTATTAGACTAGTCAAATTTTTTGCTATTTTTTAAAATTGTTGGCAAGTGAAAGGAGGTTTCAAAGCATAAAAGAATAGAACATTTGGATATCCTATGCAAAAGTTATGAAGGATCAAAGTTTTTGTTGATAGATGCTCTATAACCATTTCTTCTAGGTAGGCACATCATTGATTGATTTAAGAGATGTATATAGAGTGATGATGATGATTTTGGATTAGTAATGCATTTTGGGTATCTCTACATACAATACGTTATCAAAACATAGTATTTAGTAAGATCTTTTTTAAAAGGTAGAGGGATCTTATATTAATCCTTGTATAGAATTTTGTTGATGAGATGTATTAGAGAGATTGAATAAATAAATAATTAGTAACATTGGAATTTTGAATGAGATCCAAGAATTTCTAACATACTTATTTGTCTAAATTTCTATGTGTTTCAAAAAAATAAAAAATTGATAAAACTAAATGAAAATTTAGAAATGAGGGGTCTTTTGTTTAAATTAATATAAAAATTTGATGAAACTTTAAAATCAAATATTCATCTAAATTTTGTGCCCTAAATATATTTACTTAAAAGAAATTGGCATTTATAAGTTTAGGCCTTACAACCTAAAGCTACTTGACTTAACTAATTTATAAATTAAATTTAGAGAATTTTAAAATCTTGAAAATTCAAAATTCAAAATTAATAAGTTTTTAGATCTTATAACCTAGATATCTTAAAATATATAGAATCTAAATTTTCTAAGAAAAAATTTAATTTTAAGTTGATGATAAGTTTTTGACAAAGAAAACAAGAGAGCCTTTGTTTTATGAATGTCCTTCTATCCATAGCCAAATTTGAGACAATCCTTTGCATTATTAAGGTTATAGATCAATAAAATGGTAGAAAATAGTTGAAAGAAATAATGATCAATTAATTGTAATTATATATATAATGAATTATCAATTTTAATTATTGACTAATCTAATCACTTCTTTACATATAAATCATTGCCTTCTATCCTCAACATATTAGAAGAATGTCATCAATCAGTGGATTTGAATGTGGGATTGTAATGGAACTTGAAAATAGACAATTTAGATGCAATTTGTAGGAAATGGAATTGGAATTAGAAATAAATAAGGCCTCCAAGTTTAATATTAGATAATAGTTGAAAGATTTTATTCAAAATAGATATGCATTGATTTATTTTGAAAATTTGTATGTATATAGTATACAAGTCAAACCTATTTTTGGAAATTATTACAAAATGCATATTGTATAGGGTAGATACATGTAATTCAACTTTAAATCAAACATCCATTTAAACAATGACACTGATTTAAAAACTTAAAGTTTGTACATTTTTTTTCAAAAAGTATTTAAAAAAATTTAATTAATTAGTTACTTCAATTCAATAAAATAAACATAAGGTAATTCATACTTTTCAAATTCATTTTTTTAATACAATATACTTAATCTATCACATAACTACTCACCAATATAATTTTCATAAACTTTGACACTAATGTCTCAAAGTTTTATATTCCTTTTTAGAAAAATCTTGAATTTCTTCAAATTTCTACATTCCATTTTTGGACTAAGTATTTACAAAAGTAATGTGTAAAGGCATTAGAGGCAATTTGGCTCTAAAGAAGACTGTGAGTTCTCATACAACGGGGAATTTTGGAAACTACGCCATTGTAGAATTTGGTGTAGCCTAATGATAGGTACATTTGATTTTTAAATTAAATTCTTTCACCTTTTTTTAATTTTCAAAAATAATTTTTTAAATAATTTTTTTTAGTATTTAAAGCGGTTGACAATGGTTAGTTGTTTTTTCATCAATGCCATTAGATGAGATTTGAGGCCTCGGGAGGGCCATTGTAGCTCTATTCTCGAGACAATTCCTCAAATAGTTCCTGAAAGTATTGGGCGTTGTCAACCCAACAATTACCAAAAACAAAATTGGAGGGAGGGCGTGAAATGTGAAAAAAAGTCCAAATTTAAAAATAAAAATAAAATTGATGATGAGGCATGGTCTTGACTATGTCGGATTCTACAGTTTCTATGTTCTCGCAATAATGAAACACGTTCTTGTGACAATTTTAGCTTTGGGAACCCACAATCTTCTAGAAGCCCTAAATCTCATCTAATGTTGGGAAGGAGATGGGGAATTGGTATGAAACAACCATCTATGTCTCCAAATCTCTTCTAATGGTCTTACTTGCATAGTTGTAAAGAGATTAATTAATCATAGTGTGAATATTGCAATCCATAAAAACAAATCCATGCTTAAATTCATCTTTCAATAATAATAGTAATTTTCTTCAGTTAATAGTATTCCTTATTGCTTTGATTCAATTACAAAAAATTTAGTATATTATTTGACATATTCATCAACTCTACTAACTTGTTCTATTTTAGAAGCTTTAGATGATTTTTGAGGCCTCTAAAAGATTGCAGGTTCTTAGATTGTGGGAATGCGCTAGGAACTTTGGAAATGTTGTGGGGAACTTTGAGAACTCTGCCATGCAAGCAAGCTGATGTAGTCGAGACACTACCACATCAAATAATTGTAATTAATCAATTAAAATAATAATAATTATTTGCAAAAAATAATAATAATTATTTGCAAAAAATAATAATCGATTTTTTAATTTTTAAAAAAATTTAAATTTTTAAAAAATTCGTAAAATCAGAGTAGCAAGGACTAGTTTATTGTGTAGAGAATAGTTTCAAGGAATGATCCTTAAATAGTCTTTCGGAGGGCTAAAAAATCATCAGAAGTGATGTCATCTACTTTATTTTAGCTAAGGATGTATATTACCAATGATAATTTGTAAACTATATATTGAAATCTACCTTAAGGTGTTGTTATGTACATTTTATGATGAATATCACAAAATAAGATAGTAGTTTTTGGAAATTTCAATGTTCTATGGACACTATTATTTGTTGTTTACATATAAATAAGAAAAATAAGATTCAAACTTTTAAGAAGTTGAAAAACCTAAAAGAGAAGTCAAAACTTCAACAATTTTGCTTTGAAATCCATTACCCCCTAAAGCCCTGAACGGTGTTTTTTGAGATTATAAATTTTTTGGGCAACTCACTACAAATGGAGTTTTTATTTTTTTTCTTTTAAAATTTGATACAATGTGTGCCCAAGGAGTAACTTTCAGGCCCGACAATTTTCATAACTTTTGACTTCACGGTTAAAAAGTTATGGCAGGATATGTTGTTTTCTTTACTTGGTAGGCCGACCGGGCAGTTGAAAAAACTTCTTCAAAAAAAACATTTTTTTTAAAGTGAAATTTCAAATTGGTTCTTTAGGTTTATACAGACCTAGGAAGATTTGAATCAATCCATTCCGATCAATGAGTCTAAAGTTATGAAGATTTTGACTTTGGGGTAGTTTGCAGCTAGTTACAGAATCTCTACAATACAAAAAAAGTTTGAAATTCTTCATTTAATTCAATTTTTCATATTTTTGGAAAAAAAATAAAAACATAAGGTGTAGATTGTTTATTACAACATTTTAACCATTGGGATTGAAAATTTTCAATTCCATAAATAAAATATTCACAATTTAGTATTTTGGCTCATTTTTTACTTCTTTCTACTTACTTATTTTTTCCTATATGTTGTACAATTCCAAATGGTTTGAAATTTTTTGAGAATGTAGCCAACTTGCATTGAAGTATGACTTCAAAGAGTAACTACCATTTTGAATTTTTTTTCACACAAATGTGACCTTGTGAAGTGTAGCTGCCCAGATTTCGGAGAGATAAAAAAACAATTTTTGTCAATTCAAATGTTTATATCTTGCAATCTACATGGTGGAAATTTCTGAAATTTTTTCCACATGTTTACAAACCACTTTACTACAAGATCCTAAGGTTACATGAGTCAAAAATGTGTTTTAAGAAAAAAAATTGCACTTGTATTAGAAATGGCAGTTTTGGAGCATTTTTGGTGAAAACATAGTCAAAAACCTTTAGGGGTTAAGTTGCCAAATATTCAAGTTGTTCAAAAGAAGCCTACAACTGAATGTCTTTTTTCTTGAATTTTTAATTCATTACTTTTTAATTTTAGAACATGTGTAATGGTATTATTGAAGCCATTAGATGAAATCTGAGGGCATTACAAGACCGTTTCGGGTCTGTTCCCGAAACGGCTCCCAATGCCGCAGACCCTTGTCAAGCTGACTTTTATCGGAATTTTTTTTTTGGGTCCTGAAATATGAAAATAAGTCCAAAAAAAAAAATTTTGAAAAAGAATTTTTTTTTATTAGGTGGCAGTATCCTGACCACGTAGGATTCGAGTTCATAGGGCAAAAACTGCGTTCCCGCAGTCTCCTAATGCCCTCAAATTTCTTCTAATGCATTGTACTTAAATTTTGGAATTTCTTGAATTCCAAAATAAAGTGTAATTTTATCACATTACAGAACATATCTTTATTGTAATGTGAGAAATATGTCAATTCATGATACATGTGATTTATTATCTTTGAGAGGACAAGTATGACATCTAAAATTGTAGATTTTATCAAGTTCAATTTATTTGTTCTTAAGTGATACAGCCTTTGGCATTTAAACATAATTTTTCAACAAACATAGTTATAGAAGAGCATGCCTTTATTGCAATGTAAGATACATGTCAATTTATAGTAGGGCATGAAGTAGTATTCAAAGAATCAAGTTTGGAGCTAAAATTTTAAGAAGATTGTCTTATAGTATACTTTCAGCTATTGGTTTGAGGATTTTTAAAATTAGTTAGCTATATGTTGTGAAAAGGTCTATAAAGTGAGCTTCTTTCTATTTGCATTTTGAAACATGTAAAAATTTATTTTGGTGGATTTTTTTGGTAAATGACCATTTCCAAAGATCTATTACGAACAAACAATTTTTATTTTCTTCATTTAATTTTTTCCTAATTAAAACATCAAAATTTCTATTTTTTGAGATTTGGTACTTTTGTAGTTCTTCTACTTAGAGAATTTTTCTATAATTTTTTTGGTAGCTACCTTCACCTTATAGGTACCTACATAATATAATGGCCACATTTAAAAAATTAATTAATTTTTTCTAATTCTGAAGTACATTAGAATAAAAACATGAGTATTGTGGAATATAACAAAATTGGTAGATGTTTTGTGCAATTGTCCTAAACTACAACTTAGGATAATAATTTTTTGGTATTTTAAATAAAAATTTAAAAATATGATCTACAATTCATATCCACATCATAACATTCAGTAGCCTATAGAAGGGTTGTCTTTCCCTTTGTAAAGTACTCATCTTCTAATTTCATCAATGACATCTTTGGGATACTTATATTAACTTGTCAAGCCCAAATAAAAATAACATCAAAAGCAAGATTTATGTTTAAATTAAAATTCACATCATGCAAACATTAACATTAATAGCTAGTTGTCTATTACCAATTTGCCATGCTACATAGAAAATGATGCATTAGTTCCTTTTCTGACATAACAAAGTTATTTATTAATTTAGATCCTACAACAAAGTACATTTTGCCCCATTTGCTTGCTCTGACATTTCATAAAGCTTGTATTTTTAGTTATTGAATGGTGTGGAATATTCCACACCTTTCTGTTCACTAGCATGCAGTTTGTAAAAATTGCTATTAAATGTTATGATCATTAGATTTAGCACCATCAAATTAATATTTTTCATTTAAGCTTGAAGCCCTCAATTGGAAATTTCTTATAAAATTAATAAGAGATTGCATATGTATGATTTTACAAAAAGTTTTTATATATGCTCAATACATTATATTATAATTTTGATGGTTTCTTCAAATTTTTTTTTCACTTATTTATTTGAACTACTTTTGAATGATTGTTTTTGAATTGGAAAAGTTGCTTTGCAAGGTCAAATACACCTATATTCCTTGAACTATAAAATGTTTATAATTTAAAAAAAATTCTATACCACATAAATGCAATAGAACCAAGTATTGAAGAGTATCTAAGAACATGAAGATGATACAACCAAGACTTTGTATTGTTTGAACACATTTTGTTTTATATATTGTATAAAATCCGAATACCTTGTCCTTAAATGATAAATGCTTTGACCATCATTTAAATCCATTTTGCAATTTGTTTGCAAAAATTTCCTAATTGTAATTTGAAGTACTTTTGAAATTTAATATTTAAATAAATAAATAAATACAATGTCATACTAATTTCTTTAGAAAAGTTTGAATACAAGTTTATTACCAACAATTATTTTACTTGAAATTATTTGGAAAAAAATAAAAATTCTTGAATTGATCTAAAGAGTAGATATTAATAATTTCAATTTCTTTTTCTGTAATTGTTGTTTATAATTTGATATTATATATATTTTTTATCACTAAAAAAATATATTTATGCCTTGAATTTCTTAGTTGATAGCTTGATGATGGATTTATGTGATAAATTAGTAGGGACCTAATTTAATATGGCTAGGGCTATGGTTTGAAAGTCTTGTTTGTAAAGTTTTCAACAAAATTTTTACGGGCATGTTGTGATGACAATACAATTGAATTGATATATCTATTTCTCCTAATCTTTTTTTACATGAAGGTACCAATGTCTTTATAAGGACAAAGTGTTAATAAATACGAAGTGTTAATCTTGGTAGTAATTGCCTTCTACTTGTATCCCCGTAGTAAAAGAAAATGGAAACATTATAAATTTGAAGTACATGACTTCCTAAACAACCTGACTACAAGAATGAATAAGTGAATGCATGAAGACATGACCTTCGAAAGGGATGAAAATGTGAAAGGATTGAAGTCCTGTAGTTCGTGATATTGTATTCAAATAGTAAATCTAGGCTTACATCCAGTGATCTTCGACGGAATCAGCTTGTCTGCTGTCACAACGTCCCACTTGATGAATTTCATATATTCAGCTAGTTTGTAACATCTCCACAGATTTAGCTCTTATACTTAGAGCTCTCTCCACAGCTTTTTACTACTCCCACACGCTGTAAATTAAAATGCATGAAGTGATACAAATAGAATCCTCTACCTTCATACAGAGGAAGAAGAAAACAATTGATTTCTCAAACAGGGATGCCTGTACTGGCCAACGCAACAAGAAGCTGTGTCCCACTCAAATGCTTGCAAACTTTGTAAAAAATTCCTACAGGGCACATGCAGCACCATGACAAACGCTACACGAAGACAAGCCCAAGTCAGAGCAACAGTTGTAGTAGAATCCTACAGGGCACAGACAGCACCAGAGCAGTGCCTCATTGACACTGGAGCACAGACTTTGCACTAAGGAGCTTCAGATGGTCACAACAAACACGAACCTCTGATACCACTTCGAAAGGCACCATCGAACACACATCACAATCTGCGATAACCAACGAAGAAAACAACAAGACGATACATACAAGAACAGTTCTTGACAATCGAGGAACACTCTGCCATGATGCCTGAAGCCTCACATTCCAAAACTAGTGGCATTTCGCACAACAGATTAGAGGTCACATGTCCACCCACAGTGCTAACAAAGAAAATGTCATTCCGAAACCTGCCAACATTGCCAGCGACAGTTCAGAGGCATACTGGCCAAGTCACAGTGAAAAACACAAAAATAAGAGACTTGCAGTGTCGTTCGACACCAGGGTCTTCAGCTATATGATGAGTCTTCGTACTCAATGAATCTATTGTTCCAAAAGTTCCGGATACCATGACAATCATCACCTCTCCACATTACATTCTCCCAAATCCAGAGACAGCAACCGACCAACCGACCTAAAACTCCTGCGAAATGCTTCCTCCAATGTCCTTCCCACCCTTGCCAGTCTTCTTCGGCAACAGCACCGTGTGGATGTTGGGCAGCACACCGCCTGCAGCAATGGTGACAGTGCCCAGCAGCTTGCTCAGCTCCTCGTCGTTTCGGACGGCCAGCTGGATGTGGCGAGGGACAATGCGGTTCTTCTTGTTGTCCCTTGCAGCATTCCCAGCCAACTCCAGTACCTGCCAAGTATTTATGCACATCATCAGGAAACATACGCATCACTGCAGTGCCTCAAACACTTGCACAGAACAAAATTTCGCTTGCATTGTACTTGAAAGCAAAGAAGATCAACGAAATAGAACGCCAGCCTCAAGACATTGGTTAACCTCGGTACTACCGTCCTTGACACACCAATGTGTACAGAAAAACATGGGTATAGAGGTAGTGATTTCCTACGCAGGTTGATTCCAATGACGTGACAGTAATTGAACTCAATCACTATTCCCAGAACCTTTAACAACATGTTGTTCCACAACAATGTCTGCCGGCAGGGCTTCCGTGTTTCAAGAAAGACTAGAAGCTACAGAAATTATTCAGCGGCAGTCCTAAGCGAAGTGAGCAGGAGAAGACTTCAACAGCAGGTTAGACAGAAAGATAATCACCTCAGCTGCAAGGTACTCCAGGACTGCAGCCAGATACACGGGTGCACCAGCTCCTACACGCTCCGCGTACTTCCCAGCCTTTAAGAAACGAGCAATCCTTCCCACTGGAAACTGAAGACCGGCTTTCTGCGACCGAGAAACAGACTTGGACGCCTTGGACTTGCCACGGCCGCCGCCTCCTCCAGTAGCCGGGGAACTCATTGTTCTGGATTCTCTAGAGCCCTTGGAAACTTCGCCTGCACCAAGCATTTACTCACGAGTCAACATGTCTGCTTTCGTTCCAATCAATCGGCAGTGAAAGAACAAGAAAACGCAAGGAATCGATGTATATTAGCGAGGGTAAAACCAATTGGGCAAAGCTCACAGTATGACCGCTTCTAGGACACAAGAAAACCACTGATTCAGATGGGGAACCGGGTAAAAATTCCACAGAACCCTCCATGCGTTCTTATTCTACGTTTTCAAGCATAGGAAAACGTGAACATACAACCACATTCACATGCACAACCGGATGTCCTAAAAGCGAACAACAACGCATCGGGACAGAAGCGGATCACGTAGACCTAATCTCACATCCAGCATTTTTCCGGAAAAACTCTAATACGCAAGACCACAACCCTGTCTCACAACCAAACCTCAACAATCTAATCCAGTAAGGAAAAGAGCTCCATTCTTACCTCCAACAAAACCAATTCCATAACATACTCAAACCAGGAATACATACCTTCAAGAGAGCACAACGACTCAAGTATCCCTGCGATCCAAGAGCCCTACAATCGAGGAGCAACACAAATACTTAAGCAATCCGCTCAAGCAGAAACGGCCGCTGGGGATTTAGAGTAAGCAAAATGGAGATGAAGCGTCTCGCGCAGCAAGGGAAATAGACGTTGAGAAGGAAGAGGAGGCAGTACCCATTAAACGTTCGGGAACATAGGTTCTAATGTTGGGAACTTCTGGGAGCCCAAGTTCGGGGTTTAGGGTTTGTAGGTTTCCTCGATTCAATCAAGACTGCGAATGGCGATGGCGAGATTCAGTCAAACCTGTATAGTTAGATCGATGGCAGGTTGTCGTGGAGATTTTCTGTCTGCATGATTCGGTTCAGTCAATCTGTTACGTGATGGATGGTTCCGCCACTTCGAAAACACGATTGGTGCTGTAACGGATTTCGAGAGCGCATTACAGATTCACCGGCGGATCGGCTTGTACATATTCTCTCAGTTGCGTGTGCTAATGTTATATGCGGAGGTAAGGTCTTGTCATTTCGAGCTACTTGATTGGACTGAGATTTTTTTTCCTTGGTTACGTGAGCTGTTCGAATTGCGAGAGGTTTGAGCTTTGCGTTACTTGCAATGAGCATTTTGAATGCAATGGGATTGGTTTAGTGGTATTCGTCTTGGTAAGCTCTCAAGCGCTTTAGCAAGTAGTAGATCGCAGACGTCGGAATTTTCACGGGCCGGCAATGGTCCTCTGTCGCACTATCGGGATTCAGGACACAGTCAGTGATAGGTTTGTGGTGCAGAGAGTCCCTGCCACTTGTTTTATTTCAGATTTAAGTTTGCGAATTGCGCTACTCTACGGATTGTGGGAGTTTTAAGAAATTTTAAGACAATTTTAATGAGTATATTCTGTTCTTGATCACTTTTACAAATTTCGTAAGATGATAGTTGGGAATCGTGACCATGTCAAGTACATTGGCGGTGCCCATTTGTTGCGCCGGAAAATTTTAGCTAAACTGATTTTGGTAGTTTCGATCTCGTGTTCTCGTCTTTGAGTTTTAGGTTTCCATAATCCCTAATTCATGCCTGTGAGGTTCGGCACACTTGGCTGTTTTGGGGTTAAGGCTCAAGTCTTTATTTCTCTCGTTGATCGCTCTTATTATTTCGATAGATGATACTTGGAGGTTCGTAAGGATGATGAGCACGTAATTCCGTTTTACCTCAAGTTTTTTGAGCCAGAGATCCTATCTCAAACATTTGTTTTCGAGTTTTAGGTTTGCCATTTCCACAGCTCTTAATTCATCCTGTGAGGTGCAGCACACTCGGCGATAGTTCTCTGACACTTGGTGTTGTGTCTTACTGTGTGCGTCATTCAGATGTGATCAATTGATGTCAGACGGCACACTGGCGGCACTTTTCGTTCTCCATAGCATTTCAATGTTCAGGATTCTGACTGGTCGACTTGAATGTGAGTGTGAATTCATTGATCCCACACTCAATGGGAGGAATGGACTTCGAGGAGGCCGGGTCAGTGCCCTTGCTCAGGCTCCACAACTGGTCCCACACCCCTCTTCCCATTTCTCTTTTCACTCTCGGGGCTCTCTCTGCCTCTCGAACCCGCCTTGCGCTTGTTTCTCGCAACCAGCAAGTAGTGATCGTGCCTCTAGGCGCTAGTAAGGATGGTGAGGCCCCATCTTCACCCTTGCGCAACTTGCCAGCTGCTTTCCATGGATCTTTGGAAGAGTCGGAAGCTCCCTCTACCCCCCAGCAGGCAGGACGTAGCTCCGAGAGCCATGAAGCAGGGGCCACCCCAGCGGAGTTCCAGTTTTCATTTGGAGGCTCACAATCCAGTCCGTATGGAACACCGGCATTTGTTCCGCGACGCCATTCTCAGACTTTCTCAACCCCTTACACAGCAACTCCATATTTCACTCCTTCCGCTTCTTCTCCTCTTTGGACTGCTTCCCCGACGTTGCCACCACAACAGTCTTCGTTGCCGGACAAGGGCTCCTCTTCTTTTCCTGTCATTGGTGGTATAGACTGCGTCGCGTGGGCATGCTGTGGGGATGAGTTTGCTGCGAATTCGGAAGCTGGACCTTTTAGGGATATTCTTTTTACTGCAGGGAGAGGAGGTCTGGTACTTCACGCTTTCTGTAACGATGATGGTTATGAGGGGGTTAGTAAAGATATTGTCTGCAAGGGCAAGTGGCGAAATTGGATGCAGGAAGGACTCAAGGTTGAGGACTCTGGTGATGATATGAGTGGGAAGAGAAAGCTCTGCTTTCCTGACGAGAATATTACCAATGTAGATGAATTAGGTAGTGAAGGAGCGAGGTTGGACTCTAGCTTAGACGGGTATTCTTCATTTAGGTCCTTTGTTGTGGATGGGCGACTGGAGCCTGGTGAGAGCGGTCTGCAATTACAGTTCCTGGAACATCAACCTTGGCCTGCGTCCGCCAAATGCATCTCATTCTCCATTCCTTATGAAGGTCCTTCGTTTTCACTTCTGTGCAACTTTGCACGAACAGGTTTTCTGGACGTTGGTGAGTCGGGTAACTCACAGATCTTACAGATCGCCCGGTTGCTGTCCAACTCAACCCAGAACCTTGTAGCGGTACTACTTGTGCAACGGTCTGATGACCTCTCTCTGGAAGATGGGAAGGTGGAAGAGGGCAACCGCCCGGTTAGAGGAGTCTTCAAAGCTCTTGATCATTTTTATGCTGTGATTACCGGGGTATATCGTCAGAATTTAAAAGTCCTTGCCCGCATTGATTCAAAGGCGGGACTCTCAGGAGGCGCGGTGCCGTGGACAGATTTTGAGCTATCAGATCGTGTTTTCGTAGCCTTGAAAGAAGATGGAATTATTTACTTGTGGAACTCACTTACTGGGGATCTCATTACACAAGTTAACGTTCCGCAGTTTTGTAGGGTTGAATTAAAGGTAGAACACGCAATGAGGCCACCAGTAGTTGAGATTCCGGAGAGTCCTACTCTGGTTGAAGAGCCTATAGAGCCACAAAGTTCACCATCTGGCGAAGGAAAACCCGATGGTAAGAAGGAAGATGATGCAACTCAGGAGATAGTTGAAAGCTCAATGACAACAGGGAGGGGTTACGTTAAGAACCGGTTCTATCAGGTTTCGGTGACTGCTGATTGTTTGCTCATTGCTGTAAGTGATGCCAAGGGAATTGTTTTTCTGATATCCACTGATGACTATTTTGCAAGCGAGCCTCTCACTTTATTGGAAACTCCTGGAAGTCGGGCTGCGGAGTGCTATGCTTTGAAGCCATTGTCCGGCTATGAAGTAGCAGGATCTGATATTGGCGCTGCAGCTAACGGAAGTGCTATACCAAATCGAAATTGGATTGATTGGTCAATTCAGGGTGAACAACCTGGCGCTGCAATATCTGCTAAGCGTGAGGAGCGGTCTACGTCTTTGTCGAAGACTACTTTCAGTAACTGTCTGCTTGGAGCAAGTGGGTTTACGTCCAGAGACCGTGTAACCCAGTATCAGATTCGAGAAGTGGGCTTGGCTCATTCTCAATTGCAACCTATGAGAAAAATGATTGTACCCAACGCGTCTTCAAGTGGTTTACTCGGAATGGCTCTGAATCCGTATAGCATTACGTGTGCCATGGAAAACACTTCGCAAGGGTTTATTTTGTCACAGAAAGGATTGCGTATTAGTGACGGGCTACGAGATGAGGCTCAACTGAAGGACAATGAAGGATCTTTGACATTTCGAAGTAAATCCTCCACACAAGATGTTTTGGTGTTTAGCTCTCAAGAGTGCCTGTACACTGTAACGCAAACGGGGCTATATGTGGCCCTTCCTCCAGTGGCAACCTGTCAACTCCGGATTCCAAGTTTGAAGAGGCAAAAAGGATTGGGAATTGAAAACGCTTCAAGTAAATGGGCTTGTTTGTTACCTCTTGAGAGTCTTAAACCTGCTCATCGACAATGGCAAATTGAAGTGTTGGATAGGTGCCTTGTCTTCAACAATGTTAAGGAGGTAGAGCAGTTGTGCGTGGAGAACGGTGAGGATTTCTTAACAACAATCTTTACTCAAATAGAGACTGTCTGGAATTTGTGATGCGCTGGTTTAATGCAAATTGGTTGGTGAATTGCTGCGTTACGGAAGCATGCCTTGTTCCTAATAATTTTATATACTGTTGGAGGAATTTCTCTTAAATGGCAGCACATATGAAATTCTATTGTATTTGAAAATCGAGAACAGTGATATTGCTACCATTTGGCTGGAGCAATTAATGTTTTCTGAGGATAAAGAGGTCCCTGCAAGCATTTGTCTTTTGCATCTCTTTTGTTTTGCTGTGAACAGCTTCTATCTTTTTGAAATTTAAGCTGCAACTTGATTGAATCACGGGATTTCGTTTATTAGGATGGAGTATCCAGCTTATGAGGTTACGGAGGCTACAGCTCACTCTGGACTATGTTCAAGTTGATGAAGTTGAGAAGTAAGTATTTTTCCTTTCATGTCTGCATTATCACAATTTCTTTGAAAGGAAATGTCAGGCTACTCTGTGTTGTCAGAGCAACAGAAAGATATGCCTCAATCGCTCGTTTTTTTACCTTACATCCTTTTTTTTCTCCAACTTAATACATTTTCCTGCTACTGTGTTACCGGTCCATTGTGCTACTTCTATATCGATTGGAAATTTTTTAATTTACCTTCTATCCTTTTGGAAAATGTTGCTTTGTCTGGTTTTATCTTCAATAGATGTCATATTGAACGAATCGTTTCGAGTATGTGGCCAACGGGAGTCTAAATGTAGCTTTCATCGATACTAATAATGTGGTAACCAGGTCGCTGGAGGCACTTGTGCAGGTCGGGTCTGCTGAAGCTGGGATACCTCAAGTGCTGCTCGCTGCTGTGGAACTTGTTGCCAGTTCATTTGGATCCGACAATGAGCTTGCACAAGCCTCTAGGTGAGCTCACATTTCGTAGATGTATCTTAATACGCACAAGAAACTGGTAATTCAATCAGACTGGGATAGTTTTTTCCCTTTGTTTGCTGCTGGCAGTGGGATTCTGATTTGGTCTGGATTATTGCAGGCTTCTTGAATTGGCAGCCAGATTCTCAACAAGGCTTATTCGTTCTCATGGGATTTGGCAGCGGCAACATTTCAGGTCAACTAAAACCATGCTTCCTACATCGTCTGTACAATCCTCATACAAGCACCTGACTAAGGCCAAGCCTGTAGGTCATGTCAGCGAGCTTGCTCGATTGCTTGTAGTGATTAGAAGTGTACAGGGCCGATTGCAGGCCAAGCGAAATGGGCCAAGTCGAGGCGCCAAGGTATTGAGTCTTTCCTGCGTTAGCGTTCGATTTCCGCAACACTGATAGATTTTTTAAGTTTCTTTTAACTGAAGTCTGGTCATAGTGCCATTCGTTGAATAAACATTTCTTAGTCATTAACTCCACTTTTCACATGCTGTGCTCTGACGTCTAATGTATTGCCTCCCTCTAAGCCACATTCCTTTGTATAGAAGAACTGATGTAGATATATGATGATTCTACGTCTTATCCTAGTCTTCCTTATATTTTACAACAATTCGGAATCCCCTTTCACAATATTTACTCGAGATAGTTTATATGTCTATGATTCTTATGTTAATTGACAATACTCTTACTGCTTTGTTTTTGGGCTTGATCAGGCTGATGCAAGCAATGAAGATGGAGTCAGCAAAACAAAGCCAATCATTGAATTTCCTGCCGAGAATACTACGCAAAATAGTGAATCAGAAAATGCATCCATCAGCATAGAGGAGCATCCTGAAGTACTGTTGTATTCTGAAGCTGCTGTCGCTTCAAGTGCCTTAGTGCCCACAGCAGTCCTTTCTGGTTCAGGGGGCTCGTGGGGTTTATCTGCTGCTGGTCCTTTAGATGGGCAGAGTAGACGGGGATCAGCACCTGAAAGTGCTGGGGACATGTTCGCACGTTGGGAAAGTGAGGGGGTGAACGCTGAAAACGTTGTACGAGATGCCTTGAGAGCCGGACGTGTTCCTCTCGCTGTTGTGCAGCTACATAGAATTCGATCAAGAGAGTTTTTGAGCGGCGCCCTAGAGCAGCGTCCCCAAATGATTGATGTGTTTCAGGATGTACAGGAAATCGGCCGAGGAATTGTTTACGAATTTCTTTGCAAGGTATCTTTGTGTTCTTGGTAGCCCAGGAGCACATTGAATTACATCTTTTCTTCCAGGCTGTTCAATACAGTTCGAAGTGTCAATTACTAACCAACAATCTGTCATGATATAGGGAAAAACAGCTCTGGCACTGGCAGCTTTACGAAGATTAGGAGAGGAGATTGATGTTACTCTTTATGAGTTAGCCTTTGGAACTGTAAGGCGTGGTCTTCGTAAGCAGATGAGGGCAGAGCTCCGGCGTAGTTCTAGTCGATTAGGTTCTCGGGATTCTCAACTGCTTGAAATCACGGCATTCCTAGAGGTACTAAGTGTGCGTTCTCTTCTGGTATTTCTCAGGGTTCTTGTTGATTGGGTGTGTTTTGGAGTAGGTTGTTAAATTTCAATTTTCGTGTCTTGAGATCGTGACATGATTTTCTGGCTCTGGAATTGGTCTGTGTGAATTTGTTTGACTGACTACGAGTGTTTTTCTGGACAGGATCTCTACCCTGGCAGCAGTTTCTGGAGCACATACCGTAGTAAGAGGATGAAAACTTCTGTCCCTACTGTAGATGAGCCCTCATCCAGTGACGACGATCGTCAGATGTTACAGTTAGTGTGTGGCTATGGAGCAGCTGACACATACACTCTACAGTGTGGAGAAGTTGATGGTGTGGTTTTGGGGTCCTGGGATTATGCAGCAGCACCCGAGACTTCGGATGTTGCAGATGGGGAGCAGGCAAATCCAGCTGCAGGGTACCTGGTGTTGGCTGCAGTGTGGTTGCATGCTTGGGACGAGGTTACTGTGGACCGGGTGAGTGCTATCGCCTTCGTACATGGCCAAATTTATCTTAATCAATCAATTTTCCTAGTGACTTTATATAGGAGCGCTTTTTTCCCCTCCGAAGTGACTTTTGTGATTCAGCCTTTTTTTGTTTGTTGATGAAGGGTCGAAATTCACTGTGCATTATTCCGGTGACAGTGTCAAATATGATACTTCGGTATCGTTTTCATGAATTGACGGTCATGGACTAAGGCAGCTTGACATAAATTCGACATATTGCTTTTTGATTTTCATGCAGTACAATTTTACTATCATAGTACTTTTTTTTCTTCAATTTCCGAGATAGTT
Organism: Thuidium tamariscinum; assembly: GCA_947034885.2. NCBI lineage: Eukaryota > Viridiplantae > Streptophyta > Bryopsida > Hypnales > Thuidiaceae > Thuidium > Thuidium tamariscinum. Next base: position 20,040,493 of record OX344752.2, on the reverse strand, counting down.
TCGGCGCGTTGCCGACGAGGACTAAAATCTTAAATATCTCAGTTATACGATATTCTAGCTGAGAATTTTGAAGTTTTTTGTTGCAGGTAATATTGGATCAGTCTTTGGTCACTGGAGAACATAAATCTTGGGGTGCCCAACTGGAATACCATGTGGTGCATCATGACTGGCCCCAGGTCTCTGCCTTACTAGACGACATTCCTCATTCTGTTCTTGACGATGAAAAATTACTAATTCATCTGGTTACTGATGAGGATGTTGACTATCTCCACGACGAAGGTAAACATCCGGATTTGGATTCAGCTGATGAGCAATCCCCAAGAGCACAGCATGCCGAGAGAGTATTGTGTGTAGTTCCCAAGGTACATATCTTGGGTATCAACATGCGACCTATGTGCAGTGCGTGGTTATGGCATATGATGGAAGTGAAGCTCGTCAGAAGTCATATATTTTTACGTACTCATTGGCAAGGGACATCTGAACTTGTTTCGTTAATAGCAGCTGCTGGATTACTTTTCCAACGCAATCCTGGAAAGACATCCCACACCACGAGTAAACAATCCTCAGCTGTCTCCGGAGTACCCAGAAAAGAAGCTTTTCACAAAGATACTGTGAGAGCACTACATGAAGTTGTGGTTAGGCATTGTGTGAAGTACTCACTCATCAATCTCTTGGAGCGATACCTGAATTTTCATTCTTTAGCTCTTGAGAAGGGGTCTGCAGCTGCGATGCGGACTGTTGTTGTAAGACTCTATTTCTCATCTCGTTCGTTTGATGTTTCCTCAACCCCTTTTCTTCCTCTATTTAGTATTCATGAACTCTCTATGTTCTTATTTATGTTCAACCGTTAGATACTTTATTGAAAAATCCGGATTTTGATACTTTTTAAATCTAAAAACGCTTGTGTCAAGCTGACAGTGATGTCTTATGCGTGCAGGGTGACTGCAACTGGGCACAGTGGCTTCTTCTTTCACGTTTGAAGGGACGGGAGTACGATGCCTCTGTTGCAAACGCTCTCACCATTTCAGCGCCAAACTCTGTGCATGAGCTAGCGGTCAGCGGCGGATTAAAATCCTTGCTCGCAGCAGAAGGCTTTTCTTCACCAAATAGAGAAATAATGGCGGTTGCGACCTTGATGTATGGGCCCCTGCCTATTCAGAAATGTTTAGTACTGGGCAGTGCTAACAGGCAGGACCTCCGCTCCTGGCAGTGCTTGATGGAAGATCTTCAACCTGGTCTTGAAAACTTTCCTACTTTATGGCACACTCTAGTCGCTGCATGCTATGGACATGATGCGTGGGGATTTATCGGTCCGCTTGCACTTAAAGCAGGTAGCATTTTGTCACTAGCTCTACTAGACCGTCTGACCTGGACACGAGCAGCGGTTTAATTTTTGGTCATTTCTTGATTTCGAGGTTGTTTGATTACTTGTTTTAGGATTATGCCCTTTTTTCCCCTTTTTCTCTGATTCGCGCTTTATTGATTGTGAAGGAGGAAGGTTGAAGGGTTTGACTGGTTACTTAGAGTGGCGAGAAACTATCTTCAGATCTGCAGCAGGAGATACGTCTCTTCTAGAATTAATGCCTCCCTGGATGCCAAAAAGTGTCCGCCGTCTTCTTCAGCTTGCTGTTCAGGTTGATCAGTTTGCAAAATTGGGTTGAACCTGTAATTGCATTCCATTTTGATTTGGCTTACATTTACAGGAAAAAATGTTAATATGAGTAAATTGGCTAAAGCACATTTGAGGTTCTTAATCAAGAGTGCAAACCTGTAAAAAGTTGTAATCTTTGAAATTGTTCATGTACTGAAATCAGGGAGCCGCTGGGAAAAGTGAGATAGCTCTTCGAGCTGTGCCTGACTTGGCTGCTAGAGAGCGTGGACCCCGAAGATCAGAAGTGGAGGTGGATGAAACTAGCGTGTTAAATTGGGAAAATTCCATACGAACGACTGTCAAGGATGAGCTATTTGCTGTGTCTCCGGAGGTCAGTATGCAATTTTTTTTGGCACATCGTGTGATCACACCTGATTTGATTTACTTCGTAGTTTTTTTGCACATCGGAGGAAACTGGTACCTTCGTTATATCAGTGTGAGATGCATAGGACATTTTGTGATTCGACATTGACTATCATAGAAGTTTTTTCATGGCTTATTCTTGAGTCCTGCAGAAAGGCGTATGCAGTTTCTGAAAGATGGTCTGTGTGAAGTTCATTCAAGTCAATGATTTATGTATCCAATTGATCTTAGAACGTCATTTCTTTGGATGCAGGAGACAGGATTGGAGGTTGAGCATCATCTTCGTAGGGGTCGTCCCCTAGCGGCTTTCAACTCGCTTCTTTCTACGCGATTATCTAATTCAGGCTCCTATACTCCGCTGCCAGGGCGACAATCTTTCTCCTATGATTCTCCGAGCCTATCATCAAGTCTAACAGATTCTGAAGAATCCCTTATTGGCTCGGTACGTTGTAACCCTCCAGTCTCTTGATTTTTGTTTTGGAGATCCCACATCCGTGATTGTGCGTTGATAATTCAGTATGCAGACGAGCTGCCTATTTACACGGAAGTACAAGTTTCATCAGTAGGTATTGTTCTCCGTTAGTATACACAAGTTTCATACTTCCTATTGGCTATGCGCTGGATTGCCCTTGACATTCTGTTTTGGTTGGAGTATTGTATGACATCAACTGTTTCATGCAGGTGCTTCCGTTGGCAATCACAAATTTTGACAACATCGTTGTGGTGACCGCTTGTACATCCTTCCTCGAACTTTGCGGGCTTCCAGCACAACTTCTGCAAGTGGATGTTGCTGCCCTTAATCGGATATCATCCTACATAAAGGATCAAGATAAAAAGGACCTGAGCATATACCTGATATCACAAGAGACTGATTTTATGAAGTCTCTGGTTCAGGGGCTTGCAGAGGAGTACACTACTTCTGGTATAGGTATTCTTAGTGGCAAACAGCTGTTGAATTCAAGGCCTCGAAAGTCATTGACGGCCATATTGCAGCTATTAGAGAATGCTAGTTTGAGCTACGATGGTCTAAAGAAACTTGAAAGCAATGCTGGAGCATGGCTTATGAACGGAGTTGGTGATGGAACTGAGTTAAGAGCTGTGCAGCGATCTATGAGTGAGCGATGGAGTCTTGTGACAGCATTTTGTCGTGGGCATCAGCTTCCTCTGAGCACTACTTACCTCGCAACAATAGCTAGATACAATGATTGGGTAATTATCATCTTCTGTATCTTCCGAACGATTGACACTTTGAACAATTATGTTGATGTAACGTTCTCTCTTTACAACCTCTGCTTAGCTGTTTTTCCTCATGCAGAAAATACTGCTGTGAGGGCAAGATTTTCTGACGGTGTTTTCTGGTTGATAGGTGGGGTTTCTAGGAGAGGCTCAACTGGAGTGTTGCCCTATTCATGTCCTTATTAATGTGGTAAGTATTTGTGAAGTTACGAGACTCGATTTAGTGGGTGTCAGAGCCAATGCCTTTATTCATTCTGCCTTTCTTTCCTGCTCGACTTGTTGATATTCCGGTCTGGTCCACTATGGGCAGGCATCCAAGGAGTTCACAGACTTGCGTCTACGCAGTCACATCCTGACAGTGCTGAAATGCCTTCCGGCAGCTTCGCCGAAGTCTCCAACAGCAGATGCGAATGATTCTGAGTTCCCATCAGGTCCGTTACCCCTGGTTTAACTTAGCTCAAATCTGGTTACTGCATGCTTCTGGATTTCAGTCATTTGTGTAGTAGATCATCCTGCTGGAGCAGTAAGGAGTTCCAAGAAGCAAAGAAAACCAGCCTCTCTTGGATATTTCAAATACTTGATAGAAGAAAAATGCATTTGTCTTGAATAGGAATGACCTTCTACTCCTTGCATATTGATTATCTGCAGGCTTTACAGGCGGATGGCCAACTACTTCTGAGAGTGGAATGCGAGGGGAGTTATTTTCTCTCTTGGCGGAGTGCGAGACAGAAAAGCAGCCTGGCCGAGAACTCTTGACTAGAGCCAAATTGTTACGATGGCCATTGCTTGCGATTGTGGCCTCTTGTCTAGCCGATGTGACACCCCTCTCTTGCTTGACAACATGGCTGGAACTCACAGCTGCCAGGTTCGGTTCTAAGTGCACCCCTTTCTTCCTTTCATGTGTGTCTGTATAGTCCCTCAAATCTTCCAGTTGCTTTGGAGACATCAGGTACTGCATATCGAGATATGGCTCAGGGAATCACGGGTATGACAATAGGATGCAACATGTAGGTTGCCTTGAATTACTTTTGTAAGACAGTTTGCAATTGATCTGACCTGAAAATGCATTGCGTTTGGCAGGGAAACTTCTGCAATCCGGGTGAATGATGTTTTCACTCATGTAACTGCATCTGTGGGAGCCGCCGTGGAGGCTACAAACAATCAGCTTGAAAGTAGTGCGTTTGAGTATGACCGGATGCTCCCTAAAAGACAGTGTCGTGTGCCATCAAAGAATGTAACAACAGCAGTCGAAGATCCGAGAGGATCTGCAGAAGTTCGTCCTTCAGGGGCAATCCCAAGATCTACTAGTGAAAGACAAAAAGACCAGATTATCACCTCCTATGTGCCAACTGCAGCAGAAGAGCAGGAATCACTGGCCACTATGGTAGCTGTTCTGTGCGAACAGCAGCGTTTTGTTCCCCTGCTTCGGGCCTTTGAATTGTTTACTCCCACTTCACCGCTTTTGCCGTTTATTCGCTTCCTACAGGTCAGTTCCATCATTCTTCTTCAGTGCTGTGTATCTGCAAACCGAACAATCGTGAGTGATTCCTATCATCTTCGATCTTGCAATCCTAATGTGGAGATGGTATTTATGACAATTGTATTGTGTTGTATTGGTAACAATGAATCCTACTTGGGTGGTGAGTCACGTTCCCAGCCTAGTTTTTGACTAGGAAGTTTGGTTCAAGCAGGTATGCTAATGTAGGGAACTGATTGGTCTATCGCTTCTGGGCTGCCTCTCATTGGTGAGAAATGGATAAATATACGTCTGTATGTTACAATATTGTGTCTACAGATTCTGTTATAGCTGACAGAAGCGTAACTACGCTTATTACTACTATTGTAAGCGCTTACACGAATCATGGTGGGAACTTTGGACAACACAGGCTTTTGCGCAGATGCGTATTTCTGAAGCGGGGGCGCATCTGGCCTCTTTCTCAGGGAGTCTGAAAGATGAGCAACGTAGGCAACAGGGCCCGCATAAACATTTGAAGAGTAACACCGTATGGATTACTACAGCGGCGGTGGCAGCAGCAAATGCTATGTTGGATGGATGTCCATCACCGTACGAGCGTCGTTGTCTCCTGCAACTGCTGTCAGCTGCAGATTTTGGGGATGGAGGCTTAGCAGCCATTCAATTCCGCAAGATGTATTGGAAAATGAAACTAGCAGAACCAGCTTTACGTTCAGGATTGGGCTTGTTGGCCAATGCAAAGGATCTTGAGGATGAAGAATTGCTTCAGGAGCTCGAAAAGAATGGACAGTGGGAGGAGGCTCGGAGTTGGGCAGGACAGCTGGATCTCAGCGAACAGCGCACAAGCTCTGCTCTTCATCACGTAACTGAGACGCAAGTAAGGGTCTTATCAATTTGAGACTCAAAAGCTGAAAAACTACAGTAATAATGCTGATCTAGAATTTTCATTAAAATTCCTGGCGTTATATGGTCTTTCTTATAGTTTATATTTCGTCCATGTTGATGAGTTCAGTTATCAACGTTGTAGATTGGAGGCTGACTCTGCTCTTGACTTGCGCCTCTTTCTGTAACATATTGTTTTGGTCCTGAATACATACTCCGCTCACACGGCAGGCAGAAGCAATGGTCGTGGAGTGGAAAGAACTGTTATGGGATGTGCCAGAGGAGCGCGCGGCACTATGGACCCACTGCCAAACACTTTTCACCAAGCACAACTATCCTCCGTTACAGGTGGGTGCTTAGGCAGTTTACCATAGACGAGTGCAAATAGTGCATCTTGAAATATTAACTAAATATTAACTAATATTATTTACTTCAAGGGGTTTCACATCACGATGTGCTATATTTAGAATTTTATGGAATGAAGGGTTCTGTGACGCAGGCAGGTTTGTTCTACTTGAAACATGCAAATGCTGTGGAGGGGCAGCCCCCAACCGCAGAACTACATAGTATTCTCTTGCTGGCCCTCCAGTGGCTTAGTGGCTCACTCAACAACACCTCCCCGTAAGCACACTACTTCTTTGTTGTGATGTGCATTTGTTCCCGTAGCTCATCTTATTCTTGCTGCGAGAGGACAGGGACGTATTCACGTGGAAAGGCAATTTGTTTTGGGGTATGGGGGGGTGCTCTACTTCTGTGACCTTGACTTTGATAACACATTTGTTCTTTTTTTGACAAAGGTCTGCAGTTGATCATACTTTTGTTTGTACAAACTTGAATCATGTGGACCTGACGGTTCAGTTAAGACTCCGCTCAAGAATCTTACGTGTGACTGTTTTTTGACGGCAGTGTTTATCCTCTGCACTTGCTGCATGAGCTGGAGATTCGAGTATGGCTTCTGGCAGTTGAAGCGGAAGTGGAGGCACAAGCTGGTAGGGATCAAGAAACAGTCCTTCTGGGACGGTCATTCCCATCTGGGGAGTTCAGCACTACTGGACTCCGGAGTGTAGAACCTGCCTCTGGAAATCCTGTGGACCGGACAGCGATTGCAGTTGCAGGTGTGGACAGCCACTTAAAGAGGTTTAATACAAGATCGCAATCTGACATCTCCGCTGAAGACAATGCACGCGGCTTGTCACGTTCCAGAAGTTGTCAAGTCGGGGAGGTTAGTAACGCTCGGGGTGGGACAGCTGGAAGATTGAAACGTCGAACCAAGCAGTTGAGACGTTCACAATTGGATACTACGGATGATGGCAATCCAAGTTCTCCAGAAGAGAGTAGCAGAACCAGTCTTGATCGTCGCAATAGTTTCTACCGCGATGATCGAGGTGAGCCTCTCAACAGGCATCATAGCCTTCCCGTTGCTGAAGCTCGAACCAGGGACAATCAGATTAGTCCGGCCAAGGCTAACATTGTAGAAGATGATGTTCCAGCTCCGGATGATGAAACAAGAGGGTGGGAAGAACGAGTTGGGGAAGGAGAGGTTGAAAGCGCAGTTTTAGCTCTGGTGGAAGTTGGTCAGGTCACTGCGGCTAGGCAATTACAGCAGAAGCTTGCTCCGGGACATGTTCCTTTGGAGCTTCTGCTTGTTGAAGCTGCCCAGAAGATTGCCACCTTGTCTCTGCCTACAGCAAAGGGAACTGTGGTGCCCGCATTCCTGCATCCGGCAGTGGTAGAAGCTCTTCGTTCTACCGATCTGTTTGAGAGTTTTGGTTCAGTTACTCCCATGCAGGTACATATTTCCTCGCGCTATGGGTTTTATATTAACCTGTAAGTTCCCAAGATATACTGGGAAGTCTACTTTGGAAGCTAATAGTCGATTATAGTAATATTTAAAACTTAGTTCAAGCGTCTATGATGTAGTTGTGATTTGTACTTTCCTTTGTTACCCTCCTTGAAGCTTCTTATATAATTTATTTCAAATTCTGTAGACATGGAAGCGTCCTGTTCTGGCCATTTGGACACTTTGGGGTTGTTAACCACTCAGTCAAGTTCTAGTTGCTGAGTTGGTGTTGCATTATCATGACACTAACTTTGGTGAGGATTTAGGTATTGAAAGCATTGACAAATGCATGTCGAGAAAAATGCGGACGAGGACAGTGCCGAAGAATAGCTGCAGTGGCTCAGATCGGACATTTCCTGGGTCTCTCTTTTACAGAAGCCTCTTCCAAATCCCCTCCCCAGCTACTTCAGCTTCTTTCTCTTAAGGGGAAAGAGGCTCTTGCCGAAGCTAAGCTGCTGGTGGATACGCATACGATATCTGCCCAAGCAATTGCAAGAATTTTAGCCGAGTCTTACCTAAAGGTAAATCTACAGCATACTTTTCAACCATACGTAGCGCTAATCTTCTATGTCTGCCTGTTATGTTGATTTTTATGACTACTGCGAATGAGTCTAGGATGGATATTCAGATTCTCAGTAAGATATGTGCTTTCAGGGACTTTTGGCAGCACACCGTGGAGGTTTTATGGAAGCTTCACACAGAGAAGAGGGTCCAGCGCCGCTGCTATGGAGGTCCTCTGATTTCAAAGACTGGGCTCAGCTCTGTCCAGTAGACCCTGAAGTTGGACATGCACTTATGCGCTTGGTCATTAGCGGCCGTGACATTCCTCATTCGTGCGAGGTATTTCAAGTGCTTAAATTGGGAGGATTTTCTAAAGCTTAAAAGCGACTCTGCATGCATGTCCAAATATGAAGCACTCGTTCATTAATTCTAACGTTTCAAAGTTACTTTTGACGACACTCGTATGCTGGGTGGGCAATGGTGCAGGTGGAGCTCATCATCTTGTCGCATTATTATTATGAAATGTCCGCATGCCTGGACGGGATAGATGTTTTGGTTTCCTTAGTTTCTAATCGCGTGGACTTATTCGTGAACGAACGGGAATTCGCTCTTCTAGCACGACTCGTCACGGGTGTTTCCAACTTTATACGACTCCGCTTTATACTGGACGTGTTGATCGAGCATGGTTGTTTGCAGCTTCTGCTTCAGAAGAAGCCTTTCTTTGATCTCTCCATCGAGGCTTCGTCAGTCTCTGTCCGTGGATTCTGCATGGCTGTTCTTTCGGCTCTCAAGCGTTTTAATGCTCTTGACCAAGATGCTTTCCTACAGGTACTCTATGACCATGTGGGCAATTGCTGGGTTTTGCAAGGACTTGCAAATGCTGATAACCCTATCACCATCTCCCTCCTTCGGGATATTTATTTAGAGAATGGTTACGCAGCTTGTCACGTTGCAAGGTTCTGAAGTGCTGTTGAATTAGTGATCTGTCGATGATATTTCTACTCTGCTAATTTGGGTTACCGCGTTATGCTGAATTTCTATCAACTGCCTTGGGGGGATCGGGTGTACAGGTATACAATCATTTCAATATGCCACAGGAAATGGCAATTTTATTAAAAGATCGGGCATCTAAATCTGTGGAACGATGGGTAGGCTACAATGACCCTGAGCATAGTGAAGAGGTGTTGGAGTCCATGCGCTTATACGTGGAGGCTGCAGAAGCATATGCAAATATTTCAGCCGGTATGCAAACTAGTCGCGGAACTCAATGAGGCTCCATCTCTCAATCCTGTGCACAATGTTGTCGGTAATAATATTAGTATAGTGTGATTGTGATTTATATTTTTTAAATGGTAGATTGTCATTCTGAGTGCCATGTTGTAATGCTGATCTGTCAACTCTACTTTCGGCGCAGGCATGAATACCAGTATGTGTTGTGCACAAGCGTCCGTGATGTCTCTGCAACTGCGGATGCCCGAGCTAACGTGGCTCAATTTGACCGAAACGAACGCTAGGCGCCGACTGGTGGAACAGCCCCGTTTCCAAGAAGCGCTGATTGTGGCCGAAGCCTATGACCTCAACCAACCTGCTGAGTGGGTACCTGTGCTATGGAACCAGATGCTACAATCAGGACGCATCGATCAATACTTGACGGAGTTTGTGCAAGTGCTCCCTCTGCCTCCCACCATGCTCATGGAACTGGCTCGATTCTACCGTGCGGAGGTCTCTGCTCGAGGGGATCACTTCGACAATATCACAAAATGGCTGACCCCCGGGGGAACGCCTTTGCAACAGACGACCTATTTGGGCAAGTCCATGAGGTACCTGCTCAAACTAGTGCGCGATATTCGTGTCCGCGTTCAACTGGCCACTGTTGCCACGGGGTTTTCTGATATCGTGGATTCCTGCATGCACGTCCTGGATAAAGTTCCAGACTCTGCAGGGCCCTTGATTTTACGGAAAGGTCACGGTGGGACTTACATACCTCTTATGTAGGAGTGCGATTTTGGATTTCATATATTCTTTGGTTGGAACGGAATCAGATTCCAATGATTTTACTTACATTTGCATCTTGGTGAGTGCTTATTCAACATGAGCCTGAAGGGTGACGAGAGAAGCTGATTTTTGACTGAAGGACAACAGCTGCAGGTGTAACCGAGTTATGGAGGAATTGGATAGGTTCTTTGCCCACGTATTAGAGTGCTATTTTAGATTCGAGGGACGCTGACGTTCCCCTCTTTACCTGACCTCTCACTCACGTGTATTGATACGTCATTCATTTGCGGTATACTACGAACAGTAGCGACGTCTGTTGTATATTAGTTGGCACTCTTATGCCAGAGAAAACGAGGTGTGCATATAGTTGTTTGCAGATATAGTGGAGTTTAGTTTCAGGTTGAGACATTGAACTGTAAATGTTAACCATTCATCATACCAGCATGGAATTCCTGTATTTGGTGCTATATCTGTTTCATTTATCTCTGCTATATGTTCTTGAGGATTTGTGGTGGGCTTTGAAGATCCCAATAGATGGATTGCTTGCTCTCTCTGACCATGCTCCACCGACTTAGGAGCTTGATTTTTGCAGACATAAAATCGGTCTATTGTAATAGAAGGTGAACCCCAGATGTGAGCCTTTGTTTTAGAGACGGAACGAAAGAATTTGATACAAAGCCTCTTTATCAACCAGATCTGCCCAATTCTCTCCTCACCAATCAATCTCCATACCTAATATGTGCTGTCCAGCAGCTTTTGCAGCTCGTACGAGACGAGAGGCTAGTCATTTTCTAATAACGCGAATTGCCCATGTGTTGAAGCGAAGCGATCAATGGTCGGTGGTGAAAATCACCCACTTTTCCACACGTTCAAAATTGCGAAGTCTAACAAGTCGGTGCATCTCTTTCAGAAGTTCCATCGTCAGCCTATTGGAACTACAGTAAGAATGATGGTTCAAAGATATCTGAAGTCTTCTTTATAGCTCGGTCGCTTGGAAAGCGCTGAGATTTTTTATTCTCCACGCATGATGAAATTTGTAAATTTTGAATTCATATTTGCAATCGGAGGCCTAAAATAAGTGGGAGAACGTTAAATCCTACCATCGAAGGTGGGCCCAACAGGGTGGATTTACCTTGGGGAAAAATGCGAGAATATTTTATTTTTTGTAAATAATTTTTTTGCAAATTCTGAATTCATAGTTGCAATCAGAGACTCCAAAATGATTGGAGAAGGTTTAAGAACATATACCCTAGACACGGCACAAAATAGGGAGTTTTTTTTCACTTTTACCCTTGAGAATCTAAAATTTACCCTGCTTCTACAGGATTTAACGTCCTGCAGTTAGTAAGTCCCTCCAACCAATCTGGGCCTGGCAAGTGGACCACTGGTCGAGTCCCGGCGGAGGTTGACAAGTCATGGCAGGTCTCAGCCACGTGTCGCAACAAGCCATCCGACTGCCACTTGGCCCTCACCCACCTCATCGCCACCTTCGGTCCTTCCGCCTCTAACTTATTCTTCTCCGAAGCCCACCATAAGATCAACTGAATCTTTCATTTCTAATCTTTTCTCCACCGACTTGCTTCGAAAACAGTTGGAAACACAGATCAGTCTCTACTTTTTTCAGCATTGGTCCCTCGCTTGCAACTCTTTGAATTCTCTGCTGTGTAGTACATTTTCAGAGGACTCAGACACCGCGTTCGTGCATCAATTGAGGCAACATGGGTAAGCAAGCTTCACATCTTCAGACATCTTCTTAGAATTTGAAGCTTCTGCTACATTTCTGTAGGGTAGTGGTCTTTGCATTCTAGCCATTTCTGGCGACTAGTTTGAAGTGGGCTGAAAGCAGAGGAGAGGGACATTATGCAGGGTTAGCAACTGATTGTCAGTGTGGCTATGGTGGGTTGTAAAATTTTCAGACCCAGCGCAGGGCGAGTCGCAAGGCAAGTCTTTGACATCAAAGCTGAAGGCCAAGGTGAAGGGCGTGAAGGGCAAAGTGCATAGGCCGGGACACAAGAAGCGTCAAGGCAACATCGGCGACAACGGCGACAGCGACTACAGCTCCGATGAGTCTCCCGGGGTTAGTTTCCTTTACGTCTTTCATTCTTAACGTTACTCTAATACTCCAGTGCTCGCATCGAAGGCTTCAAGAAAGGTCAGAAAGAGTAGTATTAGAATGAAGAGGCCCCTATGATTCACTTCGGAAGTTCCAAGAAAGGTGACGAGATATTTCAACGGCAAGAAGCAATCACGTCCTACATTTTGGAATATTAGGACTTCGTTTTGGAAGTTACTATGATCTACCGGTAGCTCCTCAAGTGAACATTCCAACTTAGAAGGGTTGTTGCTATTGAATTTGACATGAATGTGGAAGTGAACTTCGCGCCCTCTTCATTTTCTTACCGTGTTGTTTGAATTTTTTGATGGCAGAAACCAGGGCCCGAGACGGGGTACAACGTCGGTGGCTCCACACCCTACACTACCGTGAAACACACGCCGTTGATACCCGAACACCCCCCGTCTCGTGAGACTCACGACCGGGACTATGCACCTTCTTCAGCTCCACCGTCGGACAGGAAGAACCCTTCCAGCGATTATAGTGGCCAACAACACAATGCAACAGAGGTATGCATCCCTCAGAGAATCGTCTCTTACACATGATTTTAAGGCACCTGCGTCAGTATCAAGGGACATACCCTCCAAGATTTGCATTTATGGGATGTGTTTATAACCCTGAAAGAATAGGGCTATGACCTTTTTTATTAACTTCAACATTCTTCACTCTTTATGCTCTCAATTTGCAACTATCCATGAATTAATTTCTTCAACAGATGGACTATACATTCATTTTTCAGAGATGGACTCACATGCCTTCTGCATGTCACAAGAATTTCAGATTTCTTTGGTGAAATTTTTGAAATACCGAGAATTTTTTAATTGAATTTGTGGTTCTTTCGTTGTTTTTGACTGTGCGATCTTGCAGCAATGGTAATTGACTTGGTTCTTGTTGCAGGACGCGCCAGGGTACGGTGAGCCCCATTCCAGCCCAAGCCAGCCATCGCCCGGCGTTTTGGGTCAAGTAAAGCAGACCGTGAGCGGTGCTGCAGCGGCTGTAGGCTCCAAAATGGGGTATTACACTGAGGTTGAAGGTACACCTCATGAGCAGATTCCTGCTGACCCGAATGCTCCCACCCTGGTGCAGAGGACGAAAGCTTCTCTTGGACTTGACAAGCCCACTGACCCTAATGCTCCAACCGTGGTGGAGAAGACGAAGACTGCGCTTGGATTGAACCAACCTACGGACCCTAATGCTCCCACTTTGTTGGAGAAGACGAAGGCCACGTTGGGCTTAGGCCCTAGTTCTCCGAATGCCGCTGCAAGTCCGCAGCAGCAGCAGCCTGGTATTGTTAATCGTGTTTCTGGTGCTGTGACTTCGTTGTTCGCTGGATCTCCTAAAGAAACGGGAGTAGATGTGCAGCACACGTTTCCTGCGCATTCAGACAATGCGTCCAGAGCTGGAGGTAAGAATCACTGTCAAAATGGGTGTTGATCAAAATAAGTTTCTCTTCCCTTTGTGAACTTTTTTGGACCAAGTAGCATTGTTATGAGGATAATCAACTACTTTCACATCACTGAACATAACATTCATTATTGAATCCGGGTTTAAGCATGCTTAATTGAGGGTCTCGAAATGGGAGGGATCAGTTGAGATAGAAACGTGCTCTCTGTATCCAAATTTGGGCTCCAATCGAGGTTTTGTAGAAGCAGCATGTTTTATTTAGTTTTTCGAATCGCTTGTATTTGCGATTTGTGTAGAGTAAGCTACTATGAGTTGCATTGCTGGGTTCAGAGGATGGAGAGGATTATCCTAGATAATGAGTTGGGGAAATTGAATGATCATGACTGCATTTTCACTACAGTAGATTGAAGTGCTTATGGTGGGCTTATGCTCTAGCTTACCTTCTGTGAATAGAGTTATTCTCGCTAAATAAATATCACTCATTACCCAAGATAAATTGTCAGTATTTGTGGTATTCTCAACCTGACGAAATGATGGTTTGATTTGGAATGCAGATCGTGGCGTTGAAGGTGGGAATACGACAGCCTCGTCCACGCCAGGATATAAGACAACCTCGAACTACTGACAGGTGTATCTTGTTATTCTAGTTTGGAGAACAGTGGTTTAGTGAATCTGTTGTTGTACAGAGGGCATTTGGGGATGAGCGAAATGCAAGTGTCAAAGATTAGGGTAAATTTACTGCTCAGCTGGACAGTGTTTAATCATTTCACAGGTGTCACAGAAAATTTTAGGTGTGAGATAGATGAACCGTAGTTTTGAGCATGAGATGGACTGAAAAGAGCATTTTGCTGTACAGTGGCCTTCAATAAGTCTTGCAACCCCACCTCTAGTTTTGATGCAAACACTGTAGTTACAAGGCATAATTGTGGCAGGTAAATTTAGATATGTGATTGAGATTTTTGGCATATGACAAGCGAAATCATATTCCTTTTTGTGACGCATTCTACTTTATAGAAATATCTGTCTTGTGACATGTAATTGATTTTGGAAACACTAAGTTAAGCTTGAAGATATAGTGCTACATTTGAAAAATCTCATTTTACAAGATCATAGTTAATCATTTTCAACCAGCTTTGGAGTTGAGAGGCTACATCATTGTGTATTTGATGTTGCTTGGAGTTTTATAAGCAAACTTTGTGAAATTTAAAGTAGTACTCCATATTACTTTATCCTTGAACGATGGATTGGTGGGCGTAGAAATCATGCACTTTGATACCCAATGACACCATTTGCTTTGAATAAGTCAAATATACTCATTGGAAGTCAAAATATTGTAAAATATCTCTCCTTTCCATCCCTAATATCAAGGATGAATAGTTGCAATTTTATCCTACAAGGAAAGAATCTTTGCTATTCATTGAACACAATTTGTTCATTGTGGTGTTTAAGGGTTAACTTTGTATTATGATAAATAGTATAAATTCATGAATGACCACCCGACTCTTTTGGATTCAATTCCATAAAAAATATAGTGGAAACACCCAAAAACGTGCAAATAAGGAATTTAGCATAGTTGGAGGCAGTGTTTTCTAAAAGTGATATTTTTCTAGTATTAGCAAGTAAAAATCATGAATATTCAAAAAAGAAAAGATTTTTCCGATACAATATGTAATTTCTACAAATTTTCAAAGTGTTGGCTCCCTAGACCTATGTAACCATCCGTTGGGTGCCCCCAAAACTAAACCCTACGAAAATCAGCACTCAGCCAACCAGATTCTCCTATATGTCTTTCAAATGTGTCAGCTAATTATAATTACACATGTGGCGAACACATTAAGGAAAGTCTACTGACACAATTGGATGAATCTATGGTCCATTCCAAGGAACACGTGCGGGAATAGATGTTTTGCCCTTATATTGAAGCAAATCAAAGATCAAGTGAAAGAAAAACGTAGATCCATAACAAAAACCAAATGTGGACACCAATGACTTTGGCATTGGAGGATATACCTCAAGAAAGTATCTAAATATTAATTTTTACAATGCCAAACCAAATGTGGACACCAATGACTTTGGCATTGGAGGATATACCTCAAGAAAGTATCTAAATATTAATTTTTACAATGCCAAACCAAATGGAAGCTATAATAGTAGCTTAAGGTACTCAATGGTAGTGGATGTACCACTTCATTGCAAAATAGTTGCTTGTAAGCAAGACAAATATAAAATTCATGATATAGTAAACTTCTACGATATTATAGCTTTCTAATATCACCAATTTGACCATTTTTTTGAATCTTTTTTAATTCATGATCTTTACCTTCAATTTTTATGAAAAAAAATTGAAAAAAACATTAAAGCTACATAGAAGAAAATTTTACTAGTATAGTGTGATTTTTTGTAATATGAAAGATGTGGACAACTAAGTTTCCTAAATACATGCACAATCAAAATTTTAAAAACCCTTACATTTATTTTTGGATTTATTATCATATAAACCTATGAAAAACAAATAAAACAATTCACCAAAAATAGAATTTCTATTTTTGAAAATTAAAATATTATATATTGGTTAAAATTTCCTAAAGCAATAAATTCAATAGGACAATTTTGATAGGGTATTCTTGAGATGGAATTAAAAAAGAAAAATTTGGAAGGACTTCATAGTAGGATTGCAAGACTTATTGGATGGTACTATATAGATTGATGGCATATCAGCAGCTCATCTAATCTATAAATTTGTTTGTTTGTTATACTTGTTTTGGTTTGATCTTGTTTATTTGTCTCTTTGTTTTAGTGAATTCTCCAAAGTTGGGCGTCTCCTAGTTACATTTATAGAACTACCAAATAGCCTTCAATGAAGAAGAATCCATGGAATTGAAATTATAATGTGGCATTCTAATGCACAATAGAACAAATATTGAAATTTGAAGATGAATTCAAAAATTTAATAAATATTTTTATTTTTATTTTTATTTTATTATAGAAGATCTTTGTGTGGATGATTAGTTGTAGTTTTGTCTCATTAAAAAGATTCTTTATCATCCATTAGACAAAAGATGTCCTTGCTAATTTCTAAGGATTAAGGAGGGCTTAGCCAACATTTTTGTGGTGATTATAAATGACATCCTAATGGTTGTGACAACAATACATTGCTACATTGAAATGTTTATCGAATGTAAGATGTAGAAACTTGGATGTTCAAAATAGAGGGTTTCATGAAGTGCTTGGACTCAAGAAGCATTTGTTTCATGAAACATACAATATTAAAAAAATATTATCTAATAGGACAATTGCTTGACTATGTTAGATTTCTAATGTTACAAAGTTCCTAATCAATTATGAATAAAGTGTTTTTTTCCCCATTTAAAAAAAATCATGTCATGAAATTGTCACTTACACAATTCAAGTCTTATAGTTCATTGAATTTAAGGGAGAGGGGTTAGACCTAAAAAAACATGTAATGCTCCAAACAATATGAAATGACACTGGTTAAATGCCTATTCCATTTCACTTTAAAAAAAAAAAAGTTGAATCAAATATATATTGTAATGTTGTCATTGCACTCCTGGATTGAATTTGAAATCATCTCAACACAAGCAATAAATTCATAAAATATTTATTTATTTATAATTAAATCATAAGGGCTTTTGTAAAATCCTATGAAACTCCATTCTAAGATATATTAAAAAATTTAGGCTCCTTAGATTAATTTCCATCTTTTAAATGAGTGCTTCTTAAAACCCTTCTACAGCTCTACCTTACATGAATGTTGAGTATAATCCTAGTACTTAAATGACTTAAGTGACTAAGCTAAGTTAAGATAGAAACACCTATAATGGATAACTTAAGCATTTCAACTTGTAAGAAATGGAAAATTTATTAATAAATTAAACTCAATGTATGAAAAAATAAGGATGAAAAAGAATGCAAAAAAAAGAATTTTTTTCTTAAAATCAACATTTTATTCAATTTAAATGTAAATTCTTCATTTGGACCCAGGGATTTTTCTTAGGCGATAAAAAGACTAAAAGCACCAAAAAATTATCTTCCACACCAAGCCCTTAGAAAAATTTGGAGGAAAAAAAATTTTAAAAGCCGGATGTAAATCTTCAATCACATTTTGGTAGCCACTACTTTAACTATGACTACTAGGATTTGCCACCTTGTCACCACCTATTTAGATGTCAATTCAACAATTTTAAATGTGCAATTGCCTAAAATATACCAAAGTTGGAGATATAGGTAAAGACTATAGCCACATGTACAAAGGCACCTTTGTCCTATCACCAAATTCTGTCACTTCCTTTGAAGCTAAAATTTTCTTGCTCTCAATTTTACTTGGCTTTTCCTACCAATTTCAAAGTCTTTGAGGTTGCATTTTTGTTTTAGAAACCATTTAAAACTTCATGCACATGAATTAGGAAGATATTAAACTTTGAAGCCCAAGTACATGAATGAGCTGTAGTTCATGTGCTTGAACTTGTCAATCATAGTTTTCATAGTTCATGTGCATCCCATTTTGCACCACTCTTAGAAACATAGTTGCCCTATTTTGCACCAATTTAAGAGCTATAGTTAGCAAAGATATTTTTTGGATTTTTGTTCTAAAGTCATACAACTTACATTTATTTCTAATTTGGAGACAAATTTTGCACCAAAAGTAAATTTGAGTGTTGCCTAACCTCAACCACTTACTTTTCAACTAGAGCCCAAATCCATATTCTCTTAAAATTAAAAAAAAACAAATTGTTTAGATCCATTCCAATCTTATAGATTCACCAATTATAGTTAGTTCTAGCACTTCTCTCTAATCAAGGAGGGAAGAAAGGTGAGTGGACAAGAAGATTCAACAGAGAATCTTTTTCAATTAATAGTGCATCCAACTATTGTCTACAATAGATCATCCTAAAAAATCCATCACAAGAATACTGTCCAAAATGAATACCTCTACTTTAACCCTTTAAGGACCGTCGTTAATTTGGAGGGTGGGCATAGTTCTTCAAGAAAGTGAAATTTGTAGCCACTCTAAGGATGTAATCTTAGATCAAACCATATAAAGTGTTGCCATAAGGGAGATTCTTCAACCTAATAAAAAATAAAACTCATCCAACGTTACAAATTGCTATAAATAAAGTAGAAGGTTTATAAATCAACCATTTAAGGGCTAGAATTGAATTTTAGGGAGGTAGAACATCTTTAAATATTTTTCAATAAATTTTTCTTGAGAGGCAAGTAGAATAGGCATCTAACCCAAGTTGTTTCATATTTTTTGAAGCTTTTTGAAATTAGTTACAAAATTTTGAAGTTCACAAAAAATCGTCATTTGTGGTCATCAAAAGCAATACCCTTCTAAAATGTGCAGATTTGGTACATTATAGAAAGAAAAATGTACCTCTAAATCATGCTTGTTTTTAGAGCCTTATTGGAATTTGAGTTGTTTCCCTTAATCCTCAAAAATCAATGACTTGAATGATCCTTTACAATTTGCGCTACATAAATTCCAATGCATAAGTTTACTTTGGGCATTCATGAGATTACAAAGCAACACTTATGCCTTGTCAAGACATCAAGATACAAAAATATCTCACAAATTGGTTGATATCTTTTTGTATTTTTGTTGAATACTTCCCATTTTAGGGTCCAGGCCATTTGAGTTTGCAACCTCATAGCTAATGCATTAATGCTCCAATTCTCTTGAAATTGGTTTTGTTTGAAGTGCATGAAGACACTCTAATTGTATTACTTTTTGAGATTTTTGTGATAAAATGTATTTTGAACAATATTAGACCGAGAGTACAAAAATCAACCAAAAAGTGGTTGACCAGTCCTTAAAGGGTTAAACAAGTGCTTATAGCAAAATCACCTTAGGCAAGTTCAAAAGCAATGTTGGTTTTCACAAGGATATGATATTATTGACTTGTTATTTAGATGTAAACCATATTGATGATTCATTTTGGAAGAGTACAATGGTATTGACTTGGATATAGGTGATAGTTGGTGACTTCAATATGAGTTGTGTAATAAAACCTTGTATTTTGTATATATGTGTCAACTCTCTTGCTATATGTTGAGTGGAAAATGCATTATTAGCTAAAGTTAAAGGTTTATAGGAGAAAAATACTTAAACAATGAATACCTTTGACTCCCTTATATTTATAGTGGATAGTCATATGGTATAAATGACTATTTGAAAGGGATACATCTATGAAGCACAACAAACAAGAATAACATAGATTATATTGTACATTAGATAGTTGAGATTTACGTATCATTAAGAAAGATTTAGAGGACAAGTATGAGCAATTGAAATGCATCTTCATGGCTAGAAAGGAGGTGAAAAATTAAATTATTTCTTGCTTGTTTAACATGAACAAAAATGGTACTCCCTCCATTCCAATTCAAAATGATCTCTTGGTTCCGTTGAGTGTTTTTTTTTCACAAAATGAGCTTCTAGATGAACATTATGATGTGGAAAAAAGGGGTTTGGTGGCAATCTTGAGAGTCTTTGCTATGGGAATGCCACAAAGGAAGTTGATCAACATTGCATGTGTAAACAATCAAGGCTCCCAACTATATATGTAATATAAACAACAGTTAATAATTGGAATTGTTCTTTTTTTTGCATCATGTTGAGTGTTGATAATTGAAGAGATGAAGTTCTAGGCCTTTTTTGGATGTAGAACCAATGCTTCACATGGTCTCTGAGTACATATTAAATGCCCACAAAATGACAAGTAAAAGTCACACCCAACAATTAAGTGGATTCTCGGTAATTCCAAAAAATGCCCAGAAAATTCTATTTTTCAATATTGAAGAACTACACTTTAAAACAATAGGAGTGCACCAAATTCTTCTTACAACTTGAATTGGGTTGAAATGACATTATTTTTAGTCTTAATCTATAACATTTAAACCATCTAGAAGATTATTTGGGGACAAAAGGAGTATTATTATTTTCTTTTATTATATACATTTGAATTTGTAATTATAATGATACATTCATATAAAATAATATGTCTAAAATATAGAAAAGATGTACCTTCAAGAAACCTCAAAACTCTTATTTGATGGACTATTTTAATACATGTAAAGCAAAGGTTTTTATTTGATTTTTTATTTGTATAAATATGTAAATTGAAAAATGTATCAACACAATGCAATTAGGAAGCATATTAGATAAATATTTACAATTGTGGAACTTCTTATACATTTGCAATTAATCTATTTCATCAATTCTTTATAAGTGAATCATTTACCTTACTCTGTGTATATTCCAACAAAAAACTATATTACACAAATTGAATAAATTTTATAGTTTCAAGTCTTGAATTCAAAAAATTATGAAAATACACTAATTTATCCTAATGATTTGGGCTCAAAATTAATATCATTAAAAAATAATAATAATCCTACCAACAAATGTAAAAAAATTGCAATATAATTACATTTCAATAAGAAATAGTTTAAATTCTAAAAGATTAGTTTCATGACAGAAACAAAATCAAAACATAAAATTGAAATTATTACAACATAGTAAAATTTTAGTTTGCATTGGTTTAAAACAATGTAAATTTTGATAAATTAGTGTCTAGAGCTTTATTTAAAGAGAAATCAAGTCTATTGTACAAGGAAGTCAATTTTTCCAAAGAAGTGTTAAAATTGAATTTATAAGTCAAAATGTTAGAGGTTTATTAAGTCCAGCTAAACCAATCCACAAGTTCACGCAAGGTACTTTTTCACAAAAGTAATTCACTCTATATGAATTCGTGCTAATGTTTTTCTTTAAATGAATAAATAAAAAACTCACTATGTAAATAAATTACAATTGATTATCTTCTCCATAGACCTATTATGGTAGTAAATATGGTTAAGATGATCAATAGTATAAAAGCATAATGATAAACAAAACCACTTTAAAGTTTTAACTTATTTGCTTGGTTAAGTTTTGAAATGTGCATGGAATTTCATAAAATCCTACAATTTCAATAGCATCCTTGTCTAAAACTTGAAATGAAACTTCATATTGAAAATGCAAAAAGAACTTGATTATAAAGTCATTCAAAATTTTATAAAAAAAGAATTCTTATTTTAAAAGCAATATAATGAATAGCCTTAGTACTAGTTTTCAAAGCAAAAATAAATGAATTTGATACAAAATTTATATTATATGCTAGAAAAGCATTTAAAGTACTAAATAATCAAGCACACCCGGAAATTGAAAAGCAAAAAACAATCTATATATATTTTTTCAAACTAAAATTCATGTCTTTTTATTTTTTTGGTCTATTTGCATTATTGAAAATAGAGCAAAGGCGGCTTTAATCAAAATGGTTATTCAAATTCAATTTAAATTAATTATCTCTTGTTTGAGTGTATCACATGCCATCTTTACTTATGAGCGGATGTAAACTTCTCGGAATGAGACATTAAAATTCATTTTTGGAAATTCTTCTTTGCAATTGATTTCCATGTACCAACAATTTATGCCCAAAATTGACCTTCAAGTAGAATACATTGATTTGATCTATTAGTGATAGGGAAAATGAAGCTAGGATAAATTGACCCCTTATTGCTTCTATAGTTTATCTTTGGAAAAAATATCAATGAATTTTCTCATTTGTTGCCAATAATACATTTTGAAAATTTTGAATTCATATTTTCTATTAGAAGCCTAGAACAACCTAGGAGAATGATGAAACACAAAAAAAGAACAGCACCAAAAAGGAGACAATTTTTTACATTTATCCTTAACTAGAAAATGAATATCACCTAGAAAGTTAGTGTCACCTTATGCAAAAAATGAGTTTTGTCAAAACTAGTACAGTAAAATGCATGCATTAATTTAAAATAGTGTGACTTTGATAAATTTGTTTCACACGCAGCATTAGTGTAATTTGGAGTCCAAATTTCCCCAAAAGAAAAAGTTAAATGGATTTATTTTCCCAAATAAGAAAACCCAGAAAATGAAAACGAAGTTGCCTCATTCGGCAGGCCATGCCATCTCAGCTTAGCCGCGGCCGGTTGAGTGTTCGTATTGCCATCAGACTCTTCTACTGTATTGCCCTTCCCGTCCCCCTTTCTCGTTGCGTTGGAAGCTCAGCCTTCCTCCCCACGGAAATCCTCGCTCTTTCGCTCGCCGAATCTCATCAAGCTCCACACTTTCGCTCTTACTTGTGCAAAGCTTTGCAAAGAATTCGCTCAGGGAATTTTTCTCCTGGTTTTCTCGCACAAATTTTGCCCATTTCCGTGCGTTTCAGTGAATTCGGGGATCCCAGCCATGAGTGATGCAAGCAGCGGCAACGACTGGGAGCTCGTCACCGGCGCTCTTTCGTCCCACTCCTTGTCGGCATCGAGCTCCGCCGACGCCGCTGCTGGGGATTCAGGTGGCGATGGAGCTCGGGATTCAACTCCCGATGAAACACTCGGTGAAGCTCCTGGGGGAGGTACGCAACCCTTTTCCATCACTTATGCTTGAGCGTTTGAAGAATTTTGTATTGAGAGATTTTGAATTAAAGGTGAGGCTGATTTTAGTAGAAGAGAGGATGTGTTCTGATTTCGAAGTCTAGGGTTGAAGAGTGTGTGTGTGTGTGTGGTGTTCTTGGACAGGGGCTGCTGTGCTTTCGAACGTGCGTTCCGGCTACTTCGATACCCCGACGTCTCCTTTGAAACCCCCGGAGTCGCTCACCAGTGAGGAATTGCCTGTGGCGAAACCTTCACCAGCGGAGGATGGTGCGACTTTTGCTGCGGTGGAGGATATTCCCGCAAGTAAGCAGGTGGAAGAGATCGACTTTTCTCGTGGAATTCTGATGTCGGAGAGTTGCCATGAGTTGTCGAAGTTGGATTGGATGGAGCCTCGCTCGCCAGGTTGGTTTTGAGTTCGCATCCTGTTGAATTTTGTTACCGATTTTCTCGTTCGTAGAGTTCTTAGGGTTTGGGGATCACCTTTTGTTTGATCCTTTTGGAGTTCAAGGTTTGGATTGGGGATCACGGTAAAAATTATAGGTACGTGGAGTCGGCTTAGCAACTTTACCTTGTATCATTGCAAAAGTAATTCAATCCTTGAAAGGATAAGAATTTGCGAAATGAATTGAAATGAAGTCCTGTTGGGCTGAGGGTCAAGCCAGATCCGAAATTATATTAATTTTTCCTTTTGTTTTTGTGCGTGGCTTAAGAGCTGAATTGAAGATATGGGCCTGTTCGTAATAGTTTATGGAACTCTACACGGGACAGCCAGACAGTCAGACTACGAAACGGGGTCTCTGATTTGATTTCATTGACGCTAGGTTCTTATAAATACACTAGAATTCTCTCTACTTTAGATCCGACTTTGTCGCCTTCTTTATCCACTGAGCAAACTGAACATTCTTTAGGGTATGCGTGTATGCGTGCACAAGAATCTTAAATTAAAATGGAATACATGTGATGACCTCAATATCAGTTGCACTTAAATAGGTAAATTTTTTTTATCAATTTTGATACCATTTCAAAGATGTGGGTAGTGTGAGTAGAATTCGGAATTTTTTTTGGAATGACATCTCAAGAAGCATGTTAGGGTTCTATGCTGTCATTCTTTCCGTACTTAGGAATCGTTGATGAGAAAATGTTAAACTAAATTTTTGGTCTTGAAACCTTCTCTCGCAACTTGAATCTGATGAAGAAATGGTGTGAAAATTGTCCCAAGCTTGTTGACATCCATGTGTGATACTTTGTGAATACGCAGCTAGGCACATTTTCGGGACACAAATCATATGTCAGGTTTCCGCTGCGTCTGATCAGTGCTGGTCGGAGTGCTCTCCGTGGGTTATGCCCAATCCTTCAAATGAAGAGTACTATTGTATAATATGGTTGTCTTGGTTTTGATAGTCACGATTTTCTTACCCATTTTGTGCTTCCGGCGCAGGACATGAACTTCTAGAGTACGAAGGCAGTGGACTTGGAAGTAGTGCAAGCAATTCAGACTCTCATGCTCCTGAAACCAAGGACGGGCTGGAATCTAATGCTCAGCAAGTGGGTCCATTATTAGGTTCATGCGTGTCTGCTCCATTCTCTCCATCTATTGTCAGTCGCGACAATTCGTTTCGGCTGAATCTCACTGATGAGATGGTTGGTGATATCACATCTCAGCGTGAAGGTGAGCCAGATACATTTGCAAGTGCGGAGCATGAGATGTTTTTGGTACACTCTGCTTTCTCATCTCCAGACTCATTTTCAGGTGAGTCATTAGCGCGTGTGAGCGTGTTCGTTGTTTCCTTAATATTTAGGATTAGAGAAACTAGGAGAAACTAGTTTTTTGTTAAAAGTCAGATTGTTTTAGGATCTTTCATAATGATCATAGGGAGTCCTCCATATGTAGTCCAACAAATAAACACTATGACCATAATAGGAATACCTCCCTATGAATTATTGGGAAGATTCTCGTCGTCATGTTTTGTAAACTTTCCTAAAACAGTCTTATTGTTGTGAAAACCTTGTCAAGATGCGATCTAGATAAAAAGTAACATCAAAATCATGATATGAGAATATATTTAAGAACACTGAAAATTTAATCTGAATGTTTATCAATGCTGCATTTTTCCATCTTGCACGTTGAGAAAAACGGCTGACTGTGAAGCAGAGCTTGCAAAAAATACTTTTTTCTTTCTTTCTTGGAGAGAAAGATTGCCCTCTAACCTATGTTATTAATTGCACAGCTGGTATGGATAAGCTTGAAGGAAGTGCAGAGTCTGCTGCTCTTGGACAGGATCGTGCTTCTGAAATCTGGTGGAACAAGCAAGCTGCCTTACGGGGCGTGCATGGTCGCCAAGCGAATACATACTGGTCCATTGCTCTAGCTGCTGCTGTGATGGGTCTCGTTATCCTCGGACACCGATGGCAGTACGAGCGACGTCAAAACCAGCAGCTGCGGTTGCGCCTCCATCTAAAGGAAGAGGTAATTTTCTTGATCCCATAGCATTCTATTGAAATTATTATTATTAGCTAAAAATTTCCTAAGTGAATTGTTTTTTCCAAGGCAGTAAGAGTTTTTGTTTCATATTTTCATTTTTTCTAGTGTCGTTCTATTAAACATGTTCTGGAACATGTTTGATAATCCAGAGATTTCCCCCGTAGGTACTAGAGGACGGGACGTCACTTTATATTGTTCAGAAGGGGCTTTGATTTAATGATCATTGTCACCTCACTTGCAAGGCCCTTGTCTCATGGAGACAGAGGGACCCTTCCAGAACTGATTGATAATGTTATGCGTACCGTATGCTTACTTTGGTGTTTAGTCTGCCAATGACAGTGCTTCTTTGACGACTTGATGTTACTGTTGATGTGTTGGTAGCTGATGCCTTTTAAGGTAGGCTTATACTTTGCTGTCATTAGCTATCACAAGTCGGTCTGCAGTTCTTAGTTGTGACATTCCAGTAGAGTTTGTAGTTTGGTTTGCTTCCGTCAGCTAAAATGATTGTCACCACTTCTCGGAGGTGCAAATTCGTATGCATTTGTTTTCTTGTTACTTTTCGATTTCTTGTGATTCACAATTCATAATGTTTTAAAGGCTGCGCATCTTCATGTTTCGAAAGCATGTGACTGAGCTAGCTCCTTGTGCATGAAATTTGATGCCGTAGGGGAATGTGTAACACTCACTCGAACCCTGGTCAAGCTGGAAGTTGTGGATATTTGATACGCATGTTTTACCATGAGAATCGGTTCTCTCTTATTTTATTTGATAATGATTAGTAGGTCTTAATAATACGTAGACATGTGAAATATCTGGCTTTTGGTACTGTCGTATATCTTTCTGAAATTATTCTTAATCTTTTGGAGTGAACTTATATCAGTAAATCCATTGCAGCATGTTTGCGGTTTCTGCAAAATGATGTTAAGCTGGAAGTTGACCATAGTGTATTTATTGGAACTGCAGAAAATAGGTCAGCTTGTTTTACAACTCGCTCGCATGAAGGAGATGTTGTCAGGTCGTCGTCGGGTGCCCGTTCTGCGATCCAGCTCCTACTTCAATGGCTCTCATGAGCGCTATTAGCTCCTACTTCAATGGTTCACAGGACCTCTTGTCCTGTGAGGCTCTTGCGAGATTATGACGAGAAACAGCTCCTAGAGCTCCAGCTCCTTCACGTACCCTCTATGTGTAGGTCCTTTGTATATGTGGTCAAATATTAGGTTCATATGTTTATAATTTAGGGTAGAGGATACTATGTGCGTCTTTTTAAGCATTTCAATATATGTATGGTTGTGATTTTGGGGTGATTTGTAGAGCTGTGGAGCGGTCTTTGGTCAGAAGAGCCAAATCTGTTCAGATCAAATTTTTTTCATTGTGTATGAATTTCTTATGCAATATCAAAGTGGGAGATTGGAGGTCACTATAAGTGACAGTAGACAGCTCCAATTACATTCAAAGATCAGTGACATATTACCAAGTCATGCTCACACCATTTGCTAATAAGTCCAATTAAATGTACATAATTGAGGGGTCTGGACAGGAGCCGGTTTAGTATCTTCTCCCTTGTATGGACATTCACATCTTGTGATTGTTATGAATGCTTTCATGGACTTTATTGAGTTATTATTTATTTATTTACTCCCTTTGTTCCCCTAAAAGCTTCCCAAACTCTTCCCCTTCGGAAATTAACTATGTTTTTGATGAAAGTGCCAAAAATACATGCATTCAAGAATGAACAATCCATCCCTTAGATCTATGCTAAATTTGGAGCTTAGGTACTATCATTTAGGCATCCAAAATACAAGTTAAAAGTATGAAATTTGACATATTTCATAATTGTTGCCAGCTTTGTCATTTTAGATGATTTAAAGGTGGTAGATACAATAGGATTCTAATAACATGTTTCCCAATCTAAGTATCTAAAAATTAAAAAAGTAGCCCACTTTATGATCAAATTTTAATAGCGCCAAAGTAGTCACTAAAGAAGTTGTGAAGACTACTATTTGAAGAAGCAATTAGTTCAAGGTGCCTTATATTGCCGTTTCAGGCCAAGCTTGCAAGGCCAATGATATGCTCTTAGATTGTTTTACTTGCCCCTATAAGGTCATTCAACACAAGATTCATTAAACGGTCAAAATCACAAATAGGAACTTTTTAGTGGGACAAAATTTTTGCTTCAATTGGAAGCTTATAGTGGGACAGAGGGAATATTTATTTAGAGCAAACGGGAAATCCATTGCATTAAAAAGTAACAAATCACAAAAGCCAAACAATGAGATTGGACAAAGAAAAAGAGATGAGACAGAACCAACAGAGTCAGATCCACCACCGAGGTGTATGCAATACTCCAATGAATCTCATCACACTCCAACGTACAAGTAAGACTGAATTGGTGATTGTAACCAAATGCTTTCAAATTTTTCTGTCAGATGGGATTGGGGCCGAGCGGCACTCCGAGCTTTCATTTGAATAGCCCTCCCGGCGTCTAGTAAGGCTGCCTATACGGCATCTGGAATATTATCACACAACCATGTAGATTTGGTGAAGGCTTGGCTATTACAAGCAATCCAGATGATCTATAATATTTAGCCTTGAAGCAAGGTCTATATGAGCTGGAAATCGGTAAATTTTCGTGGGATTGGGCCTCCAAAGATACATTGGGTAGACATAAAACAAACATGTAGACCTAATATCAGTTATCACCTCGGAGGTGGTGTATAACGGATTGGGTATAAATTAGCTTAGAAGCAAACATAGAATCTGTAAAGTGGTGTTTCTTCTAAGTTGGTTGTGTAGCAACTACACCTAACATCAATGCATGGATTAATATAAGATTGCCAAGAATTAACTCTCATAGCATTATGCCAAACCAACCACATAAAAGTTGTTTCTTTTTGTGATATGGTTTTATGCAATAAATCCCCCTAGCCAAGTAAAAAATTGGATGGGAGATATCTTGTCCATTTGGAGGGAATGGAATGCTTGAGTTAGCATTGAGTGGTGAAAAGCTCATGTCTTGTTAAAAGTAGACCAAGCTTACTTGGCCATTTCTTTGTTTAAGTTAAGGTATAGAATCTTAGACAAGGTTGTGAGAAGTCGATTCTACCAAGTTTGCTAATTCTACCAATTGTTTAGCCAATTCTGCAGGTGGTGAAGCTTGCTTTTAATGCTTGAGAGCAGAAAGCTCCCTATGCATTCTACCACACACCACTACAAGTCATGCCTTCCTAGCTCACCTTGCATTTGCTAACATGGTAGAATATGCAAAGAACTACCTGTTCTTTAGTACACGGATGTTATATAAGTAGTGATAATAGTAGGCCCTTATCCCACACCTACCAACCATGGTTGAACACCAACAATTGAATGTCACTTGAGAAGGAGAGAAGGAGAGAAGGGGATCAACCCCTTGGCACTTGTGAAATTTCATACATTTAATGATTTATTATCGTCTACTGCAAGGTAAGGTACTTGAAAGAGAAGATACTTTAGTTTAGTTTGAGATTACTTAGTTGAAGATCAACTTCAACAGTGATCATTACATGGAAGGTTGAAAGTATCAATGCTTTTGTAAAACTTTAAATACAAATAGTTTTTAACCCCTAAAAGACCATAGGGCCACTAAATGACTTTTGCAACTACATTTGTAGAAAATTAAGAATGAAAACCTCACTAGCAATCAATGAACAATAAAAAGATCCCAAATGATTATATTTGTTGAATCTATTTAGTTGATGCAATCCAATTCAAATTGTGTGATTATTGGAGAATTTCAAAAAGGTACTCAATGTAGGCCATCACTTTACATTTTCCATATCTTTTTCTTTCAATCCTCAATTTGATTTGAAAAAAATTACACATCAAAATCTTGATGATATATACTTGAAAAAAGAGAGTTTTTGGATCAGTTTTCAAGCATTCCAATTTCAACATTCTAATGTATGTACAATACATCACATGTACAAAGTTCTACCTAATTTAACATCTTCCATCAATCTTGTCAATACTAGCATTTTCTTGAAAATTGTGTTATTTCATCAATCTTTTTTTTTGTAGAATAGCTCCATACATCGCTTTCATCTCAAAAGTAGCAATCATCTAAATTATTTCACACAAAAGAGGAATTATGATTGTTACAAGAGTTAGACAAAAAAAAAACTATTCTCAAACAAACTTGGTCCTTTAGAAATTAATCCTAGAAGGACAAATTGATCACTCTAGAAATCATCCTTTAATTTTTGATTATGTATTAATTATTTGCTTAACCTTGCTAAGATGTTGTGGATCAAAATAGTCCAATAGATGACTTCACTATTAACTATAGGAAAAGAATATGCAACTATTGGTACAATAGTTGAAGAATTTTAGTGATTACCTTAGTCATGGGGGACTATGTCTTTATAAGTTGAAGAAAAATTCAAGAGCATTCATTGGAGGTCACACTATTGTTCAAGACCATCCCTTTTCTCATAAAATTCTAAAGGTTAACATTTGCACTTTTGTTTTACACAGAAGAATTCTTTATCATCCATCAAACACGTAGTGTTCATAGCATCCATATAGGGTTAATCTTGAAAGGGCATGCCTAGAAGTATAGATTCCACCTTCAAAATCTTAGACTTTAATTGTTACCATTTTGCATTTGTAAATGAATAAGAATTTCAACCATTTTCCATTTTTTTAGAGAAAAATTACATATCTTGTTTAATATAAGTTATAAAAATCATTCTCCAAAAATTTGAAATTATAGTAAATTTTTATGGAAAAATTGAAAAATATTAATTTCAAATAGAATATATTTCAAAAAATTCTACAGTATGCATACATTATAGTTTAGATCATCATTGTATAAACCAAAGTTACCATGGCATTAGAAATTTTTTTTAAAACAACCAAAGTTATAGGTCCAAAGTCTATATTGCAATTTACTAAAGAATATTTTATGATTTTTAAAATTTGAGTAGGAAATAAAGTTGAGAAATTTTCATTTCATTTGTTAAGATCCAATTCAAAAAATGTTGTTTTTTGGTATAAAGCAAAGTTGTAGAAATATTATTTCACAACTATTACTAATACTAAAGAATAAATAATATAGAAGAAGTGACAAATTACCAAACAAACAATTGAAAGAAAAGACTATGCTTCAAGATTTATGCATAGGAATATATGTAGATTTTCTATATAGATGTAGATTTAGTGATGGTATTGTAAATCATACACCAATACAAGGTGATTGCAAGAAACACTTGTTCTATTTTTTGTCCCCTTGACCTCTAGTAGGTAGTTTTTTGCACATTACTTTTGCATGTTTTGTTTTTTTGCTTGAAATTTGGAATGAAGGTGCATACAAAAGTTTTATATGTTGAGTAATTTTTTCAGAATTTTTAAAATTAGTTTACTATTTTTAACCTATCCCCAGTTGTATGTCTACTTTGGCCATCTTGGAGGTTTTTAGTCCTATTTTTGACCCCAAAATCCAAATTTGAAGCCACAAATTAGACAAGTTGGAGGTCTACTAACATTACAAGGGGTGGCGATGAGTTTTTATGAAATTAGGAACATGTCTATTGCACACATGGGGTCAAAGTGACTTTTGAGTAGGTACAAAGGCAACGATGCTAGTGTGTGAGCATAAACATGTGAGCATGTGAGCTTCTAATATGTATATAAGTAAATATACTACCACCTTTGAAGGTGTTTATAGTAAAAATACCTATAATATAGGTACCTATAATATAAATATACTCTTATCATAGAAGGTTTCTATAGTATAAGCACCTATACTATAGGTGCATCATCTTTGAGGCTCATAAGTTCACACTTCTATGCTTACATACTAGCAACCGTGGGTACAAAGATTGTGAAGAGGGGAATTTTTTCCCAAAGGAGTTTTTTATTGCAATGTGAGTACAATTTTGTTTAGAAAAATGGATTTTCTTAAAAAAAAAATTTGAATTTTTTTTTGAATCACTAAAAATGAAAAGGTCCACAAACCCCTTTTCTGCTTTTTTTGCTTCAAGTGGCCTAAGTAGTACTTCGTAGCATTGTATAGTATTGCATAGTACTATATAGTACTAAATTGACGGCCTAGATTTACAGGCACCCAAAATCAACAGCTGACATTGATAGGCGCATAGCAAACGCGCAGTACTAACAAGATCGCGCAGGATTGCTAGTCCTACACCAAAAAACTGCGTTTTTGAGACAAAAACGTGAAGTGTTTCTTGCAATGACCCTATAATACTACATTGGTTTATTCTATTAATGTAGGTGTGAGATGACTATCACCTTCAATACTACACTATAGAAAACCCACAAGTGCCAAGTCTAATTTTTTTAAATGGATTTTAAGTGATGTTTAAGTGATGTCCAATGGAACAATTCCATAATTTTATGTCAACAAAAACATTCAACATAGCATCAATGTTGACATAAAAACATGGAGTTGTTGCAAAAGACATCACTTGGACATCACCTAAAATATGTTTTTAAACAATGGGGCTTGTACCCCAAAACGTGGGTATCTTATAGTATTAGTATTGCTACAATTCCTTCATTTCCTAAAAAATTAGTGAAATACAACAATATTTCAACACTAAATAAAAGTATTGTGGAAATGGCAATAGGCAATCTACATACAAATATGAAAAATAGTATAGTATGAAACCGACTATGGATTGAAATGTTGGACTAATGTACATAAGGACACAATTGGATGGAGGGGCTTTGAGTAGAAATGAATTCCTTTCCTTTGCTAGTTTTCTTGTTTTTACAAGGATTGTTTCAACATATTCACCTCTAAGCCTTTATTTGGTAGGATCCTTTCTAGATAGTAACCTTGTTCTTTTGTTTTGGAAGGATCTTAGAGAATATTTTTCTCAAAGATTGTTTCAACATGCTCACTTTTAAGCTAGTAATTGACAAGATCATCTTATTTTAGTATTCCATCTTTATAGCCACTACATAAGAAATTCCTATTTCACAACTAAAGATTTGGGCAAATCACTTACAAGTCTACAATATTAAGCCTAGAAATATACCCTCTTGAATTTTTTGTTGTATAGAATATTACTTTTTCACATGACTATATTACAACCCATACTATGCAAGTACTTTGAAACCTAAAGACTCCTCTAAAGAGTATCTTGAGTCATGAGTATGTGGAAATGAAAGCAAGTGACAAGGGATGGTTGTCAAGTCACTCAATTGCTAATGATTGTTTGTAAAGTAAAAGAACCTATCAACCATATACTTAAGCAACTATATATCCCGGGGAGGACACTTCTTGTATATTTAGGGGACCCACGTGCGGCAGTGAGGTATTTTTAGGGGGGCTATCAATTACTTGTAATCATTACTTGGCAACATTAAAAGAGCCCCTATTTTACCATAAAGCGGAAAAATCAGCCATATTATCATCCCTATTTTATTTTTAAAACACTTTGCCTTTTTAATGTCCCCTATTTTATATGTAAATTTCTTATAAATTTTACCTAAGATTATTTAAATGTACCCTATATTCTGCCGCACATAGGTTATTAAAAAACGGGAAGTGTCCTCCCCTAGCTATATATACTACAATGTGAAATCAACACATGAGACTATTTTTAATACATTAGCAATTAAAAATCATGGATTTTCAAGAAAAAAACTATAAGTTTTTAATGTGTATGAATATACTATGAATTTATAACTCAATTTCATAATGTATCATATACCAATGTTGAATTTAAGTTTACATACAGAACATTTTAGACCACTTATACCTAAACATTTTCAAAATCAATTCAAAGTTCAAATTAGAAAATCACTAAACTATAGTTATAGACCTAAAGTTCACATAATGCTATTCAAATTTAAGAATTTTATGAAGTTTCCAATTAAAAGAGAAACTAAACTTGATAAGCCTAATTTCATAAGCTAGACTTAAATTCAAAAAATATCATTCTTATAGCAAAAATGCACATCAAGAATAAATAGCAAGAAATGACCAACAAAGGTGATCTACCAATTAAACATCTTCTTCTTTGTAGAATTCAATAATACCATAATGAAGAAATTTGTAATACTATTCACTACAATTATACTCAAGCAACTAAAGGAAGATAAGGGATGAAAAAACGTATTTTACCATCCTACAATCTTAGATGAACTCATCTATCAAACAAAAAACGTTTCCAAGGGTTAAGTGAGCCTTCATGTCATTAGTGCTGAACCCATATCGTTTGTAATCAGAGTATCCAGTTGGTATATTAAGAACAGCTTCACCTCTTATCATTCTCTCTTCGGAGACATCTGATAAAATTGGAACGATACAGAGAAGATTAGCATGGCCCCTGCTCAAGGATGACACGCACAAATCGAGAAATGGTCCAAATTTTTTCCTCTTTGTCTCCGCCACCACGTCCTCGTTATATCAATCGTCACTCTTGCAGCTTCCAATTTTTTCAGTGTTGTTGCACTTCATGTACTCAACCTTCTTCTTCCTCTGATTTACGGAATTCTGTTTTGCGGAATGCTGGCGTGCAGTGACGACGATCTTACAATGGTCCGCATTCTCGATGCTGTTCGTGAGAACCATTTGCTCTCTTTTTTTCACCTGTGAACACTGCAGAATTGACGAGCGGTTCCTGTTCGGACAAAGGGATTTTTGAGACCCTAGAACCCGCTCCATCACCATAGATTGGATTAGGCTTCCCACCGAGACCCTCGTGCTGGCGTTTGTGTAAACTTTGTGATTCTTCATCTTGCATGAGGCTCCGTAGGAGGATAAGAGATTAGGGTTGGGATCCCGGTTTAGGGTTTAATTAGGGCAGGGCTAAAGGTCTGGAGCTGTACAGGTCGTCTGTCTTTAGCGTTGCAGTCACGCAGAACGTGAGTGGTCATTGCTGCTACGGATGGCAAGAAGCTTACCGGTATCGGAATTTCTTGCTGAGTCTGTCTTTTCGGCATTGGCTCATTCTGCTGGCAGTTTGTTTTATGAAGGTGAGTTTGGTTGTGATTTAAGGTTTAGGGTTTATCGTGAAACTGATTGTGAGATTGATTGTGAGATTCATAGGAATTTTGAGATTTGATGTTGTCGATTTTGCACCCCTGCAAATTCTCTTGCACATAGAGAAGTGAGTGATTTTGACAGCAAACAGAGGTTCTCATGTCTGACGACTTTGTATCCGAGATTCAAGCTTTCTCAGTTTGATGTAGTAATAGGTTTTGAATTCCACGCTATGTAGAAACAATGATTTGTTCTCTTGCCCCCTTTTTAATCCGATGGCTTCGATGGTATGCTATATTTGTTGTGCAGGTAAGGAGAGAGGAGCGGCATTTTGTGCTATCGTAGACTCTCAATGGTTGAGGGCTTTCCAGTCACATCGATGTAGTTTGAGGTTTGATTAGCAGGCAGGTATATCTTGGCTATTAAGCCCTGGATACTCCCTTCGGCTGAATGGGATGTTATGGGCTCTTAGCTGATCTTTTCACGAAGCCGTGTCTCCTCAATACTAGGTTATGCAATTCTTTATGCCAACCGAGTAAAGCTTTGTTACAAAAGATGGCGAAAATTTCAAATCTCGGCGATACTTCCAAGGCAGGCGCAGGACTGAAGCCCGTGTATAACGTACCCAAGCTGTCAACGGACGACACCCTTCCTGTAACATTTGAACTAGTTGAGGACCGTTCAGGGGTGCAATCCGATGCATACAATGAGAACGGTGTGGTTGGGGATGACTGCACCAGCACCAGCTTCAAGCCCCGCCGGGCATTTTGCCACACATGCCGAAAAGCGCAGTCGCTATGCATTTGTGTTCGAATCAAGACAATTGTCGACAACAAAGTTGGCATCACCATTCTCCAACACCCAGAGGAGAAGGACCATCACTTGGGAACTGCACGGATTGCTGCCTTGAGCCTTCGCAACATCGAAGTACTGTCTATTCCCGAGGCGGAGGGAAGCTCTTCGTTTCGAATTCGAGACAAAGTTCCAGGCTCCAAACGCAGCATTACTGGAAGGGTTGGCAACAAAGGCAGGAAAAAGTTCCCGTCTCTGGCATCAGACCTTGGGGAGGGGGAAGCTCCTGACCAGGTAACTGCAAACTCTTCTGACATTCCTCCGTGGATGAATTTGCCTCCCGGAGCTGGACTGCTGTTTCCGAGTGACAAGGCCATTGATCTCGTACCAGAGCTTTGTGAGGGAAACGAGTGCCCAACTCACTTGATTGTGTTGGATGGGACTTGGTCCAAGGCCAAGCGGATTTATTTTGAGAATCTCTGGCTTCACAAGCTGCAGCACTACAATTTGCTTCCCTCGGAACCAAGTATGTATGGCTCTGTGAGACGGGAACCTAAAATAGGTTGCTTGTCAACTGTGGAGAGCATTGTGTGTGCGTTGAAAATGCTGGAGCCTGAAACTGTTGGCCTGGATTCTCTTTTAGAAGTTTTTGACACTATGATTGAGGATGCTAAGGGGTTTCAAGCCCAGACCGAACTCAAGTATAGGCGGGGCGCTGAACCGAAGCCCTAAACATCAAGAGCAGTTTTGTTGTGAGATTTATTAGGTGATTCTCTCACTGTTTTCTATGATTTTTTCGGGATGAGTAAAATCAGCTCTAGCTCGTGAATAAATTTGCTGCTGTCCATTTCGGATGAAGCCTTCCCGTTGAAATCTATCTGGTTTATGCGTGTCATGGGTTGACGTTTCCATCTGTGTTTTGGTTCTTCAATGATTTTTTTGATTGTAGTTTATCCTCACCAACAGGGCATGGTGTGGTGACTTCTTCCCTACTCAACCGTTATTCTCTAGCTGCTGAAAATGAGACTTGTTCACGGCTGTGGTCGGGCACTAGCTCGGTACAACTGAAATCGTGCAGGTCTTCTATATCATACATTTAATTGTGTCTGTGTGTCCAGCTTGTGAGGCATAAGTTAGAGGATGCTACTTGCGTCACTTAAAACATTTTAACCAATCTGTACGATTGATTTTGGGAGACTGCTAAAGAGCTGTGGAGAGACCCATGCGTGTAGGAGTTGAGATGAAAATTTTTTAATCACTGCATGAATTGCTTGTGCAATTTCAAAGTGGTAGATTGAGGACCATTATTTGTGATAGTAGACAACCCTATTTGCATTTAAAGATCAGTGGCTGTAGATGTTTAGCCAGTCATACGTGCACCACATGCTAATAAGTTCAAGCAAAAGTAAGGATAGATGAGAGGTGGTAACTTAGGTGACATGTTTTCTTATGTGATTGATTGAACATTTTGTAGAAGGCTAGTTAGTACTGCTATGGTTTGACACTCAGCTGTATCAAATGATCCATTCTTAGGATAAATTCAATTTTTTTTTCTTGTTATTCACATCAACTGTGAGATCAGAGCACCCTGGCATCACATGTTTTGTGTCCGAGGATATGAATCAAAATGCACGTGGTTCCATAATTTCTGGATGCATTGTGAAATACTTTCAAAATTTAAAAGATGGTCCCGTCAAGCTGGTGTGTATGCTACAGTATTTTCCCCTTGCAATGAAATGGAATTTCATTTGTGCCAAAAAAAAAATTTTAGATGCAGGGTGTAGGATCCTAAAAGTGCCATGTGGTGGTCCGAAATGACCTAAGGTTGTGGGTTTGATACTTGGGAGTGATAGGTGGTTTACTTGGTGTGAAAGTAGCCTTTCTTCCTGATGGAAACCCTTGCAGTGTGTTCCTCAATACGCTTGTGTTAAAACAAAACAAAAGTGCCGTATGGGTGTTGCCAAAATGCATGTAATGCACATGGAAAAATGACACTAATAGTGAGGTAACTTAACCTATGATAGGCAAAATGGAAGTGAGCCTATCACAAGTAGAATTATTCTAACGGTGCACATTGTAGAAGTGGAATGTTCACCATTAGTGGGTGGTTGCAAGAAAGACCATGCAATTTTTGTAGCATTTTAGCACAATTATCTTTTTATAAGGGGGTACTTTAAAATTAGAAAAACAATTTCTTTTAAATGTAAAAAATATGTTTAATGTATACACCTCTAAAAAGAATGTACTCTAAGAAGGAAAAGGATAGAAAAATTCCTTTAAGTAGGAGAACTAGAAAAGTGCAAAATCTCATGAAAATAGGTATTTTAACATTTTAATTTGTAAAAATTAGGGAATTATTTTTAAAAAATACTAATATATTAATTAGGTAAGACTTCATGGTGAAGAGATTTCTCCAAAAGAATGATCTTAAAATCATTTGCAATGCTTAGAATTACACACACAGAAAGCCCTATTTCCATGAATTTAGTGAAACATACAATAATGTTTTTTTAAGTTCTTTTTGGTAGGCACATGCGTCTTTGGTGTGTAAATAGCCCAAAAGAACTTCAAGTCTACATCATTAATTTTAGATACTCTATAGTACTAAAAAATCCCAAACCACAAAGTGTGACAAATTAGCTAAATTAAAAAAAATTTAGAATTTTTTTATGAATATCTCTGAAAAATAAAGAATCTCATTACTATCAAGTTAGTCATCTTCACTAAAAATTTCAAGCCAATTAGCTTCATGCCCCCAAAGTTATGGCTAATGAGAACTCCAACACTCCAATTGTGTCGCTAAATAGGATTGGTTTTTCTTACAATCACCCAAGTATAATTTTGTTTGTAATAGGCCCGCTTCCATTTTGCTTATTGTAGGCTAACTTACTTTATCACAACATGTCTTAGTAAAGAAGTTAGAACAACAAATAGTGTACCCAAAATTGACTACAAGTAAGGTTGCTACCTCTACAATGCTATAGATAGAGTTGCACACTAATCTTCCACTTATCCTAGTAATGTGCACCATTTTGAGTATCCACCCTATACAATATTCCTTTCAAAATACGTGTTGGTTTTGAGGAGTGGTCCATTTTAGGTGTAGTTATTCTACTTCCAATTGAATGGAATTATACAAGCTTCCTCTTTT
This sequence comes from Thuidium tamariscinum, assembly GCA_947034885.2. Lineage (NCBI taxonomy): Eukaryota > Viridiplantae > Streptophyta > Bryopsida > Hypnales > Thuidiaceae > Thuidium > Thuidium tamariscinum. The sequence goes on along the minus strand of OX344752.2, from coordinate 20,002,155 downwards.
CTTTCAATGCTCCTCCTTGTCTAAGCATGTGCTTGAATTGAAATATGATGTTGTCCCCTTTGGTGCTCAAATATTGAAAACCTAGTTTGGGATTTAGATTCATTTGATCTCTTGCTCAGTTTACTACAATGCTTTTGGTTTCTTAGAATTGTCCTCTCATGGCTTTTAAAATTAGTGGCATGATGGGAAGCATCACATAAAGTAGTTGAAGAGTAAACAAAGACTTTAGAAGAATCTTTTGTGATTTCCATAAAATGCATAGCTATCCTGTTGTATTGGATCTTGTTATGAGACAAAATAGGATTTTTTTTCTTACATTGACATTCATTTTTTGGACAATTTATGAAAAAAAATGAACTATATAACTACAAAAATCAAGTGTATCCAAAATTGTCTATAGGTTTACATGTCCAAAGAATTTAGACTTATATTTTAGGTAAGAATTTAGATGAAATTTCATACAAATATGGCACATTTAGATGTTGCTATCTTAAATTCTTTCATGCTTAGAGGCTCAAAGTTGCTAAAAAATACTAGCCTCGGAAGCAACACTAAATTCTTTGTCTATATTTAATTTTTTAACAATTCCATCCATAAAATCCTTTAGCTAGCTTCATTACAAAAAAATGTGTACCTTGCAAAGGGCCATGAACTTTCATTTGATTTTTGACGAAGATGCAAATATAGAATAATAATAATAATAATAATAATTTAAATAATTTATTGAAATTTTCAATCTGATGTGGCACTAGTACTCTATTACTGTCCCATCATTTTAAATTTAAATTTTGTTTTTTGTAATTGCATTGCTAGAGGAGTAGTCTCAAGGCTTTTTTCATGGTCTAGACTTTCTGTAATGGTTAGAGTATATCATCTTAATATTTCACAACAAACCAATTGCAACATCATGATGCTTAGATTTCAAAAAGAAGTAGTTTTTGACTCTCCTAAAATGGTCAAATTTCATCTTTCATATTTTTTACCCAAAAATGTGTAGATCCTACAACTTGTAATCTCTACATTACATTAAAGAGATAAGTTGGAAATACCTATAAATTTTTTGAAAAAAACTTAAATATTTTATATTCATGCTTGGAAAAATAGTAAGTAGAAAGTGATTCAATGTACTAAATTATTAAGAATTTAGTTATGGAGTTGAGAAATGCCAATTCTTTTGGTTTTAGCGTTGTAATAAAAAAAATCCTATGATTTTATTTTATTTCCAAAAGTATTGAAAATTGAGTTAAATAAAAGACTTCAAATTTTACTTAAAGAAGAGATTCTATAATTGCCTACAAACAAAAACATTACTACTCATAGCTTTCATCTCATTTCATCTAAATGGAATAATTCAAATCTCTCTTTGTATAAATAAATCTAGAATATGAATTTCAATTTTTTTGAGCTATCTAGGATTCTAGATTGCTCAAGCTCCAAAAGAAACTACATATTATACAATAAGGTTTCAATCATATAGTCAAAAGTCATGAAAAAGTCATGAAAATTTCTGTGCCTTAAAGCTACTCTTCATCTACATGACCTATGAAAACTTCAAAGAAAAATAATGTAAACTTTGTTCTTAGTGAGTTGCCTAAAATCTATATGTTGTCAAAAAATATCATTTGGTCCTTTTAGAGATTAATTCTTGAGAACCCCAATACCCCAAATTTGGCCTCTTTCAACATACATTTGACCATCATAATCTCATAAGCCATGCAATGAAAACTTCCACAATTTTTCCCAAAGTTGCCACCTCCTTAATCCTTTTGCAATCTCAAAAGCTTCCTCTTTGCAAATCTTATTTTTTAATTAGTAGGCCAACTTGAGTGACAATTCATGACTTGATCTTTAAGTTCAAGTTAAGCACTTAGGGGTTTATAGAAATATCAAAATGAACAACTTCAAGTACAAACTTAAATTAATTCCACATAGATAGGCCTATGACCACATATCAAATGAATTGAACTCTAAAATCCTTCCACTATCAATGTATATTTCCATATTGTGAGTATTTTATTCTTTAATTTTTCACTTTAGTTTTATAGAGATGAAATTATAGTCAAGCCATTAATAAATTATAAAATTTTGAATTTTTTGGTGAAAATTTGAAATCATTGTGGTCATTTTCTGAGGGTGAAAGTGAGGAAAATTATCATCTAAGGGTGATTGCAAGAAACACTTGTACAATTCTTTGGACCTTGGACCTCAAATAGGTGGTTTTCTGCTTGTAACTTTTTCATCAATTTTCCATTTTTTATGAAACTCGAAGTGAAGGTACATGTAATAGTTGCAGAGGGAGTTGAATAATTTTTTGGTTTTCCTAAGAACTATTTTATTAATTTTAAACAACACCCCAATGGATGTCTACCTTTGCTATTTGGAAGGATTTTAGTATTATTTTCTATCCAAAAATGAAAATTTGAAATTCAAAATTGGGATGCAAAGACTTCTACTAAAGCTATAAAATTCTAAAAAAGATTTTTTTTAAATAGTAAAGAATCCACCTTCCACATGTGTTCAAAGTGTACATTTTTGCAAAAGTGCAAAGAACATGATTTATTTTTTGGAATATAAAAATAGATGAGAAGGAACAAAAAATGTTATTTTGGGGGAAGATTAAATTTTTTTTGCCATTTTATAAAAATCAAACATCAAAGTGTCCATTTTCTTGGTAATCTTTGTGTATAGAACTCTTAAAGATAAATTATTCTAGATCTAAATTTCTCCACATACAATTTCTTGAATAATTTAAAAATTAAAAATATTTTGTTTCATTTTTAAAAATTATTCCCAAAGTTATAATACTTAAGTATTTAGACTATCTTGAGCCAAAACCAACAAGTGTTTCTTACAACAATCCCTAATTCAAAATCAACTCAAAAAATCTCTAATTTTCACAACAACTATATGCAAGATTGTGGAATATTATGGAGTAAAATATTGTACTTTATATTTTTATACTATCAATAGACCATGGTGATAGGCCCCAAGCTCAAATTGCAATAAAATATTTAATTTGGGGGATTTTAAAAAATTTCAAGTTGAAATAGAAGCTAAAGTCTATTATCTTTATTTCACTATTTAAGGTCAAATTAAAAAAAAGATCATTTATATGGCTCAAATTCACATCAAAAGCAAAGAGCTTGAAGTTTCTAAAATACACTATATAGCAATCCTTGGCCAATTAACCCCTAAAAGCCCAAGGCCCTTTAGGGTTTAACCCCTAAGTGCCTAAGCCTTGGCAAGTGTTTTCCTTAAGAAAAAGAACATTGGCTTCTAGTAATCTTCAATGAAGCAAATTTCTTTTTTTTCAAAATCAAACTGCATAGATGTTTTAAGAGCTTGCACATTAGTCTACAAACCAATTTTGAGTGCAAAATTGCAAAGGAGTTGTGAGATTATAACAAGAGAAATGTGTGTTTTCTATTTTTAGTATGTTGCTTCTCTCCACAATGTTTTAGAAATTTATATATTAAAGTTTTTTGGAATTAATGGTAACATGAACAAATACAAATAGTGTTAGCACACTAAAATGTACTTTCAAGAAACTTAATTTCACTTGAAAAGCTATCAAATTCATTATACAATCCACCTTGCAATTGTTGTAATACAAATTTTTTCTATAACTAAAAATCTTCAAATCAACACTTGTATGTTGAAATTTTCAATGGTGAAAATGATGAAAGTACTTTACTCTTTCTACTGGGACCATTTTCAAATCATTTGGATAAGTACAATTTCTTAGATCTCAAATCAAGTGAAATTGGTAAGTTGTGCACTAAAGTGGAAAAAAAATAAAATTGGCAAGCTTTACCCTCCACTAATGTTACTTACATGCCTTTGAAGATCCCTAAATAATCAAATATTTACTTTTTTCTGTAAAAAATGAAAGTTTCCTATAGTTAACACTAAAAATTGCCTAAAAAAAATTTCATAGTGGTCAAAGGAATTTAATTGCCCATTCAAATTTGAGGTGAAATTTTTTTCACAACCATATATAGTCACTCAAGTAGTTAGGGGTTAAAGACATCATTGCATTTGGAATATTATGGATCTAAATGTCTCTAAGGTATAGAAATCCCAACCAAACAACCTTGTAGTGTACATGTTGTAGATGACATGAATCAAATTTGGAATCATTTGAACAAATAGATTGTAAGATTATAATGTTTAGTAATGAAAAAGGATGCTAAAATTTTCCTTGCAAAACATGTGGAGGTCAAATTTGACTTCCAAACCTACTCCAATGAAAAAACTTGAAACTATAAAGTGATTCAAAACTAGCATACAAAGAAATACTTTAGGTAAAAGAAAATATCATTCAATTGATTCATTGTGTCTTCAAAATGTCTTCAAAATGTCATAAAATAGGAAAAAAAAAAGGTTGCAAAAAATACATCTAAGGCTAAACCTCCTTCTATTAAATTGTTTCCTAAACACTGATAACTTCTTGAATTGATATGAAATTTTAGCCACACAAACTAGACTATTATGCACAAATTTTGGCTACAAAACATTATTGGAAACATTACAGACATTATATGAAGAAGAAAGAAGTTGCTAAAGTTCACTATAATCCAAAAATGTTGGGATTTCAAACTACAAATTGCTCCCAAACATTCAAACAATTTGGATTGACATGAAAATTTACCACAATAACTAGACTTCAATGGAAAACATAATACAACAAATTTCATTGAAAAGAAACATTGGATGAAGGAGATACAAGCCCAAAAAGTTGCAGCTATCAAATGTAGGAACTCAAATTGAACTTGAAAACTTCAATTGACTTCCAAAAAAAGAGTACATCTTCGCTTCATCTGGAAAAAAAAATTTACCACACAAACTAGAAGAAAGTGCATGCAAGTCTTCCAACAAGTTTTACTGGATTTGGACATTGGATGCAAAAGTTGCAAGACTTTGAATTGGACTTGAAACTATGAGAGGGCAGTTTAAGTCCCCCTAGGACATTTAGAAGTTAAGCATCTTACAAAGTAGACAAGTCAACAATACCACAAAGAGAGGGAGGACGTTAAATCCTACCATCAAAGGTGGGCCTAGCAAGGTAATTTTGAGTTTTTTGAGGTAAAAGTGAAAAAAAGCCCCCTGGTTTGTGTTATGTCTAGGGTATGCTCTAGACCTCTCTTAGCTAATTCAGGGTCTCTAATTGCAAATATGAATTCATAATTTGCAAAAAAAAAAATTATTTGCAAAAAATAAAAAATTCCTACATTTTCACCCAAGGTAAATCCACCATGCTGGGCCACCTTTGATGGTAGGATTTAAGGTAGGTACACCCAAAATGGCACCTGACCTTAAAGCACCATCTACAACATGCATACATTTTCAAAATCAGTCATGTACCCAAACTGTAGATGGCGCTTTCAGAAACAGACTTTGACTATTAATAACTTTTGCATACAGTATGCAAATCCACTGTTCTTTGGTGTGTTGGAACATGCTTTCACTCACCAACAAGACTGTAAGAAAACTTGAACAACATAATAACAGGAACTAGGCACAGTATGAAAAACTGGCGCCTTTGGGTGTACTACCTTAATGTCCTCCCAAAGAGAGGATTTCCAACACCACCTTGAGTTTGTCAAAGAAGTCCATCTCATAAAATTTGGATAAATTACTATTTTTTTGCATCACCTCAAGATGCTAAATGTCATCCAAAGTGCATTTTGTGTGTGTGTGTGTGTCTCCAAGTCATTTCAGGATTAAGCCTTGTCCGGTGATGGATGATGACCACTTCCGTGGTGAAGAGTACAAGCATTATTGGATGGTTATCTTTTGGGAGTGACGCACTAAGCTCCAAAGCTTGGCAACAATGGAGCCATTTGTTTCTTGTCCAAAGAGCAGGCATCCTGAGCACAGATGGAACAGAGATTCACCAACTCGGTCCTTTTGGACAAAGGCTGCTGCGTCTGCAGAGAGGCCTGAACATCATGGTCATGTAGTCCACTGAGAATCAGAATTATAAGGGATGCGTGCCCATAAGTTATCTATTATATTAAATAAATATCGTCACAAATATGATCAATTTTTCATCCAACATATTTCATCCAAAATATTTTCTCCTAAGCTCAATCGATGTTAGTTCAATCAATGTTTGCAACAAGTTTGTACTACAGTAGTAATAAGGTATAAGGTAGAAGCACCCATTACAGCCAAAGTTAGCAGTTTCAGCATAGTTGGAGGCACCTTTTCCTATAAAGAATATTTTTGTAGTATTGGCAACTGAAAATCATGAATTTAAAAAAAAAATTATAATTTTTGGACAAGGCATCTAATTTCTGTGAATTTTCAAAGTAGGACTTAGTAGAGCACTTAAATCTGCACTCCTAGTAAATCTGCCTGGATTCTCACACCAAAATCTAAAATAATCAGAGCCTACCAATCACAACTAAAATTTCAAGGTACTAGTGGGGACACTTTGTAAGAAACTCTAATGCCAAACTATGGATACACTGAAAATAATGGGTGCTTCTATCTTACTGAGAGGCTTCCCTCAAGGTCTCTAGACTTGTGATTTGAGAGCCTTGGAATGAAGGCGAGGGTGGAGCCAAAACCTGAAGGCTAGGGCTCTTACATCATGGGAGGCCTGAAGAGGAATGAAGGCTTTTCACTGTGTCTAGCACTAGGCAACTCATTGTGAACAACTCAAGTCTTAACCCCTAAATATGGCCACCATCAATTCGTAGCTTTTGGATGACTAGAAGATGATCTGAAGATAGATTGAAAGTGTTTTTTCATCCATTTTTTTGCTTGCTGACTTTTTATGGAGGGTTATGAAGAGTACTTAAGATAGGTACACCCAAAATGGCACCTGACCTTAAAGCGCCATCTACAATATGCATACATTTCCAAAATCAATCATGTACCCAGACTGTAGATGGCGCTTTCAGAAATAGACTTTGATTGTTAATAACTTTTGCATACGGTATCCAAATCTTTTGTTCTTTGATGCGTTGGAACATGCTTTCACTCACCAACAAGACTGTATAAAAATCTGAACAGCATGATAACAAGACCTAGGCATAGTAAGAATAAGTGGCGCTTTTGGGTGTACCCACCTTAGTTGATTTTGTAGTCTTGCTAGAGTTTGTCTTCGTGTTAATGAGACATTAGAAAAAAAACAAATCACAAAATATGCTATTTTGGTATATTTTGGGAAGTTGTTCCCCACTCTAAATTTGAAATTTTTCTACAAAAATGACTTCCTTTGAATTTGAGTCCAACTAGCAAAATGAAGGTCCTATATTCTAGTTTCAACTCCAATTTGAATTTTGAAAAAAGTTCTAATATTGAATATATTTGTAGCATTTTGAACTTTGAATGTATTTTCAAAGTCTATTGTATTCAAAACATATAATGACACAAAAATGAGTTTACACCATAATGTTTGTCACTGTAATATACACCCATGGTGAAATTTTCAGATTTTTTGAAATAATTTTCCATTTCATGTGCTTTTTCTTCACTTTTTTTCAGAAATTCTAAGAAAAAATAATTCTCCACAAAAAAAAAATCTATCATTTTTGTGAAGTGTAGAAGACATGTAATTTCATCTTTAAGAAATAAATATAAAATTTTTCATGCATATCTAGTTCAAAAATGGCAACAAACTCAGTGATGAGCAATGAGGCTTGAAATCATTCATTATAGGTCTATCATGTAAGGGTTAACAATCATACCATTCTGCAATTTCTTATAGTGCTTGTAGAGTTGCAGTGTTTCCAATCAAAGTTTAGAATGCATTTTTTTAAAATTCTTTATGAGGTTGAGACTAATAAGGTTATGACACTTATTCTAAATTAGTGAATAAGAAAGTAGGAAGTAGTGAGTGGAAGAGTAATTCTTGAGTGATTAAAATCAAAAGATTTTAGATGCTAGATAGTAGTCAAGAGTACGTTTGGAATCCCAATATTCACAACAGTTTCAATTTGGAGAATGAAATTTTGAAAATTTTGCTATTCCGACATTTTCTATCTTTTTACATGGGAAAAATTTCCACGACCTTATATTGTACACAATCTAATTCAAAATTGCTAAAATAATTGGTTGTTGGTGCCTTGACCTAAACTTCAAGTCACTTAAGATTTGTACTCATGAAAGCACCACTCTTTGCTACTTTGCCTTGTTACTGTTGTTAAATTGATCAAATTTTCATATTTATTTGTTGGCAAGTGAAAGGAAGTTCTAATGCACCAAAAATGTAGCACATGGATATTATATGCAAAAGTTATGGAGGGTCAAGTGTTTTTCTAGTAGAGATTCTAAAAATGTTTCTTTTGCATAGGAATATGTTGATTTGGAGGATGTAGACAGAGTAATGATGGTGGTTTTAGTGTGGGTGCAATTTCAAATGCCATATATGCAAAGATTGATTGGAAGTTGGATGATGGAATAATTCATGTTTTTTTAGCCTCTAAATGCCTACAATTGTTTTTGAGCTTCTAAGAATTTGCTCTAAATTGAACAAAAATGCAACATTTTGATAAACTTTATTAGTTTTTTTTAAACATAACCATACAAATTCAAACCAAATATGTTAGGATCACTTAGGAAAAGAAAATACAACAATATGACTTATGGATTGAAAGATTATAATGTTTGATCATGAGGGTGTAAAAGTAGGTTGAAGTCTTTCAATCTTCTTTTCACATGTCAAATCTAAAAAGTTGGTTATAAAAAAAATGAGGTTAAAGAGCCAAATTTTCATAAATCCAATCAATTTATGACTTCTCAAAATCTACTTTACAATTTTTTAAAAATGAATTCCTAATGTGTTTTCATCTCCAAGATTTAGTGTATTTGAGGCTCATCCTCAGCACTATGGACAGTTAAGATTGCAATGGCCACTCTTACACAAAATCTTGAATAGAAAAATCACAATCAATCATTTTCAAGATTGTGTTTTTGATACTTTAACTAGACTTTAAAAAGAAGTTTCTAGAAATATAATGTATTAGATATAACAACTTGGTTAGGTTTTATCTAGCTTCAAAGTTTTGTAATCACTAGATTTTGGTGGCCTTAGGCATTTAGGGTTTTGTAATGGAAAAAAAGATTCATTTGGTAGTGCACCAATAATTGTTGGAATGATCACTCATAAATAAAGTAGAACCACCTATATCCAATCACTTAAGCAATTCTAAAATAGATCATGAAGAGTATGAGGCTATACAAATTTTTCCCATGTAGAAAGATAGGAAATACAAAGGTTGTAAATTTTCCATAATTTTATTCCCAAAACTAAAATTACTAAGATTTTTGGAAGCCAAAAAGTGCTTTGAACCCATAGCCAATGTCTAGAGTCTTCTAAGTTGGATCATAGCCGAGACTACTTTCCTACTTAGTACTTTCCAGATACTTTATGACACTTTGGAACATGTGTCATGACCTTATTAGTCCTAATCTTGAATATGGGGAAAAAGTACATTCCAAATTTTGATTGGAAATCTCTTCTAGCCTTAGTTGGAAATAGCTACATCCTATAAGGTAGGTACACCCCAAAGTACCACATTCCTAAAAGTGCCATCTATAGTGCACATACTTTCAAAAATCAGTCATGTTTACATACTATAGATGGCGCTTTTAGAAATAGACTTTGACCATTAATAACTTTTGCATACGGTATCCAAATCCTACATTCTTTGGTGCATTGGAACATGCTTTCACTTGCCAACAAGACTGCATGGAAATCTAAACAAATTAATAATAGTAACTAGACATAGTATGAATAAGTGGCGCTTTTAGGTGTACCCACCTTAAGTTAGATATAGATCCCCAATTGGGAATACATGGTTCTACCTTAAATTATAGCTTGTGTTAAAAGAAACCTACAATGAACACTCAAAATGGTAGATTCAAAGAATAACACTTGTTTTTATCATAGTAGGTTACCTCAATATTGTCAAAACTTGTCTTTTGAGTGGGTAGTGAGGCAAAGGTACCATGAGGCCTCACTACCTACCTAAAAGAATTTTAAATTTAAGAAAATTATTAACTCAAACACACACCACAAAAAATTTAATTTAAAAATTTGAATTTTTTATTCTACTCCCTTGTTTCCCCCTCCCCCCATGTAATTTTCAAAAGCCAATGCAATTGACAATCAATATGGGATTTTCAATCCCGTATTTAGTATGCGTATTGTTATTCAATATCCATATCTAGTATTGTATCCATATCCAATATTTACTACAATATCTATACTCAATATTCATTTTTGTATATGTATCCATATTTGGACGGCTCAGATTAAATCTCACGAAATCAACAACTTGTGATTCTTTGAGAAATGAACAATAATTTCGAAGGTCAGCAATTTTTTTTTAAACAATCAATGGCTTGTAAGTTTTTGAGAGGAGGATTGAAGGGGGGACTACTAATGCAAACCAAGGCAGGTGCTATCTTTTGAGAGGATAGTAAGTTCAACTTTCATTACAGAATGTAATTTGTCCAGCGGTAAATTACATTTACAGAAATAAAGGAGACTATGACAAGATTTGTAAAATTGTAGTATATTTTTAGTTTCGATTCTCCAAATGAAGGGACAATTAGAGTGCGGATTATGTAACATTTGGAGATCAGATTGCCTGTTTGAAGAACAGGTTTTGTTTCAAAATTTCAATACCAGTATATTTAATACTCAAAAGAACATGAAATCCCTTCATCTAATTTACAACAATTGGGTTGGCAGTCAGTTTTTCTGGTTTTTAGGCGGGCTTCTTCCATTGGAGGAATTTTTCAAGCCCTCTTTGCTTTATTCATGTTAATTTGAATATAGTCATTAGAAGAGATTTGAGGTCTTCAAGAGACTACGAGTTTTCAAACTATATGAACGTAGAAACACAAGAATCTGATGTGGTTGCGATTGTACCATGTCATTAAGAAAATTATTATTTTTGGACTTTTTAATATTTTAATACCAATTTTTATTTTTATTTATTTTTGATAATTGTTGACTTGACAACAACCAACAATTTGGTAATAGTTCCGAGAACAGACCTGAAAACGGCCCTTTTGAGGCCTCAAATCTCATCTCTAGTAGATGTTGATATTTAATTCTAGAAAGGCATGACCATCGTAACCTAGGTAGTCATCAAAATACATTGAATGAGTAGATGTATTTTTGTTCCTACAATTAATAGTGAAGTCATCCATTAGACTTTTTAGGGTTGCAATATCTTTAGAAGGTTAAATACAATCAGTGTTGGTTTCTAGTATTATAATTTTGAAATGATGAGACCTATCATTATGGTTCTATGCTAAAAATGATCAAATTTTTTGACCTATAGGTGCATTTACCATTTCTACAAGGATTTGAAAAGTCATCCATTGTCACATTTTGACCTCCTTATCTTTTCAAGGTTAATATTTGACTTGTGTCTAGTATACTTAACCCCTAAAGTACCAAGGCATTTTATGGCTCTGAAACCACTGAAAACTGCCATTTTTGCTACAATCACTCAAGAAACCAAAAAAAACTTTTTCCTTAGAATCTAACCGTAGGATCTTGTACTTTACTTGTCTCAAATCATGTGGTAAGAATTTCATGAACTTTGACCTTATGGATTGGAAGATATTTGCATTTGAAGTTGGAAAAAAAAGTTTTTTTCAACTGCTTTCAAGTGACTTTGACGGCCATTTGTGGATTTTTTTTTCACTACACACCATAAAGTTTTAAAAAATTTATGTTGAACATTTGAATTGAGATTTGGGGAAAAAAATTTCGGAATGTCAAAACCTGATTTTCACATATAAAAAAATTGTTAAGTAGAAGTAGGTCCAAAGTTGAACGAAATACTAAATTGTTGATAGCCCTTAGATGGAATTAAAAAATCATAATTCCAACGGTGGGATTGTTGTTGAAAACAAACTTAACCTTGGTAAGAAAAAAAATTCAAAAAAATTCAAAATTGCATTCAAAAATGAATTCTGTAAGTTGTTTTTTGAAGAAGATGCTTAGATTGCCCAAAAAACAAGATTGTCCATAACTTTTTCATTATTAGTCCAGATAGGATGAATTAAAGCTTCAAATGTAGACAAAAACATAATCTTTCAGAAAAAAAATTGAAAAAAAAAAATTCATTTTTTTGTGGTTTTTTTCTTCTACCCATTGAATTGTTTTTTTGACTTCGGATGGCAAAACTTCTGCTCCCAGGCATCGATTGAAAAAAAAATTATATTTTTAGAAAGTTGATGCAATTTCCTATCTTCAAAAAAAATTTCAAAAACTTAGGTCAAAATTCCAGGTCACACGAGCCTACCCGAAATCCCAAGTGTCCCCCGAGGGGACTTTGGGACTTTAGGGGTTAAATGGAAAATTACTCAATGTGCCAAAACCTCAATCAAATATCCTTATTATATTTTTAATTTAATTTTTAAAAGCAAGGGTTTCAAATACTAATATCAATTCACATTGAGACTCACCAAAAGATAAAGGATAATGAGTGCCTATATTAAGAGCATCCCCAACCACCTAGCAAAATACAAATGGGATTTGGCTTGTAGAGGGGGGATGGTGGGGCGCTCTAGTTTTGCCAACTAGATTGAACTAGCCACCCCACCCACAACCTCTTAATAGGTCAAAAGATGGTAAAAATAATAACAGTTAAAACTTGCAACCAAGTTAAAAAGCATGTGAACATGAAAATAATAGCAAGCTCAACTTGCGAGAACCTCCAACCGAGGTAAAAACAATAGTAGAAGTGTAAATGCAACTATAGCGGGAAGTTGCGCCAAGATTCTTTGGAAGTGTTGTTACTTGTTTTGCCAGCTGGGAGGGGGGGCTTGCAAAATGACATCATTTTGCCAGTTAAAGTGTGCTTGCACTCTCTCTTGCTAACATGCCATCTGTTTTAGAACCATCTCTTTAGAAGCAAACAGGTGGGACTGTTTTGGAAGCACCTCTTAAGAAGTCATTTGTTTTCCCAAGCGGGTGGTGATGCTCTAACAACCACATTGGTTTGAATACATGTATGTCTATATCTATAAAAGTATATATATTCCTTCATATCTACATTCCTAAATATATACATGTATGCATGTACATATATATACATGTATACATATGGGTGATTGCAAGAAACACCAATCCTATTTTCCATCACAATTAGAGTAACATTGTTCTTTTCTACTATAACTTTAGAATTAAAAGATCTAAGAATATGATATCATTATTGGACCTGTCTAACTTGATGGTTTTCACATCCCTCATTTTTTTAAATTAAAAAAATCATTTTATATTTAAAGTTCATTTTTGTTAATTTGTCACAAATTGAGGTTTAGGGTTTTTTACTACATTAGGAGTCCCCAAATTTAATGATTTTAAGCTGAAATTTTCATGGTACATTTGCATAGTAGAGAAGCATATTCCTACCAAAAAAAATTTAAAAATATAATATTTTATGTTCTCCACATGCGTGCAAAACAACACTTCCATTGCACGCAATTTTTGAACATTGATGATGGTGCTAAGATTACTTTTTTGGTGAATCTCATCACCATCAACTCTTCCCAAATTGAAAATTTTTAAATTTAAAAAAAATAACTTTTCCTAATTTTACAATTAAAATGTAAATATGTCCATTTTCATAAGATTTTGCACTTTTCTAATTCTCCTACTTAGAGAATTTTTCTAATCTTTTCCTTCATAAAGTACCTTCTTCTTTAAGGTGTATACATTAGACATATTTTTTATATTTAAAAAATATATATTTCTAATTAAATAGGACTTCCAAAGAAAAAAGTGTCCAATTCCAAAAGGCTATAGAAAATAGACAATGTTTCTTGCAAATTTGCAATGACCCACATATAGTTGTATAATATTTGTACTAATATTCAAAAAAATTGTTGAATTCCTTATTTTCATTTATTTCTCTCACAAATAGTCCCTAACTTTTAAACAACTTGAAGCCAAAGTTTTCTAAGGGATAGTGTCTATAACAAATATTTAATACAAAAATGATGAAATGTTACTAGAAAGTAAATGTTTTGAATATGTTGACAAATTGCTACAAGATGAGAGTCAAAATATAATTTTAATATAACTTATCATATAAACATGTTTTAAAATATAGGACTTATTGACATAATATCTAAATAGAATGCATTTTAATGAATTGGTATTTTATTGAAAGAATGAAACAAAATTTGAACTATAGAAAACAAAAAAATAAAAATAAATACACCAATAAGGAAACCATTCAAAATAAGCACTACTAATTCTTTAGAATGTCTTTCTTTTAATATATTATGCTATGCATTGGAATGATAAAAATTTGTATAAATCAGAATATATAATATTGTCAATAGCCAAAATATTTATATATATAATATTATATATAATATACATAATATTTTACATAATATAATACATTATATAATACATTATATAATACATTATATATATATATATATATAATATATATATATAATAGCCAAAATATTAAAGATAGATATAATTTATTCCCTATTATATGCTATAATGTTGTATGCATTAAAAATTTTCAAATCCGTGCTTATAACATGTATAGAAGTTTGTTTATAAAAGCTATAAAAACAGTTTGAAGGTCTTATAAAATATGCATGTATAGTAAATGCCATGAATGCATAGGATCTTAGGTTTGTACAAATAGTCAATTGTATAGTTCACCTTCCTCAAACATTAATTATAAGATTTCAAATTAAACATTTCTAAAATTGAATGTGCATTAAGGTAAATGCATGTAATTGCCACCTTGTTGCAAATCTATCTACCAATAAATGCTTGTCTAAATTATACAATAGGTGAAGATGAGAGATGAAGGGGAGTGCTAGCAAGTGAGTATAGAATCTATAAGCCTATGAGTTTAGAAGTCTATATTATAAACAACTTCTATAATTATAGGTGTTTATAATAAGATAGTATGTACATATGGTACAAATACCTTCAAACATTTGTAGGTATAGACCTACAACTAGATTCTAGGCTCATAGGCTCATATACTAAGGTTGATACTCTAGCATCATTGTAAGAGGTTTAGTCAATTTTGAGTATCTTTAATTAAGATTGCCACTTTAATCCCTTAAATCCCATTGTCTCTTTGAGGGTAAAAATGGATTTTGTATAGGCTCCTACAATCTCAAATTTTTAGAAGATAGGTGAACACATTAGCTTCACGGAAATGGGTGGTTGCAAGAAACACCTATACTATTTGTTGCATTTTGCAACAACACTTATGCTCAGGGAGATCACTCCTTGTAATTTTAAACATACACTTGAGTTAAGAGGGTATTTAACATGGGGCTATTTACCTTCATTATAGTAATTAAAATGATTATGTATTTTTACATATAAATTTAGTCATTTGGTTTTTATAGTAAGGCTATCTTATATACAAAATTTATATGCCTAATTTTTTCATACCCATTTACAACACACCATAAAAGTAGTGTCTTATATATACACTTTTTTTTTAATATATGCACTACTTGTATTGTAGTACAATTTCAAATGATAAATAAAAATGTGAAATGCAACAATAGTTTTTAATGTTTCTAAATTTTATGCCATGTATTCTAAACAACCTAACATGGTGAATAATAAATATCATAGAAACATTAAACGTAGTTATGATATTGAAACTAAGAAAAACACCAATACTAATAATATAACATGAACAACATGAGAAATTGACACTCTAAAAACATTGTAGATTAACACAAGAATATGACCTCTATTGTAACATAGAGACCATATATTTTATCTATTCATATGCATTTGCATTGGTTTTGCATTTACAATCAAAAAATAAAAGAGTGTTTATTAAATACTAGTAAAAAGAAGATGATTCTAAACATTTACAAGCATATGTTCAAGTAGTTGAGACAAATTTAGAGTTTGTAGTGTCAAAGTATAGAAAAGATTCCATGCAATGTTGCAAACCCTACACCAATTTATTAACAGGTACTTTGTGTGAACACAAATCTCCATAGTACAACCTCATTGTAAATTTACAGCTCAACTCTATTGTCTTGAAACAATAGATTCTTACATGTTGTTACATAGATGGCATACTTATGGAAAGATTTGTATGTACAAGCTAAAATTATTTGATAGTAACAACAAATCTCCTAAAAAATATCCCTAAATTTATTAGATTGCATAAGTTTAATCATTCACTTAAAAAAGTTTGTCTACATCTATACTCATTGTACTACAAACTTTTTGTACGAGCCCTATTGTAAAGGCTAATTTATTAATAAAAATTTATACTAAATGATGTTTAAACATATCCTAATTTATATATAATAGGATATGTGACATTTCAAGGACCTTATAGTAGTCCTACATATTATATAAAATTTATCACTTTTGAATTAAATAGACCCTATCTTTTAACTCACGTAGTTTTCTAAAATCACGAGTAATTTCTCTAGGCACTCATGACTTTTTTTGGAGCACTTTAAAATTAGAAAACTCATTTTCTTAAAATTTAAAAATATGACTTATATATACACCTTTAAGATGAAGGTACCTAGGGAAGGAAATGCATAGAAAAATTCCTCTAAGTAGGAGAACTTGAAAAGCGCCAAACCTCAAGAAAATAGGTAATTTGATGTTTAAATTAGTTTTAAATAGTAAAAATAAGTAAACACAAAAAATAAAAACTGGCCATTATTAACAACTTCATAGAGGTGGTCATTCACAAAAAACCCACCAAAATAACATTTTATATGTTTCAAAATACAAGTAGAAAGAAGCTCACTCTATATACTTCCATACCACACGAAATTAGTTATTTTAAAAATTCCTTTGCCCATTAGCTACAAATCTACTAGAAGACTACTTCATCCAAATTGCACCTCAAAATTTGGTTTTTTGGGTACTAAATAGTACTAAAAAACTCCAAATTGGCAATTGTGACATTCAATCCAGGTCTATTTTTGGATAGTATACTACTTTTGAAAACTATAAAAAAATCATATAAGGTGTATGATAGTCATGAGTACCTTTCTTAGAATCCTGAGTCATTTGAAGCCGAAATGCAAGATTTATGGCCAAAAAATAGATCAATATGCAACATGTGACGAAAAACAGTACAAGTGTTTCTTGTAATAATCCAAATATGCTTTTAATTTCAATTGGTACTATCTTAAGCCCCAAATGGGGTTTGTTGGGTAGTCTAAAAAATTCAGAAAAAGACAAAATAAAATTTAGAAAGTTTTGTTAATTTATTTCTCATAGAAAATGTTTTTTCCTACTTGGAAAATTTTAATTCATTTAATTTGAACTAGTGATGAGAAAATTATGGATAATCTTGTTTTGGAGACAATAGACTAAGCATCATGATCTTGAAAAATAACTAATTGGATTCATATTTCATCTCAATTTTCATGATTTAAAAAAAGAAGTCTAATAGGGTTTAGTTTGTTGCTAGAACAATCTTGTTTTGGCATAAATTTTATCCTTCAATCTTGTATCTACTTCTATTTAACAATCTTTTAAAAAAATGAAAATCAAAGTGTTTGTTTTTTGAATGTTTTTCTTCGACTTTTAACTCAGACAATTTTTAAACATAAATTTTTTTAATTCAATAGTGATAGTGCAAAACATTTGAGCAAAGAAGATTCAAAGGCTTCAAATCTAGGTGAATAAGGTGCAAAAAATGTTGTTTGTCAATTCAAATGCAAATATATATGTTGCAATCCGTGCAACCAAAGTTTCTGAAATTTCTCCTGTGCATTCTCACATTATTTAGTTAGCACAAAATCCTATGGTTAGACATGTGAAAACACAATTTCCAAAGTTTTTTGCACTTTGCACTAGAAATGATAATTTTGACTGAAATTTGATGAAGAAAAGGCCTATGGACATCACAGGTGAAAACTTCATAATTTATTTGTTTGCTATCCAAAGATGTATGCTGAAAAAACCTAAAATTTTCTTTCTATTGCCAACAAGAACTAACAAAATTAATACTCCTTAGTATTAGGAATATGCTCAAATATGCATTTTGATTTTTTTTAGGTATTACAAGCATAGTGCTATCAAGAATTACAAAAGGAGAATTTTTGTATCTAATACATATATAAATTTGCAGAAAAAAGTACAAAAGAAATTTTGAGAAATGAGCTCACTCACTTGACCCTTTGGGCCAACCCATGAAAAGAAACAACTTCCAAGCATTCACTCTCATGGTCAAGTTGGGACCGACCACCTGTAAGGTCCTGGTTGGCCAATGAAAGTGATAGAAGCTTTTTATTTTCTTACATTGATGTGAAGTGTAAAAAGGGACTATTATTATTTACGAAGTGGGCAATAAAATCCATCTTTTTAACAAGGACAATATTCACCGCTGGTGAATTGTATGAGTCAGTCCTTTGTGTAGAAGATCACTCCCTCTCACCAACCAACAACAAAATCTGGCTCTGCAGGAGCCATACGGAATACAACATAAATTATTCATAAGTTTATACTTACTCTGTCTCAAAACAAAAGAAAATCCATGCCGTATTCAACCAGTTTCCCACTAGAGACCATGGATTTATTTTGAGACAAAGGGAAAAAGTAATTTCACATGTTTGTGGTTCATACGGTGCAGTTCATTGAACAAAACATGTGAAAGGACAGTATACATAACTCGTTTTACAATGCATTGTAAGTTCTGGACTTTGGGTGGACTTCCGTGCACCAGGGTTTTTTTTGGCACTGTAGATGAACAGGAAACAGCCTTGTGTGCCCTCCCAGCAGAGGGCAATATTTGGAGGGGGCCACAGACAGTGACGAAAGCTGTCGAATCAAATTTCGAATCTGGCAATAAATCGCTAGAAAAAAAAACCCCTGCCATGCACTTAGAAACAACAAGACCTTGCATAAAAGATAAAAGTTTGGAAGTCTACGTGGAAGTGTGTAATGGTTGCAAGAGGGGAATTTGAATGGTTGATTGGCAGAAAGGGAGGGTGGTGCAAAGTAAGGGAGGTATGGTAGAACCACCCATAGTCAACTACTTGAGTGTTAAGGTAGGTGGCTCTAAAAGGCACCCTGGCTCTAAAAGTGACGTCTAACAGAGAGGTACATATTTCTTTCTTCAATGTACAAATGGTGTACATTTCAGCAAGGGGTTGCTTTAAGAAATTACTGTGTTTCAACTTCAAAAATTTGTAACTAATTCCACAAAGGTCCAAAAAATATAAAACGACTTGCATTGGATGCCAATTCCACTTATCTTCTTACAAAAATTTATTGAAAATTGTTTCAAGGAGTATAGCTTCCCTAAAATTGCAATCATCTCTTTAAAAGTCGCTTTAAGAGCCACCTACTTTGTTGTACATACCCCCCTCCCTACACTAGCCTCCCTTGGAACAACATTTTGCCAATCAAACATTCAAATTTCCTTCTTGCAACCATTGCGCACTTCCTTTGGGAGCAATATAAGGATAAAATGTAAAAAAATTTCCATGTAGGAAGATAGAAATCATGAAGATTGTCGATTTTTTGTGATTTTTTTCCTTGAATTCAAATTACTATAACTTTTTGAAGTTAAAATTTGGCCTCAATCCATTATGAATATATAGTCTTCTACTACAAGACATGTGTCATAAACTTAATAGTCCTAATTTGGAAAATGATTGAAAAAAAAGCATTCTAAGCTTTGGTTGGAAATATATTCTAGCTATAGGTTAGGTATGGATCCTTGACTAGGGATGGGTGATTTTACCCTAACTAAGACTTTGACTTCTTGAAAATAATTTTTAACATTGGACTTGAAGTTTTGGATTGCTTATATAAATTGACAACAAAGAAAAGCTATTGCTAAAGTATATTTTTTCCCTACATACATGGAAGTGAAAGCATCATGAAATTCATGAAAGGCAATTGCAACTCTAGAAAATTCAAAAATTCTTCTCTAATTCCAAAACAACAAGGCTTGTTTTTTTCATGCATATTTGCAAAAATTTGTTTCTTTATCAATGCAAG
Source organism: Thuidium tamariscinum (assembly GCA_947034885.2). NCBI lineage: Eukaryota > Viridiplantae > Streptophyta > Bryopsida > Hypnales > Thuidiaceae > Thuidium > Thuidium tamariscinum. Next base: position 19,982,180 of record OX344752.2, on the reverse strand, counting down.
TGACTTCAATCAAAATTTGAAGGCAACCACCAAGAGAAAGGTACATTTTGCTTTCTTCAATGCACCAACAATGCATATTTTAGGGAAGTGGTTGCTTTTTGTGACCACTCCATTTCAACTTCAAAAAATTGAAATTAATTCCACAAAGGTCCAAAAAATGTGAAATGACTTGGGTTAGATACCAATTCCACTTTCCTTCATACAAAAATGTAATGAAAATTGTTTCAAAGAGTTTAGTCACCCCCCAAAATGCAATTGACTCTTCAAAGGTTGCTTCTGAAGATCAGACTACCCATTAGTTTTCATGGCATGCTAGAATTTGCATGTTCCACTTGTAGATGCATGGAACTTGCTTCTTTCTTCGGTAGACAACATGTAAAAGTGTAACAAACAAAAAACTTGGCAACTGATTGAAGATGGCTTTCCAATGGTGGCTGAAATAATGTGGGCTTTCCATCCCTCGCATTCCCTTGGAATTGAACTCCAGGACAGATCTCACACCCCATGATTGCTGATTCTTCAGTCTCCAGATGCTGCACTGCTTGTCCACCTGCTGGTGGGCGGCAGGAGGAATGCTACACACAAAATAGTTACACGATATTATAACTGACATTGCTTTAAGAGTTCCCCCAAAAGTGTTAAAAAAACAGACTTGGTGAAATGAATTTCAAGCAATTCATCAATTTTAAAAAAACAACTAACTTTACATACATTGCTTCAGGTCACTTGAATTTCAACTTCAAGGGCTCTCAGAAGTTCCCCAAAAAGTGTTAAAAAAACCAAAAAGAAAAGACTCAGTGAAATGGGTCTGAATCAATTCATCAATTGTTGATACAGTACCTCGAAAGGCTTACACTTTCTTGAGTCTGTGGACCGACCAAGTGGGAAGAGGCTTTGCACTGGAAGAAGCTAGCTACATGCTGGATGTGTAGAAATTTGAGGAGGACCTTACTTGGAAAGAGTCTTGAAAAGAGTCAGAGACAACAATACAAGACATGCACAACCTCAGTCATGTATGTCAATCAATGTTTTTTTCAGCGAAGTCAACGTGCACAAAAAGTCTAAGAACTTCAAGTACTTGATTCATATCAGTGTAAATAAATTTAAAAAAAATAAAATTTAACTACACTTTATTAAATTCTTGAAAGGATATTGAATTATGCATCCTATTTATATTATGTGGAATAAGAACAATTATAGTGAAAAAATAGTGAAGAGCATCAATAGTATCTTACTATAGGATAGGATAACTAACACTAGACAGTAGAAAACATGGTTGAGACCAACACTTGGTCAACTCAACTCTGTTTTGGCTACTGTAACACAAGTTAAAAGTAGTTAGCAACAATGCTATCAATCATCCAATTTTGACATCTATTAGACATTTGAATATACCCTCCCAGTTACATCAATCTCTCACCCACTACTACAATCTTAGTATACCGCTTAACATTATGACAATGCAATTGAAAAAGAGACAAGTTAGCATTTGGATTAGCATAGATCTATCTATGCGGCTATGACCCACCCTTTACCAATTTAATTCCAACAAAATTTGAAAAATAGTGAAAATTTTATTTCTTATAGTGGAATGTCTTGTTTGTACTACAAATGCTTTTTTTGAAACTTTTCAAATTTCAATCTCTAAAAAAATAAGTAAGTTGACAAATAGTTTTTTCAAAGTACCTTGAATGATAGCAAATATGCTTGCTAACATGCATGTTTACCTTAACCCCTAAAAGCCCAAGGGGTTAGGACAAAACACAAATGTGTTATAAAATATAAGTGTTACAACTTTTTTGAAGTTAGTATCAAAGAAGATAATGTAAAGCACAAATAGTAGAAAGTATCCATATAGTCAAAGTAAAAAAAATATTTTTAGATTATTTTTAAATGAATTTTGAAGATATAAGTCATATAACTTCAAAAATTCACCAAAAATACAATTTTTATTTTTAGTATTCGAATTTTTTTATTGGTCAAAATTGTGGTTTTTATTGATTTATAAGAAAATGAAAAATATTCAACCTCTTAAAGCCCAAGGGATTAAGGCAAAATACAAATGTATTATAAAATATAAGCTTTACAACTTTTTTGAAGTTAGCATCAAAGAAGATAATGTAAAGCACAAAAATTAGAAAGTATCCATATGATCAAAATTTTAAAAAATATTTATAGATTTTCTTCAAATGAATTTTGAAGATATAACTTCAAAAATTCACCAAAAATACAATTTCTATTTTTAAGATTTGAAATTTTTTTTGATTGGTCGAAATTGTGTTTTTTATTGATTTGTTAAAAAATAAAAAATATTTATTAATGAGAGCATCAATACTTCTCCCAAATAGTAATTTTTTCAACACTAAGCAATTTTAGACACTTTGTGCTATTTCTCCTTTTTTTTTGCTATAACTTTTGTTTGACCGTATAGATCTTAGTTTTGAATGCAAATGTTGAAACACAATCCAATATTTTGAAATTTTGAAAAAAAATAATTTTGATTTTTTTTTTTTTTTTGCCCAAAAATGCTGCCCGAAGTTGGGCAGCGACTATAAAATGGTCACTTGAGCACTTAGGGATTAATTGTCACAAGAACAAAGAATTTTACATTGATTGCAACTGTGGGTATCAGGTGGGTATTTTGTTGAAATGACGATAATTATGCCACAAACTTGACATTTTAAGGTTTAGACCATGTGATCTAAAATGTATATCGCTCCAAGATTTCAAGGCCTTAAGGTCTCAAATCTATACCTATCCTAGAAAGTGAATGGAAAAATAATGTATGAATACTGCCATTTTAACGAAATATCTGTTCTACGGAATATAGTAGTTGAATAAGAGAACTTTGACACACAACACCTTATTAAAAAGAACTGCAAACTTCATACAATAAGTTAGGTCCAACCATCCAACTGCATTTCAAGGAAGAACCGAGATCTAGATCTGAAAATTAATGCTCCAATTCTTTGGCAATTGGCATCTTCAAACTACCTTTCAGAAAAGCACCCGCACCTCAAGAATGCCATAATGAAAACATGTGTATTCAACCAACTTCTGTTTGCAAGTGCAGTTAATGCCAATTCCAAGTGCCTGAATGTTTATCAACAGATCGATCGAGTGACCCTTCGTGCAATGAAATTTCGTTACATTTGTGTCAAAAAAAACACCCACCCAAAACCCAGATCGAGTGAGCCGGAATGTTTATCAACAGATCGATCGAGTGACCCTCCGTGCAATGAAATTTCGTTTCATTTGTGTCAAAAAAAAAAAAAAAAACCAGATCGAGTGAGCCTGAATGTTTTATCAACAGATCGATCGAGTGACCCTTCTTGCAATGACATTTCGTTTCATTTGTGTCAAAAAAAGCCCACCCAAAACCCAGATCGAGTGACATCCAAGTAGTACAGTGAAAAGGGTGGGCGGTCAACAATGCTTAATATTAGTCAGGAACCCTGAATAAATCTTCCCCCACCGCAATCTAAATAATCGCTGTTTTCATTGGAGAAATCACCGCATCGATCAGGAGTCGATCTGTGGTGCAAGTCCGTCCTCCAGTCGATCACCACTGAACCTCCATCGATCTTGACGGACTACCCAATCCCGATACGCAGGATCAGATCGAAGGACATTCAAGCTGTAGTACGTAAGTAAGAGCAGCAATGCTCCTCCCTCCGTTGTGCGGCCGGACGGAGATCGATGTGATCGAATTGAAGGTTCTGTCGCTCACGACAAGAAGTGGGCAAGCAAGGACATGCTCCCAAACCAGAAAACTGGTGGCCCGTACGTCCAATTGCATGAGGCCGGACGACTGACCTTCAGGCGGAACATGACTTCATGCACTGGCCGTGCAGGAAGTAAGTTAAGATGAATTTGTCCGCTGGAGCTCCGACCGAAGGCCTTACAGCCTACCTTGCGAGCAAACTAGAGCTTGGTTGTCAGTCGGATAAGATCGATCGATCGATCGCTCGGCTTCTGGCACCAGCTGGGGGTGGAATCTGGCCAGCATGCATGTTCGAGCTAGAATGCGGGCCGGGGGTCAGGTCAGGACTCAGGAGTCATCGCTAGCTTGCATGGACGTGGCGGTTTTGGTCACATGGGAATGGTGGGGAAGAGAGCTTCAATTCTGGCCTCTGGACGAACTGGACAAATCATGAGTCTGGTCGTGTACGTCGGTCTGGTTTCTTCAAGTCCGCTTGGCCTACCAACCTATCGCGGCCCTCTCTTCAGGCCCTTGTCAGGGCATCGCCCATGCGCGCAGTCCGGAGGTTGCCCTGCCAAATACAGTTCCAACTTTTCATTGGTTTCGAAATAGAAGTTGAAATTTCTATCATTGGAAAGTGCATTCAAAGGTTCTTTGCATAGGTGTAAAAAAACTCAAATAAGGTAGGTACACCCAAAAGCACTAGTTTTTCATACTGTGCCTAGTTCCTGTTATTAGCTAGTTCAGATTTTTATGCAGTCTTGTGGGCATGTGAAAGCATGTTCCAACACACCAAAGAACGCAGGATTTGGATACCGTATGCAAAAGTTATTAATGGTCAAAGTCTGTTTCTGAAAGCGCCATCTACAGTCTGGGAACATGACTGATTTTGGAAATGTATGTGCACTATAGATGGCGGTTTTAGGAACAGGGCGTTTTTGGGTGTACCTACCTTATAGTCATTGGACAAAGAAAATAAACCGCCTCATAAGTTAGCAACTAAAAGGTCTACAAAATATTATAATAGTATTTGGCAAATTACTATTACCTACCTATGCAGTTTGCACTCAAAACTGGGTGTGATTTTTGAAGACTAAAGATATTTCTAAAATGTAAGGATTATCTCAAGTGAACTGTAATGTACGTCAAGGTCAACAATAATTGTACAAAAATGTGTTGTTGGTTTTTTCTATGTCAATGAAGAAAATAAATTTTCGTACATGATTGAATACCAATGCCACCCTACATCATTACTAAACATCCAACTATGCTAAAAGAGTCTTTGTCCTTCTATCACTAGCTCAATTTTCAAATAGTGTCCTATTCAAAAACCCATAACATTCTTAAATTTCAAGGCAACGGATCTTTTGTTTCTAATGAACTAAGGCTTCTTTCACTATATTGAAAATCTTAAATGCAACCTTACCCATTAATTGTAGGTCATTGTACCACTAATATTCTTGTTATATAGTGCAACTACTTGTGTGACCATGAAAGGGTGAATGCAAGAAACACTTGTACTATTTGTTGCGTTTTACTACAATACTCATGACTTTTTCTAGAGTACTTTAAAATTAGAAAATTAATTTGAAAAAAATTTGAAAAATATGAACAATGTATAGACCTCTAAGATGAAGGTTTTCATCTAAGGATATTGATAGAAAAATTCTCTAAGTAGGAGAACTTAAAAAGTGCCAAACCTCAAGAAAATACATACCTTCATGTTTTAATTCGGGAAAAATAGCAAAAATAAGTAAATACAAAAAATAAAAAGTGGCCATTTGCAACAACTGTATGGAGATGGTCATCGACCAAAAAAACCACCAAAATAATATTTTATATGTTTCAAAATTCAAGCAGAAAGAAGCTCACTTTGTAGACTTCCACACCATATAAAAATAACTTTTTTCAAAATCCCTCACGTGGAGTGATGTAAAACTACTAGAAGACCATCTCATCCAAATTTCCTCTCAAAATCATTAAAAAAAGGTACTCCTTAGTACTAAAAACCTCCAAATTGGCATTTGTGACATTTAATCACTAGTACTATTTTAGTATTAAATTATTTTTGAAAATTATGAAAAAATTATGTAAGGTGTATGATAGTCATGAGTACCTTCTCTAGAAATCTTGAGTCATTTTGAGCAAAAATACAAAAGTTATGGCCAAAAAATAGATCAGCACTTAGGTGGTGATGGGAAATAGTACAAGTGTTTCTTGCATTTACCCGAAAGCCCCCTTGTCTTCCCTATTCAAGAATGTTATCCTTCTTCACTTTCATTTTAAAATTAAATTACAAAGCTTTCATTTGTCAATGTTTCTTCCCTTCAAAATCTCAAGGTCCTAATCAAATGTTAAATGTCGTCACATTCACTATAAAATAACAACCAAAAACATCCAAATAAGGATACTAGGATAGGTCCATTGTGAGTTTTATTATTGAATTGTAAAAGTTTTTTTATTGATCTTTTGGAGAATTAGTTGAAAGGAGATTCTGAATCATATTAAATAATTTTTTGGACTATATATAAATAGACTATGAATTTCTAAAATCCTAAAAATAGGTGTATTTAGGCCTTAATGTATAAAGTCTATACATTTAAGAGAAGAATCTAGATGAGACACTTTTATAAAGAAGGTACAATTGTATATTTAAACCTCATTCTTGGATAGACATTCAAACATAGGGTGAGTACAAAAAACACTCCACAATATTTTTGTTTCAAAAACATAGTTTTATAGGAGTAGTTGTACTTTACAATATTACTAATATTGTGTGTCAAGATGCACCTACAAATCTAAACCATTGATTCAAGGTGCATGTAGATCTAAGCCATTACTTTAGTACTGTCACTAGAAGAAAACCATGTTAAAATTGCTGAAAACACGTCATGTGGTTTGTGTTGAGTCCTTGTTTCAAAACGTAGTCAAAATGCAGTGAAAACACAAAAAAACACAGAAAAAGTATTTTTCTACATTTTTGTGTGTTTTCACTGCATTTTGACTGCGTTCTAAAACAGGGACTCAACACAAACCACATGACGTGTTTTCAACAATTTTAACATGGTTTTCTTCTAGTGTGTGCAATACTAAGTAATACTATAGATTACTATGAAATACTATAGAAGCAACTAGAAACAAAAAAAAATAGCAAAAAAAGGGTTTGTGGACCTTTTCATTTTTAGAAAAAATTCAAAAAATTATTTAAAAATTTTCATTTGCTAGAATAGGTTGCAGTCACATTGCACTAAAGAATTCATATAGGAAATTTTTTCCCTCTTTGTAGCCTTCATGCAAAGGAAGGTCACTTTAACCCCATGCGTGCAACAAGCATGTTGTTATTTTTATAAAAACTCATTGTCAATCCTTGTAATGTTAATAGACTTACAACATGTCCAATTTGTGGCTATAAATTTGCATTTTGGGATCAAAAATAGGATTCAAACCCCCAAAATGGCTAAGATAGACACCCAATTGGGACAAGTTTAAAATAGTAAAATAATTTGAAAAAATTGACAAAATTCTTGAGGTCTCAAACAATTTTAAGTACCTTCATTCTAAATTTCACATCAAGTGGACAAAATATGCAAAAGTTATGAGTAAAAACCAATTGTCTAAGGTTTAGGGGACAAAAAAAAAGAACAAGTATTTCTTGCAATCACACCTCAAAAGTGGCTACTGGATGACTTTCAAGAAGAATATAGATATCAAGAATGAATGTGAATCCAAAAAATATCATCTCTAGCAAAGTACTTTGGTGATAGGTCTTAGTGCTTTATGATTAATCTTTAAAAAGATGGACCTATGATTACTAATTTCAAGTCCCATTGCCCATCACTTAGTTTGCTACCATTTTAGAAATAGATATGTATGAAAAAATTTATACTTATTTTTCATATATGAAATTACATGTCTTCTTTACTTCACAAAAAATTTAGATTTTTTTTGAAGAAAATCGATTTTTATAAGAATTTTTGAAGACAAAGTGAAGAAGAATCACATCACTAATAAATAAATAAAATTCAAAATATCTGAAAATTTCATGAAGTGTGTACATTACAATGACAAACATCATAGTATAAATTCAATTTTGTATCATTCTATAATTAGAATGCAATAGACATTGAAAATATATACAAAATTTAAATCACAAAAAAATTTATTAAATATTTCAATTTCTTTTTATCAATATTCCAATTGGTGTAAAAATAAGAGTAAATGAACTTCATTTCATTAGTGGGCTCAAATTCAAAAAATATCATTTTTGTAGAGAAAGTTTAGATTTTGAACAAGGAGCTATAACTTCCCAAATACACTAAAACATCATATTTTGTAATCCATTTTTTTCACTAACTTCTCATCTATGTGAAGGCAAATACTATATAGTTAGAATAAAAATTCAATTAGATACTCTTTATGACTCAACATGAAAGATCAATAAGAAAAAAGTTGATGGCAATCCAAAGTCAAGTCTTTGTTACTACCTATTCCTCTCTTGAATTGCAAGGACTTGTTTATAACTAGGATTCCATTTACGCAAGATAGGGTGACCTATTTTCATAAATGAAGGAAACATGATGTTGACCATGGCTTTCATTATTGTGCAATGAATAACACATTAACACCTATTGAAGTTGCTATTATCAATTTTTAGTTTTACTATTCTTAAAAATAGGTTTGCCTATAAATCAAGATCATGACAAATTGGATTGGAGTCTATACAATTTTGTAATTTCTACTAATTCCAAACATGAAGGAAAATTAGCAAAAAAACGATGCAATCTTTACTATTTTGATTCATTGGAATCATCCCAAACTCCAAATTGTCCTTTGAGGGGACAATGGACTTTTAGAGGTTAAAAGGACGTTATGGACTTCAATTGTCTAACAAATGACTTTATAATTTATTATTAAAAAAAAGGAATACACCCCATTGGTCCAATAATCAAGAATTTTGGTGACTACCTTGGTCATTGGAGCTACATTTTTACAATATTAAATGTATCTTCTGTCAACATCATTCCTCTCCTACTGTTCAAAACCAATAATTCTATGTACCCAAATTATAGTTGCTTTCTAAAGATGACAAAAAACCCTTCAAGCAACACTTGGAATTCCGAAGACCTTATAGAAATAAATGCCTAATAATAAGGCCAATTCTCTCTGTAGGTAACCAGCTACATTTTCACCTCTAAGAGCATCCCCACCCCTAGCTTCCCTATCCCTTTCTCTATCCCTTATATTCATCCAGGGAGTTAGGGATAGGGAAGCCCCTCCCCACCAATCCAGATAGGGATAGGGAAGCCACACCAATTCCCTATCCGACATCCAGTTTAGAGAATTGAGACCCTCTCTACCCCAAATTTTGCAGATACAGTACATTGTTGGGAGGGGTTTCTTCCCTATCTAGATGAAAACCATCCGGATAGAGATAGGGAAGCCGTGGGGATGCTCTAAACCCCAAAAACCTCACATAGCCACTTCACTCCAAAGGCTCTTCCCCTCCTACGGTTCAGAACCAATAATGCAAATACGGTAGCCCTACCTAGCGATGACAACAAAAACCTACAAACAGTTCTTGGAATTCCCAAGACCTTGTCCGAATACGGAGCTAATGCGTCCAGCGCCACTCTCTGCAATACCCATTTCACCTCTAAACCCCGATCTTAAAGTCGTCACCGCCTTCCAAACCCCAAAGCCTGATGCGTCCAGAACTCCAGGGCCGACCTCTGGCTGATAATAGCGCTCCCAAAGAAAGATTCCTCCCCGCCCATTGATTCCAGCCGCTCCCCAGTTGCTGCAATCCTCAATCAAGCAGGCCATTATTGCAGCCCCAAGTACAGGACCTGATCAATACATGGGTCCGTAGCCTCATATACATCAACCCCCACCAACCTCTTCTTGCACCTTCTGGACATCCATGATCGAGAGGCCAAGAGCAAGAGCTTGCACTTTGTACTTGCAATGGAGAATTGAGGGAGAGTTCATGTAGGGAATGTGGGGGACTGGGTGGGTGTGAGTGAGTATGTAGCAGCTGCATATTTGTGAGCTTTGTGATTGAGGTTAGGGTGGTGAGTTGGTTGCTGCAGCTATGGTGGGGTTCATGGGGCAAAAGCCCAAGGGCCGAGTGGGCAAGCGGGTCACCATTTTGAGCTTGGATGGAGGGGGGGTGCGTGGTCTCATTCCAGCTACCATTCTTGCAGAGCTCGAGGCCAAGCTCCAGGTGGGTGCATGTCGATCACTGGGAAACATTTGCTTGAATTCATGGTCGAAAGCTGTTTGCAAATAAGTGTGAATCTCGGCTTTCGTGTTTCGGAGACGTCAGATTTTCAAGAGTTTGTGGTTTTGTTATCCCTGTTTTGATTATGGCGTTTGCTATGAGCAATTCGATCTACAGCTTAAGAAACGGATGGAGATTGATCCATTTGTTGTGAACGTAGCCATGCATTTGTAGAGTTTTGTTCTTGAAGAGAAGATATAGGCAATGTTGTCCATAGTCGCTTCTTTGTTAGAGCTCGAGTTTCCTTGCATTTGTGAAGAAAGGTGTGTAAGTAGCCATTTGCAGAGTTATAAAGAACGGTGGGGAAATAATTCGGGTGAAGTGTTACCAGTTGGTTGCTTAATGTAGTCTTAGAAGGTGCTATTACGTCGCTTGTTGTGTGTCTTAACGTTGTGGATGGGATGGTATCGGGACCGAGTAGTGGAGAATTAGAAATTTGCTGTAAACTTGTGGTTGAAATAGCACATTTCAAAGTTGACACCAGAGCATGGCTATGTCGACGTGAAATCGAGGGCTATGGTTTATTTCTTCTCTCATTGCAAGCCCGTCGATCGATCTAACTAAATATTTGTGCACATGGAGGCAGAGATTGGATGGACCGGACGTGCGCCTGGTGGACTACTTCGACATCATAGCCGGCACTGCCACAGGTGGCCTCATCACGTCCATGATCGCATCCCCCAGCAGTGAGGGCTCGGATCGGCCGCTCTTCACAGCCAAGGAAGTGGTGCAGTTCTACCAGAATTATGCCAACAAGATCTTCCCTCAGGGCAGGTAATGCATCAGTTGCTCCCAGTGCTCCATCAGCTCAATGAAATTCCTCCATTTCTCCTACAATTGAAGTATATCTTATTCTTTCTGTTTCTGCCATGTTGGCCATGTCGAGTCGAAGTAACCTACACTGATTTGTCCTATTAGTGCGTGCTACGAAATGAACTTTCAATGTGGTTATAATCTTGTACAAGGTAAATACATTTTTGCCCATTGTTTGTGCATTTGTACTATTGATGTTGAAGAGTCTTCACAAACATCATTAGTAAAAATATATCTCCTCTGTAAATACTTACATCCATATATGTAAGTTCATTTCGTTACACGCACTAATAGGACAATCAGTGTAGTCAGAGATTTGATTGGGTCAAGGGGACTCAGTTGCGTGACTTGGGGTGAAGTCAGTTGACCTTGGGATTTGGGCATACATGCAGGGGCCCATTTGGGCAGACAAGGCGGAACTTCATGGCGATGAATGGGCCCAAGTACAAACCTCGAGGATTACAGCGCTTGCTAAACCAGTATTTTGAGAGTGATCCACTTCTTGACCGGGCTCTCACATCCATTCTCATCCCCACGTTTGACACCAAACTTCAGCAACCGGTTTTCTTCTCGTCTTGGAAGGTGGGCAGGATGTCATTGCCAACTGCATGGTCCTGTTGCTTAAAATAACAAAAATGAGTGATAAAATACTCAGTATTGATATGTTAGATTATCGTTAAAAATGATACAGTGGTACCCCTTTTTGTTTAACCTGTGACATGTGACGTGAATGGGGAATTGTTTCTTATCAGGCCCAGCAGGACACTCTTGAAAACCCGCCCATCAAAGCAGTTTGCCGAGCTACTTCTGTAGTTCCGACGTTCTTCCCTCCAGTTCATTTTACTTTGACCGATGTCTCTGTTGAGCCTAACGAGACGCGGGAATTCAACTTGATCGATGGAGGTGTTGTTGTGAACAATCCGGTAAGGCTTGCACTTCTTTCAATGCTTCTTTGAATTGATACTATCACCATTGACTGCCTTGTACTTTCACCCTACTTTATTTTACTTCGAATTACTTTGGTTCGCTCCTAACGTCAGAATGATATGAAAATGATCTTTTGCCACTCTTTGTTGATATTTCTCACCATATGTTTGGAGTTCTAAGGACAAAGTACATGCTCATGATCGCATTAGATTGCTTGTCCAAAGGTTTCCGGATCCCTGCTTGAGTGATGCGATATTGACATGAATTCGTTGTCTCGGTGGAGCACAGACGTATCTGGCGATCACGCAGGCAATTAAGGAGTCGGGATCCCATGGACCTTTGGCGGACAGAGTGAATTATTCGGTGAGTTATTTGTGCTTGCTCGTTAAAGCCAGAATAATGAGTTTTCTGTTTGCAACCTTGGCGAAATTTTCACCTTCAGTTGGTGAGATTTCTGTCTTTAAAGTGATCTTCATGTGATGCTCTAACGTGGACATCTAATATTTGGACGATTGTGTAGAACTACAGCGATATCTTGGTGCTATCCCTTGGAACTGGGCAGCATACAGTGGGTTATGACGCCAGAGAGATGGCAAAGTGGGGACTGAAGGACTGGCTGGCGAACAAAGGCGAGGCTCCTTTGGTGGATATGGTGTTCAACGCGAGTGCGGACATGGTGGACTACAATCTGTCAATTATGTTTCAGTCACAACAATGCCCATCTAATTATCTCCGAATTCAGGTTCGTTCTGGCTGCATTCTGTTGGCAGTTGGCACTGTAGAGAATAAGCTTTAATAATTTCAGTCTCTCACATTTGGAAGTTTTGCATTTATTTGACAGCAGTCCCTTTTCAGGATGTCCAGTATGTCAGGTGTTAATATGAGGTGGGATGTGCAGACCGACAACCTGAACGGACCCCTTGCATCCGTGGATGACTCGTCAGAGTCAAACCTCTGGAAACTGATGACAACAGCAAAGCACTTGTTGGATGAGCCGGTCTCTGAGCGGGATTTTCAATCCGGGAAGCTCACTCCTATTCATAATCATGGAACTAACCGGGAAGCCCTCTACAGGTTTGCTAATTATCTCTGATAACCTCGTTACTTTGCATATTCCTGTGACTACTTCACGAGTATAGATCCTTCTCTGTTCAACTGATTTTCTAGACAAGGTTGCAGAACATCATTAAAAAGAATGCCGAAATTCAGTTGGAGAAAACTCCCCCCCTGGAGGTGTTCTAAAATACCAAAAACTGCCTTAAATGGAGTCTCAATTATCTAGCAGGGTTTAACCCTGCACGTACTAAGAATTCATGATTTTAAGTTGCGTACTTTGATTGATCATATTGTAGAAAGTATAATCTACATGGAAAATTTTATTATATCATTAGCTTGAGAGAAGAACATTGCATGCATTGGTTTAAAAATTATTGTTTTATTAGAATAAAAAAGGAATCACCATATAAATTCTTCAAAATTGCTTAAGAAACGTGAGGTCCAATTTGGGCTTCTTAGGACGCAAAGGATTGAACGTGGTTTAACACGGAGATGTGTCTTTAACAAGTCTGAATCGAAAATTATATGGATTGACATCTGTGAATGTGACCAGGTTTGCGGAGTGGCTATCAGCTGAGAGGAAGGAGCGTCTAGCATCAGCACCTGCACCAGCTCCGGTAGCGCTAGCTCCACCCCCCGTCGTGGTCGAAACACCCTCTCCTCCCCCAGAAGCAGCTGATCCACCACCCGCAGAGAAGAAGAAGCCAGCCCCAAAGAAAGAAGCTAAACCAGAAGAGGCGAAACCTGAAGCCAAACCAGCAGCCAAGCCAGATGCTAAAGCAGAAACCAAAGCAGAAACCAAAGCAGAAGCCAAAGCAGGCGAGGTACCTGCAGCGAAGAAAGAAGAAAAGGCGAGTGCATATGTCACATTCCCGTACGTTCCACGAGCAGCCTATTTCGAAGAGTCGTTCAACAACCTCAAAGTGGATTCTAGTACTTTCCTTCCTTATAGTGATCCTGCTTACAGATCTTCCTATTCCTCTCCTAATTCCTATGACTATAATTCCTCCTACAACTCTTCATATAACACTTCTTATAACTCACCTTACAATAACTCTGATTCCCCTTCTTATGGAAACACTACCCATCCTCCCTCTTACATGCCTTCCCCCTTTGAGGACACATACCGAACCTCGTCATACAGCCAGAGTTCTCATGAGCCTTCGTACTCCGCCTCGTATACTGAACCAAAATATGAGAGCCCATTTTCTTCCCCCTACTCCAGACCGGAGTCTGGATCCTCCTATGGTGCTTCTTCGTACTCTGCGGATCCAAGGTACGAAAGCCAAAACTCTTCCTATGCGCCTTCTTACAATGTGACAGCTTCTGCATATGAAAGGCCAACGTATGAGTCAAATTCCACCTCATATGCTGCAACTCCGGAGCCAACGCAATACGCTTCTTATGGAGATACCTATAATTCTTCCTCCTCATACTCCTCCAGTGCTTACAGCGATACTCCGGGATCTGGAGGAGCCAGTGGCTCAGGGGCCTACCATGACCTGTTCGGTGTTTTCGCTTGAAATCCTGTGTGATGCCGCTAATTGCACAGTATGAGGTGTAGTTAATTAATTTCAATAGTTTGCGGAACTAACGGAGACAAGTGGAGATATGATGCTCGCGAAGTTGTGCGACTTGTTACACATGCTAAGCACTAATATGTATATAATGAACTAGCACTATTATACCGTTGTTAGATCGGGGTTGCAAGGCCCTCATGTATACTCCTCAAGTAGGACATTGACAAGCCTGAAATTACTAACTACTCAATAAGAGTCACGCAGATGGGACTCGTTTTTTTGGCCTTTTAGCATCGCTTGAGATGTAAGGTGATAATAGAATAGGAGCAACTCATTTCCGACCTGCTCCACGCCGGGCGATGAATCTGTAAATAAAGCATGTTCACAAACTTCTGATATTTTGTTGCAAGTGGTGTCACATTGTCAACAACTTCCCTTTTTCTGGTAAACCAGTTTTAGGTACCCAGTTTGTATGGTTGGGATTACCTTAGAGTTGTGTTGGGTGTTTCTCCACATGTTCGAGACTCTTTTCAAACATATTGTACCTTTGATCTTTTGTGCCAGCAACATAGCAATTTACCAAAGTCCAGGTTCAAGTTGATCTGTACTGAAATTATCTTGGAAATCTTCACACAACTCCATTTGTTTTTGGAAAGTCTAGAAGCTGAAGAATACTGCAGCCATTGTTGCAAATGCAGGTCAGTTAGGATGCTTTGAGCAAAAGCAGCCATGTGGAGACAAGCCTTGTGTGTGGACATGCACCATCAATGACACCCAAGCAGATTTTTTCCGGCAATGAGAGCACTTGATTTTTTTTTTCTCTCTCTTTAATTTGCCAGTACGCAAAAGGCAACTCACAAAGCTCCCAGTGACTCAGTTAAAAGAAAATTCCTATCATCATGAGCTCCTGCTGAATGTACTGCTTTCCGACTGGTGGTTCAACAAATAAAAGCTTTGAAACATGCATGTTCTAGTGCCTCTGCACTGCACACATGATGGATAGCTTCTGGCTGACAGAAAGGTAAGCTTCAATTCTATTGCAGTTCAGCAATTAAAGCAAGGCAAGCTTCTATTTCAGGCTTCTACAAGGAAATCAAGCTTCTACAATTGTCCTGAGTGAGCCAGATTTTGCAGAATTCTGCTGCATCCAACCCTAGGCAGTCAGAGTACGATTTATCCGGAAGGATTTGGGTATGTTAAGTTAGTCCATTTTTGAGGCATTGAGAGCTTGATAATATGCTCACGGATATGGATTCATAGCATGAGTCACACATAAGTTCCCACAAGAGGCTAAGCTTCTTTTTCACTTCTAGACTGCAATAAGTTCCAATCAGACACCAAGGCAGGAGAACATTAACCCAGCCTAAATACAAAAACTGCATTTTCTTTTTTGGCAATATAGCAATTTTAGGTAACTCATTACAAATGGAGTTTTCATTTGTTTGTTTTTTAAATTTTCACATAACATCCACCAAAGAAGTAGCTTTGAGGTCCAATAATTTTCATAACATTTGACAACATGCTTAAAAAGTTATTCCATGATATGTGATTTTTGTTGTTTGATAGGCAATTGTTCTCAGTAGCTAAAAAAACTTCAATCTTCAAAAAACACTTTTTTAAGAAATGAAAATTTGAAAGTTCTAGTTCTCTAAAATTTATATAGGCTTGGGGAGCTTTGAATCATTGGATTACTGAGATGAAAGTTACGAGGAATTTTAATATGCAAGTAGGTATGATTTTCAGAGATTCTATACTTCTACATATATGTGCATCGTCTACCATTGATTTTTTTGAAGGGTATTCAAATTGAGTTCTCCAACCTCGTTAAGATGCTAGAATGATGGTCCCAACATGCATTCTGCTGCAGTGATGATGAAGCCGAAGGTGGGGCATTCCAACAACAAACACATCAAGGTTGGGAGACCTCACTCCCAAGAGTCCCGACAGAATAATTTTGGGCAACAGTGATTGCTTGTCCCCACCCACACAGGCCACATGTTTAGCAAGGCAACTGCTCCTGCAGCAGCTGCCTCCTCACCCATGTTTTTCAATCCACAAAATTCATGCAAAAATTGAAGTAAACATTTATGCAAAATTATGCAAAACTCATAAACCATTCCCAAGAAATTTCACATTGATTTCGTGGGTGGATTCGACTATGGAATCAAGTCATAATGCCCAAATATGCGTTCATGCCTGCATAATCGAGCATTATGACCTTTTCATCCAACCAGCAACTTTCATTCTGATTTTTCATCTAATTTGTTGATTTCCTGGTAGTTGTTTACGTCAGACAATGTCCTCGTTGTTGGGGATTGTGGGAAAAAATGTGCCTCTTCATCAAACTCTGCCTTCCTTGTCGACACATTTTTTTTCCTGCAATCCCCTCCTCCTTGGACATTGCCCTGTACATAAGGGAGGAGGCTCAAAAACCACTCTTGAAGGCTCCAAAACCGCTCACCTTCTGAAATGTATATTTCTAGTACATGATGCTTTTTTATCTTTACAGTAATGTACAAACACTGAACATTTGAAGGGGTGGACGTCATTTTGGAGCCCTATGCCATATTGACTTCAAAAATTCATAACTAATTCTACAGAGCTCCAAAAAATATGAAACGACTTGTGTTAGATGCCTATTCAATCTGTCTTTCTAGAAAAGTTCACTGAAAAACATTTTAAGATGTTTCACCTGCCCAAAATTCTGTTCCAGCCCTTAGGTGGTCAGTTTACGGACCTCCTCCCCCTTAATACTCACATCCCAAAGCCATCCAAAGTCGAGCCAGACGACGAAGTGCATGCCAGGACTCCCGGAACGCCCAGTACAAAACCCATTTCCTGTACGCAGACTGTGGTGATTACGGCGTTGACAAGTCAATGAAGGACACCACATCAAGAAAAGGAAGAAAGGGAAAAAGCAGCGCTCAATGAGTGAGTGAAACTGGGGTCCATTTGCCAATTCATCTTTTGGTCTCTTCTCAAGTTTCAGTTATGGCCAAAAGTGGTGGGGAGAACGCTGCTGCTAAGGAGGAAGTAGGCTGGTGTCTGTCCAGATGCTTTGAACTGATAGTGTAAAGAGCCGCGCATTTTGCTATTTGTCAAGGCTTGTTTGAGGTCTGCCTTCACTTTGAAGGTGGCATGCTGTTGACCAATTTGTGACAAGTGTTGGGAGTCAACATCTGTGGCTTGCCAGGCAAATGTCATCCTTGCACTTTTTTCTGTTTGTTGGTGTTGGCGTTGAATCACCATATATATATTGCATAAAAAAAATGATCCCGAGTTTCATATATGGTCCAATATGTAGTCCAAGACATGCTTGGGGACAAGGAGAAAACAAGGGTGTAAATGCATTAGAAGAAATCTGAGGGCATAATAGGGTTGTTTCGGCTCTGTTCCCGAAACAACTCCCAATGCCGCTGGCCGCTGTCAATCCGGCTTTAATATAAATAAATAAAAAATTGAGTCCTAAAATATGAAAATAAGTCAAAAAAATTTGAAAAAAAAAATTATGTGGCAGGGTCGCAACACATAGGATTCAAGTTCACATGGTAGAAACTGCGTTTCCACAGTCCGGGAACCCGCAGTCTCCTAATGCCCTCAAATTTCATCTAATGACTTGTGCACAATGACTATAGTAGTCTACAGGAAAAAAAAGTGTCCTCATCTAGTCTAGAAGTCTGATTCAAAGTGTTGTAACTTTTGCATCTAATGTTAGAACTTAATAGAATTTGTTGGTAAAGTTATCTATCTTAGCCAAGTTTTTGTGGTAAATTTTTTAGAACAATCCAAAATGATTGTAGAGATGCTTTGGGAGTCAATTAAAGTTCACAAGTTCAATTTGAGTTCACCAAATTGCAATTGATGGTTGCAACTTTGGAGGCTTGTATCTGATTCATTTAATGTTAGTTTTCAACAAAATTTGTTGAGTTATGTTTTCCTAGAAGTCTAATTATTGTGGTCAAATTTTCATGGCAATCCAAGTTGTTTTGAATTTTTGGAAGCATTGCAAAGTTCAAAAACAAGACATTTTTGGATAACAATGAACATTGGTAGCTTGTTTCTTCAAACAATGTCGGTTTCTAATAATTGTCTTTGGAAAAGTTACACATTCTAATCTAGTTAGTGGCTAAAATTTCATATGAATCCAAGAAGTTATGAGTGACTAAGAAGCATTTTAATTAGTAGAAGGAAGTTGAGTCACACATGTATTTTTTTCAACCTTTTTTAGTTACTATTTTGACATTTCAAAGTCATTTTACTAACACAATGAGTCAATTGAATGATACTTTTTTCCACCAATGTGTTTGTATGTTGATTTGGAAGTACTTCTTAGCTTAAATTTTCTTCATTTGAGTAGGTTTAGAAATCAAGTTTCACCTCTAAATGTGTTTTTAGGAAAATTTTAACATCTCTTTTCATCACTAAAACATTATAATCTAGCAATCTATGCAACCAAATGACTCCAAATTTGATTCACGTCATCTACAACATACATACTACAAGATTGTATGGTTGAGGTTTTCATACCTTAGTGACATATAGACTTATAAGGCTTGAAAAGCAAGGATGCTTTTAGGTACATTTGGACTTTAGGCAATGAGAGGTTAAGAACAACAATGACTGCAAAATGACTACACATTCATTGTGGACAAATCATTCACACCTTGTTTTCTTCTAGTATAATATTATCATCTTTTAGTCCCTTTTCAAATGGATTTGCTCTTGCAACTCAATGTCATCCATAATTGATGATGCAAAGGATTAATTAGCACTTCCTATTGGCTTCCTTGTAACGTAGTTAGTAGAACCACTACTATCCAACAAACTCTTCATTTACACATAAAACTTGCAATTGATTTTCTTCTATCTAAGGTAGTCCACTTTCAAAGCAACCCTGCTCTCAAAGCAACCACTAACACATAGGTGCTGATTTTTCTTCCTCAATGTACCAATTGCGACTACCATTTTAAGAAGTGGTTACTTCCAATGACCGTTGCATTTCAACTTCAAAAATTCATAACTAATTAATTTCACAAAGCTCTGAAAAACATGAAGCAACTTGGAATAAATACAAGTTTCATTTTTTCATCCCCTCATTTTCATAAAAATAAAAATAAGCTACAATAATATAAATCTAGCAGTAGCTAAGTAAGTCACCCCTACAGTGGCGTCCATGGACAGTCAGTGGTGAGGAAACCATGTCATCATCTTATGTCATGGCCGTGGATTAAGGTAGAAGGCTCTTCAATGGAGCGGGTTCTAAAATGGTGCCCTACTTTAAATGTACAATATATGTACTTGTTGCTTTTTCATAGCCTTCAGCAGTGTACTGATAGTGTACATTTTAGCTAGGGCACCATTTTAGAACCCAATACCCTTTCAACTTCAAATTTTGATAACTAATTCAAAAAAGCTCAAAAAAAATACAAAACAACTTGGGTTAGATGTCAATTCTACTTGTCTTTCAAGGAAATTTTACTGAAAAATATTTGTAAGAGTTTCACTTTCCTGAAATTTTGTTTCAGCCCTTGGATGGTCCATTATAGGACCTCTTACCTTAGTTAGTAAGCTTAACTTAGTGGGAGTGGCCGGGGTGTTGCAAGCTACAGCAGAACTGTACATGTTGCTGGGATGAACTGCCATGCTCGGCCACTTGGGAAAATGCTGAAATTTTTTATTTTTCACACATGACAAAATTTGCAAATTGTAATTTCATATTCACAATCAAAGACCCCAAATTAGTTAGGGTAGATGGACTAGGTAGATTAATCGAGCACAAAATAGAGGGGTTTTATTTTTACTTGCACCCCTGGAATGACTTGGTGAGACCAAGTGAGGGGGCCAGTTCACCCCCACCGTACAGGCCTGCACAGAGTACCACTGTGAGTGAGTCCATTCACAGGAATTCCGTGGCACACAACTCACAGGGAAAGGCTCACGCAGCTGGCTGGGGGCCTGAATGCAATCAGGCTTTTGTCTGAAACTGAAACTGAAACCTCCAATTTACAAAAGTTTTCTATGTCAATTTATCTGCAGGTAAGTAAGGTAAGAGGTCCTATAATGGACCATCTAAGGGCTGAAACAGAATTTCAGGGAGGTAAAACCTTTAGTAATATTTTTCAGTAAATTTTCCTTGAAAAACAAGTAGAATTGACATCTAACCCAAGTCGTTTCATATTTTCCTGAGCTTTTTTGAATTAGTTATCAAAATTTGAAGTTGAAAGGGCATAGGGGTGTAAAATGGTGCCCTAGCTACAATGTACACTGTCAGTACACTGCTGAAGGCTATGAAAAAACAACATTTACAACTACTATACATTTAAGATAGGGCACCATTTTAGAACCCACTCCATTTAAGAGCCTTCTACCTTAAGGGGCATTTCACATTACAGCCATCCAAGTTGAGAGGCCATGGTTTTCTCAAATCTGATTGGTGGAAATCATGGTTTCTAAAATCTGATTGGTAGAATCGATGGCCTCTCGACTTGGATGGCCAGTGTGAAACTTCCCTAAGTAAGTAGCTAGTTTGGGCTCGGGTGAACTGACCCCCTCACTAGGCCACTTGGGAAAACGCTGAAATTTTTTTTTTCACCCATGATAAAATTTGCAAATTCTGATTTCATATTTGTAATCAAACACTCCAAATTAGCTAGGTGTGGTGAAGTCACTATAACAAAACATGGTAAAAGAAATCATACTCAAAATTGATGCTCAAAAATTCCAAAAATTGCAGTGGGAAATTGCAAAATAAGTCAATTGCCCACTACGCATGCATGCACAAAAATGTGGCAAAAAAAACCACACTCAATTTTGAGTGCGGTTCTTTTTACCATGTTTTATTATAGTGAGTAGGTAAATTAATTGAGCACAAAATAAGGGGCTTTTATTTTTACTTACACCCTCGGAATGACTTGGTGTGGCTGAACAAGGGGGCCAATTCACCCTGACCCTAATTTGGCTATTGTTTGTCCATCATGCATGCAAGGGGTGAACTAACCTCTTTACCTGGCCACTGGGGAAAATGATGAAATTTTAAAATTTTCTGCACATGATAAAATCTGAATTCATTCGTGCAATTAGAGGCCCTAAATTAACTCGGAAGAGTGTAAAAGATAAATTAGTCAAGCACAAAATAGGGGGCTTTTTGTTTTACTTGCACTTCTGGAATAACTTAGAGTAGCTGAGTAAGGGGGCCAATTCATCCCAATTGTTGTTGCATAGTCTACACATCTATAAATAGTCTTGGTATGAAAACACATTTCATTATAGTACTCTACACAAAGGTCATCTTTAGTAGAAATTAAGCCATGTTAGGGAGAGTGACACAAGTCATCTTGTGAATGGTCTAAGGTGATAAAGACCCTTGAGAATGTGACGTAGAAATTTAATTTTGGCACTTAGGTGCCGAATTGAATCAAACCATCACATACCATTAGGAGAGATTTGAGGGCTCTAGGAGCCCACGAGTTCCCACAACCCGAAATCATATAATCTGCCACAGAAACGCAGTTCTACAAGAATCCTACGTGGTCGAGTGACTGCCACGTCATTAACTTTTTTTTTCATATTTCAGCCCCCCCCCCCCATTTTAATTTTTTTAATTTTTTTTAATTTTTTTTAATTTTTTGAGAAATGCTGGCCTAATAGTGGCCAGCCGTTCCCCAGACCATTTTCGGAAACAATCCCGAAATGGCCCTTTGGAGCCCTCAAATCCCTCATAATGAGTGTATTAAGTTCAAGTAGAATTACTATGTAGTAGTACATTCAGCAAAGTTGCTTCAACAAGACAAATTAGAATAGGCACCCCTAGAGCCTTGGCCTTTTGCATAGTAGGTTTAGGATCCACTCTTCCATAGTAGTGAGAAATCAAGCATTCAATTTAAAAAATATATAATATTATTCTTTGAATTTCTACATAGTTTTTGCTTGAAAATTTGATAGTGCATCTACAAAATTCATTACTCTAGGCATCTTGTTTACTTAGGTATTAACATCTAATTGTGACAAACCCCTTTTTAAAACCAACCCCTACATATTCTTCCCTAAAATTTGTTTCCACTATTCATAAGAATCTAGGATTGATTTTACAAACACCTAGCTATTGGTTTCTAGCATTCTAAAAATGTATAGTCACTTCATAGTGTCCGAAAATTCATTCCAAGAGAGTCTAGCATCTCTTTTTGGCAACTAGCAATCCCCTAAAAAAACACTTTATTAATGTAATAATGAAAGTCATCTTGAATTCCTTATTCCAATGCATTTAGAAGTAGTTGCTATCAAAACAACGCTTTGGCACAACATGTAGCAACAAATACTAAAACATGAAAAATGCATACTAAAGAATAAAGAAAACAAGAATCCAAATATTAGTGTCTCATTGCAAATGATTGGGTGGATGGAGATGGTGAACAATTATTATCTCTCTAAAATAGAAGGATGTATAAAAGGCAATTTCTAGTATCTTCCTTCAATTATCAACATGATGCAATAAAAAAAAAAGTTTGAGTGATGATAGGAACAATGTTGTAGTGCTTATAGTACTCATATGTGGATTGGTGTAGTTGCCTTCCTACTTACCATATTGAGGGCATTGGTGGATATAGAGTCTATGTCATTAGGAGGGATTGGAGGCCTCTACATGACCATTTCAAGGTCTGTTCCCGAAACAGTGCATGGAACTGCTAGCTGCTATCAGCTAGCAATTATCCAAAATAATAAATAAATATTTTTTGTTTTGTTTTGAAATATGAAAAAGTCCCATTTTTTTTGGGTTGACCTAGCATGGTCTTAGCCACGTTGGAATCCTGTGTTTTGGGGTTCCCGTAGTAGTTTCGGCATTCCCAGACTACAGGAACCCATAGTCTTGTAGAGGCCTCCAGTCCCTCCTAATGTCTAAAAGCACCTATGGCATACACAACTCTCCACTCATACTCTCCTTGAGTGTCAAAATTACTCATCGGCAAATCTAAGCATAATAATTTTTTTTAGATTCAACTTCTAATTTAATTTATGAATATGCTATTTATAAGATATATTTATGATGTAAAGGTAAGACATAAGAATGGAAATCTTGACAAATATAGATGTGAAATTATGATGTGTAAATATTAGGGTGCAATGGTGAAGACATTCTAAAAACATTTGCAACAATAGTCTCTAAAATGAATATGCATCATTGTATATAGCACATATTTCTTTGACAAGAGGCCCTACTTGTTGGTAATTCTAAAGCCCTTGTGACCCCACATAACTTGATTTGAAGGCAATGCAATAATGACTACTTGGACGTGATTGGTTTCAAGTATTAGGTTTGGTTGTAATATTAGGTTTTGAATCTCGTCTATATAAAAAGAATCAACTTGAAAAATAAAAGGATCCTTTCAATTCTTTGTGCTAGTAGCATACTTCAAATCAAATGTAGTGGTGTATCCTATGCCATTGCTAGAACTAAAATCAAAGTAAAAGTAATTTTCTAATTTTTTAGAATAAAAAAAACTCAAAGATCCACAACTTTGCATTGTGAGTGAGAATGCTACAAAACAAAGCATGTGCACCCCCCCTTGTTGAGAGTTTTCTAATGGTACTAAGAACATGATCGATGGACATACAACCCCGGAGATTTCAACGTGACAAACAAACAAACAACTTGTCTCAAGGTATAGATTTGGCACCATAGGTTGAAGTGTGTAGACTTATTTTGCCCTCAGCTTGCATTGAATAATGTATAAGTATCCAAGTGATGGAACAATTATAGTCTTTCCAGTATGCCAAAGCTCTTACACGGCAACATGGTGTGCTTTAGAGGAAATGTTGTAAGATCTATTACATTGAGGAGTTTAGGTTTTTAGGATTCATAGCTATTCCATAGTACTCTCTAAGGCCTTTTTTTGGCTTTTAAGTGCTAGATTGCTCTAGAAAAAGAATCTGGCTAAAAGACACTCCAAAAGAATGCCAAAAAACTTGGATGAAATTGCCCAAACAACTTTGAAATTAAAAATATATTAGATGAAATTGCCTGACTGTGGATGAAAACCTTACTATACATCCAATAAGTGAATGAATGTTGCAATTTGGAGCACCACTATAACATTTTATATTGCCACTACAGCACTTCTTCAAATATGGAAAAAAAGTCCTGCTACTCCGTAATGAGAGATGAGAAGATGCCATTGAGATTCACAACTTCATTCTCTGAATTTCTACTCGATCTTTTCATTTTGAAACAAATAAAACGAAATTCCATTGCCATTAACCCTGAAGCGGTCTTATGTCCATATTCTGGACGATGAACAGAGAGCTTCAAGGTACTATTTTATCTAATTAACTTCTCATTTATCAAATGTAACACTTGAGTCTAGAAAAGACAACCTTCCTTAATGATCAAATTCATTTCATTCCTGTAAATGATATATCTGTACAAAGCTATAAGCAAAAATGACCAAAAATTCAAAAAAGGATTGAGACGCTTCAGGGTTAAAATTCTCCTCGGTCTTTCAGTTCCTTCAGAATCTAACAATGCAGCCGCCACCGACGCTCATTGCCGTAGTCAAATGCGAAGATCGGTGCCTAGATTGGCGGTAAATGCAGCTGCAAAACACTGAAATTAGAAAGAATGCACAGTTATCAACCAAGGAAAAACAAAAATGGTAATGTTACTTGGCACTTTGTGGATGGAAGGAGAGGCGGTTGCTCATTTCTCTTAGCAATTTGAGGTCCTGCAAGTTAACTTCCAAGGCGACTTCTGGTGCCTCCCTTTCTTTGGACGTAGAAGCTTGCAACCCATTTCTGATCACTTAAGAAATTTGGCATAGCTCCCAGTTGAGTTTGGTGGAGGGAAAAGTTTTCCTCCATGGCATAACATTCAGTAGCCCATGGAAGGATTGCCTTCCCCTTGCTGAAGTCCCCATCACCTAATTTCATCTAACATTTCTTGGAGTTGCAACTTTAGTTACTGAATGGCGTGGAATACCATTGGTGCTGGATGGAATGGTGTGGGATATTCCACACCATTTCATCCATTGGGAGGCAGTGTGATAGGCTGCTACTGAATGTTATGGGGGAAATAGATTCAAGATGGATTTGGAATTTTTCATATTTTTCCACCCAAAAACAAAATGGTTGTGAATTTTTTTCATTAAGATAATTTATTTATTTTTAATTTAAAAAAATTCTTAAGCAAATGAAATGGAGTTTCATTGTCAAGAAATAAAAGACACAACCAGCCACAAGTAGCTTAGCAAGTAACCACCCACTACCCTACACCCAAATCGACGATAGATACGACAGACTATAGGACCAAGTGTAGTGACGGGCCGTGAGGCCCCTCTTAGCCAACCACCTACCTCCATGCCTACCGAGTTGTGCCCTTCAGCCGCACTTCATAGAGGTTGAAACATGAACCCTGCCACCAAGTCGAACGCACACCAAACCAATTGTCTAGCCTCCATCCTAGCCATGACTCCAAATCGACATCTCCTCTTTGTGAAGGCCTCGATCATCATGCTTAGTGCCCCCAGTTCCCTTAGTGAAGATTTTTAGAAGCCTATTCTTGACATACATGTATGTCTAATTCCGATCATAAGATGGTCAAGAAATGCAAAGGAAATCAACGGCTCATAATGCATCATAATGGGCTGATTACTCCCCCTCCTATGATTAGAAATAGAACAGTTTAGAATCTAGACTTTGGAAATCTGGGGCTGATCAGAAAGAGGTCGGCTACCCGCTACCTTATTGTACTGTTCAGTACAGTAGCTGGCTTCATTTCCCCAAACCAAACTGAAAGAGGAAAAAAGGCACACGGTAAGCTTATTGTACGTTAGTACACCACATCAAAGACAAGAGGTAAGTATTTCTTGTTCTGCAATGGATTTCCATTTGTTTCCCATAAGAAAAAAAAGACTAGAGGTCGACTAAATTGACTACTTTTAGAGGTCGAATTACAGTAGTTAATGACTTCATTTAGCATATATATATTAACATTAATATGTGTGTTTTTTGGACACAAATGAAACTGAATTTCATTGCAAAGAGGCAAAAAAATATTTAAAAGAAGAATTTGAAGAAAACCAATCTCATACTAATAGGAGAAAATGCACTAAGGTAGAAGGCTCTTAAATGGAGCGGGTTCTAAAATGGTGCCTTATCTTAAATGTACATTACTTGTACATGTTGCTTTTTCATAGCCTTCAGCAGTGTACTGACAGTGTACATTTTAGCTAGGGCACCATTTTAGAGTCATATGCCCTTTCAACTTCAAAATTTGATAACTAATTCAAAAAAGCTCAAAAAAATATGAAACGACTTGGGTTAGATGTCAATTCTATTTGTCTGTCAAGGAAAATTTACTGAAAAATATTTCTAGAAGTTTTACCTCCCTAAAATTCTGTTTCAGCCCTCAGATGGTCCATTATAGGAAGTAAGAAAGTAAGAAACTAACTTCCAGCAAGTTAAGTTAGTGCAAGGTTCGAGGCGCCAGAGTATGCCTTCCTGTATCGTCTGGGATTGAATGCCCTGGGGAATTGGGGACGTCCTTCCACTCCCACTCCGAGGCAAATCGCAAGTTCTGAACCCTGACATCTCCTTCTCCACTGCCCAGTAAAAACCACAGAATGATGGAAGTTCGCATCTTCGGAGTAATGAAGGGCATGCGATTTTTTCTTGTTTCTTCTTTTCTTTAACAAACGAAAGGCATGCGATTGTAGTTTACTTTGGTTGTTCCAGCTCCTTTCCGAACTGCAGCAGTCTTTTAATTTGATCATTTTCTCCTGTTTTTTTAAAAGGAGCATTGATCATCTTTCCAGGCCAGAGGTTCCATCCACGCAAGAGGTTCCAGGTGTGAAGCTCATAAATTGCAGTGAGCTCGGATGTGGAGTGTATGATGGGTAACAGCGAGCGGCGGCTCGAGTGCAAGCACTTGTCATCAATGAACTGGGAATCTGTCAGTGAGGATGCCCTGCCGTAGTGCCGTGTATTAAAGTATGCACACACACGGTACTGGACTGCTTGGAGAGTTATATACGCCGTACTATAATTGGGTCTTTACTTTCAGTCTCTTATTCGGGGCAGTGTAACATGCAAACTGCACAAATAATTTGACACCGGTTTCTCTCCCTCTCTAAATGAAAACTGCATGGGAACAATGGGATTGATGAAGCTCCCCTACTCAATGCACAAATAATTTGACACCGGTTTCTCTCCCTTTCTAAATGAAAACTGCATGGGAACAATGGGATTGATGAAGCTCCCCTACTCAAAGATTGGCAGAAATTATGTCATTTCTGGAAAGAAAAAACAACGTGACCTGTGGCATCTTGGGAGGGGCACATAACATTCAGTAGCAGGAGAGCAGACTGCCTCATTCTCCACAGAATGATGTGGAATATTCCACATCATTCCTTCACAATCAGTAACTACTTATTTGCATTATCATTTGCCCGGGCAAGCTTGTCAGGATATGCAGGTTCTGAAATTCAGTTGGACATGCCTAATTGGATGTTAATTGTCTCTGAGATGAATTAATTCAGTTCAGTGAACTAATATTCAACTTGCTGTCAGGGTTTCAGTGAAACTGAAATTTCAAACCAAACTTGTTAGGGACGGAATTCTTCAATGAACTTCTGGGAGAGCCAAAGGTAGTCAGCCCGTTGGCTACTAAATGTTATGCACTTCACACTATGGCTGAAGATTGAGAGTATAGGTTTCCACCAATCACATTTCAAGAAACCATGAGTTTAACCTCTCAGCCCGGCATACTACGCGGCAAAATCCAAAGTCCATCAAAATTCGATGTCCCTCAAATTGCCTACATGGCAACCAAATGCTTACATGGTGACGGATTCATGACGAGAGTTTGGGTGGAATAAAAATGAAGACCCAAATTTTTAATTGAGAGGTTGTCGGAGTTTTTTCATTAAAAATCAAGATTTGATAAGATCTCAATCATTATATTTGCATAGGTTTGGACTTTGGGCTTGGCCATGGGAGGCTTTACACTATGGCCATCCCAATTGAGAAGTTGTGGGAGTTTATTGCCAAGGGTTGGGACCTTTTGGACTTAACCTTTAGAGACTTCACACTATTGTTGTCCAAGTTGAGAGGCCATTGGAGTTTTATTGCCAAGGTTTTTGGTTTTGGGCTTGGCCTTTGGAGGCTTTACACTATGGCCAGCCAAAAGTGGCTTTAAAATCCTATTTGTTTATTGCGTTTTGATAGCCCAATTCTTTGAAGTCTCAACAAAGTTTGGGTCATTCACTCCCATGGCCTGTTGACTTGGACGACCATAGTGTAAAGGGGCCTTGAGTGGACCTCTAAGAATTTGATGTGGAAATTCAATTTGGGTAGTAAGCTATGGAATTAACATTTATAGATGATATTGACATCTATGAACATGGATGAAATATGCATATACAAAGTATAGATAGATGAATGACTAAATGTAGTGACATTCATTCAAATATGTTGCCCAAAGATTTTATACCAATGTAGTAATTTCACCCATTGAAAGAGGAACATACATGAATTTATGCCTTCTCAAAATCTACTCTACAATTTTTTTAAATGAATTTTTAATGTAATTTTTTCTCCCAATTTAAGTGTATTGAGTCTTATTTTCAAGAAGTAGCCTTCAACACTAGAAAATGAAGATTTTCATTAGATGAAATTTGAGGGCATTAGGAGATTGCAGATTCCCGGATTGCGGGCATGCAATTTCAGCCCTATGAACTTGAATCCTACGTGGTTGCCTCCCTGCCATGTAATTAATTAATTTTTTGAATTTATTTAACTTATTTTTATATTTCTGGACCCAATTTTTTTTTATTAAAGCCGCCTAACAACGGCTAGCGGTATTGGGAGCCATTTCGGAAACAAACCCAAAATGGCCTTGTAATGCCTTCAAATTTCTTCTAATGCAATTGACATCCTTGCACAAAATCTTGAATAGAAAAATCATATTCATGCATTTTCAACATTGGATTTTTGATGCTAGAACTACATTTCAAAAATAATTTCAAAAAAATAATCTAATATAAATAGTAGCATTGTAAGATTTTATTAAACTTCAAAGTATTGTCAAAACCCAAATTTGGTGCCTCAAGCATTTAGGCGCTAAAAAGAATTGTGTGTACAATTGTAAATTGGACTACATTGTACATTGATTTATAGGAGTACGTGACTAATTGTGGAATGAACTAATCAGCTAGTTGCTACAATAACTGCTTTGTACTTCCTTTGTAGTAATAATCTATTGACTAGTTAAGGTAGCTTAACCCAAGACCAATTGTTGACCTATAGCCATAAAATGCACTACTCTCATTGATTCTAAAGTGAGAACTTGTGAGAGTAGTACATGCCTTAACTTCACAATGAATTATGAATGTCGTGAGGTATTTATAATTGTATGAGTCCAAATTCCCAAATTTGATCATACAAGATACATAATATAAGTTCCTCCCAAATTTTCTCCAAGATGTGAAATTTTAAGTTGCACCCCTTCAGTTCACAATGAAGTGGACCAATCTATTACCACCCCATCTCAATTCCATTCTTATACATCTATGGCATATATGTCCAATCAAAATTGTACAGCAAAGGGAGATGATTGTGGAATTCTAATTCGGGTAGTAACTAAAGTCCTATTTATCCCAAAAATCTATAGATTAGAGTTCAAATAAATGGAGTGTTTTGATTGAAACTTGGGATTGATCCCCTGTTCTTGGCTTGCTTGTGGTCTTTGTCTGTATCTTCCTGCTAGGCCCTTGTGGCTGGTGGCTTTGTATTTTTTCCTTTGCAATGAAATTTCGTTTCATTTGTGCCAAAACAAACAAACAAACTTGGGATTGATACCATAGCTATCTTTCCATCAAAATGCTCCATTTCTTTGGGCTCCAACCCAAATTTGTTTTTGGGTGTAAACATTCCCTTAATAGGCTGGTCCACCTTAAGCTGTGATTGACATATCCTGAGTCAGAAAGAAGTCAGTTCATCTGTAAGTCCAATCCACATCCCATCAGCATATCACCAGGTAGTAAAAAAAGACAATAAGCTTGTTTGTTTTTTATCCGCAAGCGGCAGAGGTCTTGCCGTGGAACTGCAAAAAAAAAAGAGACAATAAGCTTAGATTCCAAAACACAGTGAACAACCTCCCAACTCCTGCCTGTCACGCTGTCCATGGCCACCTAGCTCCCAGTACGTATAACAACCTGTCAAACCTCCCTCGCCACCACATTTGCAGACCTTGTTTGCAGTCTCCCTCCGTGAATGCCCACTCACACAGCTCTCAGCTCATCTCAGTACGTGAGATAGACAGCCAATTTACGTCGTTGGTATTGGTTTCTTGTAAAAATCAGGAGGGCACCGCACTGTGCCTGACACTCATGCAAGCACGCTGAAGCTAGCTCCAGTAGCTAGCTCGCTAGGAATCCCATGCCAAGTGACGGAGACGAGACCGTGAGTCTACAAGTACGTTACTCTGTCAAGTACTCAGTACATGGTATTCATATACAGTCATGACTGGAAGCACTCACCGCGAAATCATTGTTCACAACTAGTCGCCCGGCCGATCTTTCTAGCACTTGCTTGCTCACTAGCACTTTGCTTGCTTAAGCTTACCTCTTCGAGATCTGCACCAAGGGTTGGGACGTCAGGGAATGATCACTGCAACTGGTGGTAGCTAGCAAGCTGCGTTGGGGTCGTGAGAATTGTAGTTGCAAAGCGAGAGATTGGAGAACTGGAGCTGGCGCTGGGGTCGTGAGAATTTGCAGGACGTTCCAAAGCTAAGTGCTCAAGAGATTGGAAAACTCGAGCTGTGAGCGAGTGGGACATCGATGGTGGGCGTAATGAGCAGGTGAAGTAGACAGAAGACGAGCTAGGGAATTGATAGAAGCCATGGAGCCCGTGGATCCGTCCAAGTTGCAAGTGGTGGTGCGCAAGGTGCTGGCGTCCTCGAGTGTTTACTACCTCATTCTCATGTGGTTGATTCGTGTGGTGGTGTTCGTGCTGTGGATCGGAAAGGGAATTCTCATTTGGGGGCTCACATTGGCCTTCTCGCTTATCCGGGAATGCACTCAAAAGTATCTCAGTGTTGCGCTGGTGAGCTTCGCCTTGTCGCCGCAGCAGGGAGAGACGCAAACTACGTCGACGTCGAGGTTAGAAGATACGAAACGGGAGGCGGAAGGGTGTGAGGAGTTTGATGATGCGCAGGAGGAGGACGTGAAGGAGGGGGAGGGGGAGGAGGATGTAAAGACGAAGGCGTCGCCGTTGTTGCCGATTGTACTCAAAGACCGATTGCAGATTTGGGAAGAGAATCTCGCTCTGGAAGACCGGTACGTTACTTTTAATACAAATTCAGGATGCGAGAGAAATCTTCTGTACGTTTGTGGTTGCAGAGTAGCCTCTACCGTCGTACGGTGAAGGTTCGCGTCGTAGGACAATAGTTGCCGCGAGGAGCACTTGATTTTGTCCATGCCTCTTCCACCTTCAGAAGCTGTTACCAAACTCAAGGAGATGAAATCACGTGTGGAACAATTGAGATTCCATCTTGATAGCAATTTGTGACTCATCTTTACTGTATCCATGACAGCAGAGACGCATCTTCCTCTACTTAGAAAATTGAGAGAAGATGGGGTACGTTTCCAAGTAGGCAACATTTTCGCCTCTCGTAGTGATCTTCGTATTCCGATGTTACAGTTACTCAACGTTGGAGACTTTGCCTCCTAAAGAAACCCGAGATTGATTCTGAAACTTTGCAATTGCATTATGAGAGGGACACGTGCGATTGTGAGCTGTGGTACACATGTGGGGAACTCTTGTTTATTTCATAGTAGGAGCTGTAAAGCATTCGAAGAAATGTCTAAGCAATTAGGGTTCGGAACTCGGTGTTGTGTGCAGGGAGCGCCTCTCGTACGAGTTCGACAAGATCGTGGCTCCCCAAGTCTCCGCCTTCCAACTCGGCGAGATCATCGTCCCCATCGATGACACGAGACAGCTCGCGACGTTCTTGAAACTGAAGCTCACGGAGACGTGCCCGTCCGAGGACATCGACGCGGCCATTTGCGGCTCCATCCTCAACATCCGCAGCGAAGGCGGCGCCATCAGCCACGCCGTGGAATCGCGGGATCCGCGCCACGGCACCGTCCGCCACGCCGTGGTGTACATCGCGGCCAGGTTGCAAGGCGAGCGCCACATCCACCTCGTGCTCGTGGGTCGGAAAGTGGAGCATTTTCTGGGCTCCAGCGAGTTTCGGAGCCGGTTCAACCCGCCGCGCACCAAGGGAGACAAGAACGAGTGGCACAAGTGGACGCTGGCGCATTTGAGGTCGTTGCGAGAGAGTGCTGTGGACACCGCGCAGGAGCTGCTCGCCATGGAACCCGTGCGGGCGCAAATGTGGTAGTAGCCCCCTTTTCTTCATGTACAAAGATACTAATACTGTAAATCACTCATTCGGTAGTTATAATGCAATTTTGGAATCTGGCGACGATCCTCTTAGACTTTGTACAAGTACCCAACAGTTTTGTAGGCGGGGCCATGGTCGCCATGGCTGGAGCGTAATCAAATATATCCTCGTGAAATCTCTTCTTTCCGAATGTACGATGGTTTCAGTGATTGGGATGATGCTTGTTCGAGTGGATCTCTACTCTGGCGCAATTGAGGTCGTTACGTGAGACACCGCGCAGGAGCTGCTGGTCATGGTGGTAGCTCCGTTTCATTCCTTTTGTTTCTTCGTGTACAAAGATACTGGTACTGTAAATCATTCGGTAGTTATGATGCAATTTTGGAATCAATCTGGCGACGATCAACACCTTGAAAGACTTTGTACAAGAACCAAGAGTTTTGTCGACGGGACCATGGTCGACATGGCTGGAGCATAAGCAGTATATCCTCGTGAAGTCTGCTCTTTCAAAATGTACGATAGATGGTTTCAGGGATTGGGATGCTTGGTCTCGTGCATCTCTGATTGCAGGACCTGTAATGAGATTGAAGTAACTACTACGCCCTACGCCATAAGGTTGGGATAGTTACTCACTAATGCACAGTTACTCTTATTTGACTGATCAAAATTTTCTTACTTTCTTGTTGGTCAATGAAAGGAGGTTCCAACACACCAAAAAAATCAACATTTGGATACTTTGTGCAAAATTCATGAAGGGTCAAAGTTCTTCTTGGTAGATGTCTTAAAATTAAAATTGTTACTTCAATATGGGTACATATTGATTTTGGAAATGTACATAGAGTGCCAATGCCAATTTTAGATATTGTGTGATTTGGAGTTTAGATATTTACCTTTTGGTGTGTCTCTACTTGGCTTCATCTCCCACTGATAAAATAGTTAAGCACATTCATTTGATAGATATCTAGCATTTACACATATGTTCCTTATTTTATCTACCAAACCTAGTTGGTATTCTTTGTGGCACAAGTATAAAAATGGTGATAATGAAATTCTTTTCAAATTCCTACAAAAAACTAGGAGATAATTTCATAAATTAGAATCCCTCAAAATTGTAGATTTGCATTCAATCTCATTAGTAATATGTATTCTAAGACATTCAATGTCACAAAGAGTATTCATCTACATTTGCACAAATTTCAATTGGAAGTAATTTCATCAATGTATTCAAGTTGCAACAAAGTAAGCACTTTATGCATTGTTGATATATACATTTCATCATTGAGCAAGCACTTTGTACAAGAATCCTCTTTGTAGATCAAGCTTAGAGTTTTTAATTTAATACCATCTTACTTTGAGTGTCAACAAGTAATCTTAAACACACAAGGTTTCAAGTTTTGAACCTAGGCTTGGTGCTTCAAGTTTGACAACATGCTTGCAAACTTTGACACGTTGAATTTGAATAACATTTTTGAGAAGACTCCAAAATTAATAAACATAGACTATCCTTTGAGGGTGATGTAGATTACTAAAGCATGATAAAACTTAAACTATGCAACAATTATGGAATCCTAGTGCTCTCATTCTTGAAAGGGGTTAAGAAAGAATCTCTCATACTTAAAGTACCTCAAAAGTTAGCTAGACTTGTGTATGATGATAGTGGCGAAGCAGTGAACAGACGCTGTATCCTAATTAACACAAGGTGAATGCACAATCTCGAAATTTCTTATTGCTATTTAACTTACCGAACCTCTTTTTTGGCAGCACATGTTCAAGCGATTTCAGAGATGAGTTTTTTTAATCTTTTTAACACCCAGTTCTACCGAACACCAGGTGGAACGTACCTTTTAGATGATGATGATGTAAAGGTTTCTATGATTTCTGGCTCCGATTTCTGAGATCAGAGTCAGAAACGCTTCAGCGGTATCAATGTCAGTGGCTTCTCGATCAGCTTCACAAGTGGCTCTAGCAGAATGTATAAATCTGAATGTTTCCTGTCAACACGATTGCATAGCTGACACGAGAATTGTCATCGAATCCGAAATCTTGGAAGGAACGAAGCAAAAGCCATACCAATACCAAAGCTTACGAAGCCATACCCATCTGCTCACAATAGACTGTATCACACAGCTGTCATGGAAACCATCAACGTATTTTGGTGTACAGAAGATTTACAGGATGTCAGATATTGACGATTAGGGTTATCCTGACATGCCCTTGCACATGGACGTGAAGACGAAAATTGATCCTACTTCATCAGGACTCATAAGCTTTGGATTCAGCAAAATGACAAGAACCTTGGAAACATTTCACTTCGATCCCAACTCTACTTGCGGGATCGCATTCCGTTTCAATCAATTTAATCTACACCAAAGAATCAGCGTCTCTCCATACCTATCAAATAGACTCGCTTCCGGAAATTTGCAACTCGCCAGCAATCTCACGGATCCATGCATCTTGAGAGAGATAGAGAGAGAGCTTGCTAAATTTCATCAATGTAACTCTCTAAAAGCTAGGGAATTCGAAGAGTAGGATTAGGGTTAGAAGGAAACTAGGAAGCCCCGAACGTATGGTTCGTCGGCACTTTGATCGGCATCGTGTCTACGCAATCCGACCACGAGCTGTAACGGCGATCCGTTTTCAGTCCGTAGAACTTGCCACACCGCGCTATTCCACTTGAATCCCGGCCCAAAAGCAATCTGCCACGCGCAGTTCCCCTTCCTCACGCGCCCCTTGGCTTCCGTGTACGCTAGATCATACCAGATGGAACTGCTGGACGTGTTCCCGAATCGGTACAACGTCATTCGCGACGGCTCCATATGCCAATCCGTCAGCTTCAAATTCTTCTCCACCTCGTCCAACACCGCCCTTCCCCCCGCGTGAATGCAGAAATGCTCAAGTGCAAGCTTGAAGTCAGGGATAAACGCCTTGATCTTCCAGTTCAGCAGCTTGCGCGTGACGAAAATCGTGAAGAAGAGGAGCTGCTCTGTGAGAGGAAGTACAAGCGGCGCGACTGTGGTGATATTCGCTTTCAAAGCGGCCCCCGCAACCTCCGTGACACAGGGAAGGTAAAGTCTAATCCCTCATGGGAATCGATGAAACGTTTCCAGCATTTTTCCTGAATAACAACAGCACTCCTTGGAGCTAAAAATATGGCCATTACCTTTTTGTAATCAGTTACGTACTACATGATAATGTATTACTTCCTACTAATATGTTACCATATGATGATGGGATAAAGCAGGGCCAAAACACCTTGTAGAAAAGAGGTAAGATCATCATTATATATTGTTATATATTTTTATCTTATATTTATTTACATAGTACAATTAATTGTACATTATATAGTTTGGTATCGTACATGATACCAAGCAACATACACTTCTTGCACAACGGAAGCACTTTCTATGGAGAAATGGGTGAGAGATTTCCCTGTTACACTTCATGAAAGTCTCACCACTGGTAGTGTTTATGAAATAATGTTTTCATCAAAGAACCATATGATAAAATCACATTTTTCTGAAAATATTTTAGCATGTGGGAAAGATACAAGAGTTTGCCTCATATGTTAAGTGTTTGCTAAATTCACACTTTATCACATGCTGAACCAATGAATTCATACTTTACCTTTTCATGAACATGAACAGTAGAATGTGGGAAAGGTAGTGCACTTTGCCCGATGCTGCTTCGAGGAGTAAAGCTTGCTACCTTCCCTGTGTGAGCTGCCGCGACAAAGTGATTCCCACCATCCCGTTTGCGTCTTCTTCTTGTTGCACGCACTGGTAGGCTTTCCCTTCTGCGCCTCTGTGCGTTCTCACAGTGTCTTGCAGCTCGTACTTCGCTTTCCGTTTCCCCAATCGCTTGTTGGAAAGCAACACCGCCGCGCCGCCCATTCGAAATAAGCAGTTGAACGCCAGCTTCGTTCTAGCGTTTCCGTTGTACCAATTATGAGTGATGTTTTCCGTGGACAGCACAAGCGCGAGGCTCTCCCCGTGAGCCTGAAGAAGATCTCTCGCGACGTCGACGGCTATCACCTCCGCGCTGCACTCCTTCCCGCCAAAGTTCAAGCTCAACACGTTCCCCCGCGCCACATCTTGTAGTGGTTCACGACCATGGCGGAAAGAGACGGCGTGGGGTTGAACAAGCTGCAATTCACAACAAGAATGGCGATGTCTTTCGCCTTCACGCCCGTTTTCACCAAAAGCTCGTCAATGGCACCTGCTCCGCCTCCAGACGCGCTTCAGATATGCAGGCATTCGACGGGAAGTCGATTAGCGCACGCGGAAGGTACGTCTCCTGACTCAACCCAGACCGGCCGATGATCTTATGTACGCTGAAACTCTAAACTGTTGTCGGTGAAACACTACGATTGCACAGAACGATCAATGAAAGTCTCCATGGTGACCTTGTGCTCATCCTTGGGCTTGTGGCAAGCGAATTCGATGAGGTAGACGGGGCGTGGGCGCGATATAAAGTAGAGAATGGCCACGAAGACGAGTGCACCAGAGCGCAATAGCACGCTCACCAAGTTGTAGCAAGTCGCGATGACCCAGACGACCTATCTCCGCGCGCGGCGACGGCGAGCAGAAGCGGGATCATGAAGTTAAGAGGTAGAGCGCGTGCGACATTACGTACAATGTGGTACCCGAGCTTCACGTATTTGAGGTTCATGGATTGCAAGAAGCCAAGGAGACGTTGCCGCACCATGATATCGATTTCCCCCGCCACTTTGTTACTGATTCCTCGAGATGGAAACTCAATTGCTTCATCAGCATTCACCGCAATGGGGGCCATAGACTTGAGCTTCTAAGCCACGACTTTTGAACCAGTTACTGCTCTTTCAATTCTTCTTGCTGGTTCGGTGATTCTCCACGCACAACTGCACACTATCGATACGAACGAACGTTTCAAACCAGTAGCAGGTGCTGGGATCAACAGACATCCTGTAACGGCACTGTAGATTGCGTCTTAAGGTCATACTAGTCTCCTACCAATGTTTTACATTGACATTCTTGACGTTGTGTTACGAACTCGCTCATAGTTCTCACACCGTTCCCATTAAACGGATATTTCGTTAAAATGGCGGTATGCCACAAACTTGGCATTTTCAGGTTTAGACCATGTGGTCTAAACTGTATACCTCTCCTAGATTTCTAGACCTTGAAGTCTGAAATCTATACCAATCCTAGAAATTGAATGGGAAAATGGCGTAGAAATACCGCCATTTTAACGAAATATCTGTTATTAGTGAAATGGACATTCTGTGGGTGCTAGGATCAACACTGCTCATAGAGCGATATACTAAACAATGTATCCTGGAATGTGTCAATACAACACACTCATCGATCTCCTTCTAACCCTTGACAATGACATTCTTAACGTTGTGTTACAAAGCGCAGATCGAGTTCTTACCATATGCATCCCCAAATTGATGTCCCCAGTAGCTAGTGAAAAATGTGCACGTACTGTACGTTTTGTGAAATGAAGTTTAAAATCTGTGTTGACGTCGGATACACAATGCACAAGAATGTATGTCGACGAGAAATACTAGTTTCGAAATATAAATGTGTGATCAGTGACAGAGGCAGGACGGTGTGTACCCGAAGGTATTGAGTTCGGAACAAGGCGATCATGCCAGTCTTTTGAGAATTGACAAGCTGCAGTTGCGCTCTACTGAATTTTTTATTTTGCTCCAGCTGTGCATGCAACACTTGGCTCAACGAGGCCAAGGAAGCCAGCAATGCTGTTATGGCTAATCCTAAACAGGGGTGTTGTTACGGGAGAGTGGCTGTCATGGAGAGTACCGGCAGCCAGTCACAGCTGCCCGGGTTGCGGATTCCACATGGAAATTGCTAAACATTTATTCTGGGAGTGTCAGTTTGCCAAGGAACTGTGGCTCAAATTTGAAGCTCTAGGTGTTACATGGGATATTCCGAGAATAAGGAGCTTCCAGGAAGCCTCTTAGGCAGAATCAGTAGGAGTAACACCTACAAACTAGATAAATATGTTTATGATTTTCAGCCATGGGATTTACTCAGATCATATGTGATTTGGCACATTTGGGTTGAGCACTGTAATGCGCGTTACAACACACTGGATTTCAGTACGAAGAGGGTAATGAAAGCTGTGTGGACTTCCGTCATACATGCGGGGATGGCCATTAGGATTGATTTTAACAATAGGATTAAGAATAGAGAAAAGTTGGATCTGGTTAGGAAGCGGTTTGAGGCCCTCTGGGCCCCTGTTTTCTGTCACCCTGGAGTTACCCAATGGAAGTTTAATCTTCCCGATGTATTAATGTAATTTGCTTGTGTTTATGTGAAGGGGCCTTGCGCCCCCGCCCGGCCTTCTTTGGCTTTCACAGCATGCAAGACAACATTCAAGACGGTTCAGCTGACACAAACCCAATGCAGAAGCATGGTGATGCGCGCGCATGGAAAAAGATGTACAGGAGGTGTACATTTCAGAGGGGTGTATCACCTGAGCAGTGCTAACGTACTCGAACCCTCTCTGGGTCTGTCAGCAAAGCAATTCCAGGCAGCATAGCATGTAACTATATATGACATCCAGGATGCTCCGAAATGTAAGTCACTGGATCGAAGGCTACATTTTGTGAAGACTCCCCCACAAAACTGTACGTCACTTTTTTTGGCCTTGCTTCGGCGTCTTCTGTTGTTGAAACCCTAGCCTGAATCCTCAAACTTCGAGGTTTGATCTGCAGAAAAGAGCGGAGAGAAAGCTCTCCAGACCCTTCAGACAACTAAGGGCCGGAGTTTTCTCTCGCCCCAAGTCCATAATCATTGTCTACCGGCTTAACGTGACACAGGCAATCAATCTTTCCATATTAATAAACTTCACACCACAACCCTGAAAAGCAAAAATAATCGGGCATTCTAAATCACTGAAAACTGACGCGAATAGCCACGAGAATTCCCCAAGTCGCTCCTACAATATTACTCGCAGCTGGTCCTTCAGAATAGTACTAGCTCAAGCTTACCTTGAGAGTTTCATGGAGTTTCAGATTATTTCCTTGCACACTTGAATGTCTGCAATTGTTTGTGTAGGGGAAATGCTCCTCCTGGTTCATCAATTCTTAAGTCTGTGGCGGGGGGGGGGGCGGGGGGCTTATCAAGGGGAGACTCACGGACACTGTAGTCCGTAAGAAACCACATTCGGAACCTTCGTGTTACGACACTTGCTCGATCTATAACGTTGTATATATATATATATATATATATCCCTATATATCCCTGATCAATCGATTCCAACTAAGTTGACTTGAGTCCCAGATGGCCTCAAGTAATTTGAAATTTGCAAGCTTTGAAATTCCCAAGTAATTTGAAATTTGCAGGCTTTGAAAACATGATACAGGTGAAAGAGCTAGAGCGACTGTGTGTGGCGGGGAGAAGTTCAGTACCGTCACTAACTTACAGGAGCAAGATCAGATATTTACGTTGTGGTTGCACAAATATGCATGAACAACTCAAGTTAGACGGAATTGAAATAATTGCAAGCAAGATATTGAATGCATGAAACTCCGCCTGACTCGCCCCTCTTTCGTTCGATCATTACGTGCATGGACGTAAATGCAAGACAATAAAACTACGGGATGTGGTGGACTGATGGACCGGGGGAGAGGGGTTGATAGAGGATTTGAAGTCCTCCTCGTGCCATCTTAAATGAGCTCTGCTTTCCCCGACTGTTGTGGGGATCGAACTGCAGGCAGGAGCTAGCGAGGCCGCCAGGTCGTTCTGGTGCGCTGCGTCGTTGGGGGCGAAGTGGCTGCACGCTGGGAGGCAGGTTATGTATGCATTATTTGGACATTGTATGAATAAGTTATGAATTTTCAAAGCATTGTTACTGGCTTCAATAAACTTGTGCTTTGATTGTGACTACATTTTGTGTCATGAATACTTAAGTTTTATAACTGTTTTTGGTTTAAATGGAGGTTGGGTAGTGCATACTTGAACTCCTCAAGCTTTCCAAATTAAATTTTGGTCCTTCCGTTTATTGGGGGAAGCCTAAATTCTTTTTTGTTTTTTTATCATGTTGACATATAAGTCTTTCTTTCATTGATTCATTTTTGTTTGAATGTAATTGATATTTAAGAAGTTTCAATTCAACCTCTATATATGTTACAAACAAAATATAGAAGATTTCAAATATATAGAATAGTATAGCATGTAAAAAATAATGTATATTATCTTTTTTGAAAATTAAAAAATTATATATATTAACCTATTAACTCATTGGCTATTAACATTCAAACAATATATATGATTAATTTATCAACTTTTTGGCTATTCTAACACATTGCACAATATATTTATAAAAGTATTATGAAAAATTAATAACATCTAATCCTTAAGTGCATGGTTGGTGACCATAAAAATGATCTCTTTTGGCATTATATGACATCATTTACTTAAAGAAATTAAACCAAAGATCCTAATTGGAGGTCAAACTCTTGTGTACAATCTCCATTTTTTATACAATATTCAAAGAATGAATAATGGCACTTCTATCCTATACAAAAAGATTCTCTACCACCCATTAGCCAAAAAACAACCACAAGATTGTTGTAGGTTTAACATGTAATGGAATAAAATTCTAGCACATATACAAATATATGAGGTTTTAAGGCCCAACAATTTTCATGACTTTTAACTACATGGTTAAAAGTTATGACATGATATGTTGTTTCCTTTGTTCGGCGGACAGCTCAGGCAGCAAAAAAAACTTCTTTAAAAATTATTTTTTTAAGAAATTAAAATTTGAAATTATTTTTTTAATTTTTATCTAAGTGGAAAGATTTGAATCATTCCATTTTGATTAATGAGTCAAAAGTTATGAGGATTTTTAGTTTGAGGTAGTTTGCGGCTAGTTATAGAATCTCTACACTACAAAAAAAGTTTGAAATTCTTTATTTAATTCAATTTTTAATATTTTTGAAAAAAAATAAAAACATTGGGTGTATATTGTTTAACACAAGATTACAACCATTGGAATTGTCTTCTTTTAACTCTATAAATAAATTGTTAACAATTTAGTATTTTGGCTCATTTTCTACTTCTTTCTACTTACTATTTTTTTCCTATATGTTGTACAATTTCAAATGATCTGAAAATTTTCAAGCATGTAGCCAACTTCACTTGAAAAATGAATTTAAAGAGTTACAATCATTTTGGACATTTTTCCATACAAATATGGTCTTCTGAAGTGCAGCTGCCCGGATTTTTGCAATGGTAAAAAAATGATTTTTGTCTTTTCAAACTCTAATTTTTTGCAATCTACTTGATGGAAATTACTGAAATTTTTTGGACATCTTCTTAAACTTGTGTTCTAAGAGATCCTATGGTTATTTTTGTCTAAAAATGTTTTTTTCTTAAAATTTGGTAGTTGTCTAAAAAATAACAGTTTTGAAGCGATTTTGGTGAAAACAAAGTCAAAAACCTTTAGGGGTTAAGATAACAAATATAGACGTCCGACAATATGTTGCTAAGTATATGGCCATTTGAAGATAATGAAGTCCTTAGTGTCTATTTTAGATCTAAGTTAAGTTGTAATAAGACAACTAATTGAGTAAAGATGATATAAGTATGACATAACTTATCAATCTCCTTATTTAGATCACCTCCTACAACCCTTGAAACACCATAGCTCCTTCAATTGAAATCTATCCAATTTAGAGGAGATGGCCATTTGAATCCCCAATTATACAACTCACTAAAAATATATTTTCAATGAAGGTTTCTATTATATGAGCATAGAAGTGTAAGTCCATAAGTCTAAAAGACTATAGATTATGATATAAGTGTGTATATTATAGTAACCTTCTGTATTAATAATACACATATGCTATAAATACCTATTTTATAGGTATTTATATTATAAACACCTTCAATGGTTGCATGATATCTACTTTTATATATATATATATATATATATATATATATATATATATATATATATATATATTCAAGACTCATATGCTTACACTTTCATCCTCGTATACTAGCACAATTGTACTTCCAACCAATTACAAATATATAACTTACAAAAGTAAAAATTAAACTATCATTTATTATGATAACTTACTATCTTAGAAGAAAATATAGCTTATTGAGGGACTAGTGACCCCTTTAAATATGGCTGATTTGGTAGGCTAAAGTAAAGGTAGAGGCTTACTTATGCTAAAATCACTAGAAAAAAACTATATTGTACTTGACAAAAATTGTATTGTACTCAACAAAAAAAGTGTGGAATGGATTGTGTTGAAGTCTCCCTTTGTTATGCAGAATTTTTCATTCTAACACAAAATTCTGCGTTTTACTTGTTGAATTTTGTATTTTACTTGTTGAATTTTGTGTTGAACGTTGAAATGCAGAATTTTGCATTATAAAGGGAGAACTCAACAAAATTCATTCCATACTTCTCTATTGAATGCAACGCAATCTTTGTCAAGTAAAACGCAAATTTGACAAGTTTAACACAATTTTTGGCATGAATAGTGCAATTTTCTTCTAGTAAATTGATTTTTTATCTTCCTTAATCTAAAGGATTTAGGGTGTTTTGAGGGCTAAAGGAGATAATCTAAGAATAACTATATCCTATGCTCCATCTTGGTAAAGTCCC
The DNA here is from genome assembly GCA_947034885.2 of Thuidium tamariscinum. Lineage (NCBI taxonomy): Eukaryota > Viridiplantae > Streptophyta > Bryopsida > Hypnales > Thuidiaceae > Thuidium > Thuidium tamariscinum. The sequence continues at coordinate 19,938,858 of OX344752.2, read as the reverse complement.
AAGAAACTACCCTGGTTTATAAATTGACTCATAGTGTCTTCATATAGTTTACAGGACCAATTCAAAATACTATAGCTTTTGTATCTAATGCCCAAATTCAATAAAGCTTGTTGAAAAATTATCTATAGTCTCTCTTTTTAGTTTACGTGGTAAAATATTCAAATAAAGCTAAATTATATTGATTTTTTGGAAGCCATTTGAAGTTTATAGGTTTGATTTGAGTTCACCAAACTACATTTAGATGGTTGCAACTTTTGGAGCTTGTATCTTCTACATCAAATGTTTGTTTTGAGTAAAATTTGTTGAAATGTGTTTCCCTTAAAATCTAATTATTTGGGTGAAATCTCTATGTCAATCCAATTTGTTTTGAATGTTTGGGAGCAATTCAAATTTAAAAATCTAGACCTCTAATTTGGAGTTGATGCCTTCAAACTTTTAATTAGTTTAAGTTGTAGAATATTAATTTTTTATTCTAAAAAAATTAAATCCTTTATAATTGGACCTATTGAGCAAATTGCATGAAGTTTTTAGCTATGATTTATTCTTGAAAATATTAGTGATTTCTATTGATTGATATGCCAAAATTGAATTTTACTTTTAGATCTTCTTTTTAAAATGTAATTATATTTTGAGATTCTTTCTTACTCTAGTTGGGTGAATAGTTGTATTTTTCATCCAAAACTAACTTATTATTGACTATCAAATGTCATCCTACTATATCTTCTATGCTTTTCATCTATTTTCTAAGATTGAGATGTTTTTGAAAACCTTTGAAGATTCTCTATTTGTCCTTCAATTCAAAGTTTGTATTTTAGCAAACTACAAGGGCTAATTTTCTTGCCTAATTTCTAATTAACAATGATTTTGAAATGAAAAGGAAAAAAAAAGATAAAGTTAGATGTGTACCTTGGAATCTATTTCCATCACATCTCCATTTTCCAACATATATATGATGATTCTATCTCTTGTACCTTTGAAATCCATTTCATCCCTTTTAGCTATTTATTGTGTTGAATACTTTCATGAACAATTTTGACAATGGGATTTATAAATCCAACCTTTAATCTATATTAGTTTGGCTTTTTTCCAACTATTTTTTTTCCTTTTTTTTTTTGCTATTTTCTTGGAATATTTTGAAGTAGTACAAGGTTGAGTTTAATCCTAAGCTTTGTTTTCTATTTGTCTTTAAAATTTAATGAAAATCGTGACCAACTTGTCATAAATTCACACTAAGTATATAACGTAGTCTACTCTAAAAGCAATTGGGCTCTAAAAGCAAATATGATAGTGAGAGGGTTGCTATCATGTGAGCCTAAGAATGTAAGCCCATGAGTCTAAAAGACTACATACCTATGGTATAGGTGTCTACTATATAGAAACTTTCCATGATTATAGTGCAACTATGCTTTAGATACCTATCCTATAGGTGTTTATGTCACAATCACCATCAATTGAGACTCATAAACTTCAATCCATATATACAAATGGAAGTACTTAAGAAATATTTGTTGAGTTTGATGGCTTGTAAAGTAACTTTAATTTTTTGACGTAAATCAACCTAACTTAACTGTTAACCCCTAAATCTTTTTTGCAAGATTTTTACAAAAAACACCCATTCTAATACAAGTACCAAATTTTAGGGGATTTTTTTGGAATACTTGTAACTGTAAGAACTTGTAGTACGCTTATTGCAAATGATATAGAAAAAATTTCAAAATTTTCCACCATGTAGATTGTAAGATATTAGTATTTGAATTGATAGAAATCTTTTTTGGGGGCCCAATAAAAAGTCAAATAGATGCTCTTCATAAGGTTATTAGATGTTTATTCAGGGTTCTAGGAGACTATTTCAAAGTTTTTCCCAAAACTATTCCCTATGTAATTAACTAGCCACAATTAGTCTAATTTTTTTTGTTAGTTTTTCTTAAAATTTCAAAATTCTTAAAACGTATAAAAGAACTAAAAGCTAAATTTTGAAAAAAATATTAATCAAAAAACATTTAATCATTAATTCAAGAAAAAATTAATTATTATTATCTAACTTAGTAGTCTCTTGGCCATATTAAATTGCTTATGTGGAAGAGTTCTCAATTTTCCCAATGTGTTCCCACAATCCAACAACTTGTAGTCTTGTAATGGTCCTTCAAAACATCTAATGTCTTATTTGTATGAAAAAATGTCCATAAAGGTTGGATTTATTTGGATTCATTTTTCAAAGCAAGTTGGCTAGATACTTAAGAAACTTTAAATCATTTAGAATTGTTCAAGATATATAAAAAAATAGTAAGTATAAAGAGGTAGAAAATGATGCAAAATACTAAATAGCTAAGAATTTAGTAATGGAATAGGAAAATGTCAATTCCAATGGTTATAATGCTGTAATATGCCAATCTAAATCATACAATTTTAGTTCAAAAAATATTGAAGATTGAGTTAAAATAAAAGACTTCAAAGTTTATTTTAGAGTAGAGGATCGACAACTATCCGCAAATTGAAACTCCTCATAACTTTCATCTCATTAATCAAAGCATCATAATTCTAAGCTTTCCATGCATATATAAATCTAGAAAACCAATTTCAAAATTATATTCCTTAAAAAAGTGATTTTTAAAGAAATTTTTGGAATGCCCAAAGACTCATTGAAAATTACATTTTGTTTGATAGTTTTTGATCTATGAAGTCAAAAGTTATAAAAATTGATGTTTTAAAAGTTCTTCTTTGGTTACATGTTGTGTGGAAATTTTATTAAAAAAAAATTCTATTTTGAAGTGAGGTGTCCAAAATCACTAAGAAACACCAATTAGTCCTTCTTTGAGGAGTTAAGGAAATCTAATTTTACTCATTAGTTGTGGATTTTGAGAATATCCTATATGAAGGTCAAATTCAATAAAAATTAATTAATTTTTGAAAGAAAGTGACACATGTCATCTTATGAATGGTTTAATGTGACATGGACCCATAAAAACCTAACATAGAAACTCAATTTTAGCACTCAAGGGATCAAATTAGACCTTCATGTATGGTAAGGTTGAAGCACCAATAACCAACCACACCCAAAAACCAACTTGTAGGGTGCGCTATTTCCAACCTTAGGATAATTGAAGCTTAGAACATTTTTTGGGGATTTTTTTGGTCCTTTTCAAGATTAGGACTAATAAGGTTATGACACATGTCTAGAAAAGTGAGTGAGAAAGTAGTTCTAGATTGATTGGGATTGGAAAACTCTACTATAGTGTTTGGTTATTGGTGCAATGTACTTTTGGCTCCCAAAATTCATGGTAATTTCAATTTTGAGAGGAAAATTATGAAAATTCTCTATCTCCATATTCCCTAAGGACACTAGCATTCAAGCATGGAGTGTTGAACATGTGAGTTGCAAACGTCTAAGTTGTGAGCGGTGAGCATAAAGTAGCCTTTTTTTTAGAAATTTATGCTAGAATTTTATTTGAATTAGTTTTTTTTTCAAAAATCATTAAAAATTTACTATTTATAGTAAATCTTGCTACCTATGACCATGTCTCCTGTAACCATGGATTTTCATGAAGTCTTATATTTTTGGACCATTAATAATATTGTCTGTGCATTTAAGTTTTTGGGAATTTTGTTTTAGAGTCAATAAAGAACATGACAAACACTTCAACTACAAAAGACTCATGCATCTTGCTCTATTAAATTGTATTTTTTGGAGTGAATAAAATGAAAATGGACAACTTTAAAAACTGGATAGAAAAAAAAAGTTAGAATAATATAAATGTATTGCAAAGAAAGTCAATGTTCGTGATTGGACTCCATCACTTCTTAATTTCATTTGCAGTACATGGAGAAGAATACAACATGAATGTACTACACTCCAAAAAACTAATCATATCTACTTTGCAATAATGATGATCCCTGCTCGAATTAGGAGTAGCTTCAATTCATTAAAGCTATAATTAGGTGCATTAATGAATTTGTCATCATGAATATCCATCTTGCAAAAATACCTATACAAATAATACAAGTGATTACAATTTATGTATTGGGCTCGGCCTCCCACAACAGATACTATTATATTAACAAAGTTAGGGCATGTGCATGTAGAGAATGTATTCACAGTAACTCAATATACATTTTTGTTGGACTCCACTCCAGTTTGTAGTACTACTATTGCACCAAGTCTAGGAAGAGGTATACGGGTCACTCCCAGAATTTCCCTTCTAATATTCGAAGCACTCTCCCATTTATTGCGTTGCTCTATGGTTGGAGGATTTGCAAATTTTTTTAATTGTTTGGTTGTTCCTCAATGTATGATGCGCATCTAGATTTGGTGGACATGGTTGGGTAAGAAGATAGGCTCAAAAAAATTTGACATGGTAAATAGTTCACGTGGTGACAATGTAGGACATTCTTGAAGATGGAAGCTTGCATGTTGTAACAATAAGGTTTCTTTACGATTCAAATTGATCCCTATTAGAATAGGCCAAATTTCAGGCAGCTCTAGCCTATCAATGACCTGCTTTCTTTTTGTACTTTTCACACATCATTCAATGTTATCCCAACAAAACGAGAAATCCACAACCACTGAGTGCTTAGTTCCATATTCTTCTTTCCTACCACGATATGTACGTAGGAGCAAGGGTTATCTTTCCACCCTTCGCAATCCTTGAAGTACACTTGATGTTTGATGTTGAGCTCAACATCTTGCATTTGATTTGTGGTTGATCCTTGCAATGTGCCATTTAGATGTGTCACAATCGCTTTCAAATGCTACCGTCACATAGTTGGAGGTATTGACTTCATTGTGATTTCCAATGCCTTCCATTGAATGTTCTGCAACCTTTGTAGACCTTGTTCGGACCCAGGGTTGCGAAAAGTTGACTTTGTCTGGTCTATGTGAATCTTCAACATTACCAATAGGTACATCAAGCCTCCTCTTTGTGCTCCCAAAAATTTCTTCTCCTTCTAGATGAGGCACTCGAGTTCCCATACGATATGCTTTCGGCAATGTATTCAATGCCTTAGCAATGCCGTCAGCTTAGAGATGGAGTACTCCTCTAACCTAGATCTTTCAAATTTTAGCAATGTAGAGTTCTTAGACTTGTACACAAGAGAGAGTACTATTAACCTCAATTTGTTTTAATCTGACGAAATCATCATCCTGAGCTCAGAATCTGATGAGGATGATGATGTCCAAATTACAAAGTAGAGAAAGTTATAATCTCAAAAATATCATACAACATATCAGGCTTTATTCTTACTAAAGTTACTTTATTTTTGTAACTATGATTGACTCCTCATTTTCAAGTACTATTTTCTTGTTCAAGTGAAGGATTTTCTTTCATTTATAACGTTATTTTCATTTTTGTAATTTCTATTCTTATTTACTATGAACATCGTACTTATTACAATTGAAAATATATTCATAGATGGACATCTCACCTGCCAAAACCATGGAAGAAGAAACAATATTCGAAACACCGACCTCTCAAAACACAAGGCAACCACAGATTGAGCAAGGAGATGATGATCAAGAGTAGGGAGAAGGAGAAGAAGGAGATGAAGACATGGAAATAGTCATTCAGGACCATGAGGAGGAGAAGGTGATGACGGAAGAAGAACTCTGCCATATCCAAGAAGAAGATGTTGTAAACATTCTAGGATTTCTAGCACAACTACGGATGAAGCCTAATGACTTATTTCAATTGCACATTCCATTGAGTAGGCTTGTAGCAATGCCACTGGTAAGACCGGCTTTGGCTTCTAACATAGCAAAGCTTGAGCAAGACTTTGCTGGCAGAGGGTACTGAGATGGAGCTGCAGTGTTCTACATGTTGGCTACTAACAAGGAAGAAAACATCGAAGAGTTCACCGAGCAGGAGATGAAACAGTTGGGATCCCATTTGGAAGGAGAAGAACCAAATCTTCTGTTAGAAGCTTGAGGCAAAGTCAGAACTCATGTTCTTGAAGAACTTGAAGTTCTTCATCTGCAATGGAAACTACCGATGTGTTGTATAGATGAACTTCATTTTGAAGCACTATAGGTGGCACTACAATGTGGACTCCATCATCTTAGATACAAAAGGGCAAAACAAGCTTGTCATGCAGGTTATGCATGACATTAATAAGTAAGTGTTATGTTTTATCTTGTTTTTATTTTCAAAGACCTTATCTCTTTCAATTCTGTACTTTTTTGAAGATTTTCAAGATCTTGGGCTTATACAAACCTTGATTGGCTTCTAGGTCTGTAGAAGATTCTTACGTGAAGACAAACTTAGTATACACCTTGTACTAAGTTTAGAAGTATGGAATGTTACCTATTAACAAGTTCATAATTTTGCTCAAGTTTGTAGAAAGGAAGAGGTGCCTTGAGAACAAGGTCACCAAAAAATGGTATTCCATTCAGCCCAAGGTCTTCACATCCTTCATCTTTAGGGTAAGCTTCTTCAATTCATTTCGAATAAGTATTTTTTTGGCTTAGAAATCTACAATGATGGTGTTCATTTTCTAATTATCCGTGGTGCTTGTATAGCAAGAAATTTCACAAGCTGCAGATATTGCTGTGAGAAGGTACATGGAGGTTACACAAGAGACAAAAAACACACTACAAGAGGTAGCCGAAGCGATGAGGATGGGAACAAGGGAACGTATGAAAGCTGCCATGGTAAAGATGTTCAAATTGTTAGCGGTGGCCTATCTGGCCAATGGAGTGGACTTTTTTTAAAGAGGTATATTAAAAAACATTTCAGTGTTTGCCTTTTTCTGGCTTTGAAGTCAATCAAACACTTTTAAAAAATGATTCTCATATTTTTGTAGGTGGAAAAGCATTGGAGCAACTACGAGGTGCCCAAAATGACTTTGGAGAAGCTCCAATTGGTGGCTACGTGCAAAATGATAGGCATGCATAAGACGAAGATATTGAAATGGTGGAACTCTTCTTCACTTTCTTGTGAAGCAAAGAAGTTGCCGCCAAAACCAGTCTCTGAGAATCTACTCCCTCAATTTCTGGTCAAATGCTCTTGGTATGCCGGAATAAGTGTTGAATTACTTCATATTATGTCTCTGTGACTATGATATTAGTGAAATTTTGAACATTCAAAGAGACCTCTTGAATGGCTTGAATTGGGGTCCCACATTGAATTTAAATGCGTACTTGTGAGAGAAAGGATTTATTTTTTCCTCTATTTCCACCATTTTGAGATCATGATGTTTTTTAAGGTACTTGTTGTCATTAAAATTTTATGTACATTTAAGGATAATTTTATTTGGAGAAGGACACATTTGTTACAATTCAGTATCAATGGATCATGTGTTTTATAGACTTACTATGAATAAAAAAATCTCTTTTATAAGATCATAGCTACTTTATAGTCATGGTCATGATGTGTTTAGGGGTACTATATGGCCATGATGTTTGCATCATGAAATGCGTCTTATTGCACTATAGAACAATAGGTACTTTTAGTCATTCAAGTCCTAACTACCACAAGTGAATTTTTTGCATTGACAAACTCAAAAGTACTTGATGAGATAATTGCAAGGTAGAACAAAGAATTTTTAATTAGGCTATTCAATAAATAGCTTTGCATATCATTTTTTGGGACCTCTTTGAAGGTTCAAATTTTTTGTATTGATTGAAGTGGAACAACAATTCTAATATCAAACAACAAGTGTACCTCAGTCTCAAACAACAATTCTAATATCACCATCTAGAAAATGAAGGCTAGATATATGAAGCAAAGTAAGTTTTGTCTACAAATTTTTTTATTATAAGTAATTCAAATGAAGAAATTTTTGCACTTGTGGTTGAATTGTAAAAACTAAAGTATTCATCTAATCAAGGATATTGAACAAATATTTGATCATCCAATGATGTTTCACTTCTAAACCTTATATATTGGCTTAATCTTGGTTAAGTCTTGTCCATTACCTTGAATCTTGTAGGAATTTTACCTATTCCTTTTATTGTTAAAAAGGGCTAAATTTAGAAATTATAGGTTGCACTTGACTAAAGGAAAAGAAGCTAGTTATTGATAGAAGCTTTATGTAGATAAGTTGGATTAGCGCCTTAATCAAAAAGTGAAAATGTATCATAAAGATAGAGCCTCTCATAGAATTCTTTTGTAGAACTTAGATGAAGTTTGAATCAATTTGTACTAGAATCTTAAATATTGCCTAACAAATTTGTCAATTAAGACCATTTTCAAAGTATTTTGTTATTATTCCAACCAATTTTGAATAAATTAAACAAATTTGTGACTAAGTCCTATTGGGCAACTTTTTATTGGTTTTAGGTAACATGTACCTCTCAAAACTTGACATGAAAATTCAACTTTAGCACTTTTTCTATAAATTTCATCTTCATATTTAGTAGTCACCTAACTAAAATTTGTCTCTAATTCTTTGAACTTGTCACTAGGATTTTTTTGAGCAATGATTTACTTAAAAGCATTACAATTTTATTTTGAGGGAATATATGCCTATATATTTACCTTCTTCTTCAAATGAAATTGCTAAATTTCTACAATTTTGAGTACATTTTTAAAAATTTTGTGAATGAATGTACAAATTTTGAATAAATAATTTAAGTTTCATCCATGATTTGCAAGTTTCATCCAAATCTATTGATGTACTTAAACAACTTCATGACCCCCATTAGATGAAATTTGAGGGCATTAGGAGACTACAGGTTCCTGGACTACGGGAACACAGTTTCTGCCCTGTGAACTCGAATCCTACGTGGTCGCAACCCTACCACTTAATTAATTTTTGTTTCAAATTTTTTTTTGACTTATTTTCATATTTCAGGACCCCAAATAAAACTATTTATTTATTTATTTATTATAGCAGGCCTCACAGCGGCCAACGACACTGGGAGCCATTTCAGGAACAGCTTTGTAATGCCCTCAGATTTCTTCTAATGTGTACACATCGCTTTCTGCACTGCTTAGAATAAATAAATGAAAATAAAATACTGCTCAGTCGGTTACCCATGTTGCAGTTGATGGCTCAGGATACTTCGGCACAGTTGTGACCTCACCAACCTCAAGAAAAGCGCAAACTTGCTCCGTTCAAATGCAACCTCCAACACAGCCACGGCTTTACGGCGATTCCGATGCGGGTGACGCGGCCCGGAAAGATCACGTGAGCTTCACTGCAACCTGTCCCGTCAACTCCTTGCGAGTTTTCACAAATAACTTACTGGTTCCTGTTACATTCCAGTTGCGCACTTGCAGGTGTGCCGAATATTTCGAACTCCTTGAAAGTGATTTCAAAGTTCGAAGGAACCCTGTGAACTTCCGTTGAAGCGAAATTACGGGGCCAACTGGGTATATTCCGCCTTTCAAACTGTGATCTGCTGTGCTCCTTCAAGTGATTGGTGTCCAAACCGTGGTGTTTTTGCAATCATTTTGATTGCTTTCAGTTCTCATTTTTGTGTTTCTTTAGTCATTGAGGAGCTTTTGTGCACTTGCTATTCGGGGATCATTGGCGAGAGAGAATGGCGTGTACTATCTTTAATTAGCTGGATTTGGCAGAAGCTCTGTTTGACAGATCAACTTATTGTTGGATTTGTTGTTGTTGTTGGGCAGTTTGCTTTGGTACCCATGGAGGGTGTGCAGAAGGTTGTGGGGGAGACCAAACCCACACCCCCAGCAAGCACTTGGAGAGCAGACGCGCCTGGCGTTTTCTTTACTCTATTGCTCGCCATCTGGGTTGTGTTGGTGGCAGTACAGATCAAAGAAGGGAATTCACGGCTGTGGCAAGTATTTGCTGCTCTCGCATTTTTTGAAGGAGTCAATCAGTCTCTGAGCCTTTTCTTGCGATGGAAACCTGAGATTACTGCTGGACTCACACCCGAGGTGGCAGCGGATTTTCTGAACACGTCCGTGTCGCTTGTACATTCCTGTATCATCTCCTTGTCAGGTGAGGTATGTACTATGGAAAACTACAAAGTAGCGACACAATGATACTCTTTGTTTCCATTTCCATTTTGTTGTTTGCGCTTGCAATGACTCTGGTAGACACGAGTGACAAAACGACTGAGTGCATTCACTGAAGAGTTGCTCTATATTCCTCTTCTAGCTTTTTTTGTGAAGTATCTGGATAGTGCTGTGCCTAATTGCAAGTGTGCGTTTTCAGTGCTTGGGTTGCTGGTGAAGGAAGCGCAATTTTCAGGATTGACGAACATGCTGTCCCACGACGTGCTTTTCCACCGGACATGGCCTGGAGCTTACACTGCATTGGCGACGTCTTGTGGATACTTCGCTTATGATCAATGGGACATGATACGGAAGCATCTGTACAGTGCGAAGGCGCCTCAGCTACTTGTCCATCATGCAGTCCTGCTGACCTGTTTCACTCCTGCTCTTCAGCGAGACTTGTGCATCAACTACTTGATTCTGACTCTCATCTGCGAGGTACGAGCGATGACGCTGGAAATCTTTAGGGTTGTTTGCAATTCGGATTATGGGGACAAAAGTAGTGTGGACCAGTCTGGTGTATGTGTAAAAACCAGACGTCAATGAGATCAAGCCTTGTGGGACCTCTGTTTTTTTCGTATATTTCTTTTACATCGGAAACCCTAATTTCTCGGCTTCGCGATCACAAACCGTACATGCTCTGCCTCGTAGGCTTTGTGGTTTCCGAATGTCTTGAAGCGGTCTTGGTTGTTCCGGTTTGTCTCCTGCCAGGCCACTTGTGTCTGCTGGGCTTGTATTCTGCCTTTTGCAGTGAAATTCTGTTTTATTTGTTTCAGAAAAAAGAACAAAATGAATGTCTTGAAGGCCTCCTGAGGTCGGGATGAGTTGCAGGGTGTTAAAAAAATAAGGTTCTGGAGGAAGAAACCCTGTAGTGTACTGGGTTTCCTTCGGAGTTTCTGTGATGTAGACTAGCCGGACTCCATGAATAATTGAATGCCTGAATTGCTCTGTTGCTGCTTGTGTGATTTCAACCTTGCCCTTTTTGTAAACCCTAAGCTAATTCTTGGATTCGTGTGCACCAGGTCCATTCTATATTTCTGCACTTGCGCAAAGTGAGGAAGCTCTCTTCCGCGACGAAATCCGAGAGCAGTTGGTTCAGTCTCATGAACTGGACACTGAACTGGATCGCGTTTTTCTTGACCCGTGTTTTTTGTCATTTATGGATAACGGCCAAGCTTCTTTGGGATGCTTCGAAGTTTCCTCGTGGGTTTGAGTGGCCTCTGGCCCTCACAGGCATGGTGGGACTCAACGTCTTGAACGTGATGCTGGGTCAAGGGCTTTACAAAGCTTTGCAGCGAGAGAGGTCTTCTCTGAAACGACGTGAGTAGGAGTCTGAAGTCCGGTTTCATCCGACTTTTCTGTACATGTGGACGCAGTCGTGAAAAAGAGGATGAGGAATCGATCTCAACTGCTTTGGAAGCTGCTGGAGGGTGGATTTTCATTAGAAGTTGGTAGCGCCCTGCGAAGGAGAGAGCCTGTTTTCTGACGCAGATTGATTGATTTCCGGCATCGTGTGAATGCATTGAATACTCTTCCGGAGCTTTACGAGCATTTCTTTGCTCAAGTACGGCTTGTTATCCACCAAGCAGTTTGGGTTGATTCTTGGAAGTAGTGACAGAACTAGGATCCCCATTTTATTATTTTGAGCCGCGTGTGAAGGGAGGCACCAAGTGTAACCATTGTTCTCTGTGTGCTTTTGGTGTAGTTGGTCGACCTTCCCACCGGACTCTTGAGGCGCGTTGGTCTCCGAGGCCAGACTGACTCTTATTCTTTCGAGTGACACTAGGTGTGAGTTCAGCAGTGAAGTAGGTGTGATTACTTTGTACGTTTGTACCGATCCCTTGATTTCGAGTCTACAACTGACCTGTGTACTTCGTAATTGAGCATGGCGAGTGATTGTTTATCAATCAAGGTCCTTTTGATGTTTCAGAGTGATTTGGGGGTAATGAGTCTTTCAGGCAACATGGTGGATTGGCAAGCTTGTGAAACTTCGTTTTTTCGGAGCGTGAAGGTCGCCAGAAGTCATGTCGAGCATTGCTGTGCTAAACCTATAGGTGCTGACATTCATCTACGAAATTGTCCATCGGTGTGTATTTTTGAGTTGTATTATATGTGTTTTTTTGGGGGGAGGGTGATATTTTGAGTGAAGTACAACACAAATGTATATTAGTGGTCGTATTTCACTCCACAAATTTAAGAACGATATGTTTTTTTGTCCGTGTGGTTTTTTTGAAGACTTCTCCTTCTCTTTCCAAAGACTCTTGTAAGTTCTGTACTTCTGTGAATCATTGGTTTGAATTACTTGAAACCTAATTTCTAATAAATCTTTTATGTTTTGTAGTTGTGGAAATTGTTGATTTTTATCACTTGATAACGTGCTAAGGCTCTGGTAGTTGTGACACAGCTCATACAAAGATTAACTGAAAATATGTAAATCTTGATAATGGTAGGGATGATTAGAATGCTTTGAAATGCTTTGAAGCTTTGGAGAGTCTGCACAGTTTCTTCTTTTGTACTGTATACAATCAGGCCTCTATTCGTTTTGTTTTGTTTGTTATGTTGAGATTTCTAGGATTTTGTGTCTCTGAGTCATGTTCTTGGTATTGTCGGAAAGCCCTCAGTGAGGAGGGGTGCACAAGCTTTGTTTCATGGTGTTGGGATCTAAAGTGTGAAAGTGATTGAATTTCAAAGTTTTTATGAACTGAAACTTTAGAAATTTTCTTCTACATTTATTTTGGCTATGGCAATAGTATACTTATGTCACACTAGTGTGCATTGGTGTTTACATTTTGCATCTATTAATCCCTAAGAGCTCAAGGCCATTTTTCTATCAAAAACCATTGAAAACTACCATTTTTGTTGTATTCAGTCAAGAGAACAAAAAAAAGTAATTTTTTGGAATCTAATTGAGTATCTTAGTATAATTTATTTGTTTGAGATCATGTGGTAAAATATTCACAAAGTTTGATTGTATAGATTGGAAGATATTTGCATTCAAAGTTGGAAAAAGAGTTTTTTTGAACATTGCCTTGCAATTTTAGATGACTTTGACTACCATCTATTGAAATTTTTTGCACTATGGACTACGAAAAAAAAAATTTATATTGAAAAATTGAGTTGAAAGTCCAAGAATTTAAAAAAAATAAAAAATGCTTTAGTTCATTCTTTAAAAAATAATTAAATAGAGGTATATCCAAGATTGAAAGAAAAACTATATTGTTAATAGCTCTAAAATGGGATCAAAACACAATAATCCCAATGGTGAGATTGTTCTAGCAAAAAAATTTAACCTTGTGAAGCATTTTTTTTTAAATTGTGAAAATTCAATTTTGAAATGAATCTTATAAGTTATTTTTCCAAGAAGATATTCAAACTATCCAAAACATAAGATTGTTCATAACTTTCACATAACTAATCCAAATTGAATGAATAAAAGATTTACATGTAGACAAAAATATAATCTATAAGATAAAAAAATTCAATTTCAATTTCAATTTTTTGAGGATTAATTTTTTTGCCTACCAAGTTGAAATTTCAGCTTTTTGTAGTATAACTTTTGCTCCCAAGCACCGATTGAAATAAAAATTATATTCCCACATAGCTAATTAGTTTTCTTATTTTATGAGAAAGTTTCAAAAAGTTTCACTAAAAATTGAAGTCATTGGAACTTGCTTGAACTCCAAATTGTCCTTCGAGGGGACAATGGGCTTTTTAGGTTTAAGCCAAATCAACCTATTACCACCTTGATTTGGAATTTGAATATTTAGGGGCCAATAGTAGGATAGGCACATATTTCATGGAGGTTTGTACTCGTTTCACAAATCAATCCCAAATGGAATGACAATTTTTCGATTAAAATTCTAATTTCTATCAATTTTTGAAGTGATTTGTTGTGAAATTACAAAATTGTTCATAATTAGAGTCATAAACATCTTGTAAGAAAACTATAACCGCCATTCCTTGTACCTATTAGCATTTAACTATTTACCATTCAAAGACTAACATCTTACCCTAGTTGGATTTAATGCACTCAAATTGTCAGAATTTAGAATGGATTTGGATGTATTTTAAAGTAGATCTAGATGAGGCTAATAGTTAGATGGTGGAGATAGGTTGGTTTATTCTATGTGAGATAAGAACAATTGAAATTATACCTTCGAAGTTTTGAATGTATAATAATTTATGCAATTTCATTTTTTTGTGCTTGAGACCAAAGGGGAGAAAAGTTTGTATGGACATGTGCTACATGTGCTACTTTCTTACATCTCTTTAAATATAATTTTAAGTAAAATTTCTATTTGATTTTTATTGATTGACGATATTAAAACCACTATCTAACAGGGTCGTTGCAAGAAACACTTACCGGTTTTGGCTCAAAATGGCTCAAAATCAATGAGTCCTGTGAGTCCTATGACCCTTTGAAATAAATTTTTTTTAAATTGAAAAAAATATGGATAATTTGAAGAGCAATGAGAATATTATGTCTCTTGAAATTCAGACCTAAGAAAATTTTTCTCTAAATGTTATAGACAATGGAAAATACAATGAAAATAGCTCTTTTTTCACTAATTTGGTAAAAATAGTAAAAAAATTCAGAAAATAAAAATGAAAAATCCGTTTTTTCTTCAAGTAAAGGTCTTTCTTTTCCAACAAATTTCATCTTTGGAAAAAATAAATTCTATTCTCTACACTTGCGCAAAGTCAGCCACTTTGACGACATGTGGAGGTTGAACAGTATAGTATTTTCAAAAAATCTCTTCGTGGTCTTGTGTAACTTTAGGTGAGGTCCTTGAATGCCAATTTTTAGCTCAAAATTTGCATTTTTGGGTCAATAATAGGACTAAAAACCCCCAAAATGGCTAAGGTAGACAGCTAATTGGGGGAAATTTAAAAATAGTAAACTAATTTTTAAGAAATTGAAAAAATTACACAACATATAACACTTTTGTGTGCACCTTCATTCCAAATTTCAAGTTGATAGGGAAAACTATGCAAAAGTTATGAGCAAAAAACTACCTGTTGGAGGTCAAGGGGACAAAAAATAGGACAAGTGTTTCTTGCAATCACCTAACAACATATCCACACATCACTATTCTTGTAAGGTAGATGTACCCAAAAGCGCCAGAAATTGGGCTATGGGTATCTTCAAGACATAATGGTAAAGATTGAATTGAAGAAGTGGAAGAGAATTGCAGATAGGGAATGGAACTGCAGTCAATTTTTTGATTTTCTAAAATATGACACAACAATAGGGGTACAAAGTTTTGGCAATAGAGTGTTTCAAAGCATTTGTAGGTTGCACTGAAATGGAGCAATAGCATTGAAGAAGTTGCATGCTCAAGTTGGCAGAAGTGACAGAGAAAAAGTTGAAAACTGTTCCAAAGTGTGAAGACAGTTGTGCCATTTTTATTTAATATTCCGTATTCAATATGAACTACTAGGATGGTTCTCTATGACACAAGTTCATTTCAGCTCTTTTTCCCATAATAATTCCACTGCCATCTTAACAATCTCCAATAAGTACCTCATTAACAATTGCCTTGAACCTGTAAACACTGTGTTGTAATCACTAACCACCATAAACTAATCACTGACAACTTCAACCACAACTGAAAACCATTTCACAGCTTTTTTTAGGTGGCGGTTTAAGACACTGAGTGATTTTGGGTGTACCTAGTATAGACGTAGAAAGCTGAATTCTTATAAATAATGACCTTCCCATGCCACTGTTCCTTTGTAACACTTGTTTCATTTTCATTTACCTCCATAACTTCTGAACTTGTCAACCATTGCGCAATGTCTGACGCTAAGTCTCCCTTTCCCTGCAGATACAGGAAATACCGAAAGATCATACGTCTACTGAAAGATTCCACTCAATCGAAAATGAAAGTCTGACGTCAATAATTTTTCTGCATAACTGAAAGCTCTGAAAAGTGCACTTTCCCTTTCTGGCAAGAAGTTCAATACTCCTACGAGTCAGCAATTGTTCACTGATTTCCACTTTCAGTTGTCCTTGGTCCGTTACGGACACCATTTTCTCGTCACTCACATCCACAGTTGCTTCGGAGGCGGGTAGTTTTCTGTCCTCAATCACAAGCAAAGGTTAGTTGGTAAGGAACTGACACTAGCTGGCGAGTATTTCTTCCTTCCCAATCCTTCGATCATTTCGCAAGTTGGCGTTGGGCACTTATCAACCTCATCGTGTAGTCTTGCAGACGAGTTGATCAATTTTGAGCTATGGGGATGCGCCCGGAGCTGGAGGAGATGGAGAGATGGGGCGCGGTATCCATTTTCAAGGAATCGGCGAGACAGCTGCAGAAGCACTACCGTTTGCTTCTGGCATTCGTCCTCATCTACTACCTCCCGATCTCGTTCTTCTTCGTGAGTGTAACTTCGTCCTTTTCACCATCCTCTACGCCGCTTCTTGACACCAGCGTCGTCAAAGGCCCTGTCAACACTGCGCAGGTATCGACAGTCCCCGACCCCTCCCTCCTCCCACTTGGAAATTAGTAGAGAATTCGGGAATGTTTCTACGCTCCAAGAATTCGGGAACCCATTGATGCTTCAGTTCATGAAATCAGAGACTTTCTATTCTTGAGATGTTTGGGAACTTTTCAGTGCTTTAATAATGAATTCTAGAAGAGTTCGGGAACCCTTCTACGTTTCAATTCTTGAAGAGTTCAGGAACGTGTCCGTACTTCGATTCCTGAAGAGTTCGGCAGCTTTGTCTATGCTTCGATGCTTGAAGACTTCGGGATCTTTTTCATGTTTCAGTTCTTGAAGAGTTTGGGGATTTCTTTTCCATGCTTCAATTCGAGAATGGGCCTGTCGTTGTAACTGAAATTCTTTGGGTCCCGATTCTGCAGACTACCGACCCATTTGACGACGCCTTTTCACACTCATACCCACATATCTACCGATGGACAATCATTGTCTTATGTTTAGTATTAAGAGCTTTCAGCGAACGCGCGAAATTCGACGCGGAATCCGCCGTTACGGCCTGCCAGAATACCCGCAGCCCCACCTCCACCGATGACGACCGTTCCA
This sequence comes from Thuidium tamariscinum, assembly GCA_947034885.2. Classification (NCBI taxonomy): domain Eukaryota; kingdom Viridiplantae; phylum Streptophyta; class Bryopsida; order Hypnales; family Thuidiaceae; genus Thuidium; species Thuidium tamariscinum. The sequence continues at coordinate 19,921,855 of OX344752.2, read as the reverse complement.
TGGTCCCCAAAGTTGTTGAATTCCCCCCACACCTCCTTCTCCTCAAGTCCATAACCCACTGCTATGTAGCCCTGGCCTTCCTCTTCCTCTCCTTCATCATCGGCGGCATCCTCCAAGCCATCATTTTCGTCACCGTTGGTTGGTCGGACCCCAAGTCATTCTTCATTTATGGTTTTTTCTTTCCCGTCCTCGCTACCATCAGGTCCCTCACCATCTTGGTCGCACTGGTGCTAGTCATAGTCCTACTGGTCTACTGGAGGAAAACCACGGCAGAGTGGAGCAAGGAAACTCCGGAAGAGAAGTGCTGAAACGAAGTTGGCGAGAATCGGAAGCGCGGGGACGACTGTACGTCGTTGTCACGCTCACTGGGACTGTACTAGCAGCGGTGTTGACGGTACCGAAGCACGGGATTGTGATCGGGGGATTGGATTTAAGGTGGCGTTGGTGGTGTATTTCATACATTGAGCAAGGTTTGATGATGCTGCTGGGAGTGCGGGGATCCCGATGCTCAAGTGGATTGATTCGGCGGAGCATTCGTAGAACCTAATTGTGGAGGGGAAGGGTTCGGTCACCCATGTAAGTTGAAGACTCTGGAATTGTTTGTGTGATTGCTTACTGATGAATGACGATCTGGAGGTGCTTCAAATTTTGAGTTTGAGGATTGAATTCCGTGCATTGATGTTGTTTTTTGTGTGGTTGGTTGAATTGAGTGATGGAATGTGTCCTGAAAATGCTCTGTTGTTGCTGGGCTTAGATTGGTGAACCTTGATTGATCTTCAACATCTTCTGGAAGCTTCGATCTTTTGATGCTCCTCTTGTGTAAATCTACGAAGTAGCAATGGAGTAGGGTAATCTCCTTTCTAGCTATCGAGTTATAAACTAGTGTATCATTGAGATTCGTGAGATTCGTGAGATTTGTGACCCTGTCTAAGATTTCACGAGGAGCCGGAGCATCCAGAGAAAGACAGCAAGTTATCACCACGACACAACTCCTCTGCGCGTTCTTCACCCCGCTCCCGATTAGGGTTGCCCTGGTCGACGGAGGTCCTGCAAAATGCCTCGCTCCTAATCGTAGCATGCCATTGAAAACTATTGTCGCCTTCACAACTGCACGGGAGAATTAGTCTTTTGCTTCTCTAGAGTTTTTCTGTAGAGATTGTCCAATTAAAAAGGTGGTTCCTGACGGACTCGTGGGCGCATTTAGGTTTCAATTTTGTCTGACGATGAAGGAGATGTGAGCGTTTGTGTTGAAGAGGTCGGGACAGAGAATAAGGTTGCGGCGAGCTTGAGTGTAGAGGATCTGGAGAAGGAGGAAATGGAAGCATACCTGATGCGCATCGAGAAGACTCTGGTTGTGGTGGAGGCGAGGCTGGTGAAGGAGACGTTCTCGGAGAATTGCTCGAGTGATGCACTGAGAATTTAGGGTAAAGTAGAGGTAGCATTGTAAATTACTGTTGAAATCAAAGGTAGAATCCCTGAAATGCGGCGCTTTTCCTGGTCCCACAAAATCTCAATGGTTAACCCCTAAAAGACGAGCCAGTGGCCGTGGAATTGAGGAATTTTGATACCGTGGGAATCATTGGTTCAAAAAAATCTAAAAACACACGTTGGAAGTCAAAGTACTATAGAAGATCTTCCTTTTCCACCTCTAATTCTGAGGATGAATGATTGCAATTCTGTCCTACATAGAAAGATTCCCTAAAGTTCATCGACCAAAAAATGGCTTGGGCATCGTTTAAGGGTTAACCCTTGAACAACAGACCGATCACTGTGGGATAAAGCATTCTGCACACAGTGTCCACGTCGATGAACAAGCATAGTGCCCGGAGAATATAAAATGGTTGTATAAATATGGAAAATCCAACAATGCATGATGCCTTGCTGAAAATTGGAAGGAGGGCAATATAACATCCTAACATTGTCTTCTAAATCTCTCAGCCATCTTCTTAGAATTTGGATTACCCAAAAATAATACCACAATCAATGAGGCTATTTCTTACTCCCTACTATTGTATACATCTTCCTAATTCCAATCCAAAAAAAATTGGATGAAAAACGTCTTTTCTTCATTCAACAACATATACTTTTGTCATCCATCGGACATAATATGTCTGCCGCATTGTTCATGGGTTATGGTCAAATGAATAAAAACATTTGGTGAGATGGTTTATAAAATGCAACAATATTGTAATGGTTTTGTAATTTTCCAACTCTTTAATACTATTTTTGAAATTTTTAAGTGGAAAATGTAAGGCATCTTGTGTAGAACTACACTTCACTTCTCATTAATAACTTTTGAGAAGTTGTAGGGCTTTTTTAGAAGTCATCAAAATGTTCATTTAAATTCAAAATTAAAGGTTTGAGAGCAAAAAGTGTCACAATTGGATGTATTTACCTTAGACATTCAAGTCTTGAGGCCTTTTTTCTATTAAAAACACACTTAGAACTACCATTTCTGTTGAGATAAGATAACGATCCTAGTTAACTTAGGTTAAGTGAGACTTAGGATAAGATAAGAGTAGATCTCACTACTAGTGACACTACTAGTGATACTTTCTATATAAATGTATGATCATGTAACACTTATGATTATTACTTTGAGAACTTCTTATTTGCATTATATATTTTCTGTGTCTATGCTCTGCTTCCTTCGCAACATGTTATCAGCACGATTTGTCTCTCGTTTTGCTATTCTCTTTTTCTCTTTTCTTTTTTGCTATTGTCTTTAGCTACGATAGTTATGGCGGATAAGAAGTCAGCGCGGGAGAGTAGCTCCCGGGTACAACCACTTTTGTTTGATGCTCTTGAAGCCGATGGTAGCAATTACATGGAGTGGAGTATAGATGTGAAAGCGTACTTTTATTCGAAGGAGTTGGACGATGCGATCGATGATGAACCAGAGGCGGATTTTCCAATGTCATCCAAGTGGAAAGCTTTGCTTGTTCTTCGCCGCCACCTTCACACCTCTCTTCGACAGCAATACATCCAAGTTGACAACCCGGCGGAGCTATGGCGTCAACTTCATGCTCGGTTTTATCATGAACGCACTATCTTTCTTCCCCAAGCTCGAAATGATTGGATTGCTCTTCGTGTTCTTGATTTCCCTGATTTCCTTTCCTTCAATGCTGAATTGCATCGTATTACTGCTCAACTTCGTCTTTGTGGAGATAGGATTACAGATAGGGAGCTCATAGATAAAACCCTATCCACTTTTCCTCCGGCTTCTGCCCTCTTAGCTCAGCAGTATAGGAATATAAAGTTTACGACACATTCCGAACTAATGTCTTATCTCTTGCTTGCTGAAAAACAGCAACAGCTTCTACTTAAAAACGCAGAAGCAAAACCCGCTCGAGAGGCTCACACTTCTGAGATCTCGAGGCAACAACCACGAGGAACAAGGAAACAACAACAACGGTTGCCAAATCGGCAACACCCTAGAGATAAGTCAAACTCTTATAGACCCTCCTCTAATAGAGTCTCTCGATACTCAGATCGTTTTTCTAATCGTGATTATCGCTCTTCTCAATTGAATGATAGATCTTCTGATAGAACCTTCGATAGGAAGTCATCATTTTCATGTGACGATCGTACTTGTCACAAGTGTGGTCGTAAAGGGCATATTGCTCGATACTGCCGCACTCCTGAGTACTACGTTAGTATGTACAAAGAGTTAGAGAAGTTTAGAAATGAAAAGAGAGAGGCTCATTCGCTCGACGCTCCTTCCTCTTCCAATGTAAATATCGAAAATTACATGGTGCATATCTCCAAAGAGTTAGCTCCTACAGATATAGCTCTTATCGATAGTGCCACGACACATACAATTCTTAGAGATCCGAAATATTTCACGTTTGCTAGCCGTGATAGAACCTGGCAGACTTGTGATATCGTCACAATTGCTGGAAGTCGGAACTTTTGGTTCCGAGAGGGCCAGGCAACTATAGTATTGCCTGGGAGGACCCCCCTCGTGTGTGAAAAAGCAATGTATGCCCCTGATGCCCCCCGGAGCCTGATCAGCTACCGTGATTTACGGGCTAATAGGATGGATGTCTCCACTGCATTGGATGACCATAAAGAAGTATTGGAACTCAGGCAAAGTCAGCAACTCCTTGCCACCGCTAACGCAGGAGTTACTGGCCTATACGAGTTATTGATAAGCCCTCCTAAGGAGTCAGCTTTCCACTTCTCTACTTCGGTAGGAGATGATGAAGAGTACCGGGAACTCAGGCAAGGCCGACAGTCCCTTGCCACTGCGAAAGCAGGAGTCGATGGACTAGTATGTGAGAGCAACTCTGCTTTGATACCCCCCTCTACAGCATAGACTGGATTGTGGCATAGTTAGTTGGGCCATCCAGGCACCACTATGTTGAGGAGGATGTTACCTTTGTTGGAAGGACACAATTTGTGCACCAGTGATGCTGACAAGGTTGGGAGCTGCGCGGCATGTTCACAAGGAAAGCTTATTAAGCGCCCTTCACATTGGAAGCTACCAACGGAACTCCCTCCTATGTTACAGCGTCTACAAGGTGATGTATGCGGACCAATTACTCCATCTTCTGGACCATTTCGATATTTTCTTGTGCTTGTTGATGCTTTAGGCAAACACTCGGAGGTATCCCTGCTTAGCACCCGAAACATGGTGTTTTCAAAGCTTCTAGCTATAATTATTAAGTTTCGGACTCATCATCCGGACTATCCTGTGAAGAGTTTGAGGATGGACAATGCCCAAGAATTTCGCTCTCATGCCTTTGAGGATTATTGTACTACTAATGGGATTTCACTTACATACTCTGTCCCATATGAACATTCACAAAATGGATTGGCGGAGGCATATATCAAGAAGATTCAACTCATCACTCGGCCTTTATTGATCCATGCCAAGTTGCCTCCTACAATGTGGGGACATGCAGTTCTACATGCAGCTACATTACTCAGGTTTCGTCCTACCTTGCTCAATACTCAGTCTTCTTTCGAGTTAATATCTGGACGCGTCCCCAATGTTTTCCATTTTCGTGTATTTGGCTGTAGAGTATGGATTCCAGTTTCTGAACCTCATAGGAAAACGATAGGTAGTCACCGTCAGGAAGGGATCTATGTTGGTTTTGATTCCCCTAGCATCATTCGATATGTTTCACCTTCATCAGGCACTCTCCTACATGCTAGATTTTCCAATTGTCATTTTGAAGAGTATAGTTTCCCTTCTCTACCCAATGTCAAGTCCCCTGCTTTAGATTTTTGGGCACCTGAAACCATCATTCAAAACCCTGACCCCCGCACAGCCTTAGTTGAGTCTGAGGTCAAGAAACTTATTCATTTACAATCCCTTGCAGACAAACTACCAGATGGCTTTAGTGATGGTCCCCGAATTACTCGAAATCCTCTCCCTGGCACAGGACTTATCCCCATTAGTGTCATTCCTTCTAAGCGTACGATTGATCCTACTGCTTCTATATCTAAGAAACCTCGCCCTCATCATGTCACCTTACATAGTGATGCACTTTTCTCACCTGATGATAATTCACAATTTTCTTCTTTCCCTGAAGATGGTTCATCCGTGACCGCCTTCATTACTCGGATACTTAGTGATGATCCTGATCCACTCACGTTAGATGAAGCAAAATCTAGCCCTGACTGGCCAAAGTGGCAAGTTGCACTTGCTGCCGAATATTCTTCCCTTAGAAAACATGAAGTCTTTGGTCCTTTGTTGACCAACCTTCCTACTAAACCCATAGGATACAAGTTGATTTTTACTCGGAAACGTAATACCCAAGGACAAATAGTCCGATTCAAAGTACGATTAGTGGCTCAAGGATTCAATCAACGTCCTGGCATTGATTTTACCTTTACTTATTCTCCTGTTATGGATGCCACTACCTTTAGATATCTACTTGGCCTAGCTGTACAACATTCTTTGGAAACCACGCTTCTAGACGTTGTGACAGCTTACCTTTATGGAAATTTAGATGCCACAATTTATATAAGGCCTCCTCTTGATTTCTTGCCTACGCCCCCTTCGGCTGATTCTTCGGGCAAGTATTCTGGCCTCAAGCTACAACGAGCTCTTTATGGATTAAAACAAGCAGGTCGCATGTGGTATAAACATTTGAGAGATTTCTTGCTATACCACAAGTTCCGGCACGACCCTACCCTTCCGTGTATATTCACTTTGAAGGATGCTCACGAATTTGTGATAATTGCCATTTATGTTGATGATCTCAACCTTATAGGTACGCCCTCCACTTGCCGCCAAACGGTAACATTACTAACAACTCATTTTGAAATGAAACTACTTGGCCGCACTTCTTTTTGTCTTGGTTTAGAGATTACACATTTGCCCAATGGAAGTATATTTCTTCACCAAACTGCGTATACTCAACGGTTGCTCAAGAATTTCAAGATGGACCAAGCAAATCCTTTATCTGCTCCCATGATCGGTCGAAGCAAGACAAATGATGACCCATACCGACCTTGCGAGGAGGAGGAGGTATATGATAGCAAACGGTACCTCACAGCAGTCGGAGCTTTGTTATATTTATCTACATATACTCGACCAGATATATTATTTGCAACAAGCGTGTTAGCTCGGCATAGTCAGAGGCCCACGATGCGACATTGGAATGGAGTCAAACATTTGTTTAGGTATCTTCGCGGAACAGAAGACTTAGGACTTCATTATACAAAGACTGGACCATCAAATTTAGTTGGATATGCAGATGCTGGTTTCAAGTCAGATGAAAACACGGGCAAGTCCCAGACAGGTTATATCTTCCTACGTAACAACGCACCCATATCATGGAAGTCTGTGAAACAAACAGTGACTGCAACATCAACCAACCATGCGGAGTTAATCGCATTCCATGAAGCGACAAGAGAAGTAGTTTGGTTGCGGACAATTGACAAGATCATTTCAGATCAATGTGAACTCAGCCACAATACACAACCAACAACGATTTTTGAAGATAATGCAGCATGTGTGGCGCAAGTTACAGGTGGATTCATCAAGGCTGATCGAACGAAGCACATTAGTCCACAAATCTTTGGATTTACCCAAGACCTTATTGAATCAGGAGAAATTGAAGTGAAGAAAGTTCAATCCTCCAACAATATTGCTGACATACTTACAAAGGCACTCCCTGCTTACACTCACAGACGATTGGTTCAAGAAGCTGGCATGAGATCTCTTCAAGATCTAGTTACACATTAGGTTACGCTCTTTTTCTTTTTGTGAATTTTCCTTATAAAGGTTTTTGTCACAGTTAAGTTTTTTAATGAGGTAACCCAGGATCGAGGAGGAGTGTTGAGATAAGATAACGATCCTAGTTAACTTAGGTTAAGTGAGACTTAGGATAAGATAAGAGTAGATCTCACTACTAGTGACACTACTAGTGATACTTCCTATATAAATGTATGATCATGTAACACTTATGATTATTACTTTGAGAACTTCTTATTTGCATTATATATTTTCTGTATCTATGCTCTGCTTCCTTCGCAACAATTTCTATCATGAAGGGCAAAAAACTTAAATTTTTTTTTTTTACATATCTAACAATTGGGTCTTGTACTAGGCTAGTATTAAAATATGTGGAAGAATATTCAAGAAAACTTTGACTGTATAGATTGCAAGATATTTGTACTTGAAGTGAAGAAAAGAAGTTTTTTTTATACTTTATTCAATTGGATTTTTTGGCTTGAAATCTTCTTAACTTCAAATTTTTGCACTATTAAATTTGTTTTTCTAATTTTTTATTTTGAAGAATTAAGCTAAAAATTGAAGAAAAAATTTCACTCATTAAAAAATTATTAAGTAGAAGGAGGTTGAAGATTGAAGGAAAAACTAAACCATTAATAGCTTTAAGATAGAATCACAACACAATAATACCAATGGTGAAATTGCTCTAGTAAGCAAACCTTGTCTAGTCTAACAATTTTTTTTGAATAATTTTAAAATTTTCATTCAAAAACAAATTTCATAGATTAATTTATCCTAAAGATGCTTAGATTGCCTAAAAGAATGATTGTCCATAATTTTCTAAGAACTAGTCCAAATAGAATGAATTAAAGCTTCAAATTTAGACAAAAATATAATCTTTGGAAAAAAATTTAATAATTACAAAAAATTCAATCTTTCATGATTTTTTTAGGTGTGTCCTTTGAGTGACATTATGGACTTGAAATGACATAACCTTTGCTTCTAGGCATTGATTGAAGAAAAAATATAATCTCTAGAAGCTAGTCTCATTTTCTATCTTTAACGAAAATTCAAAAAACTATGTCAATAATTGTGATTACATAGGCATGCTTGAAATCCCAAGACTTTGTTGTAGGGACTTTGGAACTTTAGGAATTAGAGCAACAATAGTCATCTAAGAGCAATTCAATTGGATGTTAATAACTTGCAAAGGACATATTGACCATTAATTGACAAACTTATTTATCTACATTTAATTAAGAAAATCATATAATTTATATTTTGATGTTTGCAATTATGAAAAGATGAAGATAACTCTAAAATGTAGGTAATCTTCCATGAAGGTTAGATTCCACATAATTTTAAGTCAATTTTTTTTGAAAAGAGACACTTATCATCTTGTGGTTGTATCACACAATGATCACTAGTAGAAAGCCCTGCTTTTTTGGATGTTTGAAGAAAACAAGGCAATTTATGAAGACATAATGTGGAAGATGGAATATTGGACTCAAAAAAAATAATTCAGTTCGATGTTTTCTTGAACGACTGCATGTCATTAGAAAAACGAGTTTCTGTTCTGTGTAACATCCCTGTTGCACACAACACATGCTAAAATATAGTTGTGTTTTCTTTAACGCACTTCAGAATAGGTCACTGCCACGTCGGCAGCAGGGCTGCCTCTACTACAGGTAAGTTCAGAAAAGCACCTAGGGAGGGGGGGGTAAAACGCTGATCAAGCTTCCAACACTGTAGAGGGGTAGTTCTTACGCATCTTCTTTTTCTGAAATAACATGGATGGGCACAAAAGGTAAAATTTCAAAATTATTCCCTATTTTTGACCCACTTGAACAGTTTTTTGGCTGAAGCCTTCTTAAGCTTCTAGGTATTGCCTTTTAAGTGTACAACAACTTCACTTTATAATAGGCTACATTAAATTTTTTATTTATGTATCCATACAAACTAAGCAATGAGATGTTAGATATTACTTAGGAGAAGAAAACACAACATACCACCTATGGATTGAAAGATTTTAATGTTTCATCATGAGGTTCTTAAGATTGTAGATGTAAATTAATCTTTTGAACTTGAAATTTAGAATACGTATTATCAACATAGAGCTAACTTCACAAAATAAAAATTCATGGTAAGAAACCAATTTTTTAGCCCATGGGAGGGTGTCAAAGTTGGCAATTGTTAAAATTTTCTCAAAACTATGCATATTGGGAGATTTCAAAGATCTTTTTTTAAATTAATCTTTTGACCTTGAAATTTTTCACACATATTAAAAACATAGATTTTATTTCATGCCAATAATTTCATTGCTAAAAGAAAAACTCAATCCTTGGGAGGGTATCAAAGTTGGAAGTAGTAAAATGTTTTTCACCGCTACACATGTTGGTAGATTTTGAATTTTTTTAAAAAAAAATTTTGGCATTGAAATTTGACATGCATGTTATTCACTTACAAATGATGTTGTAAGAAATTTCATAGGAAAATATCAATTTTTGAGGTCTCGGATCTTTGGAAGGCTATCAAAGTTGACAAAGCTGAAATTATTTTCACTGCGAATCCCAAAATGCCATTTTCATTGGGACCCCATTGTGCAATAACTCATATGGGATATATTAACCCCTAAAATTTCTTGACTATGTTTTTGCCAAAACCTCTCTAAAATTAGCCATTCTTAGTACAAATACCAAATTTTAGGAAAAAAATATTTTTAGAAATATGTAACCATACAATCTTGTTGTGTGTTGATTTGAGAAGATGTGGGGAAAAAAATTCAAAATATTCCACTATTTAGATTGCAAGATATTAGCATTTGAATTGATAAAAATTCTTTTTTGACCCCCCAAAAAACAAAGAAGCTACGGTTTCCAAGGTCACATTTGTAAGAAAAATTCTCCATGTTGTTGGTGCTTTTTTGGATTCATTTTTAAAGGCAAGCTATCTACATGCTTGAAAATTTTAAGATCATTTGGAATTGTACAACATATAGGAAAAAAATAGTAAATAAAAAGAAGTAGAGAACAATTCAAAATAATACATTGTTAAAAATTTAGTTATGGAATTTTAAAAAATCAATTCCAATGGTTTTACTGTTTTAATAAACAATCTAACTCTAAGAAATAAATTTTTTTCAAGATAAATTGAAAACTTGAGTTAAATAAAGAACTTCAAAGTTTATTTTAAAGTAGAAAATCTATAACTATCCAAAACTAAAACTCATAACTTCCATCTCATTGATCAAAATAGAATGATTCAAAGATTTCCTCTCGTGTATAAATTTGAAAAAACAATTCCAAATTTTTGTTTATGAAAAAAGTGATTTTTGTTTATTTGCCCAAATTGCTTGATTAAAAAAAATTACATATCATATAAGAATTTTTTAACCATGTAGTCAAAGTTTTTGAAAAGTGCTAGGCATTAAGAAAAAACCTTGTTTTCATATAGCCTGAAAATTTTAAAGAAAACAAAAGAAAAATCTATTTATAGTGAGCTACCTAAAATCACTATGTTGCTGAAACAACACAACTTCAGTTGGTCTTTAAAGGGTTAAACAAGAACTGAATTCAAAGTAGATTGTTTGAAAAAACACCCATATGTTAAATACAACATCCGTATATTTGCAACAACATCTAAAACAACATTTGAAACAATGTCTATAACAACATCTAACATTTACAATGGTTAAGTTTCTTCATTGAGTTCATTCTAGTTATCCCATATCTTTTGTCTCCACAAGGGCGGACCATAGATATAAATATGACCTCTTTCATCTTCATTCTTACAAGTAAATAACAAATTAATTAGTTAATAATTAATTAATAATGAACTGAATAATTAATTAATTGAATGAATTGAATGATTAATTAATTGATAATGAACTAAATCATAATTAATTAATTGATAATAAAAAAATATTATTATTATTTAATTAATTTGCACCAATCTTGCCTGCTCCGTGGAATGCACCAATTGATGTTTTAGAAAATTTCTAGGTGTCTAAGTTGATGTTGTTAAAAACAAAGCTAAAATTTTTCTAGACGTCTCAATTGACATTGCTAAAAACAATATTAAAATTTTTGTGAGGTGAACAAAAATCCCATGTAGCACTATTTGCATGCGTGGCGCTTACGTGGCTGCCAAATGGCTTACTTTTGACAACTTCTTTGTTCATGTTTTCTAAGATGTTGCTCTAAAAACACGGCATGTTTTTCTAGAATTTCTTATGTTTTTAGCTTGTCAAACTTGATGGATTTCTCTAGACATGCACAATAGACGTGTGTGATGTTTCATTCAACATAACACATATTCACGCCCTTGTCTAAAAACACAACACTTTCTACTAGTGATTAAAACGAGGGTGCAAATGTTCATCACTAGAATTTTGTACAAAATAGGGAGATCTTGTATAATTATTTGATCTCCAATGAAGGGATTATAGATTTTTTTAAAGCAAAGTTTTTAGATTGTGTCTAAATAGATGATTTCTAAAGTGACTAGTTCATTGTTTTAAGGTTAATTCCTAAATGCCCAAGGCACCAAATTTGGTTGTCAACAATACTTTGAAGTTAAATAAAACCTTTTCTAGTTACAATTTTTAGTAGTTTATATTTTTGAAAAATTCTTTTTGAAGTCTAGTTTTAGCATCAAAAATTTGATCTTGAAAATGATTGATTGTGATTTTTCTATTAAAGATTTTGTACAAGGATGTCCATTGAAAATCTTGATTTTTTAGTATTGAGGGGTATCTTTTTCTTCATTCTTTTATGTGGTTTGTTCCAAAGAGGAGAAGAAGAAGTTGAGATCTACTTGATTTCAAGGAAAGTTCAGATAATCATGTGATTCTTTTGGATATAATGTACAAAATACATAGCCTCATTAGAAGGGACCTTGAGTTTGGATTGTGGGAACTTTCTACATTAGCAATTAGATGATGTTGCCTCAAGAGATTGCTATATCATAAAAAAAAATTTAACTATTAAAAAATAATAAAGAAAAAAATATTTTAAGTTTTTGGATACTTTTTGAAATTTTTGAATACTTTTGAAATTTTTGAAATTTATTTTAAGATTTGAAAATTCAAACTCATAGTGGCTACTCTACAACATTGAAACAATTATAGGAAACATTCCTAAAACTATTAGAGGCCTAAAATCCCTTGTCATGATTTTTTTTGATTAAATTTGAATTTTGGATTAGGGTTGAGAGTTGTATGAATTGAAGGAGAATTCAAGTTTGTAAATCTTTTGCATTTGATGTGCAAATACAAAACAAATTTTTTCTTAGAAAATGCTAGTTCTCATCTTTTCTAATTCTCATGATTTTTTCAAAGCTTTGAGTTTCTTCAAATAAAAAAAGATAGCACATGTACTGCTTCCAGAATTTATATACAAGTTTGATGACCTATACACTATCATCTCAAAAAAAGCAATAACTACTTGACTAGCCTTATCATATAGAAATGATAGAATTTCTTGTAAAGAAATAGATGACAAATTGTTTTTCCTTTCTTAGCAAATGAAATTGCTACACTGCTATAGTTTTTTTAAAGACAATTCTATTCTTTTTTAGATAAATGTACACCTCTAGAATGAAAATTTTAAATTTCATCCATATTTTACATATTTCATGTGTATTTGATAGATGTAAACAACTTCATCCCTCCATTGAAAATTGCATTTTGCATTATCTAAAATAAATGGAAATAAAAATGGTATAACTATGATGCTTTATCCTAGGTAGACAATAATGTTAGTTTATAGATAGTGAATGGTCAAGAAATCAAACAAAAACAAAACATTGAATCAATAATACACAAGCAAAACAAACAAAAATTTAAATTAAATTTTAAAAAATCTAAAATCAAAATACTTCTATCCAACCAATTGGATAGGGAGGGAGGGGGGGGGATTTAACTAGTCTGACCAACCCTTGTCTTGTGTAGTGTGACTATGAATGTTGATAGTATTTTTTTTTAATTTTTAATTTTAAAAATAAGTAATGCTGAAAAAACACATTGTAAGGTTTTCTGTCATGTACAAACGCTTTGGTGTAGATAGGATTTTGAAAACTTGAATTTGGAAACATGAAATTAGAGACCAAAGTCAATGCAAGGGTCAATGTGACAATCTTTGTCCAATGGATAGCCAAACAAAAAACATTGAATTATTGTACACCCTTTGAATGCATTAGTTAAAGTTCAACCATATTTTGCATTCTCCATTCATATTTTACATGAAGGAGAGATTCAGCAAAAATTAAGTCATTTATGAAAAAAAAAGTGACATGTGTCATCTTGAGAGTGGTTTGAAGTGACATGGACCATTGCAAATCTAACATGGACACTCAATTCCTCTGAAAATTGCTTTCTGCATTGCCCAAAATAAATGAAAGTAAAAACACTGCCTGCCCACCCAATGCTGACCTCATAAGTTGGTCTTCCACTGGTGGCTTTGGATACTTCGTGGTCCTGTCGGCCTCATCACCTGAAGAAAAGCTCACAATTGCTTGATTGGAATAAAAACCAAAAGCCCTCCAGCCACTGATCCAATCCTTTACGGCGCTTCCAGCGCCGGGGACGCGGTCCGTAAAGATCACATGAGCCTCACTGCAATCCCTTCACTCTGTCTCATCAACTCCTTACAAATTTTCACGAATACTGTTTCCTATTGCATTGCAGTTGCGCACTTGCAGATTTGCAGAATTTTCCAACTCCTTGTCAAAAGTTCGAAGGAACCCTGTCAACTTCCGTCGAAGTGAATTCACGGTGCCAAGTGTGTATAAGTTATGCCGCCTTTCAAACTGTGATTTGCAGTGCCTCTTCAAGTGATTGGTGTCCAAACCGTGGTGTTCTTGCAATCATTTTGGTTGCTTTCAGTTCTCATTTTCGTATTTTGTGGTCACTGCGGAGCTTTTGTGCTCTTGTTGTTGGGCAGTCTGGTTTGGTACCCATGGAGGGTGCGCAGAAGGTTGTGGTGGAGACCAAACCCCAACCCCCAGGAAGCACATGGAGAGCAGACGCGCCTGGCGTTTTCTTTACTCTATTGCTCGCCATCTGGGTTGTGTTGGTGGCAGTACAGATCAAAGAAGGGAATTCACGGCTGTGGCAAGTATTTGCTGCTCTCGCATTTTTTGAAGGAGTCAATCAGTCTCTGAGCCTTTGCTTGCGATGGAGACCTGAGATTACTGCTGGACTCACACCCGAGGTGGCAGCGGATTTTCTGAACACGTCCGTGTCGCTTGTACATTCCTGTATCATCTCCTTGTCAGGTGAGGTATGTGCCATGGAAAACTACAAAGTAGCGACACAATGATACTCTTTGTTTCCATTTCCATTTTGTTGTTTGCGCTTGTAATGACTCTGGTAGACACGAGTGACAAAACGACTGAGTGCATTCACTGAAGAGTTGCTCTATATTCCTCTTCTAGCTTTCCTTGTGAAGTATCTGGATAGTGCTGTGCCTAATTGCAAGTGTGCGTTTTCAGTGCTTGGGTTGCTGGTGAAGGAAGCGCAATTTTCAGGATTGACGAACATGCTGTCCCACGACGTGCTTTACCACCGGACATGGCCTGGAGCTTACACTGCATTGGCGTCGTCTTGTGGATATTTCGCTTATGATCAATGGGACATGATACGGAAGCATCTGTACAGTGCGAAGGTGCCTCACCTGCTTGTCCATCATGCAGTCCTGCTGACCTGTTTCACTCCTGCTCTTCAGCGAGACTTGTGCATCAACTACTTGATTCTGACTCTCATCTGCGAGGTACGAGCGATGACGCTGGAAATCTTTAGGGTTGTTTGCAATTCGGATTATGGGGACAAAAGTAGTGTGGACCAGTCTGGTGTATGTGTAAAAACCAGACGTCATCGCTGAGATCAAGCCTTGTGGGACCTCTTTTTTATCGTATATTTTTTTACATCGGAAACCCTAATTTCTCGGCTTCGCGATCACAAACCGTACATGCTCTGCCTCGTAGGCTTTGTGGTTTCCGAATGTCTTGAAGCGGTCTTGGTTGTTCCGGTTTGTCTCCCGCCAGGCCATGTGCCTGTTGGGATGTATTCTGCCTTTCGGAGGGAGATTCTGTTTCTTTTGTTTCAGAAAAAGAACAAAATGAATATCTTGAAGACCCTCCTGAGGTCGGGATGAGTTGCAGGGTGTTCAAAACTTGAGGGTCTGGTCCAGGAAGAAACCCTGTAGTATACTGGGTTTCCTTAGGAGCCTCTGTGATGCAGACTAGCCGGACTCCATGAATAATTGAATGCCTGAAATGCTCTGTTGCTGCTTGTGTGATTTCAACCTTGCCCTTTTTGTAAACCCTAAAGCTAATTCTTGGATTTGTGTGCACCAGGTCCATTCTATATTTCTGCACTTGCGCAAAGTGAGGAAGCTCTCTTCCGCGACGAAATCCGAGAGCAGTTGGTTCAGTTTCATGAACTGGACACTGAACTGGATCGCGTTTTTCTTGACCCGTGTTTTTTGTCATTTATGGATAACGGCCAAGCTTCTTTGGGATGCTTCGAAGTTTCCTCGTGGGTTTGAGTGGCCTCTGGCCCTCACAGGCATGGTGGGACTCAACGTCTTGAACGTGTTGCTGGGTCAAGGGCTTTACAAAGCTTTGCAGCGAGAGAGGTCTTCTCTGAAACGACGTGAGTAGGAGTCTGAAGTCCGGTTTCATCCGACTTTTCTGTACATGTGGACGCAGTTGTCGAAAAGAGGATGAGGAATCGATCTCAACTGCTTTGGAAGCTGCTTGAGGGTGGGTTTTCATTAGAAGTTGGTAGCCCCCTGCGAAGGAGAGAGCCTGTTTTCTGACGCAGATTGATTGATTTCCGGCATCGTGTGAATGCATTGAATACTCTTCCGGAGCTTTACGAGCATTTCTTTGCTGAAGTACGGCTTGTTATCCATCAAAACAGTTTGGGTTGATTCTTGGAAATAGTGGCAGAACTAGGTTCCCCATTTTATTATTTTGAGCCGCACCAAGTGTAACGATTGTTCTCTGTGTGCTTTTGGTGTAGTTAGTCGACCTTCCCACCGGACTCTTGATGCGCGTTGGTCTCGAAGGCCTGACTGATTCTTATTCTTTCGAGTGACACTAGGTGTGAGTTCAGCAGTGAAGTAGGTGTGATTACTTTGTAAGTTTGTACCGATCCCTTGATTTCGAGTCTACAACTGACCTGTGTACTTGGTAATTGAGCATGGCGAGTGATTGTTTATCAATCAAGATCCTTTCGATGTTTCAGAGTGATTTGATGGTAATGAGTCTTTTAGGCAACATGGTTTCTTTTTGGGTTGGCAAGCTTGTGAAACTTCGTTTTTTCGGGGCGTGAAGGTAGCCAGAAGTCATGTCGAGCATTGATGTGCTAAACCTTTAGGTGCTGACATTTATCTAGGAAATTGTCCATCGGTGTGTATTTTTGAGTTGTACCATACATGTTTTTTGGGGGAGAGTGATTTTGGAAGTGAAATATGATAAAGTTTTGAACATTTGAACATATGTTTTGAACATTTGAGCCATCTCGCATTTTCTAGAGCTAAATTTCTCCTTGTGGATACAGATAATGACAATCATATGTCAAGATTGCACTCAAGGGTGAATGCAAGAAACACTTGCCCTATTTGTTGTGTTTGCATGATTTTTTTGGGAGTACTTTAAAATTCAAAAAATAATTTTTTCTTAAATGAAAAAAAATATGACTAATGTATACACCTCTAAGACAAAGGTAACCACCAAAGGAAATTTGGTTAAAAAAATCTCAAATAGGAGAACTTGAAAAGTGCCAAACCTTACAAACATGCGTACTTTGATGTTTTAATTAAGAAAAAATAGTAAATTTTCTTAAAAAATAAAAAATAAATATTGTCCATTTGCAACAACTTTATGGAGATTGTCATTCACCAAAAAACTCACCAAAATCATTTTTTACATGTTTCAAAATGCACACAAAAGGAGGTTCACTTTGTGGACTTTTACACCACATAAGAATAATTATTTATAAAATTCCTTCGTCCATTAGCCACAAGACCACCCCCTCCAAATTTCAGCTCAGAATTTGGTTTTATAGGTGCTAAATAGTTCTAAAAACCCCTAAATTGGCAAATGTGACATTCAATTGAGGTCTATTTTTAAATAGTTAACTCGTTTTAAAAATTACCAAAAAATTAGGCACAATGTATAATAGTCGCGAGTACTTTCTCTGCAAATATTGAATCATTTAGAGTCAAAACACAAAATTTATGAAAAAAAAACACATCATTCAACAAATGTTCCATGTGATGCAAAATAGTGCTCCGTACAAGTGTTTCTTGCATTCACCCTCAATCCAACATGAATCAATAATTTGTCTGCAAAACTGAAAGCTGCAAAAGGGCATTTCGCCTTTCCCCCAGGGATTAAAATACTCTACGGGTCAACAATTGTTCCCTGATTTCCACTTCCAGCTCATCTTGGACACAATTTTCTCCGTCACTCATATCCACAGTAGCTTCCGTGTCGGGTAGTCCCTGTCCTCGATCACAAGCAAAGGTTTGTCGGTAAGGAACTGACACCGGCGAGTACTTCTTCCTTCCCAATCCTTCGATCATTTCACAAGCTGGCGTTTGCGCACACATCAATCTCATCGTGCAGTTTTGTAGACGAATTGGTCGATTTTGAGCTATGGAGATGCGTCCGGAGGAGATGGAGAGATGGGGCGCGACATCCATTTTCAAGGAATCAGCGAGACTGCTGCACAAGCACTACCGTCTGTTTCTGCCATTCTACCTCGCCTTCTACCTCCCGCTCTCGATTTTCTCAGTGTTTCCAACTTTGTTCAGTTCACCATCCTCTACTCCGCTTCCCGTCAACAGCACGGTCGAGGGCTCTGTCAACACTACGCAGGTACCGACGTTCCTCCTCTCTTCCCACGTCCAAATTAGTTGAGAGTACGGGAACTTTCTATCCCCAAGTTCAAGATTTCGGAACACTTGCATATTTAATATTCCCAAACTTGGGAACTTATTTGCCATGCTTCAATTCTGGAAGAGTTCGGGAACTTTTTCCCCATGCTAGCTTCAATTTGAGAATTGGCCTTGCTTGTGTAACTAAAACTCTTTGGCTCTCAATTGTGTAGACTATCGACTCACTAGGCGGCCTCTCACTCACAACGATCAACCCATGGATACTCGTCGCGGGACTCTTCGTCTTCGTCTTGACCTCGGTAGTGGGAACTCTCGGCGCAGGCGCGGTCTTCTACATCACAGGCTACCTCTACACCCCCACCCGCGCCGACGACGACCCCTTCACCTTCCCCAAAGTCTTCAAATTCCTCCCCCACGCCTATCTCCGCATGTTCATAACCCAACTCTGGTTAACCCTATCCATCTTAGTCATCTTCTTCTTCTTCATTTCCTCCTTAGCTGGCTTCCTCTACTTCAGCTCGTTCACCGATGCGGGCTGGTCGCACCTCTTTCTTTTCTTCGTTTCTCTTTTCTGTCTTTTTCTCTTCCTCGCTGCCTTCATTTACTGCTCCATCGTCTTTGCACTGGCGCTAGTCATAGCCGTACTGGAGCCTGGAAACTACGGAAGAGAAGCGCTGAAACGGAGTACGAAGTTG
This sequence comes from Thuidium tamariscinum, assembly GCA_947034885.2. Taxonomy (NCBI): domain Eukaryota; kingdom Viridiplantae; phylum Streptophyta; class Bryopsida; order Hypnales; family Thuidiaceae; genus Thuidium; species Thuidium tamariscinum. Next base: position 19,903,064 of record OX344752.2, on the reverse strand, counting down.
GTGCGAAACGGAAGAGTGTGGACGGTTGTCGCTGTCACGCTCATTGGGATCGTACTATCCGTGGTGTTAAGTTTCCCGAAGAACGGGATTATGACTGCGGGAACGCCCGTGTGGGCGAAGGTTGTTCTCGGAGTGGTCATCGCGGGGTTGGATGCGGTGTTTAGTGTGTACTCAATGGTGGTGTCGGCGGTGATGTATTTCGTGTATAAAGCGAGGTTTGATGTTGCTGCTGGGAGCGCGGGGATCCCAGTGTTCAAGCGAATTGATTCGGCGGAGCGTTTGCTTGACCCGATTGTGGAGGGGAAGGGATCGGTCACCTATGTAAGTTAAAGACTCTGGAACTGTTTGCTGTGATTGCTTACTGATGTCTGACGATCTGGAGGTGCATCATACTTTGAGTGATAGGATTGAATTCCGTGCGTTGCTGCTGGATTTCATGTGGTTGGTTGAATTGCGTGATGAAATTGACAGTGTTCTATTGTTGCTGGGTTTATCTTAGGTCGCCGAACCTTGATCGATCTTCAACATCATGCAGAAGCTGGTGTGGGGTAATCTCACTTTTAGCTCTTGAACAATCAGCTAGTGTGTAATTGAGAAACAGTTCCTACACTAAGTTACTACTAATAACGAGTTACTTGTCTTGTCATAAAGTTTCTCTCTTAGAATAGCTTGTGAAAGTCATACAGGCTACAAGAACTGCCTCAGTTTGCCGACTGCTTCACAATGGTCTTATGCTCAACTTTACATTTCAATAAGGAACCTCTTCAGTAAGTTATCTTAGCTCATAGAAGTTGAGGTTATCTGTAAATAATGTTTCAAACAAAATCTCAATGCATGTTGAAGCCTTGTGTAGTACAAGGCTAGTAGTTTCCTTTTGTTTTGGCTTCAAATTTAGGACATCTACTAGTGAGCTCTGTAGCTTTGCTACAACCAAAATAAAAGTAACTGTAATTTTTAAAATCTTACAATTTTTGTCCTTCAATATTGTCTATTATTAGGTATAACACCATAAAGCAAAGCTTGAGCACCCCTCTTTGCAAAGGGCTTTTTCACAATACTACAAACATGACTAGAAGACACACGATCTAGAAAATCTCATTGTAAGAAACAAATCAAAACAAACAAACCACCCAAACTTAAAGTAGAGACTAGTGTGCCCTGTCCCAATGCCCTGCGAAGGAGAAAGCCTGTTTTCTGACGCAGATTGATTGATTTCCGGCATCGTGTGAGTGCATTGAATACTCTTCCGGAGCTTTACGAGCATTTCTTTGCTCAAGTACGGCTTGTTATCCATCAAAACAGTTTGGGTTGATTCTTGGAAATAGTGGCAGAACTAGGTTCCCCATTTTATTATTTTGAGCCGCACCAAGTGTAACGATTGTTCTCTGTGTGCTTTTGGTGTAGTTAGTCGACCTTCCCACCGGACTCTTGATGCGCGTTGGTCTCGAAGGCCAGACTGATTCTTATTCTTCGAGTGACACTAGGTGTGAGTAGAACAGTGAAGCAGGTGTGATTATTTTGTGCGTTTGTACCGATCCCTTGATTTCGAGTCTACAACTGACCTGTGTACTTCGTAATTCAGCATGGCGAGTGATTGTTTATCTATCAAGGTCCTTTTGATGTTTCAGGCAACGTGGTTTCTTTTTGGATTGGCAAGCTTGTGAAACTTCGTTTTTTCGGGGCGTGAAGGTCGCCAGAAGTCATGTCGAGCATTGATGTGCTAAACCTTTAGGTGCTGACATTCATCCAGGAAATTGTCCATCGGTGTGTATTTTTGAGTTGTATTATATGTTTTTTTTTGGGGGGGGAGGGTGATTTTGGGAGTGAAGTATGATAAAATTTTAAACATTTGAGCCATCTAGCATTGTCTAGAGCTAAATCTCTCCTAGTGGATACAAGGAGTGACGATTATATGTGTAGATTCCACTCAAGGGTGAATGCAAGAAACACTTGTTCTATTTGTTTGGGAGTACTTTAAAATTAGAACAATAATTTTTTTAAATGAAAAAAAATATGACTAATGTATACACCTTTAAGACAAAGGTAATCCCCTAAGGGAATTTGGCCAAGAAAATCTCTAAGTAGGAAAACTTGAAAAGTGCCAAACCTTAAAAAATACATATTTTGATGTTTTAATTAAGAAAAAATAGGATTTAAAAAAAAAAAATAAAGTAAAAATTGGCCATTTGCAAGAATTTTATGGAGATGGTCATTCACGAAAAAATTCACCAAAATCATTTTTTACATGTTTCAAAATGCACACAAAAGAAGGTTCACTTTGTGGACTTTTATACTGTATAAAAATAAATATTTTTAAAATTCCTTTGTCTTTTAGCTACAAGTTTACTAGAAGACTATCTCTTCCAAATTTCAGTTCCAAATTTGTTTTTGTGGGTGCTAAATAGTACTATAAACCTCCAAATAGACAAGTGTGACATTCAATTGGGGTCTATTTTTAAATAGTCAATTTATTTTTAAAGTCACCAAAAAATTAGGCAGGGTGTATAATAGTCATGAAAACCTTCCCTTATAAATCTTGAATCATTTAGAGTCAAAAGACAAAAGTTATGACCATAAAACAGATCAATACATGTCATGTGTGATGCAAAATACTGCTCCATACAAGTGTTTCTTGCATTCACCCTCAATCAAAAATGAATCAATAGGGCTTATTACAGTACTTCTCAAGTCCTTAAAATTTTGTGAAAAAAAGTATGTGATGCACCAAGAGCAAAAGGTGGATGTGAAATTCTCAAAGAAATTGGAGTGCTGTTTCTTCTCTTTTGTGGGTGAAGAAACGGCATTTTTGAAAAAATTCTCATGGAATTTCTTGAAGTCCTTGACTTAGACGCAAATATCTAAGCTCCCACCCAGCTGTGTAAGTTAGAAACCTGGGTACGTGACTTTTGTATTATATATAGGGATCATCAACATTAAAACAGCTTAGAAGATGGCTTTTATTAAAATTATATCAAATTAAAAAGACCAAAATGTTAGGTGAAGGTCAAATTAAAAGAAAATTTTATGTACAAAATGTTGCATTATATATATTTTGGAAAAAAAACCTGACAATATATATGAAGAATTAAAACACCTATGCATAGTTTTTTTAAATCCATATAAAAAATTCTCTCCAATTAAAATTAAATTTTTATTAAAAAGCTCTAAAATTTGGATAGCTCAACCAATAATATATGTATTAAGAAACTCATATAATTAGATTTTTAATGCTATTATTATCCTCAAAAAATATTCATTTTACATATATAATTATATTTTTGGATTCCTTATTAAAAGGGCTACAAGAACTTCCTACATTGGAACAAATTATATACTTTGAGAATAGATTAAAATGCATTTAAAGTGATTATAATCAAGGCCATATAATATAGGAGTTACGTATCTAGGGTCAAAAATTCCTACATAATCGTTGCAAATAGTAGGAAGGGTTGTCATGGCTCCTTCACATAGAACAGCTCACGATTGGCTCCACTTTTACGTCGCTGATTTCTTTGACTTTACAAGAACAGTTCACGATTAGCTCCACTTTTGTGTCACTAATTTCTCCGACTTCACAAAAATCCGGTTCTCGAAAGAGTCGTGACTACCCTTAATAATTTGTCTGTACAACTAGAAGCTGCAAAAGTGCATTTCCCCTTTCCCCAAGGATTAAAATACTCTACGGGTCAACAAGTGTTCCGTAATTTGAGTGATTTCTACTTCCATGATGGACATTATTTTCTCCGTCACTCATAACCGGTTGTTTACTTTTCAATGCTAACGTGGCTCAATGCTAACGTGGCTCTATGCCATAGGCTACCCATCACTATCACCATCACAAATTCTAACTCATAACCTTCTTTCCTTTCAACTTGCTTCCTACACCCTTAGATCATGAAGATCGAAGGTTAAATTGAAAAGTGAACAACCGGTTATGTCTGATAACCTTGCCGCTACTGCGGCTGGAAGGTTATCTAGTACATATGCACAGTAGCTTCCGTGTCGAGTAGTCCCTGTCCTCGATCACAAGCAAAGGTTTGTCGGTAAGGAACTGACACCGGCGAGTATTTCTCCTTCCCAATCCTTCGATCATTTCACAAGCTGGCGTTTGCGTACACATCAATCGATCTCATCGTGCAGTTTTGTAGACGAATTGGTCGATTTTGAGCTATGGAGATGCGTCCGGAGGAGATGGAGAGATGGGGCGCGACATCCATTTTCAAGGAATCAGCGAGACTGTTGCACAAGCACTACCGTCTGTTTCTGCCATTCTACCTCGCCTTCTACCTCCCGCTCTCGATTTTCTCAGTGTTTCCAACTTTGTTCAGTTCACCATCCTTTACGCCGCTTCCCGTCAACAGCACGGTCGAGGGCTCTGTCAACACTACGCAGGTACCGACGTTCCTCCTCTCTTCCCACGTCCAAATTAGTTGAGAGTACGGGAACTTTCTATCCCCAAGTTCAAGATTTCGGAACACTTGCATATTTAATATTCCCAAACTTGGGAACTTATTTGCCATGCTTCAATTCTGGAAGAGTTCGGGAACTGTTTCCCCATGCTAGCTTCAATTCGAGAATTGGCCTTGCTTGTGTACCTAAAACTCTTTGGCTCTCAATTCTGTAGATTACCGACCTGGCACTAGGCGACCTCTCACTCACAATGACCTTCACATGGATATTCGTCGCGGGACTCTTCCTCTTCTTCTTGATTGCGGTAGTGGAAACTCTCAGCGCAGGCGCGGTCTTCTATATCATAGGCTACCTCTACACCTCCACCCGCGCCGCCGCCGACCGCTTCACCTTCCCCAAAGTCTTCAAATTCCTCCCCTACGCCTATCTCCGCATGTTCATAACCCAACTCTGGATATCCCTATCTATCTTCGTCCTCTGCTTCTTCTTCATTTCCTTCTTTGCCGGCTTCCTCTACGTAAGCACGTTCACCGATGCGGACTGGTCGCACCCCATTCTTCCCTTCGCTTCTCTTTTCTGTCTTTTTCTCTTCCTCGCTGCCTTCGTTTACTACTCCATCGTCTTTGCACTGGGGCTAGTCATAGCCGTACTGGAGCCTGGAAACTACGGAAGAGAAGCGCTGAAACGGAGTACGAAGTTGGTGCGAAACGGAAGAGTGTGGACGGTTGTCACTGTCACGCTCATTGGGATCGTACTATCCGTGGTGTTGAGTTTCGAATTCCCGAAACCTGAGATGATGTTCCATGGAATACCCGTGTGGGCGAAGATTGTTTTCGGAGAGGTCATCACGGGGTTGGATGCGGTGTTTAGTGTGTACTCAATGGTGGTATCGGCGGTGGTGTTCAGTTTCCCGAAGAACGGGATTATGACTACGGGAATGCCCGTGTGGGCGAAGGTTGTTCTCGAAGTAGTCGTCGGGGGGTTGCAGGCCGTGTTTAGTGTGTACTCTGGGTTGGTGTTGGTGGTGATGTATTTCGTGTATAAAGCGAGGTTTGATGTTGGTGCTGGGAGTGTGGGGGTCCCGGTGCCCCAGCGAATTGATTCGGCGGAGCGTTTGCTTGACCCGATTGTAGAGACCGGGAAAGGGTTCAGTAACCTACGTAAGTTGAAGACTCTGGAACTGTTTGCTGTGATTGCTTACTGATGAATGATGATCTGAAGGTGCATCAAACTTTGAGTGATAGGATTGAATTCCGTGCGTTGCTGCTGGATTTCATGTGGTTGGTTGAATTGTGTGATGAAGTTGACAGTGTTCTGTTGTTGCTAGGTTTATCTTAGGTCGCCGAACCCGTTGATCGATCGTCAACATCATGCAGAAGCTTCGATCTTTTGATGCTCCCGTTGTGTAAATCTATGAAGCTGGAGTGGTGTAGGGTAAATCTTACTTTTAGCTCTTGAACAATCAGCTAGTGTAATTGAGAAACAGTTTCCTAGAAACAGTTACTACAGTAGTAGTAATGAGTTATGTAGGACTTGTCTTCTCATAAAGTTTCTCTTAGAATAGCTTATGAAGGTCATACAGGCAACTGCCAAGAACTGCCTCAATTTGCCTACTTATTCACAATGGTCGTACACTCAACTTTACACTTCGATAAGGTAGCTCATAGAAGTTCAAGTTATTTATAAATCTCAATGGGCATGTTGAAGCCATGTTGTAGTACAAGGTCACAGTGGTTTCCATTTGTTTTGGCTTGAACTTTAGGAAATCTGGTGGTTTCCTTTTGTTTTGGCTTGAACTTTAGGAAATCTTCTAGTGCACTTTGTAGCATTGCCACAACCAAAATAAAAGTAATTGGAATTTAAAAAAAATTTAATCTTAAAATTTTGGTGCTTCAATATTTTCTATTATTAGTTGAAATACCACAAAGCAAAACTTGAGCACACCTCTTCACAAAGGTCTTTTCCACAATACTGCAAAGTGCAAACATGATTAGAAAACACACAAGCTAGAAAATCTCATTGTAAGAAACAAATCAAAACAATTAATTAAACAATCCAACTTAAAGTACAAATTAGTGTGCCATAAATTGCCACAATCAAAATAAAATTAACAATAATTTTCTAATTTTTTCGTTCATAAAACCTTCGAAATTAAATAAATTTTACAAACTAAGTCCTTGGGGAGATTACTCGTGATTTTTAGAAAGCTACGTGAGTTAAAAGATAGGGTCTATTTAATTCAAAGGGGATAAATTTTATATATATGTAGAACTACTATAGGGCTCTTGAAATGTCACATATCCTATTATATATAAATTAGGCTATGTATAAACATCATTTAGTAGAAATTTTTATTAATAAATTAGCCTTTACAAATAGGGTTCATATAAAAAGTTTGTAGTACAATGAGTATAGATGTAAACAAACTTTTTTAATTGAATGATAAAACCAGGGTTGCTTCCGTTGCGTCACGTCCGTCCGTCCGCTGACGTGACGGGGAGCCGAGCGTCCGTCAGGATGAAATTCACGACAGAATCCGCGACAGAGGATGAAAAATCGTGACAGCGGTCGTGGACGCCCTCACGGACGACCTCCGTGGACGGCCTGGAAGGACGTGCTCGGTGGACAGTTCTGATGGACGGTCCTGGCTGACTGGACGGCTTGGATGGACACTCTGGGTTCTGCGGACGGTCCGGATCCGGTGGACGGTTTTAGGGGACGGCCCCGCTCGCGGGGTATGGACGGCCCCGATGGACAGGACGTCCAGTGGACGGCCTGGACGAACGCCTCCAGATCGACGGTCTGGGTACGGTCTACGCTTGGGAAGGACGGCTTGGATTAAGAGGAAGGTTGGACGGCCTGGGTTCGATGGACGGCCTGGCCGTGCCGTCGACGGTCAGGATGGACGGCCTGGGCTCCGTGGACTGGAACTCTTTATTTGTAAGACTTAAAAGTCTGAGTTCATATTCGCAATCAAAATTTTCTCATTAGTCTATGAGGTTTAACCATCTCTCAAAAAATAATTTCCCATGGTTTGTATTTTAGGCCTTCCATAGTCTAAATATAATATATATTCTGTATTTTAAAAAAAGGTTTTGGTGGTTTGAATCAAAAAAAAGGAAATGGTTTGAATGAAAATAACGTTAATGGTTTGGAATTGTGAATAAGAAAAAATGTAAAACTGGTTTTGAAAAAAAATGTGTTAATTGTTCGAATAAAAAAATTATGGAAATGGTTTGAATAAAAAAAAACGTTAATGGTTTGAAATGTTGAATGAAAAAAAAATATAGAAAGGGTTTGGAAAAAAATGTGTTAATGGCTCGACCAAAAAAATTTGGAAATGGGTTGGGAAAAAAATGTGATTAGGGTTTGACTAAAAGAAATATGGAAATGGGTTGAAATGTTGGAAAAACAAATTTAGAAATGGTTTGGAAAAAAAATGTGTTAATTGTTTGACTAGAATAAATATGGAAATGGTTTAGGGTAAAAAAATGGCCAAGTTTTGAGTAAAGAAAAACGGTAATGGTATAGGGTGTTAGAAAGAAAAATATAGAAATGGTTTGGAAAAAAGATGGGTTAATGGTTCGACTAAAAAAATATGGAAATGGTTTGAATCAAAGAAAAAGAAAAAGGAAATGCTTTGAATTAAAAAAAAGTTAATAATTTGAAATGTTGAATACAAAAAAATATAGAAATGGTTTGGAAAAAAAATGTGTTCATGTTTCGACTAAAAAATATATGAAAATGCTTCGAATAAAAAAAGAAATGGAAATGGGTTGAATAAAAAAAAAGGCAATGGTTTGAAAGGTTGGAAAAAAACTTATAGAAAGGGTCGTGAAAAAAAATGTGTTAATGGTTTGACTAAAAAAAATATGGAAATAAGTTGGAAAGAAAATGTGTTCAGGGTTTGATTAAAAATAATATGGAAATGGTTTGAAAAAAAAAACTTTCATGGTTTGAAATGTTGAATAAAAAACATTTAGAAATGGTTTGGAAAAAAAATGTTAATGCCTTAATGGTTAAGGCTCAAATTGGAAATAGTTTGAATCAATAAAATGGGAATGCTTTGAATAAAAAAGAACGTTGATGGTTTGAAATGTGGACGACAAAAAAATATAGAAATGATTTAAAAAAATGTGTTCATGGTTCGACTAATAAAAATATGGAAATGGATTCAATCTAAAATATGGAAAGGATTTGAATCTAACAAATGGAAATGGGTTAGGGTAAAAAAATGGTTATGGTTTGACATGTGGAAAAAAAAAATGTGGAAAAATGCGGTGGGAAAAACTTGGGTTAATGGTTTGATTAAAAAAAGTCAAAATGGTGGGAATCAAAAACAAAAGCATATATACTTGTGGCATATGTAAAAAATAGAATTTTGGCAATTTCTAAAAGTGAACTTACAAAATCTACTTTAAGTGAAAGTATGGCATTGGATTTAAATGAACTTGTTGCACATACATTTCAAGCAAACGTATTGAGTATTCTTTTCATTTGTTCATGGTTAAGTTTTCAGTTTAAGTGTTTAACAGACAATACAGTTGTACGAGAAAAATGAAAATGCTTCATTGCCCAAAAAATGTACTTTTGCAACATGAGCAACAAACGCTCGTAAATGGTCGTCATAGCCAAATACTATTTACAATACTAATATACTATACATCCGTCTAATGGCCTAACTCATCACCAGAAGGTATTCAACCTTGTTCTGGTTCTACAATGCCTCTACCTATACTATTTCTCAAAAAATCTTGCAATCCTTCTCTAGATTGCAAACTGTTCAACGTAGCCACTACGGTCCGATCATATCGATCGTGCAAGTAGGAAGAAATGGTTGACAACATTTGCACCTCATTGAACGTATTGTCTTCGATGAACCTCATTTGTACCTCATGATCCATGTCTTGGAGTATTCCGATAGGATTTCCACTGGAGTCAAAAACCACATTCTCTGGATGTGGTCGGCGCACGAACTCCTATCGGTCCAAGTCCCAATGGCCACCAGCAAGTTGGCCAAAAAATACTCGCCGCCCTGGATCGCCCGCACTAATCAGCTTCTTGCACACCTCCGTAATCTCCGCATCATCGTTCCATGGAATGTCTTGCACGCTGCACACGGCGAGGTGTCTACTGTCATGGCCCCACTTCCACATCCATATCATGTCATTACCCCAACTCCCTCTATTCTCATCGCCAGGCAAGTTCTCTTCGTTCAACTCGAAGTGTGGGGGCATGTAATCCTCCAACCCAAATTGGACGTACAACCGCCGGTGCAAAGGAGCCTTGCATTGTGCGCACCGCTTTCTTGTGACCATGTGCGGAATGAGACATCCGGGGTGGTACATATGTCCACACGTTCCAAGGCAAAATCCACCCTCGGGTCCAAACGGTTCCATGCAAATCGTGCACGTTGTTCCATCCTTCACAAACTCGGGAACTATGGGCCACAGTAAGGGGGCATTGCCTTCTCTATCCACGGGCCCGTATCGATATCTCGCGGTGTTGAATTGGAAGTCTAGATGCGGATGCCCGTCCCAATCAATGCTTTCATTATCGCGATTTTGGGGCAATGTAACTGGAAACATATCCTCCAGTCGGGCCCACGATCTCAAGCCAAAATAACGTTGGCTACCATCTCTAAATTGTGCAGCTATTCTCCTGACTTCAAGCTGCAGTTGTGCGACCTCGTTCATAGCCAAAGTGCATGCCAATCTCATGTTGCTCATGGCAAGCAACTTTTGCTCCCTCGTAGTTGACGTTTGTTGCAACAATCTATCCTTCATGGCATTTACAAATGCCAACTCGTCCTGTAGTCCCTCCAAAGCTGCTGATACAGTCTCCATGTTGGCCTTGGCCTCATTGCACTCGCCCTCTGCACGCTCCGCTCGTGCCACAAGGGCATCGTATGCCACGCGCTCAACGCTTATGAACTCTTGGCCCAATGCATCTGTTGATTGGGTTGCCGCATTTGAACTCTCACCACGAAAATGTGGTGTTGGGAATATACCACGAGGCCGCACCCGGCGCACCGTCAACGGATCAGCTGGCTCAATTAGACCATATGTGGCCCGCTCCACGACCTCATCCAATGGTGGAGTGCCATTCGTGCTTTGGCGACGTTCACGTTCAAGCAAGTCAATGTTACTTGCTAGTAACTTAGCATTCGTTTCCTCCAAAGCCTTCACTCGTGCGTTGTGGGCTTGTACCTCCATCTCGTGCCTTCGCTCAGCTTCTGCACCATCCTCACGCAGCTTAATCACCAATGCACGTAATGCCTCTAATTCCCCATTTGCTCCAAATACTTCATTAATTGTCATGGACGGGGGAATTGGGTGAATGGCGAGTGGCATGGGCTCGCTTGGACCGGCAATGGGCGCCTCCAATTCGGGAGCCACCGGATTTTGTTCGTTGGCGCCTTGAGGTGCATTGTCGACCTCCATGGGGTCCACGGCCGCCGCTTCGTCCCCTTGTGCCCCAGCCACTCCTTCGCCCTCCAATTGCACTTCAGGATTTGGTGGAATTCTACGGCTTTTAGCAGGGAAACGGCCGCCCCGTTGTTTTGCCGGATACGTGTTCCAATCCACGTCCTTGCCCAAAAAAACCACCGCATACGCCATTTGACACAATGCGAGGGTCCCATCCTTCTTCGAGAGGGTCCCCCAAAGTGCCAATGCCACCTCGGTCAACCGCTTCTTGAACGTTGGGTGTACGCAATACTTGATCAATGCAACGCCAGATCGCACTTGCGTCTCATTTCTCTCCCGTGGAAAATGGCGGTTGATGTGGGCCCAGTCCACATATCTCTGACATGTGGTGCGGGTCCATGGCTCAAGCGCCTGTTCCCACCCGTGCCCGGCCAAAACTTCTCCAGTGTTGAAAGTCGCCCAGTCTACAGTGCTCCTGTTCCCACGACGCCTCCTGTGTGGGGGTTCACCTTCATGGGTTACCATCTCCTGGTTTTCTACCACTGGGGGGTGATTTCCAGCAATTACCACCTCCTGGTTCTCTGCCATGGGGGGGTTCTCTACATGTAGTACCATCTCTCCAGGGTTTAAGGCCATAGTACTTGCACACAATGCCACAATACGGTATGTATGTACAAATGACTATGCTCTGCCTCCTGTTGCGTGAGGGCAACTGGAATGTGGCAAAGCAATAGCCAAATGCTTGACTTCCTCCCGAATTGCAATGCAAAGCTTTTTTCAAGCTAGGACAGAGCAACTCAAGAGAGAAAGCAAGGTTAATTGTGGCTGAATTTGGGATTTATACTCCCCATTACCAAGCCTCGTTAGGAGTGTTAATTTGTGTCTAATCACATCGCCATGCACCACCTGGAGCCGTTGATGCGGACAGCCATCGACGGCTGGGGCGTCCAGGGAGCGTCGACGGAGGTTCGGGAGGTCGTCGATAGCTTCGGGATGACGTCACAGAGGCCGTCCACAGGTCCGGCGCCGTCAACGAGTTCGAAAACACTCATGAGTTCGAAAATCCATAATTACTCCGCCGAATTGCAAATTCGATGGCCCAAAATGGCTCTTCGTGACGGCCTGCCCGTGGTCTTGGACGGCCACTGTTCCGCTGTGGACAGCCTACCCGGACAGGTCGACGCTCTGGCCCGCAACCAAATTCGTTGCGGACGGCCTGCCTAGGTCCTGGACGGGTCCGTGTTGCTGGACGGTTTTCTGGACGCCCTCCGTCCCCGTGACGACCTGCCTAGGTCCTCGACGGCCACGGAGGACTGACCCCTCTATTGCCCCTCCGGAGGGTAAATGTAAAAAATCCCCCCCTAATTTGTGCCGATTAAATTTTAGATTTCAACACGTCCCCTAGCTAAATCGAGGTCTCTGATTCCAAATAAGAATTCAGAATTTGCAAAAAAGAATTTGTGTGAAAAATAAAAGAAATTCCAGGGTTTTCTGCAAGGGTAAAAAAGGGGCAATAGAGGGGTCAGTCCTCCCTAGCCGTCCTCGACGGGCCCGTCTTCCTGGACGGTTTTAGGGACGCCCTCCGTCCCCGTGACGGCCTGCCTAGGTCCTGGACGGGCCCGTCTTCCTGGACGGTTTTCTGGACGCTCTCCGTCCCCGTGACGGCCTGCCTAGGTCCTGGACGGGCCCAATAGGTGGGCCCAATATATACTGAATTTCAATTAGGCAAGTGGAATCCAATTAGACAGCCAGGATCCAATTACGCAATTGGTATTCATTTAGGCAGTTGAGATGCAATAAGCTGTAAGACAGCAGAATTTTAATGTGGGTGAACTGGTGAAGATTGCCAATGCAGTACCTGTATACTATAATTTTTATTGGAGCTCAGTGAGTTAACATTCATAGCTTGCATTTCTTTTTAAAAAAATTTGGGATTCATTCATGGTTGTGACAAGTGTGTGACTCATTCAGATCTTGTATTTCTTTTTAAATTTTTTTGGGATTCATGATTGTGACAAGTGTGTTAGCCATGTATGCATGGTAGGAGGCAAAGATTGCACTTATTTAAATTAAGAGTTGATTTGCCTTTTTCGTGTATGTCTTTAGATGAAAATATTTTTAGTTTATTTTTCAGTCAAGGAGAAATAGATGAGGAATCTAATACAAGTTGTTTCATATTTTTTGGAAGAAAAATTGAATTAATTATTAGTTTTCAAACACAATTTGTCATAGGACCCTATTTGTGATCAGTAAGCCTTGAAAATCTATACATGCACAGTTTCTAAAAGAATCTGGTTTGGTGAATAAACTAGTAATGCAACATGTAAAAAATGGTTTGAAATGGTTTCTAAATGTGTCCCTTTCAAAAACTGAAATGAATTCTTCAATTAATCATTATTTCAAAACAATTTCACATTTGAAAGAAGGTAGTTTAACAACCATTTTTTATTTTGAATAAAATTAGTAGACACCTATAAGTACACTTAGTTACGATTGAATCCATTGTAACTCTAAAACCATCCATTCATATAGTAAAAATCAAATCTTAGCATGCTTCAATATAATCCACAATTAGTTTCCTCACAATGAGCTTTCCAATTCAGAGTTCAGACCCTCCTATAGTCCTATTAGGCAGATAAAAAAGCCTGCATAGTTTATGAACCTCCGTGTGAGCTTCCTACCATAATAGTTGATTTGAGAGCAAGAGGTCCTTGAACTTCTTCATTTTAGATGTTAGAATGGATTTGCAGACTTACTGATACTTGTGTTTTTAAACACAATCGGCTTATTAAATTCCCTAAGTTTTCTTATTATATAAATGAATGTGAATATGCTCTTGTGCCTTTAAATTGGTTTTAAATATTGCATTAATTAGGATTGTATACTATAGTTTAATTTCTCTATTGTGTGCTTTGTTTTCTTATAAATGGTGAAATATAAATAGTTGTAGCTTTGATTTTTGATTTTCAAACTCTTTAGTGGCATATAGATAGCATATGCTGTGCGTTTCACCATGTTCTTAGTTCATCAAAATCCTTGAAGCTCACATGTTTCCTTGTATACAATGTTTTTGATCTTCTCAATATTTTGTAATTATGAAATGTAGAAAAAAAATAGGGTGTTCAAAAATAGTCCTTCAAAGAATTTACAAAAGAAAATAGGGTACTCTAAAATACACTCCGGTAGCTTTATTTCTACTAATAGGGAGGGAAAAAAACATGAGAAGGACATAAATACCCCCCCATTAAATACCCCATTATCGCACGTGGTTACCAAAAGATAAAGGGGGTGAACCCCCGAGTCTGTTATTCAAACCATTCCCATTTTTTTTATTCAAACCTTTCCCATTTTTTTTATTCAAACCATTCCCATTTTTTTTATTCAAACCATTTCCACATTTTTTTCCAAACCGAATCATTTCCATATTTTTTTAGTCGATCCATTAACCCATTTTTTGGTCCAAATCCCTTCTATATATTTTTGCCCAACACCCGAAACCATTAACGTTTTGCTTTATTCACACCACTTCCATTTTGGGGATTCAAACCTTTTCCCTATTTTTTTTAATTGAACCATTAACACATTTTTTTCCAACCCATTTCCACATTTTTTTTATTCGAATAGGGCTTGACAATTTCTTTCCAAACCCTTTCTATATTTTTTTGGGGTAACTTTTTTAACCCTTTGACGTGTTTTTTTGGTTCAAACCATTAACACACTTGCGGAATTCTAACTCTTTCTTCTAGGGTTTATCATACACTTCGGCAAAGAGAGGATTAGAGCGGTTTAGGGTTCCGCAGAAGAGTCTGAATTCTGAAAATTGGTTGGTGCCCACTAACGGAGTCTTGCTTGCCAGTGCCCCCGTCCTAAATTCCTAATTAGTGCTCGCCATTCACTTATACTTTCATAACTCATAGTTTCATAACTCATAAGTAGAGTACATGACTACATGACCAGAATATTATGCAATATAGTAATATACTAATATGTACATGTAGTACTAATCTAATTTCCTAAAAAATACATGCCTAGTCGGATGGCTCCCGAATTTAAAATTGAGAAGTTTAAATCCCTACATATCCGTAGGGCAACTTCTAAAATTTAGGGTCCATCACTTCAGCCATTCTCGATATGAGATGAAGCACTGGAAGGCAATGTAAAATTTTAGCCGTGTACATTACACACTACCCACCAACAAGTTTAGGATCATCCAATTCTGCCATTGAAACGAATTTTGCATAATATAATCAAGCATACCAAATGTGGATTTCACATAAGTCAAATTCAGTATTTGGTGAATTGTTTCATTCAAAACTCATGGTTTAGCATGATAATTGATTATAAAACATTGGTGATGAATTAGCATTAATTTGCAAAGAGGAGATATGTAGGAAACATCCATATGCACATCTTTCATACCAAAAAACATCCTAGATTCCTAGTAAGTTACAACAATATAATTGGGTTGAAGAATTCAATTAGGCATTTTATATGACCCCATTTTGTAAAATAGATGTATGTACGCTTGAATTAGATTTAGGCAAAGTCATTGTACGGAAATGATTTAAGTTCCTCAAGGAGTTATAGTGTGACCATCAAATAGCAAATGCTAATTAAGCCGGATTAAATTATTAAAATTAGCTCCTATTTCCTAAATTTACGGGGGAGAATGAAATTAGATGGAAAGGGAGGAAGTAGAGCTTTTTGACGACACAACTGAGAACGGATACGCATCAACCGAAGAGGTATGTGTTTAGACTAGAACCAATAAGTTTAATCATTTCATGTTATTTCTTTTATTTACTTCAAAATTTGCAAAATTAGATTGACGCTAGGAAAATAAAGATCAATTACCGAATACAAATTATAATGCACTTCTTAAGTTATTAAATTACTAAACTAGACATTTTACCCTCATTTACGCAAAAGTAAAAAGGAACTTAAACCCTAAACCCTAAACCCTAAACCCTAAATCCTAAAACCTTCGGTTGGGCAAGGGCTTTAGGCTGTGTTTTTGACCTTCTCAAAATTCAGTGTCAGCCCTTAGATGGGCGGTTTCTGGCCTGTTATCTTATTACCTTGTAGAGGAATTTCAGTTGCACGAGGCTTGCCATTAAGTCTTCGCTGGCATCTTCACCGCCCTGTGCTTCCCCGACGATTCCTTTAATGGTTCAGAATTCCCGGGACGCCCTGTGGGGTCGTGTGGACGGCCTTGTTCCACGACGGACCCCCGAATTCCCAGGACAGCTTGTGCGTCCTGTCGACGGTCTCGCAGTTCCTCGACGGTTTCCTGGACGGCTTCGAAATTCCCGGGACGGATGGGTGCGTCCCATCGACGGCCTCATCGTCCTCGACATTCCCCTCGACGGCTTCCGAATTCTGAGGACGGCGAGCGCGTCCCCTCGACGGTCTCGCAGTTCCTCGACGGTCTCCACGACGACTTTGAAATTCCCGGGACGGATGGGTGCGTCCCGTCGACGGCCTCATCGTCCTCGACATTCCCCTCGACGGCTTCAGCGCGTCTCCTCGACGGTCTTGGAGTTCCCGACACCCCTCGACGGCTTTCGAGTTCCTTGGACGGATCGGCCGTCCATGCGACGGCTCGCCAACGACTATATAAGGTGGGCCAGGTCCCCCACTCTGCACGAGTCTCTCCTGCTCTGACGGTGCTCTCTTGCCCTGGATTGGTTGCAGTCCTTGCTTGGGAGCGCGGGTGCTTGCGAGGAGGCTCGGTTGAGGAAGGGGGGATAGTTTTCACATTTGTGAGTACTGAACCCTAATTCCTTGGTTTTACCATCGCATATTTTTTTTCAGAATGGACGGGCGAGGTGCGTCGAAGCGCAAGGTTGATGAGTGGTTTTCAGGCATCGGAGATCCTGTTGGTGAGCAGTCTCCAGAATCCATTGACTGTGTATCAGAGGCAGTATTGGCCGGAGAAGGGGTCGGTGGTGCGGCTGGAGGAGAATCTTCGGGGGCCAAGAAAAAAAAGAGCAGGCGGAGGCACAAGGCTACGAATACAGACGACTGGCCAAGGAAGGCTGCGACCAGGAAAGTGCAGGAAGTGGCATTGGATTTTTTGGAGCAATATACGATTACTCAATTGAATACGACCTACGTCTCGCGTGGATTGCAAGGGGTGGAGACAATTAAAAAAAAATTCACCCACATGTTTTGGACAACAATGGGCGAGGATGAGTGGCTTGAAGATCGCACAAAGGAACACTTCCGTCGTTGGCTTGACGAACAAGTGCAAACTTGTGTTTTCAACATCGCCCAAGTCGCCGCATCGGTAAAGGGCTTCAAACGAGATGTAGCGCCGAAGCAACAAGCATTGCATTTGTTGCACAAAAAGGTGTATTGGTGGCATGACGCAATGCGAGCGCTGTCTTCCAGCAATATCCGCTCTGCCCCATGGTTTCAACAGAGCCAAAGCTTGTCCCTAGGCCAAGCGGGTGCGGGAGGAGTGGTATTTCTTGAACGAGGAGTGGTGGTGGTTCCATTGTCAGGCCACAACAAAGAAGGGGGGCACGGGAGGGTGCGTAAAGTGAGCCTCCAAAATTCAAGGCACATTCCCCCCATGATGGAATTGGCGGGCAAGACAGCCCTATATGTGGATCAATTGAAGAAGTCGCGGGAGAAGTTGTCCATCGAGGCTTTGGTTTGTCCATGTAATCATCCAGGGGTCATAAAAATTTTTGCTATAAATGACATGACCATGGAGTGTTATTCTCAATGGTGGAATGGAGGAACATTGGGAGCCATGTTCGCATTGGACCAGAAAAACCGAGATTATGCTGAGATCGGGGAGCTTGCCTACCATGCAACTCCACAGACGATGCAAGAAGCCAAAAGACTCTTGGCTTATCGTAGAAACCGCACCGAGCTTGCATGGGCGTTAATTTGCATCGTGAATGCGGTGCAACAATCTTCGGTGCTCCACAACGACATCACGCCAGAAAACATCATGTTGCATTTTCCGAATGATGATGGGCGAACAGTGTGGATTGGGCTATGTGATTGGGGAATGGCTAGTCGTATCAATGAAGAAACCCATTCTTTGTACCAGTTTCAATGTGGAAGCCAAATGCGGGCTACACGTCAGAAACGTTGGTGGGTGGCCCCTGAATTGATGTATGTTCCTGGAGAGGCGGGCACTTCGGTATCCCCCACTCGTGCAGATGGGGCACCGTGTGTTAGTATACATACAGACGGATATGCTGTTGGGAAGCTTGCGGAGAAGATATGGAAGAAAGACCGCGAAAATACGCAAATGCTTCCCGACCATACAGCGTTTGGTACATTTCAAGCCACATTGGGCGAATTGTGCAAAGAGGACCCACTACAACGACGCACAGTAACGTACGCTGTGGGACGAATTAGTCGCGCCCCCTTATTTTGGACTCCACCCGTGGATTGCTACCGCGAGGCCCGCAAGGAGCAAGCACTTCTACAAGAACAAGCAAGGAATGAAGATTAGAGAATAGTATTTTAGTGGCAATGTAATCGTAGACGTACCTTAGTACTTGCTTTTACCACAGTATAGTCCACAAACTTTGCGTCACTGAATTTTGTACTAACTCCTTTTTGAAATAAATATATGTAAATCTTTTTGTTCCATTCGAGTATGATTCCGGTGAGTGGATTTGTGAGTAGTTCTGTCCCTTCGTAAATTTTGGACTGAATGCCATGTTAACCCCTAAAGGACCACGGCCGTTTTTCAACCCAAAACCACTCAAAACTGCCATTTTTGTTCCATTCATCCATGAAAAACAAAAAAACTAAATTTTTAGAATCTAACCATAGGATCTTGAACTTTACTTAACTAAGATGATGTGGTGAAAATTTCATGAAGTTTGACCGTATAGATAGGAAGATATGAGCATTCAAAGTTGGAAAACAAAGTTTTCTTAAACACTAGTTTGCAACTTCAAATGACTTTGTCCTCCATTTATGTAATCTTTTTGCACTACAGACCTTGAATTAAAATTTTTTTATTGAGAAATTAAGCTAAGAGCTTAGGAAAAAAAATTCACAAAATAAAGACTTTTTGTCATTCTTTAAAAAATTGTCAAGTAGATGTAGGTCCAAGATTGAAAGAAAAACTAAATTGCAAATATCTCATAGATGGAATTGAAACACAATAATCCCAATGGTGAGATTGTTCTAGTCTTCTAGAAAACAAAATCAACCTTGTCCAACAATTTTTTTTTTTAAATTGTGGAAATTGCATTCACAAATGAATCCTAGAAGTTATTTTTTCAAGAAGATGCTTAGATTGCCCGAAAAACAAGATTGTTCATAACTTTCACATTACTAATCCAAATGGAATGAATCAAAGCTTTACTTGTAGACAAAAATATAATCTATAAGAAAAAAAAATTATTTTTTTAATTTTGAAGTTTTTGTAGATTTTTTTTTCTGCCCGGCAACATGAAAATTATGTTTACGATGGCATAACTTTTGCTCCCGGTCACCAATTGAAAAAAAAATTAATATTTCCACGGAGCTAATCAGTTTTTTTATATTATGTGAAAATTTCAATAAAATTCATTGAAAATTGAAGTCACAAGTACCTGCCCTAATTCTTAAAGTTCCCCGAGGGGACTCTTGGTCCTTTAGGGGTTAATTCAGTACTTTCAATCATTTTCTCCATATTCCAGATTACATTTGTTTTCTTGTACAGGGCAAAATCCATAATGATCTCAAAATATCCAAGCATGTAGGTAACCAGCTTCGAAGAATGAATCCAAATTTAAGAGTATAGAATACATGGCAAACGACAAAGCAAATATTTCCATTTCTTGGGACAAATATGCATAAATGGATCCGTTGTTGCGTTGTAGAATTTGTGACATGTGAAGATAAAAAATTTCTACCCATGCGCCCTACATGAGCACAGGAAGCATGTGTAGTATTTATAATTAATGCCGAATTTCACATGCAAGGTATTCAGCCTTACACAATATTACATAAGATGACATGGAGACATTTTTTTCCCTAGATGCTCTCAACGTCTTGCACGTGTACGATTAAGAGCCATGCTCCTTGCAGCAGCCTCTCGCGTGGTTGCTTGATTGTCTTGAGGTGCAGGTGGAGGACCTCTACGAGTCCCTCTATAATCACTATCTCCCGGAACTTCACCATCTTCACCTATACTAGGACCCATGGATTCATCATCATGATTGGACGTTGCCCTACCGACTTCGCTTGGTGAGTTGTCAGGGCTGTCTGAGCCTTCACCTACTATAGAAGCCAATCTGCGGATTGTTCGCCCTCCTACTCCATCTCCAGCGGTATCCACACTGGGCCCCGTTGGTCCAGGGAGAAGACCTTCGCGGAGAAATGGTATACTCGCCGCTTCTTCCCTTCTTAGCCTTCTACGTGTTCTTCTACTCACTCGTTCATTGGTAGGGCCTTCTTCACGTGGCCGCGGGCATCGATTAGTAGTGCGTGTAGGCGGTGCAACGGGTTGTTCTGAGGATGGAGGTGCATTCCTTCGCTCGATCATATTTAGAGTTGGGAAGAGACCGGCCAATCGTGTACCGACTGATGGAGTTTCTTGGTTGGGGCGGACTCTAGAAGATGAAGGCCGTGCTGAAATTTGGACGGGTGGATCATCCAAGCTAGGCGCTTGTGGTCGCACGCCGATCGTGTCTCGACGCAATGTGCGAAAGTCTATCTCGACACCAATGGGGGATCTGTGGCTACGAGTGTTCCGCGCCACTCGGGGATCTGTGGCAACGACCTCATCTTCGCCTTGTCTTTCTACCACAACGACATGTTCATGTCTCCGGGTACGCATTTCTTCTTCAATCGGCCCTATAACCGGCGAAGGTGGGGCTTCAACCCCTTCGTTTTGATTTCCACCACTTGACCCCGCAATCGATGTACGTGGCATCCATGACGGACTGCCATCATTTCCCCCGTTGTCATTTCCATCCTCATCTCCCCCGTGGTCATTTCCATCATTATCCGCGCCATCAAAGTCAAATACGGACTCGTCAATTAGGGGACCCCTTTCTTGCCTTTCACCCAAAGGCCGAAATGGTGGATCATCATCGCCATAGGAACTGTCGTCTGAGTCATCGTTGTTAGCGTCTGACATAACCGAACCACGATCCAAGCCATCTGATTCGGTTGTCATGGAATCTTCGGACAACATGTTCTCAGTGTACCATCGTACTACATCCGCCGCACCCCTTTCCCTGAGAGTCCTCGAATTGGTATAAATGTAAACCAATTCCTCCGCGCGCTCAGATGTCAATCTGTTGCGAGACTTGCTGTGGACAAATGAATACATGCTCCAATTGCGTTCGCATGATGATGCGGAACATACTTGTGCAAGGATCCTTCTTGCAATAGGTGTAAG
This sequence comes from Thuidium tamariscinum, assembly GCA_947034885.2. Classification (NCBI taxonomy): domain Eukaryota; kingdom Viridiplantae; phylum Streptophyta; class Bryopsida; order Hypnales; family Thuidiaceae; genus Thuidium; species Thuidium tamariscinum. The sequence continues at coordinate 19,881,857 of OX344752.2, read as the reverse complement.
CGTATGAGCACCAGCTCCGAGAAGATCCCACCATTCATGCGGCTCCAAATTCAAAGTATTCACATCGGGAAGTCCAGCGAACATGCCTCGGCAGTCTCGAAAGGATTGGTACTCAAACAAAGCGGCTGCATATCCCAACCCTCCAACTGCCAATTTGCGTAGTACTCTAAGAATGGCCTCCTTTGCCTCGTTATCGTCTATTAGTATAATTTCATCAAGGAGGAATGGATTGAGCAGGGCAGCTGCGTAGTGCAAATCGGTCTTCATCAAATCCCATCGTTCGTAAAACGCGTATTCAGCACGATCCGCATAATTTGCCTCCAATGAAAATGGTCGATTCCTCAAAGCCAAAACATGCTTTTCTAGCTTTTTCATCACGATCCATGCTTTGCCCATGACCGGATGTTTTCCATCAAACTCTTGAAGAGCCACCAACACAGGCTCTACCATATGCACAAAGTTGAGACACCTCCTCCAGAACTCGTCCTTTCGAACCCTACGTCGAACCTTTTCTGCCTTATTGTGTATTGCAGCGTTCGAGGACCTCACATATTCGTTCCACTGCGGATCATGGACTGTAGATTCCACGGCTTCCTTGACCTCGGCCAAACGCTCGATCATGAGGAACATGGTCGCAAAACGTGTCTCAATGGGATTCTTCAACATGAGGTTAGGAGAATGTCGTCGGAAAATGGCGAGTGGCATGTGATGCGTGCGAATGAATTTCACGATTGATTTTGCTTTCTTTACCATTTTGACCACCCAAAGTTGCTTGCCCCAATCTTCAAGTAGAAGGTCAAGTGCATGCGCGGAACAACCTTGGAAATATAGGTGAGGGAATTCGCGAGTAATTTGAGTACCAGCCAAACGCATGTTTGGCGCATTGTCCGTACAAACTTGCACCACATTCTGTCCCCCCACCGCGTCAATGTAATCGATCATGCGATTAGCCACATAAACAGCGTCTTTGCTTTCGCCTATAGTGTCCACCGATCCCAAAAATACTTCTCCACTCGTGCACGACAACATTACATTGATCAATGGCCGATGGCTGACATTGTCCCATCCGTCAGAACATATAGTGACACCGTACTTGTGGATAGGCCCCCTTGTCTTCTCCGCTACCAGTGCAGCCACTTCCTCCTTTGTTGATGTCATGAGCTTCGTACGTATGGCATTGTAAGGTGGAGGTTTGTAAAGAACTCTGGACTCGGAGGTTGATTTCACGGCATCCACAAAAGCGGGGTGTCTCACCACATTGAATGGGATATTTGCTTCGTAGAAAAACTTCGCCCACTTCTTGTCTAGTACTTGCTTTTTGGATGTGTCCATCCCTTCTTGTACGGATAATTGCCTCAGCGGTCGACTATGGGTCGAAGAAGGGACAGGCGCCTCTGATGATCGAACTTGAGAATTTTGGCCCAAAGTATTTCCTCCCCCTCCACTAATTGAGATTGAAGCATTGGGTAATTCTTGATCACGTACCACCCTCGTTGGATTCGATGACGGTGATGTCACTTCCACATCATGTTCCTCTTCGTCTTCGGAGACTGTAGGAACATTCCCCCCACAATTGAAAAACATAGCCTTCACTGCTGCACTGGCCTTGTTGCACATTCTCACTCCGGGGAGGGTGTCATTTCGTCTATAACCCAAGTGGAAAAGCAAGCAATCCTTGCGGTAACTAATCTTCGTTTTGCAGAACTTGCATTCCACTTTCCCATCCTGTTGTAGCCTATACCAGGGTTCCCATTGTGTCCTCCCCCCTCCCATTGCTCCCACTGGTTCTTCACTTGAAACTGCACAAACAAAACAGGTTAGTATTCTGTTTGGATGTGATGTGGAAATAACACTTACTGCTTTCACAGCAAGTGTTCCTCCCATACACTCTTCTTGGACTTCACTCTAGTACAATGGCTGTGTGCCAACCAGGTCATAAGAGCAGAGATCAACAAGGAAAAGTGACCTTCAAATACACGGCTCGTGCTATATACTGTGAAGGCTTGGCAGCAGTCGTCCAGTCGACGGCCTGTCCGTTGGCGCACTGTGGACAGCCACGGACGGGACGTCGTGGCCGTCCCCGTAGACGCTCTGGCCGTCCAACGGACGTCCCGCTGTCCAGACGACGGCCTGGCCATCCCCGCAGCGTGGACGGACTCTGGACGCCGTGACCGTCCGCTGAACGGAAAACTGTCGAGGCGACGGCCTGGCCGTCCCGTCGAAGTGCACAAGCCGCGGACGCTCTGGCCGTCCAGACGACGGCCTGACCGTCCCCGCTGCGTGGACGAACTCTGGACGCCGTGACCGTCCGCTGAACAGAAAACTGTTGAGGCGACGGCCTGGCCGTCGCGCCTAAACCCTAAAGCCGCAGACGCTCTGTCCATCCACGCGACGGCCAGTCGTCGAGGCGGCCGACAGGCCGTCTGCGCGCTGTCGACGGACTTCATCCGCGCTGTCGACGACGCCGTCAGCATTCGGGACGGCCTCTGACGCGTCCTGCCGCGTCACGACTGACGCGTCATGACATCCCGACGGGAAAAGCCCACGTCACGTCAGGATAGACAACCCTGGATAAAACTTACACAATTTAATAAATCTAAAGATGTTTTTTGGAGATTTGTTGTTACCATCAAATAATTCTAGCCTATACATACAAATCTTTCCTTAAGTATACCAATTATGTAACAAAATGTAAAAAACTATTGTTTCAAGACAAAAAATTGAGTTGTAAATTTACAATGAGTTTGTACCATGGAGATTTGTGTTTACACCACTACAAGAGATGTAGGTATTTTAAGGAAGAGAGATTAGTAAGAAATTATTTAAAACCGCTTCATAGTGCTGGAAGGTCATGTTGAAAAGAGGAAATAAATGAATTGAGGAACAAAGTACTGATCGATCATGGCAATGCATCAAAACATGTCATTTTCGGTCGCGCGGTCGCGCGGTCGCGCGGTTGTCTGGATATCTGCTCTTCTTCACGCGGTTGTACTCTACCTCTCATCCCTCCGCATCCTTATCCTCTTCTTCTCTCCACTCTCTCCCTCTCTCATTCGTTCTCGTACAACACAACATGTGATTTTTTGAGAGGTAGGGTTAGTTCAAGTAGATGTTGAATTTCAACTTGATGTTGTTTTTGAGCGTAAAGGAAAGATTGCAGTAAGATTGAGAGCTTCTCTAGTTGTTTTTTGGAAATGTTGGAAGCACTGTTTGTTATAATCTGACTTTTTTGGTTTAGTATTTGTCGCGTTCAATTGAGGTTTCGTGATGCCGAGTGTAAGGATTATTTTTGAGAGTTTTGAAAGTATCGAGGGAGCTTGTAGAGAGCGTTGATGCAGCAGTGGTGGAGGTGTGAGAAGGAAAAAAACCTGTCGAGGAGCAACTAGGTTGCTAGAAGGAGAAAAGTGTAGGTAGAGTTGGATTGGTGCTATGGTGAGTGTGAGCTCTTTTTGTATCTCTTTGAAAGTGAAGTGTTTTTATTGTGATTCTGTTGTCCTTTTAAAGAGGAAGGGACTTGTGAATGATTGGATTGCTTATTGGAGTTCTAACAATATTAGGGTTTTATATATAGGCCGGAGCAAGGGAAGGAACTGTTTTGCTTTGGGGGCGTCAAAACAAGACTTGAACGTGATTCTCTTTCGGTAGGGCTTTACATGCAATCACCAGCCTTTGGTGCAAATTGCAAGGACTGAATTCAGACACGGAGCTACAAGATTCAATGAAGGTATGTCTAGATTAATCTTCTCGCGCTTTGAGCACATGGAAGACATTATCTTTGAAAATCTTTATTATTTTGATCACCTTTGTCGCTATTCCTCTACGGCTACTTGTATTGGTAAGACTCAATTGCTTTTTTCTGTTTGTGAACCTTTCTTCAATTTCGTTGTGCATGTGCAAGCCACCAGTATGCTGGACTTATCCAGAAAGTCTTACCATCAATGATCGCCATGCCTTTTACACTTTGTCAGGTAAGTACAGTGCCCTCTTGTTGTTAATTGTTGACTTTGTTTGTTTTTTAGTACTTAATTTCTTGAGGATTTCCCCCTGAGAGGCGGGCGGCAGTTGACGAGGTAGCGTAAAGCAATCAGTTCTTTTTTTCTCTTATGTATGAAAACTCTCATCAGCCTTCGGGATCCGGCCAAGCAGGGAGGCAATTCAGTGTTATCATTCTTCAAGCAACAGGGCCAGCACTTTGCTTGCCACTATGAAGGTGGCAGCTGAAGCTTGACTTGCAAAGACAGAGAGAGGGAGAGAGCTTGGGAGTAATTGGCAGATTCTTAGGTTTTTGTAACCAAGCTCGATTGTTTGGAGTTTTTGCAATTTGGGTTCCACCCATGGCGATAGCGAAGTTGCAAGGGGGGTGGAGTGGGGGGTTGTGCAGAATTGCCGCCAGTGTCAATTGGAGAGACTTCGATTGAGTGATCTTCGTTTTGGAAGGAAGCAAGCGGATGGGTTGGGAGAATTCGACCAAGAGAAGGAAACAAGGTACAATCTAACATGTGTTTGAGCTTATTTGTGGTCTACCATTTTACAAAAAAGTTGGAATTGATGTTGTACATATAATAGACGACAACAGGGCCTTATTTTAGTGAATTTTTTGGTGAAACAGGGCTTCTCTTAATCCTAGATCGAATCTCTAAGTAAGCATATTCCATTTTCCATTTTCCATTCATAGACCTGGCTTATACAATTCATAGTACCGTAAACCCTAAACTTCGAACCTTTAAAATTTTTGACTTCGTTTTCGTGGTTCTCGAAGCAAAGGCGAGGGTAGGAAATAGTAGAGTAGTGAAGACCTGGAGGCGCAACTGTTTGATGTTTCAACGGGAAGATGATGATTTGGAGGTGAGGCAGTAAATTCTGATAGTCAGTCTTTCCTTTTATTGATGAATTGATATCTTTCATTTTATTAATGAATTGATCCACTTGAAGTCTGGTGTAGGTGATTGTGGTGCTATTAATACAGGGTAGTTTGATGACTTTGTTGTAACCAAGAGTCAGTTGAAGTCTAATATAGTTATTTCATTTTAATAATGAATTGATAAAGTTGGTTCCTAAAAAATTGTGTTTTTTGACATGACAAGAATTGGAGAATTGCTGAATCGACAATCAGGTGATCAAGAATGCTACTACAATCAACTTCTCAAAAGCTTTACGAAGTCTGGTGAGTTCAATAATAGGCATTGGGTTTATGTTGCAAACCTCAGTGCACCTTACCTATGGATGTTGTGATCTATTATGTGACTATTTGCTTGTTGTCATAGTCACCATAGTTTTCTGTTATCAGTAGTTTCATCATGTAGTAAAGTAGGTACACCCAAAATGGCTCTTGACCTTAAAGCGCTCTGTACAACGTGCATAGATTTTCAAAATCAGTCATGTACCCAGACTGTAGATGGCGCTTTCAGAAACACACTTTGACTGAATAACTTTTGCATACGGTATCCAAATCCACTGTTCTTTGGTGCGTTGGAACATGCTTTCACTCATCAACAAGATTGTAAAAAAATTTGAACAACATAATAACAGGAATTAGGCACAGTAGAGAAACTGGCGCTTTTGGGTGTACCTACCTTAATGGTTAGAGCCTTGATGCTGTGTTAATTTTTTAGATTTACATAAGCTACTTCAGGCACCAAAAATTTTACAATTATATTATTTGTGAGGTTTCTGAGTTTCTAACATTTTGATTCTTGTGATTGAATTGCACGCAGTACTAGCAGTTTCAATTGATCTAGCCATATCGCTTGGCATTCAAGCTTTTGAAAATATTTGCACGAGCTTTTACAAAAGACACAGGCTGTCGTTGCAGTAGCAGCTTCCATTGCTAAGGTGAAGTTGAGTCCCTACACTTGTGAATAAATTGACAAGATTCTCTGTATTTTTGAAATGTTCTTTATTTCCTTGCGTCTTGATACTTTCTTTGATTGTGAGTATATTGTATGTACGGAAATCTTTTGTTTGCATATCATGTCAAGAGTCTTTGGGTGCAGTGAGATTGTGCGTTCTTTTACAAATGAGGAATATGAGTGGTCACAGTATGTGCACAAGTGGACAGTATGCTACAGCTGGGTCTCAAAATTTAGAATTTTAGGTTCAGAATTGTTCATAGACTTAGACTTCTTTCATAGATTTAGTCTTCTTTTGTAGATTTAAACTTTTTTCATAGATTTTGTCTTCTTTTGTAGATTTAGACTTCTTTCATAGATTTTAACCTCTTTTATAGATTTAGAATTTCTTCTGTATATTTACATTTTTTCATAGATTTGGGATTTCTTTTAGATTTATATTTCATCATATATAGATTTAGACTTCTTATAAGAAATGAAAGTCCTTGTTGATTCAGCTCTCTTAAATGTACAAATTTTTGCAAAGCAAAATGTCTCTTAGAGAGTTCATTTTTGTAGTTAATGTTGTCTTTTAAGAATGTTGAAAAGATATGCAAAATTCATTGAGTTGACCTTTCAGCAAGGTATTTTAATGCAAGTCCTAGACACATGATTTTAAGTAAATTTTACTTAAAGTACATGATCTTTCAATATGCATTTTTTGACTTAAAATCCCACTTAAAACACCCCTTTCTCTTGTAGTGCACAAACTACCCATTAAGAAATTGGTGTAGAGTGTGCAACATTTGCATGGAATCTTTTCTATACTTTGACACTACAAACTCTAGATTTGCCTCAACTACTTGAACATATACTTGTAAGTGTTTAAAATCATCTTCTTTTTACTAGTGTTTAATAAACACTCTTTTATTTTTTGATTCTAAATTCAAAACCATTGTAAATGCATATATAAAAATAAAATATATAGTCTCTATATTACAATAGAAGTCATATTCTTGGGTTAATCTACAATGTTTTTAGAGTGTCAATTTCTCATGTTGTTCATGTTATATTGCTAGTATTGGCGTTTTTCTTAGTTTTAGTATCATAACTATATTTAATGCTTCTATGATGTTTATTATTTATCATATTAGGTTGTTTAGAATACATGACATAGAATTTAGAATATTTAAAACTATTGTTGCATTTTACATTTTTATTTGTCATTTGAAATTATACTAAAATACAAGTAGTGTATATATTAAAAAAATAGTATATATGGAAGACACTACTTTTATAGAGTGTTGTAAATGGATATGAAAAAATTAGACACATAAATTTTGTATATAAAATAGCCTAACTGTAAAAACCAAATGATTGAATTTATATGTAAAAATACGGTCATTTTAATTACTAAAATGAAGGTAAATAGCCCTATGTTAAATATCCTCTTAACTCAGGTGTATACTTAAAATTACAAGGAGTGATCTCCCTGGGACTAAGTCTAAACACCACAAAACAAAGTTTTTGAACCCCTCTCTATTGAAGGCTATTGACAGCATGAAGAATGCAATGAAAGGATATACGTTCTAAGAGATCTTAACCTGACAAATAAAACAAATAAAAGCCACCAACCATATATGGATAGTTTGCTTATACCTTAAAATGTTCTTAGGCTATCACTCTGGTTACCATCCATAGAATTACTTATTAAAAAATGAGAGATGATGGATAAATATGACCATTTGTCATTGCAACATATGTTACAATATTGAAAATCCTTCATTGTACACCTTATGCCCTCCCTATCTAGGATTTAAGAGGGGCTAAGTTTATAACTTAACCCCTAAATGCCTTGGGGGACCAAAAGTGCCCTCACATAGTTTCAAGTCCAATTCAAAGTGTTATAACTTTTGCATTTGATTTCCAATTTCAATGAAACTTGTTGGAAAACTTGTGCAATATCTTCTAGTTTTGGTGATAAAATTTTCAAAATGATATAAGAATATAAGATGTACTGATTTTTTGGAAGGCAATCATAGTTCACACATTCAATTTTAGTTCACCAAACTACATTTGATGGTTGCGACTTTGAAGGCTTATATTTCCTTCATCCAATGTTAGTTTTGAATAAAATTTATTGGATTTTGTTTCTTTTGAAGTCTAATTATTGTGGTAAGAATTTAATGGCAATCCAAGTAGTTTTGAATATTTGGGAGCATTTCAAAGTTCAAATCCCAACATTATTGGATCACAATCAACTTTTGCGGCTTGTTTCTTCTTCATACAATGTTTGATTCAAGTCTTGTTTATGTGGTTAAAATTTCATGTCAATCAAAGAAGTTACAAGTGAAAAAGGAGCATTTTAGTAGAAGGAGATTCAACATGTATTTTTTGCAACTTTTTTTTGCTATTTTTTGACAATTCAAAGCCATTTTGTAAACATACAAGTCAATTGAATGATATTTTTTTCACCAATGTGTTTGTATTTTGTTTTTTGATCAATTTATAGTTTAGAATTTTTTCATTTGAGTAGGTTCAGAAATCAAAATGCACCTCCAAATGTGTTGCCAAGAATATTTCAGCACCTTTTTTCAACACTAGAACATTATAATTTGACAATCTATGTGATCAAATGACTCCAAATTTGATTTAAATCATCTGCAATACATGCACTACAAGATTGTTTGGTTGAGATTTCTATACCTTAATCACATTTAGACGTGTAAGACTTTCAGGACCATCTAAGGGCTGAAACTGAATTTCAGGGAGGTAAAATTTTTAGAAATATTTTTCAGCAAATTTTCCTTGAAAGACAAGTAGAATTGACATCTAACCCAATTCATTTTGTATTTTTTGGAGCTTTATGGAATTAGTTATCAAATTTTGAAGTTGAAGTGCTATAGGGCTCTAAAATGGAGCATTGCCTAAAATGTACACAGTTTTTACACCATTGAAGGCTATGAAAAGAAAACATGTACAAACTGTCTACATTTAAGATAGGGCTCCATTTTAATGCCCACTCCATTTAAGGACCTCCTACCTTACTATGAGAAATGGGTCACTGGTACACGATTCTAGGAAAAGTCTAAGAAAAATCTGAGAAGCTAGCCAGTTTCAAAAATCCTACCCATCTCTGATAAATCAAGTTAAAAATATTCAATTAACCTACCGATCTGACACTTTAAAATGAAATATTTGATTCTCCTACCTATCTCTGACAAATGAAAATAAAAATATTCCTTCATATTCATCAGAGTTGCTACATGTGAGCATGCAGAGCACTGGAGGTCAGAGACTGGGCGTTTCAATGTTAAATCTTGCTGAGTAAGTATACATCTTGTTGTAAGCACATTGCAAACAATTGTGTGCTTCTTGGTAGATCAGATCTTGCTTGAGGAAGTCTCCTGGTATGCAGATTGAGGGCTTTGTAACGAGTTCGATCTTGCTTAATTAAGTTAGTGCGTTTTTTGTGCACATGTTGCAAGCATTTGCATGCTCCGGATCAGACCCTGCTTACCTCTTGTTGATAATTGTACTGTGTAGCAGCAGCACAAGCTTGCCATTCCGTAGATCGAAATGAGTAGACGTTTCTCCCTTGTCGAACTTGCTTGTCATGAGGATTACCCACAAGGAACTGCAATTGAAGGAGACGCGAGCAAAAATTGCTCTGATCGAGTCGCACCGCAAACCTAGCTCAGCAATCTCCTCTCCTTCCCTCTCTTTACCGGACCACCCCACGGTGGTGTAGTCGCCAACCCGACAAAGCACGAGCTACAAGACCAAAACCCCCAATTCTTGCCACCGCGCTCTCCCGCATCCTCACGACCCCGATCTCCGTAGCGCTCTCGCCCCACGTCACCCTCACAGACGATGAACTGAAGCAATACCGTGATGTCGTCCGTGAACTTCCCGGCATGAGGCTTGGTACACCTTGCATCACTCAACGACCTTCCTCAACCACATCATTGAGGGGTTCAAAGAAGAGCAAGAGCACACCGTCCTCGTCCTCGACTTCGAGACCCCTAGCCAAGCCGCTGCGAAGTTTTCCACAGTTGAAATAGACGACGGGCAAACAATCTTCTTCTCCGAAAAGAAAACAGTCAAGCAAACAGTGCTACTAGCCGTACATGCCATCGAAAAACTCGTCAAGCCAACAGACAATTGAATTCTCCTCTTCAGGCAATCTACATTCTCTGCCTCCCAATGGATTTAGGGTGAAAAGTAGGGCCCGAGCCTCTCCTCTTCGATTCGAAACTAAAGTTCCTACACTCTTATGTGAGATTTGTGCCCCTGGTGGGATTGGTGACCTTCATAATATTGGTGACCCCGGTGACCCTGATCAGAGTGAACTGACCCTAAACCGCGCTCAGCCCCTCAGGAAAACGCTGAATTTTTTTATTTCCACCGCATGAAAAAAATTGCTAATTTTGAATTCATATTTGCAAATAATCAGAGGCCCCACATTTGATCGTATATTAATCAAGCACAGAATAGGGGACCTTTTTTTACTTGCAACCCTAGAATGACTTGGAAGGGTTGAGCGAGGGGAACTAAGTTAGTTCACCTTGACTCCTTGAGTTCGTGACCGTTTGTTGTCCAAGGTTGATATGTCAAAATTTATAGTTTTTAACCACATGGTGCAAAATTAACATTTGTAACTAGAGTGGATCTAACGATGACAATGCATGCAATTGTAGAATGTCATTACAACTTCAATTTGCTTCAATGATGCAACTTGCTCATAAGTCTTGTCATGTTTCATTGCAAGAGTAAGAGTAATCAACTTTGGGTGTTTTTCATTATTTGATCTCTAGTATAAATCTTCTTATGCGAAGATCAAATGGATCGAATGATTTTGTTGGATAACTTCTACATCACATGATTTGCCTGTGGATTTGTTTGTTACATGTTTGTGAGGTGGTTCTCCAATACTTCTTGGAGACCTACAAGATAAGGTAAACTACCTCATGACAAAATAAATGGGAGCAAACCCATTGCGGGTCAGATTGTAGTAGTGGTGTACATTCAAGTTCTTAAATGTAAACCACTAGTGCAATTTGACCCACAATGGGTCTACTCTCATTTGGTCCATAATGGGATGATTTACCTTATATATTGTAGATGTCATAAGGGGACATTGAATACTTACATTGATACTTGAAGGTTGTTGCAAGAATAAGTGGTCAATTTTTTCCAAATCAATGGCAATTTCTATTTTTTTTTTAAATTACCAAAAAATTAGAATGACTTTTTTTGAAACACATTATAAATATGGACAATTTATATGACTATAAAGAGAAGGTATTCTAAGAAGGAAAAGCATTGAAAATTTCTCTAAGTAGGTGAACTAGAAAAGTGCAAAATTGCAAGAAAATACATACTTTGATAATTTAATTTGTAAAAATTAGGAAAAAAATTACAAAAGAATTGAAAATTGACCATTCAAAAGGACCTCATGGCAATATAGGCAAGTTTTGTGGGGTGATTGCAAGAAACACCAGTCCTATTTTCCATCACAATTTGATATGATGTTGTTCTTTTTTGCTATAATTTTTTAATTAAAAGATCTAAGAATATGAAATTATTAGTGAACCTCTCTAACTTGATGATTTTCACATTCTTTATCTTTTAGAAATTAAAAAAATCATTTTTATATCTAAAATTCATTTTTGTTAATTTATCACAAACTAAGGTTAAGGGGTTTTTACTACATTAGGAGTCCCCAAATTTAATGGTCTAAAGCTGAAATTTTCATAGTACATTTGCATAGTAGGAAAGCATATTCCTACCAAAGAAAATCTAAAAATACATTATTTTATATCCTCCATATGCGTGCAAACAATATTCCCATTGTACGCAATTTCTAAACATTGATGATGGTGCTAAGATTATTTTTTTGGTGAAATCTCATCACCATCAACTCCTTCTAAATGGAAAATTTTTAGATTCAAGAAAAATAACTTTTCCAATTTTTTAGAAATTAATATGTGAATATGCCCATTTTCATAAGATTTTCCACTTTTTTAATTATCCTATTTAGAGAATTTTCCTAAACTTGTCCTTCATAGGTACCTTCTTCTTTAAGGTGTATACATTGAGCATATTTTTTATATTTTAAAAAATTGTTTTTCTAATTAAATAGTCTCACAAAGAAAACAGTGTCCAATTCCAAAATGCTATAGAAAATGGACGGTGTTTCTTGCAATGACCTAGTACTTTTCAAACAAATTTATTAGACTCATAAACTCCTCACAATGTACATGGAGGTGCTAGCAATAGAAATTCATCCCATTGATTTTAGAAAATTCAAAATTTCATTAAGAGAAATTGTACTTTTAGCAATTATTTCAAACAACCTCAAAAATCACTTGATTTGTGTATTGAAAGCAACTTTAGAAGAGCTAAGAGAAGTTATTTATACTAAAAAAGAGGTAGGATGTAAAATAACCCACGTGGGATGTGCACATTAGAATTAGTAAAAGCTCAACTATTAATAGTAAATTAAGTAAGAAGTAGGAAATGCACAGAATTTCAAACCTCATTTGGACATAGTAGAATAAATCTTTTGAAAAAAATTTAAACTTTGAAAAGTTGGTAGATCAAGTGAACTTTCATTTCCAAGAGAATCATTGCAAGAAACACTTTATGTTTTTGTCTCAAAAACACAGTTTTTGGACATAGGACTAATAGTCCTACGCGATCCTATCAGTACTGTGTGTCTGCACTGCGCCTATCAATGTCAGCCATTGATTTCGCGCACCTGTAAATTTGGGCTGTCAATTTAGTACTATGTAGTACTATATTGTACTATAGAGTGCTATGAAATACTACTCAAGCCATTGGAGCAAAAAATAGCAAAAAAGGGGGTCTGATGGTTTGTGGACCTTTTCATTTTTATAATTTAAAAAAAATTCATTTTTCTAAACAAAATTGTGCTCACATTGCAACAAAAAATTCCTACAAGAAATTTTTTCCCTCTTTATAGCCTTTGTGCAAAGGAAGGTCACTTTGACCCCATGTGTACAATAGACATGTTACTATTTTCATAAAAACTCATTGTCAATTCTTGAAATGTTAATAGACCTCTAGTTGTCCAATTTGTGGCTTCAAATTTAGATTTTTGAATTAAAAATAGGACTAAAAACCTCCAAAATGGCCAAGGTAGACACCCAATCAGGGGCAGTTTAAAAATAATAAACTAATTTGAAAAAATTTGAAAAAATTACAGAATGTGTAAAACTTTTTTGTTCACCTTCATTCCGAATTTCATGTCAAAAAAAAAGGTACAATAGTTATGAACAAAAGACTACCTGTTGGAGGTCAAGGGGACCAAAAAAAAAGACAAGTGTTTCTTGCAACCATCCAAGAGTCTATTTATAAATTTGAGACTCCAATCTAAAGTTACGAGCAGAATTCAAGGAGCATGATTGCAAATTTTTAAAAGAAAAGTCCCCTCCAACATGTTCCTTAAATTTCGTCCATAACTTTTACATTTAAATTTCAAAGTGGTTCCATCTTGTTTACACCTTGCCTATCAATTCCAATCTTAATTGGCTACTTATTCTTTTGGAAGCAAGAAAGGCTAATTTTTTTTTAATTTTTTAATATATTTGACACAAAAAAGGGAGACCTTTACAGCAAGATGGTCAAATTTATGTAAAGTATTGGCTCCGTTCCAAACCAATATTTTGGCGATTTCAAAGTGGGTGACGTGGACCGCGTAGATTTCACTGCACTGACTCCCTTCACACTGTTCCGTCAACTACTGAAACCGATCACGAGTTCTCGACAATACAATGGTGTTTCCTGGTGCATGGCAGTTGCGCTTTGCTGCATTGCAGATGGGTAAATGCAAGAAACACTTGTACTATTTCCCGTCACCACGTAAGTGCTGATTTGTTTTTTGGCCATAACTTTTGCATTTTTCCTCGAAATGACTCAAGATTTCTAAAGAAGGTACTCATGACTATCATACACCTTACATAATTTTTTCATAATTTTCAAAAATAATTTAATACTAAAATAGTACTAGTGATTAAATGTCACAAATGCCAATTTGGAGATTTTTAGTACTAAGGAGTACCTTTTTTTAATGATTTTGAGATGAAATTTGGATGAGATGGTCTTCTAGTAGTTTTACATCACTCCACGAGAGGGATTTTGAAAAAAGTTATTTTTATGTGGTGTGAAAGTCTACAAAGTGAGCTCCTTTCTGCTTGAATTTTGAAACATATAAAATATTATTTTAGTGATTTTTTTGGTTGATGACCATCTCCATAGAGTTGTTGCAAATGGCCACTTTTTATTTTTTGTATTTACTTATTTTTGCTATTTTTCCCAAATTAAAACATGAAGATATATATTTCTTGAGGTTTGGCACTTTTTAAATTCTCCTACTTAGAGAATTTTTCTATCAATTTCCTTCGGTGAAAACCTTCATCTTAGAGGTCTATACATTGTTCAGATTTTTCAGATTTTTTTCAAATTAATTTTCTAATTTTCTAATACTCCAAAAAAAGTCATGAGTACTGTAGTAAAACGCAACAAATAGTACAAATGTTTCTTGCATTCACCCAGGTATGAAGAAATTTTCGACTCTTTGCAAGTTATTTCAAAAGTTCGAAGGAATTCTGTCAACTTCCGTTGAGGCAAAATTTTCGAATGGGTCTGTGCCTCTTTAGCTTTCAATCTGTGATTTGCTCAAGTGACTGGTGTCCAAACCGTGACCAGTGTTCGATCTTTCGTTCATTTGGGTTGCTTTCAGTTCTCATTTCTGTGTTATTTTGGTCATCCCGAAGCTTTCGCGCTCTTGTTGTTTGTGGAGTAATGGCGAGAGAGAATGGCCGCATGTGCTTTCTTTCATTAGTTGGATTTGGTAGAGGCTCGGTCTGTTTGTTTTTTCTTTTGAACAAACGGAAAGAACCATTGCATTAAAACAAGTAACCTGGGTACACAAACAACAAGACAGACGGCTGGACGCTGATGAGATTTGCGCTAACAAAAAAGAAACCAAAACAAGAGACAGCCTAGCTACATGAATGAGCGAGAGGGGGCTTCTCTAGATCCAAGTGATACCAGCCCCGTTCCTGCTTAATTGCAAGGACCGGAGATTTAAGCCAAACGCGATCGAATTTGACGCGTAGAAGCTCTGTTTAACAGATGAACTCATTGTTGGATTCGTTGTTGGGCAGTCTGGTATGGTACCCATGGAGGGTGCGCAGAAGATTGTGGTGGAGACTAAACCCAAACCCCCAGCAAGCACATGGAGAGCAGACGCGCCTGGCGTTTTCTTTTCGCTATTGCTCGCCATCTGGGTTGTGTTGGTGGCAGTACAGATCAAGGAAGGGAATTCACGGCTGTGGCAAGTATTTGCTGCTCTCGCATTTTTTGAAGGACTCAATCAGTCTCTCAGCCTTTTCTTACGATGGAGACCTGAGATCACTGCTGGACTCACACCCGAGGTGGCAGCGGATTTGGTAAACATGTCCGTGTCGCTGGTACATTGCTCCTTCATGTCCTTATTAGGTGAGGTCTATATGTACGTGCCATGGAAAATTACAAAGCAGCGAAAGAATGATACTCTTAATAATTACGTGGGCGAGAACAAATTCAGGCGGCATATGCATGATCATGTCCTTTGTTTCTTTGTATCTTAACCCCTCAACGCTGCCGCTGCCACTGCCACTTCGTGGTGTTTGGATGACCTGATGGTGATCTTGATTGAGAGAGACTGAAAGCATTTTTTCATTCATTTTTTTTGCTGGTTGACCTTTCATGGAGAGTTATGAAGAGTACTTAATTGAGTTTGTAGTCTTGCTAGTATTTGCCTTCACGTGAATGAGAAGTAAGTAAAAAAAAAGGATGGCAAATTGCTCCTTGCTTTAAATCTGAAATTTCCCCTTGAAAATGACATTTTTTTGAGTTTGAACCCACTAATAAAATGAAGGTCATCCACTCTAGTTTCTACTCCACTTGAAATTTTGGAGAAATTTGTAGTATTGAATATTTTATTGCAGTTTGAACTTTGGATGTATTTTCAATGTCCATTGTATTCTAATCATAGAAGGACATGGAAATAGAGTTTACATTGCAATGTTTGTCACTGCAATGTACACACATGGTGAAATTTTCAGATTTTTTGAAATAATTTTCTATTTGATGTGATTTTTTTTCACTTTCTCTTCAAAAATGCTGATAAAAATCAATTTTCCCTCAAAAAAATCTAAATTTTTTTGTGAAGTGTAGAAGACATGTAATTTCATCATTGTAAAATAAATATAAAAATTTTCAAACATATCTAGTACCAAAATAGCAACAAGTTGAGTGATGGACAGTGGATATAGGTCCGTCCTTTAAGGGTTAAATTGTCACAGAGGTGGGCCAAGAGGCACTCACCCGCTCTACCTTCCAGCCCAATGCCAACCTGAGATTGCCGTTGCTAGAGGTGTTCCCTTTCACAAGGAGATTATTTGGATTTACCATGTAGTGAACTCACTACCATTACCACATCCGAAGTGGTAAAATCAGTACATTACCGAGGCTTCGGAGGTGGTAATGATAGTGAGTTTAGCACCTAGTAAACCCAAATAATTTCCTTGTGTTTGTTTCAATCTACATTTTGTTATTTTTGTTTGCAATGAATCTGGTAGATACAAATGACAAAACAAATAAGTGCATAGTGCTCTACAGTCCTCTAGAAATGGACTAGGTAATTGCAAAGCAGGCCAAGTTATCGAAAATAATCGCCGGTTAGGACCTACCGAGCCGCGGGGCGGCAAGGTTGGTACTGACTAGCGATTATTTTTGGTAACTTGGACTACTTTGCAGTTACCGGACATAATGTCAATGTCTATTTGATTTCTTTGATTGTTGAACCAATCAAAACATGCCACAACAGTAATAGTCTCCTCCATTTAGATTTAGATTTTGTTAGGTACATGAATCTGCACTTACTGAGTTAATATTGGTTGGTAGAGGAAGAGATTTCTCCTAGATTTCTCTCATTTCTATACCAATGAAATCTCTACTTCATACCCACCTTGCTGAAGATTTGCATAAGGCAAGCACTGAGCATTATCAGTCTTAATCTGCCTCTCCTTAACCAATTGAAGCATGCCATGACAGGAGAACTCTCCTGCATTGATATTATAGCTGGATAGCGCTGTGCCTAATTGCAAGTGTGCGTTTTCAGTGGTTGGGTTGCTGGTGAAGGAAGCGCGAATCTCAGGATTGACGAACATGCAGTCCCACGACGTGTTTTTCCACCGGACATGGCCTGGAGCTTACACTGCATTGGCGATTTCCAGCGGATTCTTCGTTTATGATCAATGGGACTTGTTACGGAAGCATCTCTACAGTGCCAAGGTGCCTTACCGGCTCGTTCATCATGCAGTTCTGCTCGCCTGTTTCGCTCCTGCTCTTCAGCGAGACTCGTGCATCAACTACTTGATTCTCACCCTCCTCTGCGAGGTACGAGCGATGATGCCGGAAATCATTAGAATTTTTTGCAATTCGGAGTATTGGGACAAGAGTAGTCTGGACTAGTCTGGTGCATTTGTAAAAACCAGACGTCAACGAAATCAAGCCTTGTGGGACCTCTTTTTTCGTAATTTTTACATCAGAATCGCTATTTGTTCGACTTCGCAATCTCAAACCTTGCATACTCTGCCTTGTAGGCTTTGTGCTTTGTGAATGTCTTGAAGAGCATCCTGAGGCCGGGAAGGTTAGCAGTTTCTTCCAAACTTGAGGGTCTGGAGGAAGAAACCCTGTAGCGTACTGGGTTTCCTCCAGATCCTCTGCAATGCAGACTAGCCGGACTGTGTGAATAATTGAATGCCTGAATTGCTTTGCTGCTGCTTGTGTGATTTCAACCTTGCCCCTTTTGGAAACCCTAAAGTTAATTCTTGGATTTGTGTGCACCAGGTCCATTCTGTATTTCTGCACTTGCGCAAAGTGAGGAAGCTCTCTTCCACGACGAAATCGAACAGCACTTGGTGCAGTAGTTTCATCAACTGGGCGCTGAACTGGATCGCGTTTTTCTTGACCCGTTTCTTTTGTCATTTTTGGATAACGGCCAAGCTTCTTCGGGATGCTTCGAAGTTCCCAAATGGGTTTGAATGGCCACTGGGCCTCACAAGCATGGTGGCTCTCAATGCCTTGAATGTATGGCTGGGGCATGGGCTTTACAAAGCTTTGATGAGAGAGAGGTCTTCTCTGAAACGATGGGAGTAGGAGTCTCAAGTCCGCTTTCTGTACAATTATGTGAACATAATTATGAACAAGTTTGCCTTGTGTTGTTGCCACACGACTGTGTTCTAAATTTGACACTATCTAGGAACAAGTGGCATGTTTGAAATATGTATCACTGTCAATGATGAGTTAGGTAGGCTTTTAATTGCGCACCACTGCAAGATCTCTCCCTATTCAAAGAGATCGTATAATGCATGTAACACTGCTTCCTCCCAGAATTGCGCCAGTGTTGTGAAGGCTTGTGCAGTTTACTGTTAAATTAAAACGCGCTGCCCATGATGGACAAGTTTTTTCTCGTCACTCTCATCCGCAGTTGCTTCAGAATCAATTTCTAGTCGGTTCCGCACTCAGAAGCAAATGAAGGTCTGTCGGTAACAAATTGGCACCGGCGAGTATATATTTCTTCCTGAAGTCCCAATCCTTCGGTCACTACGATTCACAAGCTGGTGTTGCGCACACGTCAATCTCATCATTCAGTCTTGCAGAAGAGCTGATCAATTTTGAGCCATGGGGATGCGTCCGGAGGAGATGGCGCTACGATGGTATCGAGAAGCGGCGGCGTAGTGGATGGTGACAGGAACAAAGTTTGAAACACTGCGGCGATCAAGTCTGGGAACGAGTAGAAGGCGAGGAAGAATGGCAGAAACAGACGGTAGCGCTTGTGCATGCAGCAGTGTCGCTGATTCCCTTGAAAACGGATGCCGTGCCCCATCTCTCTATAAGTGGAGCGTTTGCTTGACCGGATTGTGCAGGAAAAGGGTTCGGTCACCTATGTAAGCTGCAGACGCTGGAACTGTTTGTTGTGATTGCCTACTGATGTATCACGATCACGAGATGCTTCAAATTTTGAGTATGAGGATTGAATTCCGTATGCTGGTGTTGGTTTTGGAGTGGTTGGTTGAATTGAGCGATGGATTGTGCATTGACAATGTTCTGTTGTTGCTGGATTTAGATTGGTGAACCTTGATCGATCTTCGACATCTTGCAGAAGCTTCAATCTTTTGATGCTCCTATTGTGTAAATCTATGAAGTTGGAGGGGCAACTCAAGTTTGGACAAGTGTAGCTATTGCATTTTTGCACGCATTTCCTTGAAATTGGCTTTGTTAAGAGCATACAAAGACACTATAATTGTGTTGTTCTTTGGGGTTTTTGAAATGAGATGTTCTACAAACAATAATAGACAAAAAAATGCCAAAATCAACCAAAAAGTGGTCGACCAGTCCTTAAAAGGGTTAAGAAACTATATTTCAATTCGATACTTGTTGATTTTGCTCAATAGCTAGAAGTGAGATTACCACAACTTTACACTTCAATAAGGTATCTCATAGAAGTTGATAAGTTATTTGTAGATAATATTTTGAACAAAGTCTCAATGCATATTGAAGCCTTGTGCAATACAAGGCCAATGCCCAATAGATGTGTATTCTTTATACTTATAATTGAGGTTACTATAGCAATTGAAAATTTGATAGTTTTTAGTATAATGGGTTCTAAAGAATCAAGGGTAGAGAAGCACTTCTTAGAATGCCAACAACTTCAAAGTCAATGAGGATATTTGAGTTATTCATAAAGTACCCTAAATTGGGGTTTAAATCCATGAGTTTTGTCAAAAAGTCAATTGAGTTAAAAAAGTCAAAATAAAAAGTGGATATGAAACTTATTTTTCCATCAAAATAGTGCCTAAAAAATTTTGGTCCCCACTTTTGAAGTCGTATGACATAAGTATCTTGCAAAAAAGTTTGACGCTTCAACTATAGTTGCCTTCTCAATTTCAAAAAAAGTCATGCTCAAAATGGAAGGGACTTTACAAATAACTCAATTGCCTTGAAGAATTAGGCTACATTGGATGATTAATCACAAGACTTGAATCTTGCAAAACAATAATGTAGGATTGTAATTTCTACAAAAGGAATACATTCATGGTAAATTTTATAAAATTGGTGGTATTCCACATGCCATTTTTTAGATCGCATAGTATAAATTGAAAATTGACTTCTAAGATAGGTATAGATTGATGGATATACAATCCACTATACTTTTTTCATACAGTGTAGAAAGATAGCATGATACTTAATGATTAGGTTAGTAAGGTGGTTAGAATTTAGTACTTTAGCTTGTCTCCTTAGCATGTATTTAGGTTCATCCTTATTGAATACAAACTATTTGTGTGATCAAGTGTGTGAAACTATGAATTACTATATTTAGATTTCATCATAGTATCAAAGCTCCAAAGGGACCATCTTCATAGTTTTCCTTCTATTGTAGTGCAGAATGTATTGATCTAGAAACAATGTCGATGTATTGTTGTGGAAATCAGTTGTGTAATCTGTTGTGTGATAGACCATCCCCTGATTGAGAAAAAATTACTATGTGCGAGAAATCCTGACTAAGAGAAACTTGTTATGTGTGAGAGAAAGAAGAAAGAAGAGAGAATCGAGGCACTTGAGAGATGATAGCCATAGATAAGAGCCCACACCCAAAATATTCAAACAAAATTTACAGAGTGCCTTTGTACAAGTCCTGATCATCAAAATTGATTGCACAAGTTTGAAAGAGATTCAATAGGAAGTTAGAAACCACATATAGATTAGTACTTCCACCGTTTGTTCATCTCATTGTATAGCATCATGTCAACATTTGATACCTTAGTTGAAGGCTACAAACTTACTGCTGAAAATTATCAAATGTGGAAAACACAATGCAAACTACTTCTCATGAAAGAAAATACTTGGAAGTTCATTGATCCCAAAGGCAACAATCGTCCGGTGACCAACAAGTGTGAAGAGACTTCTAGGGGAAGAGCCAGAGTTCTCTACTCTATTCTATGTCTTATTGTGAGTCCATTTTCAATGAGCTATCTGACATTACTAATCCCAGAGTAGCGTAGAACACACTCAAAGAGCTCTTTGAGAAAACTAATAATGCTTCAAAATTGATGCTATTAGACAAACTCAACTCTATTAGACTGTTAGAGGGAGGATTTATTCATAAGTATATACAAATAATTAAAGACACCAAAATGCAACTCAAGGGAATCGGGCATAACATTTCTAAAACAGGCATTGATAGAACAAATGTTGAACACCCTGCCACCAAGTTACAAAGCACTCTACAATCAAGTCAATATTCCTGCCTCACTAGTATGAAGCAGGTTCCCAAATCAATCAATGCGATCGACAAGGATCAAACCGTGGACTGATCAATTGACCATTGATGTAAAAAAACCAACCAACTAAGTTCACAACTTGGCAACTATGTTTTGAATTCAATTAATGTTATATCTTTCATCAATCAGCCTATATTATTTTTATTTTATCCTTATATCGAACGAGAAGGAATGTTGAGAACCAAATGAGAACCGTAGTGTGAATGCTCCCTATAAGGCATGGCAAGTTAGTTAACAAAATATTTCTTAGCCAATAGGGAGAGAGTGCTATTGATCATCTCTCCCTTTGTATATACTTCTAGTCTTCAATATTAACATGTATGTTTTTCTCTTGCATTCTTTAGTGTTTGTATTTTGAACTTTTGTTTCATTTATTATACTCAACACTATTTTGACCAATTTAGATGATTAATGTCATCTAATGCTACCTCGTTCCAAAAAGACAATATTCTCATTAAAAAGGAAGTGACTCCACCCCGGAATCTTTGAAATCATTACACCAAGAAATTGTCAATTGTCACATCAACCTATACTACCTGTAATTCAAGGAACATTCAGGCATGGTTTTGAAATTTATTTGTTTGTATGCTTAACGAAAAAAAATAGCTCCAATAATCTACTTTATATGCCATTTGAATTTTTTTCAAAATTGTTAAAATTATCATTGTTGTAAAACTTTGAAGATAGCATCTTCAAACTACTGCACTCAATCAAGGAAGCTTAGATATATTCAAGGAAGGATCACGGTGTCCAAGACGCTCGAATTCACTGGCATCTTTCTTCCTCACATCTCGAGTTCCAGAATGGCAGAGTTGGTACTTGACCAACTATGGCAGACAATTGTAGTTACTAACAACCACAAAGCAGCTTCAATCAAAAGAGTAAAATACCATCTCTACTCCAAAATGTTATGAAAATTAGATGTCTACGCTACGAAGAGTATCTCAACCGCGTGTCAAAAATGTCAATAAAATGGCCCTGATGTTTGCAAACCAGTTATAATGGACGATGCAGCCATTGTAACCAGAAAGACTGAGAAATGCAACAGACCTCTTCAACTTCAGAAAGAAGAAAACTCAGAAGCTGCGCCGCAAGTTGCAATCTGAAACTTCTACTGTTGAAGCAGCACCAGGCTCTTCAAAGACGACATCGTTGACTAACTGCATCGTCTTTCATTTGCGGGAAATTTCATACCTTATAATTGTTGACCTGCCTGAGTGATTCATGCAAATCCAAGAACCAAATATACCATGTCTCGCTTTCTGAAAGACATTCATTTTAAGTCGGGTTGGTGCCTGACAATGCCAAATTGATGAGAGCTTTCCGAAGATGTGGAAGACCGCCACCCGTTTGTGAGCTCACCATCACCTGATCCCACACCCAAAACCCATGCCAAAAATCTGAGAATACGTTCATGATTTTTCACAAATGCCACCACCTTTTCTATACTTGGAGGTTTTAACATCACATAATTGCACTCAGTTCAACAAGTTGTTAAGAGATGATTGCATGACCATACCACAGGTAAAACGAAGTTCCTGTGACGCTTAAGAGCCTGTACATTCCAACAATTACTGTTTTGATCAGTACAAACAAGATATTCCGTAAAAATCCTTTCAAGCCTTCCAAAACCACAAAGAACCAAAAAACGGCACCCACAAACCCATTGATCCTGTTTCCCAAAGATGACTAACGAGTACATGAACATGAGCAGGGGACTGTACAGTAAGGACTACCTGTCGCTAGCTGATATAAGTGTCTGGACATCAACAAAGGTCCGTTTGAAGTATATAGGATTCTAGTGATTATGAAAACCACTCTGATATCTAAAATGAGATCTGTATCATGCCTACAATAGGACCAGCACAGCAATCTCTCAAACTTCTGAAAGAAACAAGTGTAAAACCAAAGAGAAGCAAGTTTTTCTACGATTTTACAGAAATGTTTTTGTCTACATTGGTCACCTCTTGTATCTGTGTGGCCCGGCGAGCTAGATCCAATGGCGAGAGGATGTCTGTTTTGGTAAGTACGACTTGATAATTTGTATGGGCACTGTCAGGCAACAGCGCATGTCAATACAACAAGAATATAACAGAAATGATCCATTCCAAATGAAAATACCATACGGTCAGAAATATTACTTCTCCATCAGATGAATAAGTTCTTCGTCTCGTGGCTTCAAACCCCATTTGGAGTCCACCAATAAGCACACTCGCTTTAGATTATTCCTTGTTGTAACATACTCCTTGACCTATTTAATAAAAAATCGATTCTGTCAATCAGGAAGTGCAATCGTCACAGAAATCTCATTAACCTGAAAATACAAATTGAACATTCCTAAGCGAGAGTACTAACAAGCCAGTAGGATTTTTGAAGGCACTTACAAGATCATCCCAGGCCTCCTTTGCCTCTTCCTTTGCAAAAGCAAAACCGTATCCTGGGAGATCAACTAGACACAGCCGAGATCCCAATGTGAAGAAATTAACCGACTGTCAAGGCCAAAAATCCAGGTTAGTTTCGGGATGAGCCATAAATTCACGTGCAGCTTATCATCGAGTTCACAAACTTAAATTTCGAAGACCACAATAGGTACCTGAGTCATCCCAGGCTTATCAGAGGTTCGAACAACACCCCATTGTCTCGTAAGCGCATTTATCAACGAGGACTTTCCTACATTTGACCTGCCTGCAAACATAAGATATATTAAGGGAAAATCATACTACTCTTTCCTGATGAGACCTACAACAAAAATGACACCAAGAACAAGCAGAAAATCCATAAACCTTACCTGCAAACGCAATTTCGGGTAGACCTAATGAAGGAAGAGAACGTGAAACTTTGGCAGCAGCAACGAATGTGAGCTTGTGCTTGAATACCTGCAACAATACGCAGATATGAAGTGACAATGCAGCACAAAAAACGCCAAGTTCATCCTTAGAAAGTGTAAGAAAAAGAGAGAAATGTAACAATACTGTAAGAAAACTTTCTGTGCTACATAACATTCTTTCCAATACAATTGAAGTCCCTATTGGAATATGGATTTGAAAAGTAAGAAATGTTAGGTTATCTTAAAAGATACCTTCCCTTTCAAGGGATCACCAAGGCAAAGTAAAGCTGCAAATCTAGGCATAAGTGCAGGCACATGGCCACTACACTATTTTGCGCAACAGACATTTCAAGTCCAGTAAAGAATATTACGTACTAACTAGTAATCCGGACGACATCTACAGCTGTGTTCCAAGCAAGCTGTAAACACTCACAAAGAACATAAAGAGGGAGGCGATAAGCCTACAGTCTCCTGGATGGGAAGCCGCCCCTCCTTGCTACCATGGGGTACGTCATCCAAAGGTGCCTTCAGTTTTTGGTGGTACCCTCCTTTCCTCCATTCCCACAATCGCCTTCGTCCAAGCAACTGGCCAGAACAAAGCCCAACAACTACATCGATCAATCTCTGAGGCCCAAATTTTTCGTTAGATACAAATATACCGTATGTTGACAAACCATCAAAGCTTAAACCCAAAAGGACCAAGGATTCATGGCTTGAAAATGACAAATTTGACCAGCCATGTAGTGAAAAATATATTTCAAATAGGACCAAATTTCATTTTTGAGGGAATCACTGAAGAACATTGCATGTGTTAGTAAAAAAAAATTTAAGTTGATACGGAAAGACCCATGAGACCTACTCAAACTATTAAAATACATGAGGACCATTTTAAGCTTCTTGGTCCTTTTTAAGGTTAAAAGAAATGACCACCTTCGAAGAATATGCAATTAGCGATTTTTGAATGTCAGGTTCAGGATCGTACTGATACACAGAAAACACTCTTGATCCATGGTTCATGAACTGCAAAAAAATTGGGAAATGGTGGGCATACATGGGCATCGATGTGGCGCAATATCTCAGGTAATGGCTGGATGGCTCTAAATTGAGCATTCTGTGAAGAACTCGCGTCGTCGAAGACTCCAACGTCACTTGTTGCAGCTGTCTTCGATTGTGCTGCGTGGCGATTCAAGTAGACATAGTCACCGTCTAACCTTAACGGTTGGCAGAATTGCAGAATTAATTTATGTAGAAAATACTAAAAACCGTTCGGAACCTGATCCCTGACTGTTATGGACTGTCCCCTATTACTAACAGCAACTCATCTATTCATAAATTTGGTTGGACTTCAATTAGCAAGTTAAAATGTAAGCATGACTTGGGTAAATGTGTATGACCACTGATCTTTGAATGAAAATCGGCTTGTCTACTGTCCCTTTAATAATAGTCTACAACCTCCCATTTTGAACTGACTGCGTAAGTAATTCATATACAGTGATAAAAATACGATCTCAAGAAAGTTTGAGTCGTGAACCAAAAATGATCTCTCTAAAGCTCTGTAGAGATTAGAATGCCTGAAGTGACGGAAAGAGCACCCTCTACCGTTAACAAAAGCAAGGCTGAAAAATACCTGGGGGTGAATCAATAGGAGAATTATCCACGATGCGTTTGTTGGTCTGATCCGATGGATGCAAGCGCATTACTCGCCTTTTACGCTTCGCAGGAACATCTATTGAAACCAAGCAAACCGTGGAAACAGAGCTTATCAGCCACATTGCTATTAAGCAAAGTACCGGACCAGGAGGTTCAGTATCTTCGATCACACTACTCTCTCAAATACAAGATCCAGAAGTCTAGTCGACTCTTAAACCCTAAACTCTGAACCTTAAGAAAAATTTGAGAATCCTTAATCCTGAAATCCATAAACCCTAAACCCTCAGCACTTGCCAAATAAAAAATTCTCAACCCGAGGTACAAGGGAACCTGCTTCTGCTTCAGTATCTTCAAACCCACGCCGTCGCAATTGAAAATCCTGAAAGCTCCTTGGCTTTATCACATTACTCCGGTCCACTGACTTCCCCGAATTCGTAAAGCTTCGAGATTTCCATGATTTTCTAGAACCCGCCGTATCCGACTTCGAATGCGATGCCGAACCTTCTCGTTTCTGAAAATTTCTGAATGTTACTCCAGCGATCGCCTTGTCTCTAATCGGACGCCCGCTTGGTCGAGGACCATCTATCTTAGAAGGCTGCTTCGCTAACCTTCTCAGCTGAGTGCAGCGAGTAGCAAAAGACCGCGAACCAAATGCTCCGATAAACCTTACAAAACCCTCCTGCTTTGATTCACCCCCAACTCTCAAACGCAAACCCTCAAGACCTGCACCAGGAACACCAGGAAGCTCCGTACGACATGATCCAATTGAAGGAAATGGGAAAAACAGACCCTTCTGCGCTCGTCCAAAGCTTTCGTTCTCCAAAATGCCGCTACATTGCTCATGCACTAAGAAAGAATCCTGAAGCGCCGACGTAGTCCACAGCCTCCTAACGAACGAGGTCAAAGCTGCTCTGGCCATTGCCATTAACACACAAGTCACCGAGAACGAAAAAATTCTGCAAAATGAGTATGCTGCAGTCCCATTCCTGCAGGAGCAAACTTCGAATTATGATCCTCGCTATTGCAAACATTTCTGGCCGAGATTCTCACTGTGCACTATTACATTACACATTCAGAGCTCTACTGTTTACCGATCCTGTTTCTTTTACAGTTTCCCTCGCCATGACTTGAAATCGCAACAATGCATCCGAGCCCTAATTGCACCAATCTCGGATTTATCAGTGCACCAAAAGTTCAAAACTCTAAAACCCTAATTGCCTCAAGTGAAGACGACGGCGACGGCGACGGCGACGGGGTGTGGGTGTCGTCAGCTCCCGTCGTCGTGGGAAAAGTGCCGACGGTGCTGTTTGGACTTTGGAGTGTGTGAGGACGATGGCGTATCATCAGCGTTGTGTGCATGGAGGTGCAGAAAGGTAGCGCCACGCGTATCTCTCGCTTCTTGCACTCGTGCTTCGACAATCTCCTCTCGCTCCTTATCTGCGCCAATTCTCTCGATTCTACGCAACTTGACCCTCGCTGCTTCCAAATTTGAGGCTGCGGGGGTCGAAGATTGCCGATTTGATCGAATTGTGGAAAATTCAAGGTGTGTCTCTTCAGTCGGTTAAAATGTATTTGGATTTTAGCTGTTTTCCTTTGGGGACACCGATATCTTCAGGGAGTTTCAAGGCTGTGAATCGGGGAAGGGGTTGGTGTCTGATCTCTTGTTGGTGCTCTGACGAACTTCAACTGACTTAAGCTTAGTATGCAACAAAACCGTTGACCTAAGACAAGCTCTTGTCTTCTGACGTCTTTTCAATTTTGTACGTTTCGTTGCACATGCAGAGTATGTTGAGAATGGCATTTGTTTGAATCTTCTGTAGCTGAGACTACTGATGCACTGTGTTTATCGCAATCGTTGAATCGACGCCACTTTGGATCGCTGTCAAGCTTAACAAAAAATTTAGTTGATTATCCAGTAGTCTTCTGCTTCTTCGATCATAATGTTGCTCTGTGTGAGCATGAGTAGTATTGTCTTACATTCTGGGCTTTTCTGCCTTCTGGTGAATTTTCTATCCCAACACCACGCATTCTTGAGTGTACCAGAGTGATGAAGAAATCTTTAATGAGATGCCCAAATCAGTTATACGACATATTTACGAACTAGGATCTGAATGTTTTCCTTGGGGTGCAGGGACGGCTTCGGTTTGGAGACATCTTATGGGCGTTAGGTCGTTTGTTTTTAGGATGTTGTGAAGGCAGGGAACGTTTTACTGACTGAAGAGTCGAGAGATTTTCACATCTGGGCTTCATTAAGAGAAAGAGCGATGGATGTAGTAGTGGGCGTTGTGCTTCCTGCTTTCCACTCACCACCATCAGTAACGCAGCTCTTGGGAACCCCTACACTAAGTGCCCAGCGTCTTATATCTGGGAAGGCCTCTCCTTCGTTGAGGCTTTGTGGTGGTGCCCACATTGCTGGCAGACACAGGTATACCTTCTCAACCCCGCTTGGATGATCGTCTACTTGAGAAGCTCCTTTTCCAGAGATTTGGAAATCCGACTCATGTTCACAGGGTTTTACTTTCATGCAGGTTTCGGAGGGGAAGCTTGTTTGTAAGATCTGCAACAGGAAATCAAAGCCGAAGCAGTACTATGAATGGTATTCGAAAGCCTTTTATGATTTCTATCAATGTTTATTGGTATTTTGTTGATTTGATGTAATCTGGGATATCGTTTTTGAATGTCTATTTATTGGACTATGCATGTATCTGATCATAAAGCTATGACTCAGTCTTTGAACGAAAAAGTTAAACATTTGACGCAGGTTCTTCAAGTGGGGAAATGCGGGATTACTATGACGTGCTAGGTGTGTCTGTGAACGCCTCACCTGAGGCTATCCGGAAAGCCTACAGAACGCTACAAAAGATACATCATCCAGATGTTGCTGGCTCTGAGGTATGTTATACGATGAAGGATTGATAATATTCGTAAGTTTGAGTAAGAGTGAACAACATCGAATTTCAATTTGGTTTCCGCCGACTGGCAATTCTAGATCTTGACTACCTTCTCTGGACAAATTTTTTTTCGCATTGTTCACTTACTGAAGCCTTACCGCGACTCAGTTAACATGTCCACTGTATCACCTTTGACGGTGTTTTTATTTTTATTTTTATTTGTGCTTTGCTTTGCAAGAAGGGACACGCAATGACTTTATTATTGAACGAAGCATATGCAACCCTGATGGATGACAGCCTTCGAGGGACTTACAATGAAATCCACTCTCATAAAGCTGCCATGCGAGCAGCTGGGCATACCACATTTTCGGGATCCCCGTTTAGCCAGTGGGTGGGGCCAGACCGACCTCAAGGAATCTTCGTAGACGAAAATGTCTGCATTGGTGAGTCAATTCTATATATGTGTTTGTCAATTGTGTTGATCTATGCAACCTTGTGCATTGATTGAATCAAAATGTTTTATCCATCTAAGACACTAAGGGGTTTCACCGTTGAATGTTGCAACAGTCGATCAAAATCTGAGTTCTCTGAATAACTAAGGAAAGTCGAGGACATGTGCCATGCTTGCGAAACCCAATGGTTCACAGAAACTTAGTTCAGAATCATCGAGACCTTTGGAATGTTCTTTTTGCGTCTGTTGGTGTTATGCGGCAGTGAAATGGCTGCATTACTTGTTGCGCTTGGTTGTGATTAGGATAGTCGTAAGAGTGTCAAGGATGCTTCTCAGTTATTTCTTACCACTGGGCCTCTTGTAATCACTAAGTTTTCAATCAGCGACTCCCGCATATAGTCTTGACACCACTATCAATGACATACTTGTCCGGCACTTGCAATTTTTATTTTCTTGGCAGGGTGCCAAGAATGTACCCATGCCGCCTGGAGAACCTTCGCCATGGATGCTGCTGAGGGTACCGCTCGTGTGACCAAACAATGGGGGGATACTGAACCCATGATCAAGGTCCATAATCTGTTTTTTGTGCTTCTAATTGCGTATACTGTCAAGGCAGTTTCATAGATTAGTAGAAAATCCCTAGAGGTTTAGCGTATTAATCCTTGCTAATTCTATCATATTAGACAGTTTCTAACATGGCTACGTTGTCTTTAATTCCTTTGTGGGTCTGGATTCTCTATTATTAAAGATCTAGTCATTTTTCACTTGACAGAATTCATAGATGCACTGGACAAGTTTTGTTTCTGTACCAGTAGCTCACATTATGACAATAAACCAGGAAGCAATCGATTTATGCCCTGTGAACTGTATCCATTACGTTGAGCGAGAGGATTTGGCAATACTGGAATATCTTATGCGCCCACAGCAGAAGGCAGGCGTTGGCGTTTATGGAGGTGGATGGGAACGCCCCAAGAATGTCTTCATGGCTGCGCGCACATTCAAGCGTCAAATGGAGGAGAAAAAGGCTCGTGGCACTGGTGCTGGTCTGCTCATCTCTTGTATTGTCTGGGTGGAGCGTTCGATTACTTGTAAATGCATGTGATATGCTACAGGCTTGTGTTATTGACCCTAGAGGTATTCTAGAAAGCCGCGTTGCATTTGGCACGGCTTATCATGGTAGAAACTGCCTTAAATGGCGTAAAAACTGGCAGGGTTTAATGCATTTAGGTTTTCCAGGAATACCTCGAGGGGATTTTGTATGAATTAACTTTTTTGTGGCTTACAAAGTATTAAAGCTACACTTCGCATTCTGAATCCTGCCTTCTCTCAATTTTCTGTGGAATTAACAGGACCTTCAGCCAAGGAAACACCTGCGCAGAAACAAGCCCGCATGGAAGCAGAATTGAAGATGAAGGCAGGGGCTTTCTGGAGACTGTGGTCGTGGAGTTCGCGACCCATGCCTTGGCAGCGAGAGACTACACAAGAATTCAATGCTGAGAATTTTGAGTGGCCCTGGAAAGGTCTATTTGGTCGTTCGTCCACATCGGAGATCCTCAGTGTCCCTGTTCCTGCCACCAACATTTCTAAGGTGATATTCTGCATACTCAGTTCCACGTATTTTGCATTACTGTTGCAGAGAGTAGGTTATGGTATGATATTGTATGATTATTGAGTACAAGGAATGGGCTTAATAACCAATCTGTCGTTCCATTTTGCACCAACCAAATAATGACAATTAGCTTAATATCTGTTAGCTATCTGAAGTTAACTAATCTCGTATGTGCCTGTACTCGCAAGGCAAGTAACGGAGACTCAGTTCTCTTAGTTAACTAACTGCTGCTACTTGATTGTTGCTGTCGGGGTCGGCTCTTCAAACCACTAGTAGGGGCTCAATTACCTGTCCATTGTCAAGGAATTAAGTGAGGTGATGAAAATGAATGTGAATTCACCTCTATCCAGTTAGCATGAATATGCACCAATTTATCTGCATTGGCAGCATGGCACCTGGTAACTTATTCGAGTTAGTTGAAGCCACTACTTGGTTGGTGCGGGTGGGCCTTAAGAACAGCAGTGCAACACGAATTTTACTAAGAATTTTCTATACTCTTAAACAGCGGGTCGGTAGTTTCTTCTATTTGAGGCACGTGAAGAGTACATACTAATCATAAATCAGAGGGTGTCAAAGTGTGCAACTTCAACTGCGAGGTTTTCTTCTTTCTCTCTATTGTGAGCCTTTTGCAAGTCCGATCCCCAAATTGTCAAAGATAGAGGCTCGAACTCAGAGTTTCCAAGTCTTGTTTGAGAATCACCTCTTCTAGAAAACAAATCTCATAATCTGACACCCCTAGTATTTTTATTTCCTTAATTGAATCAGATTCCGTCTCTGATTCAAGGCTGGGCTACGACGTTTGCATCGTCGAGTGAGATCCCTCTGCCAATGCCATTCCGAGCTGACCCACTGCCGAATGGAATTCGGCTCACCTTCATCACAGCCAACAATGGCACGCTGTCATCAGTAGGGTCGCTAGTGGCGACTGTGGAACAGAAGCTGGATCCCGCAAGCACGGAAAACGCGGCCTTGGGTGAGCCATTTGAGACCGAGGCAAAATTTGTATTCGTCGTGAGACGAGAAGGGGTCACAGGAACTGGAGCATTGCCTGGGGAGGGACGCATCCTGAAGCTCTTGAAGGACGTGCTGGCTGGTCGAGACTCCTCGTATTCTGCTTACAACATTCCTCAGGACCCTTTCAGAGGGTGATACACATAAGGTAGAGGCACCCAGAATCGCCTTTTTTGCTGATGAGCATAGTTTCTATTGTCGGATTTTTGTTGGTTCTTGTTGGTTAATCAAAGAGAATTCCAACGTACTAAGGAATGTGTGTTTTGGATTCTGTATGCAGAAGTTTTATTATATGAAGAACCTTGGTAAACGTCCTGAAATTTTTCTCTTCACAACAGGTACATATTGGTTGAGGGGATGCACACCTCCTGAACATTTGATCAAGTGTCGCCCCGGTGACTTCAGCAATTTCGGGTGTCCCTTCCTTAGTGACAGGTACTGATATTTATTGAAGACTCCAGAAGGTCTCTCTCTCTCTCACTCGCATGTACACTTCAATTTGTCGACTATATTCGTATAGCCAATTATGTTCCACTGCTTGATGGCAATTCATCTGTATTTATTTCATCTTAGTAATATCACTGTTGTATATAATAAGCATGTCTCTTTGGATCTGGGAGAGTTTTCTGTATTATTTTCGGTGTTACGGTTAGCCGAATTCTGCGGATATTTGCAACTCCTCGTCTGGTTGAATGCAAGTTTCAGTAGCTAGACAAGCCAGGAAGTGGGGGCTGATGTAATGTGCAGATTTGAGGCTTGTAGGTGCACTGCAAGATTTCTTGAAGTGGTGGTTGCTTTTTGATGGTTTTAAAGTGCAATCCCATGATCTGTCAGCCCGTGCAATCCATCTAGATGGCG
This sequence comes from Thuidium tamariscinum, assembly GCA_947034885.2. Classification (NCBI taxonomy): domain Eukaryota; kingdom Viridiplantae; phylum Streptophyta; class Bryopsida; order Hypnales; family Thuidiaceae; genus Thuidium; species Thuidium tamariscinum. The sequence goes on along the minus strand of OX344752.2, from coordinate 19,849,313 downwards.
GTTGAAAAAACTCTAAACCAACCTGTTGTTTTTAATCCGTTGTGCATTAAGGTAACTAACCCCATTCCAGGCACGAGTTTGGACAAGCCTATTGCAGACCCAAAAATTCTTGCGATGAATGTATGTCGTGTGAAATGTACTTCACAACAAGAATTGTGCCTGCAATGGGCTTATCCAAAGTTGAGTCCATAATGTGGTGTTAGTTACCTTAGTCGGATAGCACGGGCTTTCTACACCCTCTTGATGTTATTAGAAGAAGTATCACACTCAACTCTTGAGTAACGAATCTCTTTGACCCAACATTACTTTTTTTTTTTAATAACCAAGCTAGCTAATTTCTGGGCTCTGTTTTTTCAACTTCCATTTCAATATGTGCATTGATAATTATTGCATGGTTAGGATGCTAGTCATTTGACACTTTCGCGGATAGTAAGAAAGGTCTGCGCATATGCACCTTTTCAACGGTACAGATGCCTGTGCACTCAGTATGTAGTTGATGCAAGGCTTGCTTTGCATCTTCTCTCAATGTCTGTAGTCTTCAATGATTGCTTCCATGGTGGGAGAAGAAATTTCTCGGTAGTCTGTGTGTAGCTTCGTGTAGTCGGTTGACCACGATGAATGTTTGCGAAGGTTACAAGAATGATCCTTGGAAACTTATGTTCGGCATTCATTGTAACTTGATAGCCGTGAGTAGTATTTTTGTGTTATTTATTTACTTTCTTATTTCTTTATTTTTAATTTCTTCTTTTATTTTGGTAGTTTGTGAGGATGTGGGCTCGAGTAGATTGCTTGTATTGTGTAGGCCGACCTTGAGTTCCTGAGTTTGTCTTGTGGATTGAGGTATGTATGACCACGTATGCTTATGAAGCCACTATACAACTTTTTAGTATATACATATTCACTAATTGAAAATATTGCAAAAATGAACCTCGTCATTATATGAGCATCTTTTACCATTCTATAAGATGCAACATTACATGCAATAATATCCAACACATAGATGGTCTCTTAACATCATGTCAACTTATATTCCTAAAGAAAAAAAAAATTTATACTACTTTTTGCTTTATAAAGTTTCACTACTACTTAAAGAGTTTATTGCAAAAAGAAAGAAAGGGCTTTGTCACATTGACAATTTATCCACCTTAATCTCATTCTACCAAGACTCCAATTTGAAAGCCCTCAAATATGGGGTTGGTTTCCAACCTCTAATCACCACTAATAGAAACACAATCTACATAAACCAAAGAAACTACTATAAGAAAAATTCTTAATTCATCCAATTATTACCAATAAGGTAGGAATACCATAAATGGTTCACATGTGAACTTTAACCTTGGAAGGATGAAGAAGACCTTTGTGATCACATACTATATATGCATGCATTTGGTGGTATTTGATTAGAATAGCATTGACTTAATACTTTTTTAATACAAAATAATTTAGTGATTAGGATAATGAATAAATAAAAATATATCTCAGTTCATAAATTAAATTGCAATTGAAGAATTATAAGGTTGAATATGAGTTGTATAAAGGGATCCCACTGGTCTTTCAAGGATTAAACTATTAGAATGTACGTGCTCTTGTCGTTTCAAGGCATAAATATAGTTCTAAAGCACAAGTCTTCTATTTTGGATTCCCAAATCTAAGACTTGTGCTTTCAAACTATATTTATGCTTTGAAATGACAAGAGCATGTGCATTCTGATAGTTTAAGGTTCACATGTGAACAATTTACGTGATATTCCCACCTCAGCATATGTCTTCTTGTGGATCATTTCCTTGGTCTACGCAATCCCCATGTCTCCCATCGTGCATGCACGTCACTTCACATAGTCCCATACTGAGTTTTAAACCCCATTATCCATGAGAAGTTGACAACTTTCATTGTTGGAAGTCCTTGTTGAAGAATGCAAGTGCGCCACGTGGCAAGTTTTGTGAGAACCTTCTCCCAACGACGACAATGGAAGAGCGGAAATTGCTCCGTTCTTGACTGCTTTGATTCAAAATTCATGTCATGAAGTTCTTCCCAGTCAAGCATGGCTCCTAAAACTGTTCAAGGATTGGGTGGATGAGCTGCAAGGCAAGGCAAGGCTGTCGTTAGTCAGTTTCTTTGGGGGGGTTGAAATATCTTCCAAAACTGAACATATCTTCACGTTACGAACATTCTGACCTCGCCAACAAATCAACAATGCAGTGAAGAGGGACAATTTTAAAGTGTCCCTCAGTAATTGCAGTGAAAATAATGAACTGGGGAATGAAGGTACTGTGGATATGCAGATTCTCTTCAATCAAGATGACTCATCCGAGTCTTTCTTTTTAAGAGGCTCATCACTGGCTTTCCAGGCCTTTGACCTTGGTTTTCTTTTCAGGAGTTTCCCACCAATGTGGGGGATCTTTCCTACAAAGGGCCAGAACTCAAATGGCCACCTGGAGTGACCACATTGGTCGGGACTTGGTGGACAGATCAGTGAAAGTGACGTGGAGGACAGGTCAGCTGGCTGGACGGCACCGGTGCTAATGGCACTAGTTTGTCTTGGTACCTTAGAGCATCCCCACACGGGCTCCGCACAAGAGCACAGCCAGGGGATGCTTGTCGAGTCATTGGAGAAGCCCAGGTCTGGCCAAAGAAATTTCCCCTACCCCAACACGGCAAACAAGCACGGGGAACAAACAATTTCAGAAATCAAAAACCTTTGTCCTGGATTCCAAGAAAATAAACTCATAGTCAATGCTAAAGTACCTCGAAAGGAGGATTTAAATTATTTTTAAAGCACACCGAGCCTGCCCAACTTCTCACCATTTGGCCGAGCCATCATTGAATTTGGCCGGGCCCAGCCTTTCTTTTTGCTTGGCCGTGCCTCTCGTGGGGCAAGTAGTGTGGCTCGGCCACAGCCAGTCCCTGAGTCTGCGGCGTTGGCAGAGTCCCGTGGGGATGCTTTTAGGGCGTGTTTACACCCAAAAACTTTGGATTAGAGCATGACGAAATGGAGTGTTTTGATTGGAAGATAGCTATGGGACCTAGTTTTTGGGTTTACATCAAACAGAATTTGTGTTGTCTAAGTGAGCCAACAAACCTTTGATAAATAATCTTGGCTCTATTCAAGCCAATTAGGGAAGACAAAGGGTACACCTAAAAAAGCCACTTATTCATACTATACCTAGTTATTGTTATTAGCTTGTTCAGATTTTCATGTAGTCTTGTTGGCAATTGAAATCATATTCCAACGCACTAAAGAATACAAGATTTGGATATTGTATGCAAAAGCTATTAACGGTCAAAGTCTGTTTTTGAAAGCGCCATCTATAGTTTGTAAACAACTAAACATGACTAATTTTGAAAATGAATGTGCATTGTAGATGGCGCTTTTAGGAACATGGCACTTTTAAGTGGACCTACCTTAGTTCAACCTCTACGGTACCCAAAAATAACTCTCTTCATGACAAATAATGGGATTAAATGTGCTAAAAGCCTCATTTGTGACCAATTAAGGTTTTATAAAGGACACATATTGTATCTACATTAGTAGGTTCAATTCTACACTAATCATAGGGAAACAAGGGCCCGTGAATTGATTGGCACTATACATTGATTGGCACTATTAAGTAGAAGAAAATTTAATGTATCCTATAAATTTTTGTCATTGAAAAGTTTAAATTAGTAGAAATTTGTACAAAATTTTAACCAATCTTAATTTAACTGCTTTACAAATAGTGTAATTGTAGGCAATACCAAACCAATCCTTTTTATCTTATTTGTTGAAATATTTCTCATAATTATATGGATACAGGGCTCGTTGTCTTCAACTCCTAAATGCCCAAGGCCTTTCTATAAGATTCTTAGAATTTTCTTTGAATTGAACAAAAAGTCAACATTTTGATAAGTTTTTAGAATTATTTTGAATTGTAACTATACAAAAGACATGGGAATAAAAAACCCGGGGAGGACACTTCTTGTGTATTTGGGGGACCCATGTGCGGCGGTGGGGTATTTTTAGGGGGGCTATCAATTACTTGTAATCATTACTTGGCAACATTAAAAGAGCCCCTATTTTACCATAAAGCGGAAAAATCAGCCATATTATCATCCCTATTTTATTTTTAAAACACTTTGCCTTTTTAATGTCCCCTAATTTATATGTAAATGTTTTATAAATTTTACTTGAGATTATTTAAATGTACCCTATATTCCGCCGCACGTAGGTTATTAAAAAACGGGAAGTGTCCTCCCCTAGATTCCATGTATAGTATATATATGCCTTTGAAGAACTCTCAATAATCAAATATGCACTTTTTTTAGTGAAAAATGAAAGTTTTCAATAGTTCATCTTGAAAATTGCTTGAATTTTATTTTTAAATAGTCAAAGGAATCTAAGTGCTTGTGCAAAAATGGACTTGAAATTTTAGATCAACTATATATATATATAGTGGCCTAGACAATTAGAGATTAACAATAAAAATTTAAAATTTGCAACAAAAATCTTTGCTCCAAATATTGAATAGAAAAATTGTAATGATTCACTTCAAAATTGTATTTTTAATGCCAAAACTAGTCTTCAAAAATATATTTTTAAAAATATTTCAATGACTAAAAATTGTAATTTGATAAGGTTTATTTAACTTCAAAGTTTTCAACACTCAAATATGGTGCTTTGAAAATTTGAGGATTAATTGTAAGCCAATTTTTTTTATAGAATTTGGATTGTTAGTTACAAACTTAAGACTACTTTAGCTTCTTCTTTTTCTCAAATTGCGAGAGTTGAGTCTCCTAGGGGAAAAGGTATGATTGAGTCTACCTTTCTTGAAGTTTTTATCATGATTTTTCAACTATTATTCAAAACAAGTTGACCATCAATTTGTATGACACAAATAATTTACTATAAGCTCCACATAGAATAATTTCATTAGTGAAAAATAGGATCTTTTAGCACCATGATGAAATAGGATTGCTTGCATTAAAAAAAATGGAGTCTCAAGAGGTCCATTTGTCTTTGTGTAAAACCAAGGAAATTAAAAATTAAAAATATTATATATATGTGTCTTGGGGTATAGGAGAGGGCTCTAAAATAGTACGGGCATTTTCAACTGTTCACTAAGAGGCTATGAAATGGATACTTGATTGTGGGAAAGTGGCCTCTTAATTACATCAAAGCATGATAAGATTTGGTTTATACCTCTTTAATGGATGGTTTAAGAGCCACAATGGGTTATTTTCTAATTAAGTGGATAGGTGTTTATCAGCGTTCCCAGAACCCTTTTCTTGCAATTCATGGAAAAGCTATACCCGCAAGAAAGGGGAGCTATTTCTGCGAAGTTTACTTTTTTCCAGTAAAAACGTCGTATAAAATTGGAAAAAAAAATTGGCAATTTGTCTACAAATTTTTTTTCCGTTAGTGGCCATTTGCGACCCCACACAGATTTTGGGAGATGAATACTAGCTATTATTGGTGGTTTTTTGTCTTAAGGCATGCTAAAATATACTTGAAAATCTCAAAAATTGGCTAATAGAACATATTGTTGGGAGTTGGGACGTTGTGTCCAATTAACTTGTGCACATTGACTCACTTTCAAAGCTTAAGTAATTTCTGAATTTGTTTAAGTGATTTTGGAATGTCACTAACAAGGGGATTGAACCCTTCTTGCCTATGGCAAGACTACCCATATGCAGTGTCAGTGATCTGCAAACACAACAAACAAGCAACATTAGCATGAAGTTAGAACTTAAAAAAAAGTTGTGCCAAGTCGCCCTGTTGTAGCACCATCCGAGCTCCATGTTCACAGCGCCTCGCCCGGTAGCCTTGGCGTTGCAGCAGCACTCCAGCAGGTACAAGAAAGAAATCCACCATTCTTCAAACACGAGAACTTATCATGTGCAGCAAAATCTCGATGTCAAGGTCAAAATAATCTCAAAAGCTTGCAAAACCTCATGAAAACTAAGGTAGACATAGAATGCAAAGGATCCTAAAAGTAGGGACAGGATACTAATCTCAAGGCCGACTCACACGTCCCCTTGCCTGCCGACCTTCACGGCAGCCCCCCAAGAATTAATCGCTTCTTTATACGGGAAATCTTCAAGAGTGAAATATTTTTGGCCGAACATGCGCATGACAAGGGGAAGGTGCTTCCCAAACCTATTTCTATGGCATGACTTCAAGAACTTTAAACTCGAAAAACACCTTTCGTCTTCAACAGACCCGAGGACCAGGCAACACCCGATCTCCGCGACCTTAAAGTACTCTGAAATCAATTTATAGAGATGCCGTGATTGAGAAAGTCAGCGCCAGAGCTTTATCACTGGGTTCATGTCCAGTGGTGGGCCGCAAGCCAGCTCACAGTTGGCTTTCATTGTGATTTTAAATAGACCTTGCTGCAGGTCGAGATTGGAAGCACTCAACATTTCCGGGGCAGTAAGAGGATGGCCGTCTTCCGTGAAAGAGTGGCCACTATCCACGAGCCTGGCCTCACAGTAAAACTTTTTAAGAATCCCCAAATGGTGCGAGAAGCTCGCCTCGGCTCCATCCTGCCTCCAATACTGCGGATATATGATGCCAAAAGCATCCAAAAGATCCTGCTGCGTAAAAAACGTTGATTGAACTCTATGCACAATGAGTGAGCTATATCTGCGCCAAAGCCGCAAAAAACAGAATCAGTTCCTCATTCAAACTAAATTACAAGACAGTTTGAACTTCCAAATGAGAGCATTTCAAAATAGACTAACTTATCTATTTCAACTAAAACACTTACAAGTTTACACATTCATACACATTCAAACACATTTAAACACTTCATTACATTCTAAACATTATAAAGAACAAATTCAAAAAAAAAATGGGGAAAAGATAAACATATAAAAGCAACTTAAACACATTCAAATACTTTAATCACATTCTAAACTGTATAAGCAAGCAAAGAGGAAAAAAAATGGGGAAAGTATAAACACATTAAAACAACTTGAACACATTTACATACTTTAATCACATTCTAAACTATATAAGGAAGAAAAGACAAAAAAAAAATGGGGAAAGTTAAAAGAAAACCACACCTGCAAACTGCCGTTCAATATTGTCCTGTAGACGATGGAAATCTTGTTGAGTTACGAAAATATGTTGGCCAGTCTGTTTGTCATGGCAGCGGCCATAGACCTTTGTAATAGACAAATCAAACAATAGATGTGCAAGTCCCGTATCGCCAGGTATCTCCTTCCATTGCATAGGTACTAGTTTGCTCTGAAGAGAGATGATATCATTGTAAGCAGGAAAGTCGGCCTTGTTGAAGGCAGAAGCACCATCGATGAAAAGTCTTGCCAACTCACTTTGGCACACTTTAATCGCTTGCATGAAATCACAAACGAAAATGTCTCTGGCCTGAGAAAGCTTTATCAAAGAGTACACTACATTCACCAGAGGAATGAACAAAGCCAATGACAGAACCACTTCGATGTCAGCAAGCAAGTCGAAGTTATCGGCGGACCCAGGGACCGACTTGTGGCCAAGACCAGGCGTCATATCGATGCCCATTTTTAGAAGTAGAGTGTTGTACTCAGCCAAGATTCGCTGCGCTGGACTCCTCATGGATATCCAGCACGTTTCTACATTACGAAGCATCTTTGCTCCCTTAGTTTCCATGAGATTTGCGAGCTTTTGCAGCTCAGCATGTCGTTTGCTACTGCGACAGAAGTATGAATAGATGGACTGGAAAAGCCCCTCAAGTCTAGAGACCATGGGATATTTGGAGAGAGTCTCCACAATCAAATTTATCCTATGGCTCACACAACTAGCTCCCAACAAGAAGGGAGCCCATTTCTCTCGGATTTGTACTGTGACGCCATTTTTGGAGCCCTGGAAAGTACTAACTCCATCGGCTCCAAAACAGACAAGTTTGGAAGCAATTTCCATATGGCTCAGACCTCCCTCCTCTACCAATGCAGCCATGATAACAGTAGTGAGCTGGTCCGCAGTCCCACCGTCACTCAAACAAGACAAGTGCAGCAAATGCGGCAGTCTCTCCCAACTCTCAACGGCATACACATGGACACAAATCCAACTAGTATTGTCTACAGCAGAAACCTCATCTGCAGAAATAGAGAGGAACTTGGCAGACTGCACAACATGCTTCAAGGCAGATAGAACACAACCATGCAAATGCTCACTCATTTCCCACCCAGTACTTTCGGACCAATGCTTCCTAAGCAAGTTTTTGACCTTCAAGTGTCTAAGCAAAAACTGTTCTCTCTCATAATCACAAAGAGGACGACCATGAATGAGAATTTGAAAGAGTGTAGAAAATTGAACCTCCTTCCGCTTAAACTCGCCCTCTACACTTGCACACAATTGATCAGCCGCGCTGCCACCTTGTTTCCGAGCGGCCCAGAGTTTGCACATTTTGGCATGCTTGCAGTCGTCCTTCATGAAACAGTCACCTTTCTTAAGGTGCGGTAGGGGCACTCCATCTTCCCGGCATACTCGTTTGCCCTCATGTTTCTCCAGATAATTAGCCTTTGGGATGAGAATTTTCTTCCTCCCTGTCATCGCTGTACAGCTCAGGCAAATGACACCAAACAGATCTCCATTTGAATCAAACTGCCCCTCCGCCCAAGCAAACTTGCACGCCCATACTTCTTGCCATCGTCTGTTGATGGTGCCTGGTGAAATTTTCACCCTCTTGCGTTGTAAGTTTCCAGCACCTCCCTTCTCCATCTTCCGTTTAACACAACGATCATCATCGCTAAGCACATCGCAGGGAGATCGACAGCATCGACAGGATTGGCAACTGGCGACACAACGGTCTCTTCGGAAGGCGTCGGAAGACAGACTGCGACAAGCGCGTCTCCGAAACATGGGTCACTTCAAGCTCCGACATGCCCATCGCCAAGTCATTGTGAGCGTTGGAGTTTGGCAAAACATATTTGCCAATGCCGTTCACATTCCGACTAGAACCGAATGCGCGGACGCGGAAATTCTCAGGAAGCTTCAACTTCGGCATTGTGATTTGTGGGACCTGCCCAACACACCCACAAAACCCCCCAAACAGTACCAAGAAACAAGCACGTCGAATAGCAGAAGCAACAATGCACAATTGGAAATGAAAACTGCACCAAAATAACAAATATGTTCAGCAGCAAAAGCAAGATCGAAAACAACGAATTGAAAACAAAAGGCATAGAAGGAACCAGATCAGAGACAAAAGAGTGATTGCAGCGCTTATGAGTTGTGAAAGACAAGATGCGATTACCAAACAAAAGACCCCTTATATTCAGTGGCATCCGAAGCTTCCATCGCCAGCGCGCCGCCTTGGCGAAGGACCGATCCATGAAGCCAGTAACGGCATTCACGCCTTCACGGCAACAAGCCTCAAGAACACAAAGGCAGCTTCAGTTTTTGACTCTGAGTTCTCTCAGAGTCTCAGATTTTCACTCTGCGAATCTGCGATCTACGCTTCTGCAATTCTGCACTGCCATCCAAATCGGGAATTCTCAAGCACTTCAGGTTTTCAGCCTCCAATTCGGAAGTGCAATGAATGCAATTTGAGACAAAGAGAAATTGCACGCCTCCAATTTCTTCATCGCAACCCAAAAGTGGCGCATTGGAAGCTTGAAATCAAACGCGAGAAGATGCCAATTTCAAATAGGCATCAAAGAATAACTAAAGCAAAGCAGCCAGCCGGCCATACTGAACAAGAGACGTACAGCGCCATTAATGCGAAATGAGGGCATCCTCCAGCAATCAAGGGAGCAAGCTTGCTAATGAGGGCAAATACAGACAGCGCTCCCACTAAACCCTAGCCGCTAATCGGGCCGCTCGGATGTCGCCATTTGTAGAAAAATCGGTGGCAGAGGGAGCGCCAGCGGGACCGCTGGATGACGAATGGAGCGGATGAATGCTAGAAGTTCTGTGGATGGAAAGGTGGTCTGGCCAATGAGGGCACATTTCAGTGTGTACTTTGGCTCAAAATCCAATTTTGCAAAAAAAATTGCCATATGCAATTAGCACCCCATTTTTTTTTGTTGAAATCTGGCGAATTTTAGCCAGTTTTACAAACGCTGGTGTTTACCGGTTTTTATTCAAAATAAGAATTAGTAGTCCAACTATCTTCTTACAAATGTTAAAAAATCTAAAATAATGATTGATTCAAACATTCATTTCAATTTTAGAAAGGGTCTCATTTAGAAACCATCTCTATTACTTTTTACATGTTGCAATGCTAGTTTTTGAACAAAACCAATCTTTTTGTTAAACTAAGCATGTGTGGGTTTCCAAGGCCTACAAATCACAAATAGAGCCCTAGTTAGATTTCATTTAAAAATTCATAAGTAGTTCATAAATGCTTCAAAAATTATGAAATGATTTGTGTTAAATTTCTTATTTATTTCTCCTTAACTTAAAAATGAAAAAAAAATATTGCCATCTCAAAAAATACATGATAAAGGCAGACCAGCCCTTAAATGAGCGGTTTCTGAGCCTCTTACCTTAGGTTTTGTCCAAATATTGATAGTACAATCCCGTTTCATTTGTTTAAGAAAATTAAATAAAATAAAAACATTATTTGGATTCAACCGTACTGTTTTTAGTTTTTTTTAAATAAAATAAAAAAGTACAGTTGACTCCAGTAATAAGTCCTTTCTCCAGGCATGACAGAACTGGTTGGCAAGGAGAGATGATATCCGGGGTGCGGATCTGGTAAGGTATTACAGTAGTACCTAGTTTTGACCCCTTTCTAAAACCACTGTACAAATTCTACCTAGAATTTGTACTCGCACTGCTCATGAGTCTAATTTGGGTGTTTTTAGAAACACTTATTTCAGCACTTTGAAAATTCATAATTCATTCACTTGATATTAAAGAAAAGTACATTCTAGAAATCCTGTTTTTCTGACTACCAACAAGATTTCATAAGAACTTTTTCAATGCAATTGAGTTATTTGTAAAGTCCCCCCCACTTTGGGCATGACTTTTTTTGAAGTTGAGAAGGCAACTATAGTTGAAGTGTCAAATTTTTTTTGCAAGATACTTATGTCACACGACTTCAAAAGTGGGGACCAAACTCTTTTAGGCACCATTTTGATGGAAAAATAAGTTTCATACTCACTTTTATTTCGACTTTTTTAACTCAACTGACTTTTTCACAAAACTCATGGGTTTAAACCCCGGTTTAGTGTACTTTACGAATAACTCAAATATGGGAAACATTTTTGACACTATTCAGAGTAGTTTTCTTAAGCCCTACAAATCATTGAATACATTTTCACCAAAATTGCTCCAAAACTAACATTTCTTGTACAAGTACTAGATTTAGAAAAAAAATTGGAACAAACATGACCATAGGATCTTGTAGGATGCTAGTTTGAGAAGATGCGGAAAAAATTTCAGCAATTGCTACAATGTGGATTGCTAATCTATTAGCATTTGGGTTGACATTAATCCTTTTTATTGGCCCTACAAAAAAACAAGGCAACAACACTTCACAAGGTCACATTTGTAAGAAAAAATGTCCATGGTCATGGTGCTTTTTCAAATTCATTCTTCAAGGCAAATTGGCTACATGCTTGAAAATTTTCAAATCATTTGCAAGTGTGCAATGTATAGGGAAAAAAAGTAAGTAGAAAGAAGTAGAGAATGATTCAAAATACTAAATTGTTAAGAAATTGAAAAATGCCAATTCCAATGGTTGTAATGTTGTATTAAATAATCTCCATCTTATTATTTTAATTTTTTCAAAAAATATCAAAAATTGAGTTAAGTAAAGGACTTCAAAGCTTATTTAAAAGTAAAGAATTCATAAATATTCTTGAACTAAAATTGTCCGCATAACTTTCATCTCATGAATCAAAATGGATTGATTCGAAGCTTTCCACATACATACATACAAAACTAGAAAACTAATTTCAATTTTTATGTCTTAAAATGATGATTTCTTAAGAACTTTTTTGGGCTACCTGCATATCAATGAAAAATTACATATTGTGGAATATTTTTTTTAACATATAGTCAAAAGTTGTGAAAATTGTTGGGCTTAAAGCTACTCCTTGGGCACATGTTGTGTAAAAATTCCAAAGGAAAAAAAAGAATTACATTTGCCTATCCATCAAGAACAAGTCATACTATAATCTCTACTTCCTTAATTTCTACTTGTTTCAAACTCAATGATAAAAATTAACAATCTTCATTAGTTCTATTCCATGACAAGAGAAAATTCCTACCCCCCTCCCACCTTTTCTCTCAACATTCAATTGAACATATGCTAAAGTACTTAACATTGTTGAAAATATGTTGTACACCTTGAAATGTTCGCTAAGGGAGGAGGTCTATAATGCGCCCATCTATGAATTGAAATTGAATTTTAGAGAGGAAAAACTTCTTGAATTATTTTTCAATAAATTTTTCTTGAAAGACAAGTGAAATTGGCATCTAATCCAAGTTCCGTATTTGTTGGAACTTTGTGGAATTAGTTATGAAAATTTGAAGTTGAAATGGCATAGGGCTCTAAAATCGCCTACCTTCTTAAATGTACATTGTTTGTACATTCCTGTTAAGATGAAAAAGAAGCATGTACAAACAACGTACATTTGAAAAGGTAGGTGATTTATGAGTCTGATCAATTTTCAAGCCTCCTCCCTTATCAGTAGAATAAACCACCACATTATAGACAAAATGGGAGCAAACCCATTGTGGACACAACTATAATGTTGGTGTACATCCAAGTTCAAAAAATTGAGAGATCAAATCAATCCTAAGGGCAAAACACCCATTCCTACTCTTGTTCGTTGCAGTGGACTGTAGATTCACCCAAATGCGTCAATAGACTTCCCTTAATGTATTCGCCACATGTATGATTGTAATTTGTTGACAAAACTAAAAGACACATAGGAAAATTTGGTTGGCTGAGTGTTGATTTTCACAGGGTTCAATTTTGGAGGCACCTACAGGATGGTTCCATAGGTCTAGGGAGCCAACACTTTGAAAATTTGTAGAAATTACATACTGTATCCGAAAAATCTATTTTTTTTTAATATTCATGATTTTCACTCGCTAATACTAGAAAGATATCATTTTTAGAAAACATTGCCTCCAACTATGCTGAATTCCTTATTTGGACGGTTTTGGGTGTTTCCACTGTACAAGCAATTGGCAAGTTGTGTTGTGTGATTTCATTTCCATGAAAATCTGTCCAGATTTTTAAACAGAAAAAGGAGCCAAATGAAATCCTGGTTACTGGCCTACAATGTTCTCCCATGATTGCAACTCATGACAAATATTTTTATGAATCTCTCCACCTTAGATTAGAAAAAACATTACAAGATTGAATATTACTAGTTTCTCGCAAATTCCCATCATCATTATGGTAACTTACATGGAGTTCCCACCCTAAAGCCTGGACTATCTTCCTCCTCAAATTACTGTGTCTAATTGTTTACTATAAACCTTGCAATCTCCCCCCACACACACTTTGAGAGTGGTTAGACACATCAAAGTAAGTGAACTTGGTATTAAATAGGATTATTGTATGTTTCACGTGCAATGAGCGGGTTGATTTGCCACCAATCATCAACACCCACACTTAAGATAAGCTTAAACATAGTTAGTATTGTTTGTACGCACTGGCCGCACATCATTCCACAACAGAAGACCGGCATGATCATGTTTCAAGTGTAGAACAAATCAATTAGAAATTCTCACAAGTCACAACACTTGCAATGGGATTTCTGTGTACTGTACAATACGTGCTTCTGTTGGTGTCATGTGTACTGTACAATACAGTACATATGTATATTCCTAGAGCAATCACTGACATTCTGGAAAAAAAAGAAGAGAAGGAGACTTTAGTATAGGTTTGATGGCTCTAAAAGCGACACTTTAAGGGCTGATCCGCCTTTTTCATACGTTTGCATGAACAGGAATATTTTTAGCTCATTTTTCAGAGAAAGAAAAATGGATGTTGAATGTAACACAGGTGATTTCATATTTTTTGAATCATTTTTGAATTAGTTATGAATTTTCAAAGATTTCTGTAGTAGGTACCTATTTGTGACCATAGGTGTCCCATAATCTGTCCCCCTGCAACTACTAAAACGATTTCTAAACTATGGAGGAAATGATTGGTTCTCAGAATAAAATAAAATAAATTTTCTTGATTCATTCAATAGCGACAATGGTCCATTTAAAAAAGATCAGCTCCCATCCATTTTACAACCACCTATGGGGCAGTTGCAAAGAGAGGGGCGCTTTTAGAGCCATCTACCATAACCTACGGTGGTGGAAGCACCCAAAACCGTCCAAATAAGGAATTCAGAATAGTTGGAGGGATCTTTTTCTTAAAATGATATTTTTCTAGTATTAGTGAGTGAAAATCATGAATATTCCCAAAAAAAATTAGATTTTTTGGATGTTGTATGTAATTTCTCTGATTTCTCAAAGTGTTGTCTCCTCGGACCATTGAAACTATGCAATAGGTGCACCCCAAAACTAAACCCTACTAAAATCAGCAGTGAGCCAATTAGATATTTATATGTGTCCTTGAAATGTGTCATCCAATTAGAATCAAGTATGAGTAACAAACACATTAAGAGACCTCTACTTACGCAATTGGATGAGTCTATAGTCCACTACAAGGGACACATTCGGGAATCGGGGGGTTTCTCCCTTAGAAAAGACAAACTTCTTTGATGACCAAATTCATAAAATTCTAGTAAATGATATTTCTGTACAAAACTATACGCAAAAATGTGCTAAAATTCAAAAAATGATTGAGGCATTTAGGGGATAATTGTTGCTTCAGAAAATAATGGTCAATTTCAGTCATAACCTTCCTAATGTGGCTTAATATGGGATTAGTCTTACAACATTGATTTATAGAGGTTTATTGGCTTATAGAGGGTTGAGTTGTTCTATTGTAGAGTCAATTCATTACCATGACATGGAAATTGTTTGTCGGTAAGTTAGCCCCTCTTAAGCGCAAGATGTCAAATCCTACCATTGAAGGTGGGCCTAGCACAATAAATTTTGGGATCTCTCACATGAAAGTGAAAAAAAAAAACCTCCTATCTTTTAAAATGTCTAAGATATGTTCCAGACCTTGCCTTGCTAATAATTTGGGGTCTTTGAAATTTAACTAAAAAAAACCCCTCCTATCTTGTGAAGTGTCTAAGGTATGTTCTAGACCTCACCTTGCTAATTTGAGGTTTTTGATTGCAAATATAAATTCAGAATTTACAAAAAATAAAAAAATGATTGCATTTTCTCCTGAGGTAAATCCACCTTCTTGGGCCCACCTTCAATGGTAGGATTTAACGTCCTCCATCCCCAGCGAAGGTCACTGTGTTCTCCATCTGACATGGATTCACGGTCAAACATTGGTTGAAAGTGTTTTCATTGACTTGTCCACCAAGTATCCACCAAGTAACTGATTGAACGAGAAAGTCACACCCACTGCCACGCTCACTGCTCAATGGTGCCAGCATTGTTGTAACTTCTTTTCCTTTTTTGACACAAATGAAACCAAAGAATTCCATTGGTACTTTTTTTGGACACAAAATGAAACAAGAACGGTGTGACTGTGAGGCTCTGTCTTAGGTGAACAATAATCTTAGTTTTATTGCTAGAAAATACTAAAAGACTAAATAAAAGGGAAATTAAACAAAATTATTAAAATGAAATACATAGTGAACTCAATGAAGTTTGCCTAAGCAGCCCTTCTTAGCTAGCCAAGGGTCCGCCTAGGTCCTAGACAGCCTCCACCCCTTCACCAATCAAGATCCGCCCAGGCAGTCCCCCCAATGCAATGTGAACAGGGTTATAGATCAGATTTGGAAATAGAGATCGAAAACCCACCAAGTCGATACCATGGACTCTATCCATAAGGACAGATCCAACAAAAGAATTCCATAGCTATTGTTGTACTCCTTCTGTCCCACTAAAAGCTTCCTAATTAGGCTGATTTACAGTCTTTGTAGGAAGAATTTGGGAAGCTTTTAGTGGGACAGAGGGAGTAACGTAGTGCGCCCCTGCCTGCCTGCCCGCCCACCCGCCACAACTGAACTGGTGGTGGTGGTATCGTTCGTACGTCGTTGCAAAAACCTGCCAATCATATTCCCAATGGTACCCCAATGAGTTGAGGATGCGCGCGCAAGAGTCAACCAAGCCTTCTGAGGCATGTTGTCAAGTTGGACTTCCGGCCAGTTCCCACACCCGCAAGCCCCCGTGTCCCGGTGTGTCCCCGTGTCGTGTCATGTCAAGTGTATGACTTTTTGAGGGTAGGGTAGTTGCTTGTGCTCTCGTCCCAACGCTTGAATTTGCGGTGCACTCACACACAAATTGGGCACATTTTTCCACCATGTTCTTCGCAGGAGAGATTTGGCTGGAGCCTTGGAAGATTCGTCAACTTCACATACCAATTGTCACAAACAAATGCAGGAACGGAAACCTAAGACAGACCGTGGGTGTTTTTTTCCTTTTAAAAAAAAGGGGGGGAATTGTTTGACTGTGAATCTCAGTCGTGTATGATTTTTTTGGTGATCAGTCGGGGGGCATCTTTCCCCTTCATTTATTTTTGCTTTTTGGGTGTAAAATCACCAACTGGTATGAGAAAGCAGTTAAGATGAGATTGCCGGGTCTTAGCCACAGTGCCGAGGTGTCCCTTTGCCATGACAGAATCATAAACTTTGAAATGTCCATTGCACACTCTCACTGGAGTTCTGAGCAGGGCTTTTTTTTCATATTTGAAGAAGTGCCACAGTGGCGATATAAAAGATTGTAGTGGTGCTCTGAATTGCAACATTCATCCACTTATTGGATGTGTAGTATGGTTTTCATTCATAATTAGGCAATTTCATCTAATATTCTTTTAAATTTCAAAGTTGTGTGACGATTTCATCCAAGTTTTTGGGCATTTTTTGTAGTGTTTTTTAGCTAGATTATTTTTTCTAGTGCAATCTGGCACTAGAAAGCCCCCCCCCCCCCCCAGTCGTAGTTCTGACCAATGAACCCTAGAAGTTTTCCAATTGGGAATTCTCCATCGCAAAATCCAACTTGAAATTACTATTTTCAATGCAAACAACAAAAAATTTAAATATTTGTTGTTAATTTGCATAATTATCCAAATGTAGGATTGGTTGCACTAAACTAGTATGAGAATGTTTAATCCCTAAATGCCTGAGGCATGAAAATTTGGTGTTTCCATATCTTTGAAGTTAAATAAAACCTAACCAAGTTGTTAGTTGTTAATTTTAGTAGTTTAAATTTTTGCAAACTTCTTTTTGAAGTCTAGTTTAGCATCAAAAATTTGATTTTGAACATGATTGATTATGATTTTTCTTAATCAAAGATTTTAAGGCCTTAATTATTTTCTAATTTTTTTCAATCCACCTAATACCTCTATTGAGTATAGCTAGGGAAATATAATACCTTCCCAATATGGAGAAGACCATTGCATAATTAGACAATGTTTAGAATATCCAATCCAATGTTACCATTGAAAGGACAAGTAGCCATTGAATATGATCTCAATTGGATGTGGGTTAATGTACATTGATATTAATTTTTGAAGCGATTATATCCTAAATGCCTCAATATTTTTTTGAATTTTAGCTCATTTTTGCTTAGAACTTTGTACAAAAATATCATTTATTAGAATTTCATAAATTTGGTCACTAAGGAAGGTTGTCTTTTTTAGATTCTAGTACTAAGGTAGGTATACCCAAAATGGCACCTGACCTTAAAGCGCTCTGTACAACGTGCATAGATTTTCAAAATCAATCATGTACCCAGACTGTAGATGGCGCTTCCAGAAACACACTTTGACTGTTAATAACTTTTGCATATGGTATCCAAATCCATTATTCTTTAGTGCGTTGGAACATGCTTTCACTCACCAACAAGACTGTAAAAAATTTGAACAACATAATAACAGAAACTAGGCATAGTATGAAAAACTGGCGCTTTGGGGTGTACCTACCTTACATTGGAAAAATGAGAGGTTAGTTGGATTGAACTGTGCCTTGAATCCCTCCCTTCATTGTTTAGAATATGGACTTTGAAGCACTTTAGAATTATACCAAGGTCTTAAGTTCATGACCAAGTTCTATTTTTTATTTTTATTTTAAAAAAAACATTTTTGGAGTTGCCCATACAACAATGAAAACTTCATATTATACAATAACCTTTTAACTATATAGTCAAAAGTTATGAGAATTGTTGTGCCTTAAAACTATTTCTCAATTGGTACCACATGTTGTGTGAATATTGTAAAGAAGGAAAAAAAAAGTCAAAATTTTGTTAATATTTTGTTAATAGTAAACCACCCAAAATAAGGGACCCCCCTAATATCGCACTTGTACCTTGCATTGGACCCTAGACTCATCCAAAATCATCCCTAGACTACAGTTAATGTGTTTGCCAAATGCTTGACTTTAATTTGCTAACGCACATTAAGGACACATACCAAAATCTAATTGTCTCATTGTTGATTTTAGCAGAATTCAGATTTGAGGGGCATCTATTGAACAGTTCTAGAGTGGAAACACCCAAAACCGTCAGTTTAAACAATTTAGCATAGTTGGAGGCATTTTTTTTAATAAAAATAATATTTTATAGTATTAGCAAGTGAAAATCATGAATATTGTCTTAAAAATTATTATTTTTGGATGCAATATGTAATTTCTATAAATTTTCAAAGTGTTGGCTCCCTAGACCATTGGAACCATCCTATAGGTGTATCCTAAACTAAACTCTCTTGAAATCAGCTCTCAGTGAATAAAACTGATTATACATGTGTCTTACAATTGCTTTAGCAAATTAGAATTAAACAATTGTAAGACACTTTAATGAATGCTTATGGACAAATTTAGTGATACTCTAGGGTTTAGGATTGGTTATCAGGACAAAAATGGGTGTTTCTACCTTAGTCGTCTAGGGAGCCAAAACTTTGGAAAATCATAAAAAATACATACAATGTCCAAAAAATCTTTAAAAAAAATATATATTCTTGATTTTTACTCGCTAATACTAGAAAAATATTGTTTTTAGAAAAAGCTGCCTCCAACTATGCTGAATTCCTTATTTAGACGGTTTTGAGTGTTTCTACTGTACCTATGATGCCAAAAAAACGCAGTGTTTGGGACTTCAGGGGTTAACCCCTCACCGCCCAAGAGGACCAAAAGTGTCCATGCAGTCAGACTCAAAGTGCTGTAACTTTTGCATCCAATGTCCAAATTCATTGAAACTTGTTGGAAAAGTTGCACATTTTAATCTAGTTCTTATGGAAGAAATTTCAAATCAATAAAAGACATATTGAGTTTTTGAGAGCCATTCAAAGTTCACAGGTTCATTTAGATGCAGCACACTGCATTGTGACGGCTGCAACTTTGGGGGATTGTATCTTTTTCATAAAATCTTTTTTTTTGATAAAATTTATTGTGTTTTGTTCCTCTCAAGGTCTAGTTATTGTGCTAAAATTTTCATGCCAATCCAAGTTGTTTTGAATGTTTGGGAGCAATTCGAAGTTCAAAATCTAGACATTTTTGCATTTCAGTCAACTTTGGCGGCTTGTAACTTCTTCATACATGATTGCTTTTCAATAATATTTGTTGGAAAAGTTTCACTTACTAATCTATTTTGTGTGGCTAAAATTTCAGATCCATCTAAGACGTTTTGAGTGACTGAGAAGCATTTTGGTAGAAGGAGCTTCAGCCACAGTTGTGATTTTTTCATCTTTTTTCACTGGTTTTTGACATTTCAAATCCATTTTTCAAACGAAATGAGTGATTTTTATGAATTTTTTTTCCACCGAAGTGTTTATATTATGGTTTTGAATCACTTTTTAGTTTAATGTTTTTTCATTGGAGTTGGTTTAGAAATCCAATTTCACCTCCAAATGTGTTTTTAAGAAAATTTCAGCACCTTTTTTGAACACTAAAACATTATAATCTTTCAATCTATACGGTCAAATGACCCAAAATTTGTTCCACACCATCTAAAAGATGCACACTACAAGATTGTACGGTTGAGATCTTCATACCTTACTCTAATTTTGACTTTTCAGACTTACAAAGGCAGGCAGTTTTTAAGCATGGTTGGACCTTGGGCGGTGAGGGGTTAAGTCAGACTTGTGCAGAAAAAGGGCAACTTATTAGAACTGCTGGTGGCAATAGATTATTCATTCCGATCCCCAAGGCCCCTTTGAAGAAAACAGTTGTTGATGAGAATGTTTCATATCAAAGACCCAAGTGATGGAGTGGCTTGAAAATCAATATCCATTGTTTTGAGTCATGGTATTCCGAATGGTCCTCATCCAATGATCATATATACTAGTGTGCCATGTGCCGTTGCCTTAGTCAAAATCAAAATCAAAGTAAGTTTCTAATTTTTGTTATCTATAGAAACTTTGAAATTTTATAACTTTTTCACTGTGAGTCAAAATGCCACAAAACAAAGTCCATGCACCCCTCTTCATTAAGAGCTTTCCAATGGTACCAAGAATGTGATTTGTGGTTGTTCAATCTGGGGATCTCAACATGACAAACAAAACAAAACAAACAAACAATTTGTCTTAAGGTGTAAATGAGGGTTGCTATTATGTGAACATAAAAGTGTGAGCCCATGAGTCTAGAAGACTATACACCTATGATATGAGTGTCTATATTACAATAACCTTCTATGTTAATAGTGTATATATGGTGTGAGTATCTATATTATACTCCCTCTATTCCACTAAAAAGCTCCAAATCAAATAGAATCTTTGTTCCACAAAAAAACTCCAATTCTTAATTTTGACCATTTAGTATTAGTTTTTTTCAAGTTTTTTGTATTGAATGACCTTGTGAGGGCAAGTGAAACAATGTGGGAGCAAACCTTAAGATTTGCAAGCTTAGCCTTGCCCATTTAGAGCTCATTGCATAAATTTCTCCTTCAAATACTAGTATTAATAATGCATTATGTGCCCACTTCATGCCTATGCAAATTTGATTATAAAGTCAATTAATTTTTTTTTGGATATTTAGGTTAGAGAATAAGTTTCTAGAATCTTAATGTTGCCACCACCCTTTAAATAATTTAAAATAATAAAAGCGGAAATGTTTCCAAACTATGCTCAAAAATCATACTTTGCACATGGATTTGGGATGTTTAAAAGATAGCACCTAAACTAGACATTTTGCATAGATTTGGGAGATGGATTAATTGTTCTTCAATGCATGTATTTCTAGCACTATGACTTAAAAAATAGTTAATTTCTCAAGGAGAAGATTTTAGGAGGTTTATAGTAGAACAAAGGCAGTAGGTGTTTATGCTATAAACACCTTCAATGGTCACATGATACATATTTATATATTTGTCAAGGCTCACATGCTCACACTTTCATGCTCATATACTAGTGCCGTTGAGGTATAGATATTCTCTTCTTGTTCCATCCAACAATGGATCCAATCACTAAGGCCTAATTTACACTAGGGTCTAGAACAGCGTCTAAAAAACCAATAGGATTGCTCTCAACCAATGGGGTCCACGCTCTCAACTAATAGGATTGATCAAAATCCAAAGTTTCTTAGTCCTAAACCCTACTCTAAACCTAGCCTCTATAGTTGTCTCCCTTGCCACGCACTTCCAAATTCAATGCTCAATGTTCAATGCTCCGAAAGTCCAACACCCAATTCATCATCCTGAGTCTCCCTTGCCATGCACTTTCAAGTCCAATGCTTCCAAACCTCCACAACAAATTCCTCACTTCAGTTCATAGGACTGCAAATTAAAGTGGACGAGTCACTCCATGACGTAGAAAAGGAAACGACTGACCGCGCGCCTTCACCTTCGCCATCCATCCATCCGTAAAATATATTATTGGTCAGTCCACTGGTTTCAGTCAAGGTAGCACACAGTCAAGCAATTTCCTGCGTCTCTGCCAGAGAGAAAGGAGAAAAAGAAAGCAATAAAGAAAGCAATTGCCCTCGGCTCAGTCACAACTCACAAAAGAAAAGGAAAAGAAAACACAAAGGGACAGACAGGGAGAATAAGGTAGTGTACTAACTTAATATACTCCTGTAAGGTAGTGTGCCGGTTCCAATTGCCAGGACCGCTGGGGGTCCGCTTTCGCCAACTTGAAGCCACTAAAATACAGTCTCTGCTAAGTCAATGAGCCACTCCTGTTTGGACACCTGGACACCACCCACACCCCTTTTTCCACTACGGTATGGTGGCTGCCATTGGAGAAGGTGAGTCATCCTGTTGGTGCCTTAAAATGAGTCGTGGCTTATTTGTATCATTATGTATTTATAGTGTACATTTTCAAAATTTAAGATAAGAATGTGTATTATTTAGTGGCGTTGGGTTTGAAGGGAAACAAAGAAGTTCAACTAAATTTGGTGGCACAAATAGGATGGCGTATCTTAATAATTTTTTAGAGAGCTTGCCCTTTATTTGGTCAGTGGGTGGATGATAAATGTTGAGGTTTAAGGAAGTGCATTATTTAGTGGAATTGGGTTCAAAGAGATACAAAGAAGATCAACCAAATTTCAGTGGCACAAATAAAATAACGTACCTTAATTCTTGAGAGAGCTTGCCCATCATCTAGTGGGTGGACAATAAATGTCATGGCCTACTTGTGTCATTATGTATTTATAGTGCACATTTAAAATTTTTAAGAATGTAGATTAGTCGAATTGGTTTAAAGGGACACAAAGAAGACCAATCCAATTTGGTGGAACAAAGAGGATGTGATGTATCTTAATTCCTAAGAAAGACATCATCTAGTGAGAGTGAATGATAGATGTTTTCAAGAGCTAAGAATAGATGCAAATAGAAACAAACTTTGTACATCTAAGCTTATTGAAAACACATTTTTTGTCGACTTTACAAGGATGATTGTACGATTAGCATGGTTACTCAGTGAATGTTTCCAAAATGTTTCTCATATGGGATTCTGCATTCTCTGAAGACAAAATTGACTTGTCCAATCCCAACATAACATGTGACATTATTTTACTGTACTCACACTACTCTAAATTAGTGTAGGTTGAAATATTACAATATTGTACCAAGTACCAATTTCCGAAAAATAAAATTTTGTGGTGACACTCTAATTTTTCACCCACCGCACTATAGTGAAATCTTTGCAATAGTGAAGATATTCTACATTCCCCCTCTTACACTCTTCCTAGGCTCCCATTGTGTTTAAGGGCAAAACACCCATTCCCATGCTTGTTCCTTGCAGTGGAGAGTAGATTCACCTAAATGTGTCAGTAGAGTTCCCTTAATGTGTTCGCCACATGTATGATTGTAATTTGCTGACACAATTGAAGGACACATAGGAAAATCTGGTTGGCTGAGTGCTGATTTTCACAGGGTTCAGTTTGGGGGGCACCTATAGGACGGTTTCACAGGTCTAGGGAGCCAACACTTTAAAAATTTGTAGAAATTACATCCTGTAGCCGAAAAATCTAATTTCTATTTAATATTCATGATTTTCACTCGCCAGTACTAGAAAAATATCATTTTTAGAAAACTCTGCCTCCAACTATGCTGAATTCCTTATTATGACGGTTGTGGGTGTTTCCACTGTACTTACCATTTACCGTTTTCCGTTTCCACAATTCAGTTGATCAAATCCAGCAAGTTGCCCGGCCAGCACTGCAAACTTAATTCCCCTTCCTTATTGCTGCAATGTCTGTCCGTCAAATCTTCCCCAAACAGTTTCATTTGTGTCAAAATTAAAAAATTGAAAAGAAAATCTCTTCCCCAAAGTACACCAGAAGAAACATACCTTCCGACGAAGTTACCTCATATTCAAATCCAATTTTTTTCCAAAAGTCAAATAAAAGATTGAAGAAGCATCACTTGGCACTTAAGGAAACCCACTTGGTCCTTTAGAAAGTCTTTCATTTGTTGGTTTGTTTGGTCCGCATGGCTCTCTGTCTCCAGGGCTCTCCCCTTAGCTTTTCGGGGTTTGTTCTTGGTCTTTTCTAAGAATAAACTCCGGGTCTCAAAAAAAATTAATTTTTTTTAAATCTAAAAAATTTAAAAAAATTTAAAAAAAATTTTAAAATTTGAAGAAGCACTTCCTTCCTCACATCCGTCCCAGTAAATTAGAAAAGCTGACCGTCAATCAAGGCTTCTATGACTTAAACCCCAAAGACTTCCTACCTCGAAGACTTCCAAGCTGGCGTCAAGACCTTCTAATAAACTCCCAGTCCCATTCCATTCCCACTCCAGTAAGTTACAAATTCAAACCACTACCCCAGACTTCCGCTTCATTAGTATAAATTTTTATTTTAACCCAGACACAGAGCTCAAGTCAAAACCCATGCCAACTCACTCCGACATGACCACCCCCAAAGAATTAAAAATATAGAAAAAAAACCCCAAAAAACTTGAATCTCCGGGAAACTAGAGATTGCTTGATCCCAAAATGGAAAGTTACCGGTAATGTAGTTACCTGATATCCAGGGCTTTTTTAGTTACGCAAATCCTGTAAGTTAATAATAAGCATTGCCCCGCCGCTACAGGCAGGCAGTCGTCCAACCAACCACCCCCCATCCAATCCACCCTAGGCCGACGACAACCCTAAAGTTAAAAATAAAACCAAACCACTATATTTGTAATAATAACAATAATAATTTCTTAATGGAATTCCCACAAGTGGATCACTCATGGGTCCACTCCCAGTAGTTTTAGGGCGAGAGGCTGTAGTTTTCTCAAATTTGATTGGTGAAAATCATAGTTTTTAAAATCTAATTGTTGGAAATCATGGTTTTTAAAATCTGATTGGTGGAAATCATGGTTTTAAAAAATCTGATTGGTGGAAATCCATGACCTCTCTGATTGGTGGAAATCGTGGTTTCTAAAATCTGATTGGTGGAAATCCATGACCTCTCGACTTGGACGGCCAGGTGTGAAGCGGCCCTTAGTCTCGGCTGAATGTCGCTTGCAGGGCCGGCATTCAGCGAAGGTGCGGCGTGGGTGGGGCAGGTGAGATCCGTCAAACTGGACACTGCTGGATGCTTTGGGCAAAAAAAACTGTTAAAACTTCCCCAAACTCCAAAGCTTCCCAAAAGGTGAAGCCATAGCAAGCTAGAGCTGCGAGCTAGATGATGATGATGATCACGATGATGCCTGCCATAGTGGCTGGAAAATGATCTCCAGCAGTGAGTTGACTCGGTTGCGCCTGTCACTAACACCCCAGGCAGGGCTGCTGCTTATATCATTACGTCCAGCGCTCTCCACTTCTGCAGCTTTCTAACTTCGCATCCCTGGCTGGCAACAAGCAAACGAAGAAGAAGAAGAGGAAGAAGAAGAAAGCCTCCTCGCTCTTCACTTGCCCGCTTCCCTGGCTTGCAATCACCTCTTGGTGGCGAGCTCGCAAGTGGGGAGTTTTAGAGTTCGTGACGCGACGGCAACCTGAACACACCCAGTTCAAACATTTGGCTCGCGAGTGAGCATTTTGTTTTCGTGTGTGTGGACCATGAGGTGGTGGCGCACAACTGATGTCGTCAATGACGATGGTGTTTGGGATTAGGTGGCGTGGCGTGGAGAGGCGTGAATTCCTTGTGATTTGGTGTGTTTGGGTGTGTTTTGGAGTGTTGGGGTAGTTTAGGGTGGTGATTGGGACTTTTGGTGGTGGGAAGCTAGCTATGGCGCTGGGGTTGCAGGTGCGAACGGGGACGAGTGGTGGTAGGAATGGTAGAAATGGTGTTGTGGGCGGGGCGCGTGAGGAGCCTGCAAGTGTTGTGGTGCCATCTTTTTTTCTGTGTCCGATTTCCCTGGAGCTCATGCGCGACCCTGTAACCTTGAGCACGGGCATGACGTACGACCGCGCCAGTATTGAGAAATGGTTAGCAATCGGTCACAACCGTTGCCCAACGACGAACCAGGTTTTGGAGCTTGACGTGGAGCTCATCCCCAATCACACCTTGCGTCGTTTGATTCAGAACTGGTGCGTCGCGAATCACATGGAGCGAATCCCCACTCCGAAATCGCCCGTGGGTGCGGTGGAAACCGTGACAGAGCTCTTGCGCGTGGTGGAAGAGCAATGCGAGCACTGGGAGAACTCGCTTCACAGGCTTGTTCGTCTCGCGACGGAGTGCGAGCGTCACCGGAAATGCATTGCGGACGCGGGCGGCGCACCTGTGCTCGCGAAGGCGCTTCCAGACATGGAGCTTGACCCCGCGATGGACGCGTTGGGTGTAATTGCACTTCTACCGTTTCGTGAGAGTGATAAGAAGGCGTTGTCGAATCCTGCCACACTCGCGGCGCTCGTGGCCTTTCTGCCTCACCCGGGTGTCACGGCGGAGGCGAAGGTGCACGCGGCGGACGTGTTGCTCGCGCTCGCGGATCACGACGCGCGCATCAAGGTGGCGATTGGGGAGGGCGCCATCCCGGCGCTTGTGGAGCTTTTGAAAGACGACCGGGCCGTGCACGCGGCCTTGCGATGCTTGCTGTCTATGTCGCTGCCGCGGCGGAACCGCGTGGTGGCCATTGACGCGCGCGCCATACCCGCGCTCGTCGGGCTCCTGCCCGCGACGGAGAAGCGGAACAAGGAGCTCGCGTTCGCGTTTCTGGAGATTCTGGCGAACTGCGCGGAAGGCAGGGAAGCCATCACCAACAACGCGAAAACCATCCCCATGATCGTGAAATCCATGCTTGGGGTGAGCCACAGGGCCACTGAGCACGCTGTGGCCACCTTATGGGTGGTGCTCTCGTACGCGTCCAACCGGAGCGTGATCAACACGGCGCTTCACGCGGGCGCCTTCACCAACTTGCTCATGCTCTTACCCAGCGAATGCTCGCAGCGAGCCAAGCTCAAAGCCAGAGATTGCTTGAAGCTTTTAAATGAGGTTTGGGGATCCTACACTTGCCGCGCCGCGGAAGAATCGTCGCCCATTATGCACGCCCATGTCACCAGCCGCAAACGCAACATGGGCCACCTCAGATTTAGCACCGAGCTGGTGTAACGGTGACGGTGCTTCGGCCTTCCCCAACTTGGGGAATACATGTAAAGATTAAGCAGCGAGCTTGTGTAACAGTTCCGGTGCTCCCCAACTTGCTCATGCTCTTCGATTGCCCAAGCTTTTGACAGCCTCTGGTCTATTTCATGGGCTTATCGCCATAACCAAGCTACATGAGCGCAATCAATGGGGGAGACAGACATGTGAGCTTCAGCATCGAGATTGCGTAGCATTGCCGGTGCTTTTGCCTTCGCCAACTTGCTCATCATGCTCTGGGATTGGCCAAGCTTTGGAAAGCCTCCGGTATATATCATGGGCTTATCATCAAATCTGGGCTAAGATGAGTGCAATCCCATGTGAGATTTAGCAGTGAGCTACTGTACAATTTCGGACAATTCAAGAGGGATGTATGTGTCGGTGTCACTCCAGTTTGAGTTTCATTTGTTCGAAGAGCGAATGATGGTAGGAAAGTTGGACGTGAGACAAGGGCGCAACTCTTTCTTCCATTCTTTTAGGGTGCTGCTGTGATTACAGTCGCCCTTCCACATTGTATAGTATTTGAACTCAAGGGTTAGTTATTTTGTAGCGGTCAACTCGATTTGTAGAATTTGACCTAGCTTCGTGGGGTTTTTTCTCCCATCAATCGACAGGGTTGGTGTTGGGCAATTAGGGCTACTACTACCATAGCAGCAGCTTTCAGTCATCCAATTTTCCAGCTTTGACTGAGAACAATAAAAAGCTGAAAGCTTGGCACCCGATCCACCACTTTGTGTTATACAGTAATTTGGACATCATCTCGCATGTTTGTATGTATCCTGTCTGTTATGTGGGTCAGGCAGGCAACCAGCCACCGACAGTTCGCTTTGTCTGCAGTCCAGTGAATCAGCTATGGCAGGTTCAGTTGCTGTAAGAGTTGAATTAGGTTTGTTACCATAGGTCAAGATTTGGATCACTCAAATGGCGCAACCGTAACTACTGTAGACAGTGAATGAATGATCCAGCTGAGACGGAGTCGTCATTCTTCAACCAAACTGAAGGCGCATACGACATTCAGTAGGAGCGTCTGGGTTGAATTGATTATCGAGTTGTACTGCTATTGTTGAGCTACAATAGCGATGACTTTGACGCTTTAATTGTGCGGCTGCCATCTCCAATACGCGTAATGTAGGGTCAAATCGCACAGTATTTGCATCGCTCAGGTACGGAGTATTACATTTTTCTCTTGAATCTCTTCGGAAATTACCAAAACTGTTCGGAACCTGCTACGGCCTCCTGTTTCGCGTCACCTACTCAGACACATGGCTGGACTTTTATGGTGAAACCCTAACTTGGCTAGGGCCACTGCTCTTTGAGTAGGGAATGGGAGTTGTGTACTATGCGTCCCTTCTACAGTGATCTGCAACCTGCCACAGGCTGTGAATGATTGCATAAGAAATCATCCCATACACTGAGTGTGAACACAATTTGATCTCAAGAGAGTTTGCAGTAGTACCCACCAATTCAAAGCTGTATGAAATCCATTTATTTGTGTCGAAAAATAAATAAATAAAAGTCTATGAAACGATCTCAAGTATGAAACCAGAGTCCAATTTGTGTGTCGGGTCCTCTTGTGGCTGGTGGTCATGTAAGCTTTAGCTAGTATCCTGCAATGAAATCCCGTTTCATTTGTTTCAAACAAACAAAGCAACCCGAGTCCAACATTAGGTCAACTTTAATGCTCAGAGTAAACAAGTCTCCTTTCTCCACTCACCATGCGAGAGCTTCGTCGTCAACTCATCATCCGTGGTGAAATTTACTCTTCACTCGTACCGATCTCAGTCATAATGAGTTTGGCCTTGCTCATATGACGAGTACATAAAGTGATCAGTGCACGTCAACCCTTATTAATCACGCTGACTTCCCCATTGAAAAGTCACTCACTCACTCACTCCTTGATTTCAATTAACGTCAACAGCGACCGAAGGGCGATTTCAGAGCGACTAAGCTTAAGAAGTTATCGATCAATTCCACGGAAAAGATCGAAACCCTTCTCACGCGAATTGACTCTTTGGCTCACATGGTGCGTGCTCTGACACCTCCTTGTCTCATCACTGCAAGCACAAGGTGTCATGTCTAAATAATTCCAAGAGCTCATTGATTTTCGTCAATGGAGGAGCGGTGGTGTCACGGGCAAGGAAGTGATCATGACCCACTCACAGGGCTCTATAAATGGCTCCCCTTCTCGGCCTCCTCCTTGTCTCCTGCTCCTTTCGCTTCAACAATAATGAATTTATAGATGAGTCAGTTGCAGCAGCAGCAACAACAGCTGCAGTGGCTGCTTCAAAACAAAAAACAGGTTGATGATGATGGAAATAAAATCGAACTACCAATGCAAGTGGAGTACTTCCTGACAGGAGTAGGAGTATGAGCTCCGGTCCAATTCATCCATTCATTCATAGCTAGCTAGCGAGCGAAGCTTTGTAGCTGTGGATTGAGTTCATGGTCCTCCTTCCGTTCTGACAGGAGCATCCTCTTGCAATTGAATTGAATTGGTTCGCCCCAATCAAGTTATCAACTGATGAGCAACCTCCTTCCTTGACTTCCCCGTAGCCATCCCCCCCACCCCCACCCGCACCCGCACCCCACCCGCACCCGGGCCTGTCAAAGCAGAGTGGGAAGATCACCACCCACCGAACATCACTGACATCGCGACTGAGGAACGTCGTCTGCGCAGCAGCAGGTGGAGCGAACTGAGGCGGGCCTGCCTGGCGCCAGGGAGGTGTACCAGAACGGCAACCAGGTCAAAACCAATGGAATTAAAAACACTCACTCCCACTCACGGAGCAGAGTCAATTGACCTAGCTACTCACTACAGTAGTGGTAGCTAGGCTGTCTATTTTTAATTTTTAATTTTTAATTTAATTTAATTTAGTCTTTGGATTGAAGAGAACAAAGTTTTTCTCTGAAAATGAAATTAGGGAAAACCATTTCAATTCATTTTTGAAGGCGAGGAGAATAGTACAATTTTGCTGCTGTTCAGTTGTGTGCTGTTGCTTCTTGTTGCTGTTCAGTTATTACACTCTAGCCAAGGGTGGGGTGTCAGGAGGTGCTTGAGAGGGACGACAGTGCCAGGGCTGCTGCTCCCATTGCAAGTCAACGAAGGCTGCAGGGGCTGCTGGAGAGCTGCAAAGGGAGACTGGCCGGGAGAGGAGAGAAGAGGAGAAATTTTGTTTTTTGTTTTTTGGGTATTTTTTTTTTAACACAAAGAAAACGAGAGAAGAGGTTAGACAGGGTGGCTATCCGTTAATCAATGCTATCCTTGTTTTTTAGATGGTGAATGAAAGGTAGAGAATTCGATGGAATGTCACTCCAAAACGGATGAAAATCCTGCACAAGAGAAAAAACAAGGTTTCAGTCCACATTTAATCATTTTTAAAGACGGACTGATCGGGACTTTTGCTTGCAAACTTTTGAATATGATAGCCCGAGTGAATGGGTAGTGATTGAATGCACTATCACTCATAACGGTTGAAAGCTTCGGCAACTAGAAGACAATAGTCCTGTCCAAATTTCACGCTTTCATGAAAAGGTTTTTGCTCCATTGCCAGCTCAAAAAAAAAACCGATTGGTTTCACCCACCCCAATTGTTCATGTTGCGTCATGATGTTGCGTTGGTAACACTCAGTTTCAATCGTTTCTGATTATTTACCTCGTGGTGTTTTTTAAATGGAACTGACTGGAGTGGAATGAGTGTTTGACTTGTGATCATGTTCAGCGCAATGAACGGGGAGTACCGGCATTTAGTTACGACCTAGCCGGTTGATTTTGAGAATTGCCGATTGAGATAGAGAAGTGTAGGCAGAGGTTCCGGATGAAAAAAAAAAAAAAAGGAAATGGACCGGGTAGCAAAAAAAAATGTAGGATTTTTGCCGTCTAATTTGGAAACATGTCGGAAAATTACCGATTCAAAATAAATAATTTCGGTTTTTAGCCGGACGGGATTATACTTTGTAGGAAATTTTTTATATAGTAGCATAAAAGTATAAGAGTTTAAGAATTAAGAGTCTTAGACTCTTAGCTTACCTGTAAATCTTTTTGAGAATTGAGACTTTTAGAATCTAAAGTCCAGACACTTCCAACTAGTTTTTAACTTACCGTTATGGGAGTAATGGGAATTTGGGATCCAAGGTCCCAAGCAGTCAGGCACCCAGCGTCCCAGCCGTCCCAGCGGCCAACACTGCCCTGTACACGGTACACCCATACAAAATTACAAATCAGAGCCAGATTGCCAGAGTGCTTGACACTCAGTCTGGCAGTTACAGAAGGTGACACCGTGACATGAGTCAGGGACTCAGGCCTCACTGCCTCAGGGAGTCAGGGTTTCACTTCTGCTCAATCAAAAAAAGTTTTCTCACTCAGGGTTTAGGGTTTTACCCAAGTACCCAACTGCTGTTAGCTTGTATTTGCACACTTGCACCGTTGCGCGCCCTCAGCCGCCTCCAGTCCCTCACAATTGTCACAAACTCACAATTCAGAAATTGCGATTCTTGTTTGCTCTAATTCGAGCACAATTTCGAAAATCAGAACTTCAGAAGTTCACGATTTCACATTGCTTTTCCTCGATCGGCTTCAGGAGTTCATGAGTCAGGACTTCAGGCATTAGTTTTGCGGATTAAGGCAATGCGGCCTTGTGGGATCACTGGGATGCGCTGATGCGCATTTTCCTTGGCGCTGCAGCCGCTGCTTGCCTGCAACCCCGCACCTGCTCATGAGTTTTGGCGATCGACTGGATTATTGGTTCACTGATCGGCTGCTTTGGCTCGTCGAGTCGTGGACTCGTGGCTGAAATTGGGGCTGCAATTTTGAAGAGCTTCAGTTTTCTCCATGCACATTGCGCTTGGAGGTAGATCAATTGCTGACGCGTTGTAGGTCTGCACCTTGTTTGTGATGCGGCCTTGAAGGATGCGCATTTTCCTTGGCGCTGTTTGCTTGCAATCCCGCACGGCTGCACCTGCTCATGAATTTGGGCTGATCGACTGGATTATTGGATTATCCATCGGCTGATTTGGCTCGTGGAATTCTGGGCTTGTGGCTGAAGTTGGAGCCGCAATTTCCAAAAGTTTCATCTTTCTCCATGTGCATTGCGCTTGGAGCTTAGGATTTGGTGACGCCCTGGTCTGTAGTCTGCACCTTGTTTGTGCTTCCTGGCTTCCAACTGTTCTAAGTTCCTCCAATTTGGCCGATCACCTTGATTGCCCGCATCACCTGTGGAGCTACGGTTTAGGATTATTTCAAATCCTGCATTCTTGCATTTGTGATTTGAAGCTGCATAATCTGGTAAGACTTCTCTATTGAGCATTGATGTGGCTGAAGTTTTGTGGATTTCATTTCTATGCTTTGATGTTGCTCAATTGCATGTGCTTGCGTTTAGAGTGGTAGGCTTCATTCGTCTCCCCATTTTTTTTTCAAGGTTCTGGTTTTGTTTCTTACCGTTACTTTGTCTTCTCTTTGAGTCCCTGTAGGTCTTGATCATGGCAAAACGGCAGAAGTCGTTGAGGGACCATTATTTTGCTAAATCACGCGAAGTGGAGATCGTTGATCTCTTGTCTTCGGACGACTCCTGTGCCGAAACTGTAGCTTCAGCAGTGCATGGAGGGCCTCCTTCAGAGGCAGAAATTGCTTCCAATCAATGGAAGGACCAGTGGTGCGTCCAATTTGATTGGCTTTACTTTGATCCACTGATTGGGAGGGTGTTTTGCAGAATCTGTAAAGACAGAGGTGGGCGGTCATCGTATGCCAAAGATGGCGCCCGAAACCTGAAAGTAAGTTCATTCCAGGATCACTCCCGCTCCAATGAACACAGACGCCTTGCGTGGGCGCTGCATAGTGGCGGAAAGGTCATGGAGAAAGCAATAATAAGCAGCCAAAAAGCGTGTGATGAAGCTGTGGCGTCTTTAGTCCGAGCTGCCTACTTCTTGGGGAAGAATTCCTTACCATACTCAAAATTTCCTGCTTTGTGTAAATTGCTTCTAACTGTGAAAGCTCCTATGACCTTGTCTCTCTATCAAGATGAGAAAGCATGTGCAAGTTTAATGATGTGCATTTCAGTTGTGATTCAAAAGAATATTCTAAGTCGTATTAGGAACTCACCTTTCTTTGGTGTCATGATAGATGAATCAACTGATATAAGTGTTACAGGACACTTGGTCGCATTTGCAACTATTATTGAGGAAGGGCTGCCGGTGAGTCTTTTCCTGGGCTTGTTGCCGATCGAGGGGGGGAAGAAAGATGCAGGAGTCATTTACGACACCTTGATCGCGGCTCTGCGGCATTGGGGCCTGGACCTGCGAAAATTCCTCGGCTTCGGATCTGATGGGGCCAGCACGATGACGGGCTCCCTCACCGGAGTGGCTGCCCGATTAAAAAAACAGGTGAACCCTTACCTTCTCGCTGTCCACTGTGTCGCACATCGCACCAATTTAGCGGCGTTGGATGCTGCGAAGTCCCCCGCTTGCAAGCTGCTTTCAGGTGAGATTGACTCCCTTGTAAATTCTATTGCTGCCTTTTTTCACAAGTCGTCAAAACGGAAGCATGCTTTGACTGCCTTACAGGAGGAGCTTTTTGATGCCAAAAGATGCATGAAACGGTATCACAAGATCCGCTGGTTGTCCCGTTGGCAGGCTGTGAGTACTTTGTGCGAGTCTTTAGAGTCAGTCTTGTCTTACTTTCGGGATGTGAAAGATACCGATGCTGCTAAGGCTGCAAGTATTTTGGAGAAGCTGTCACAGTTTAAAATCATCTATATTTTGTTCTTTCTTGCTGATATCTTGAAGTGCTTGGCTATGCTTTCAAAAGTTTTCCAGTGTAAATTTGTTGATGTTACCTCTGTGGGCAGCATTGTGCGCACAGAAATAGCACAAATTCGGATGTTGTTTATTGTTGAAACCACTGATTTGAACGCTGATACCTTCAATGATAGTACAGGATTTCACGTACTTCCTGAGTATGGCCCTTTCGGGGGCCATCTCAGAAAGTTGCCTAGCCAAATACGGGGGAACATGTTTCACGATATTGCAATGTCTAGGTCTAGATTGGGAACTGATTTGGAAGAAGCTCTCCAATTTCAGCGTTCTTTTGCTGAAGCAGTCTGTGAGGGTCTAGAAGCTCGATTTCAAGACAATGATTTAATATCTTGTTTCAAAGTGCTGAACCCTTCTAATATGCCATCCAAACAAGTTGGATTGCAAAATTGGGGTGTTCCCGAGTTGGACAGACTGCTGCAGCTGTATGGAGAGGACCGGTCCCACTCAGGTTTTCTTTCCCTCCCCTTCTTGACGTGCAAGCTTGCAAGCGGGAATTTCTGTCTTTTAAATTGCAATGCACAACTGAATGGGTGGACAAAACCTTCCGGGATTTGTGGGGCATGATCACTTGGAATCATGCCCTACAAATCCGATTTCCAAACTTGCTTATACTTGCTGATATTGCTAGAATACAATGCGTTTCCACAGCTACTTGTGAGAGAGCATTCAGCATTCAGAATCTAATTAAAACACGTGTTAGGAACCGATTGGGAAGTAAAAACCTGGAAGCTTTGCTTAGGGTTGCTTTAGAGGGACCAGAAGAAGACTATGATAGTATAGTGCAGGATGCCATACCCTTGTGGAAACATGAAACAAAATATAAGTATCTTTATGCTAATCCTTCTACTTATTTGCCTACTTCAGCCATGGATCCTAGTGCAAGTGACTCATCTTCTTTATTTGAAGATCTACATCAGCAGGAGACAATGTTGAGTTGATAGTTTTTTTGTCATTTGTATGCATTTGTTGCTTTCTTTGTTGCTCATATTCTTTTCATTATCTTCAATGGCATTGTTTACACATGTTGGTTAGTATTTTACTCACCCCATTTTTTTGATCTCAAGTTAATTTGATTCTTGTAAATGTTGGCTTGATGTCACTCCTCTCCCCATTTTTTTTGGCTGATATTGTTTGATATTTGTAAATGTTGGCTTGATCTCATTCCTCTCCCCATTTTTTTTGGCTGATGTTGTTTGATATTTGTAAATGTCAATGTTGTGGGCTTGTCGTACTAACCAGCCTCCTGAAAATGCATAGACCCTCTTTTGGATCTGTGCATTTTCGGAAGGCTGAATCCCTGGCCCTAAATTGGTAGGGGCAATGCCAGGTTCAAATCCTGCCAGGGATAATGTTTAAAAAACAACTTTGAAGCCAAACAAAGCTATTTTAAGAATGAAGAAAAAAACTTATAAAAAATCCTAAACCGGCCAAATTTGCACCTTCAAGGAAAATTTCCGACTCGAATTGAACAATGGCAGCAATGCCACCGAGAGAAAAAAAAATTCTAGGAAATTGACCGGTACATTCTGCAACCTCCCGGCACACTTCCGGCCAATTTTTCAAAAAACCGGGATGGATGAAAAGTTGACGGAAATTTACCGTTT
Source organism: Thuidium tamariscinum (assembly GCA_947034885.2). Lineage (NCBI taxonomy): Eukaryota > Viridiplantae > Streptophyta > Bryopsida > Hypnales > Thuidiaceae > Thuidium > Thuidium tamariscinum. The sequence goes on along the minus strand of OX344752.2, from coordinate 19,813,942 downwards.
CCCCCACAGAACTCCCCGGACTGTGGTTCGGCGTGAAGTGGTGCTTCAGGAGCGAGCAGGTTGAAGTGGTTTACTTTGATGCTCTTCTCGCAGTGACGGAGCCAGTCTCCGTCCTGCGCATGTTCTCTGGCGAGGGACTGAGTGTTGTATAATTAGGCTTGGGTTTCACCCACCTGGATTTATTGCGTGGCCTTTCGTCTGGGCAGGCGCGAGGCTCCTCCTGCGCAGCGTTGAATTGGAGCCCGTGTACAATACGGCTCATCATGCCTCTGGCACGCACTCTGGGGCTACATTCATTGGGGGGATTTGGGGGAAGGGTTGACACAAAGCCAAGGAAACTAAATGGAAGCCGTTTCTGCATTGGTTTAAAAAATAAAAACAAAGTCATTTGTTTCAAAAAAAAATTAATTTAAAATTTAAAAATTTTAAATTTATATAGTAAACTAAAAGGTCATCCATCCTCAACGCAACCCATAATTTAACCCTCTTAATAAACTTCTAAATTTGTCATGGTGTTTTTGATTCTACAATTAGAAGTTGAAATTTTTCATCACCAAACACACATTCAAAAGTACTTTTTTTTTTTACACAAGCGTGTTGAGGAAACGCATTGCGAGGGGTCCGTCAGGAGGAGAGGCTAATTTCACGCTAGGTAGAGAACCTACTGCCACCAGGAATCGAACCCGCAACCATGGCATTCGCTTTGGGTACCTCACGACCATCATCCAGTAGTTTAGAGTCATTGCTGACCAAATTCAAAAGTACTTTGGATATAGGTATAAAAAAACTCAAATTTAGATGGTGGTCAAAGATAATAAAGCACTTTGTAAGGCAAGCTAAAAGGCAAAAAAAATATTGTTGTAATGGCAAATCATGGTTACCAATGCATTTTGGAGTGAAATGTGCATTGGTGAAAATTGTAGTTTGCCAACTCTTCTATGGTTTTTATCTTTTAGCTAACTTTAAAGTGGTTTATTTTCATTGTCCAATGCCTAAATTTGAATTTTCTTATACCTATTCGAAGTACTTTTGAATTTGCTTTTCCAATGAAAAAAAATTAAAGTTTTGATTATAAATAGGTCAAAATTTAAAAGTTCATTTGGAATGACAATGAGATTCCAGTGTCCATTGGAGAAGCTCTAAGGTCATCTTCATTGTCCTCCAAAATTAGTACTTCTAAATAAACTTCCAAATTTTAATCAATATATAATTAGAACTTGAATTTTTCACCATTGGTAGTGCATCCCTAAGTACTTTGAATAGATGCAAGAAAATTCGAATTTAGACATAATTTAGACAAAGAAAATTTGGAGTGTAAATTGCATTGGTTTATTTCCATTGTCTAAATGTCTAAATTTGAATTTTACATGTACCTATTCAAAGTACTTTGGAATGCACTTCCAATGATGAAAAATTTAAGTTCTAATTATAAATTGATGAAACTTGAAAAGTCTATTTGAAGGGATAAATTCTAGAGTGCATCTAGGATGTGCTTGAGCACATGGTGGGGAATTAGAGGTCTTGAGTTATTGTTACATTTATTTTAAACAATGTTGAAAGTGATCTTTGCTAGAAAGATGAAGTTGTTTACATTTGTATATACAGGTAAATCATCCTAAGAATTTGTAGAAATTTAGAAATTCCATTTACTAAGTAAGAAAAATATATATTGTTAAATACCGCTCCCTCACAAAAATTGTCTCCATATTACTTTTTAGTAGAATATGGCTTAAAAAATCAAACTTTTATAAGAGGGCCATAAAGTAACCATTCATTTGCAATTCAAGTCCTCTCATATTCTTAGGAATTAGTTATGAATTTTAAAGTTGGTCAACGTAGAAGTGTGTGCAAGCAAGATAGGGTTGAGATTCAAGGGTTATCATCCAATTTTTTTGTGTACAACTTCATTTTATATTATATCTACATGATTGATTTAAAATTAAAGACATTTTAATTATTTCTTGATTTTATACAGGTATTTTACCCCAAATCAAAGGATGCACCATCAAGTATAATTCAATACTTGGAACTTTTTTTTTTCTCTCAAAACTTGATTTTGACATTCAAAATGATTTCTTTTGCTTTTGAGCAAAAATAACAGTATAAAGCTTTTAGACTCTACGTTGTAAACCTCTTGGAATTTTTGAAAAACTCTTGAAAAACTCTTGAAAAACTCTTGAAAAGCCTTGAAATGCTTCATTGAAGTTTGACGTTGAGGATCTATACTTATTTTCTTAAATATGGAGTAAGTACACATATTTTTAATACACTACAATAGTCAACTCGGGGGGTAAACTCCCCTTTACAATTTAAAAACCATGTGTGATAACAAGGTATTTAATGGGGGGTATTTATCCCCTCCCAATTTTTTTCCTTCCTCCTATTATTAGATAAAAGCTACTAGTGCATATTTTTAGACACCCTATTTTTTCCTATATTCAAAAAGTAAGTAGTATAGAAAAGACTTGCAATATATTGCAAAAGAAAAAGTCACCACTTGGAAATGTCTAAATCTCCTCTGAGAACAAGCTACAATAGTGGACCATTTCAAAAACTAGCATTGAATATACATCTCACCATTTTACAACAAACAAATACAAATGTACAAATTGCCCTATAGCATACAATCTAAGGTAGTGAGAATTTGAGAGAAGATGAATGTAGTGACATACATATACAAAAGGGTGATTGCAAGAAATACTTGTCCTTTTTTTTATCTCCTTTTACCTTTACCGAGTAGTTTTTTGCTCATAAATTTTCATTTTTGTTTGTTTGACTTGAAATTTGCTATGAAGGTGCACAAAAAAGTTTTACATGTTTTTTAATTTTTTTAATTTCTTAAAAATTATTTTAATATTTTTAAATTGCTCTTGATTGGGTGTCTGCCTTGGCCATTTTGGGGGGTTTTAATCCTATTTTTGACCGAAAAATAAAAATTTTGATTTGAAAATTGGCATGCAAGTACCTCTACTAAATTTACACAAGTTTAAAAGATATTTTTTGAAAATATTATATTGTCCAACTTCCACATGTACTCAAACTGCACTACCTTTGCACAAGTGCGGAGAATACAATTTATTTTTTCCCCGAGATGAAAATTGTTGTAGACAAGCATCTTTAAATTAGGAAAAATGGGTTATTTTATTGAATTTTATTGAATTTTTCACTATTTTAAAAAAATCAAAGAAAAAAGTGTCTATTTTTATTGTATTTTCCATTGTCCTTTTTTTGTGCATAACTTTTAGAGGTAATTTTTCTTAGGTGTGAATTTTACAAGACATAATATTCTCATTTCTCTTCAAATTATCTATATTTCATTTTATTTAAAAAAAATTATTCCTAAAGTCATAGGACTTATGGAAATAGGCCATTTTGAAACAAAACCAATAAGTGTTTCTTGCAACAACCCAAAAACAAATAGAAATTTTATATGATAATGTTTACAAATACAACAACCTTTGGTCAAGTGCATTTCAAAACTAAAAACCAGCAAGTTCAAGTGCATTTCAAAACTGAGAACCTACGGGTTCAAGTTCAGGATTGTTCTAAGACCATTCAATCCCTCATTAGGTGTTGAGTCCTTAATCTACGGTTTAGGATAACTGATAGCCTCAAAATGTGTATATGTAGAACAACACAAATTGAACCAATGACAAATTTCAAGTAACTTACAACTGCTGAAATAAGAGAAGAAACCCTCAAAACTACCATTGCGCTTTAGGGAGGATGATTAGGTTGTTGAGGAACAATCCAACGATGAAGGCTTGGATAGATGCCACCAAAATATTGCCACGTTAGGCTCTCTTGGCCATTCTCTTCCAAAGCTATATTTAGTTCACAAAGATCATTAGCTAAGAGTTCAGCAAAAAGAGCAATTCACCATCTATCATTAGAGAGAGGGTGCTGCAAATGCCAATTCTTCTCGAAAATACCACAATTCAAGAAGTTGGTTTAACATAGGACAATAAATCAATAGAGTTAGCAACATGTACGTCGTCAAATTTCACCTGAATCTTAAACTGTAGACATAAATTAGAGAAGGATTCTGAAACCCAAGGCCCCATGCCCTCCTTCTCACATCCTAAGCGCACCCTAAACCAAATCAAAACCAAAATCCTAAAGGATGCATAAGGCATGCAATATGCACAACAACTGAAAACAAATGAAGGCATGCATTGGAGAGCATGTAATTTACTAGAAGTTGCAGTACTAAATCATTGCAAAATTGTTGAATTCTACAATTTCAATATATAATTCAAGCGCACTGTAAAGCTAGAAGCTGAACCCTAAATCAATAGTGAAAGCAATGAATTTTTTTTGAATTATCACAATAAACCAACACAGTTAGAAACAAATTTAACCTAAATCTTAAACCCTAAGGACAAATTGGAGAATAATTCCAAAATCTCTAACCCTTGTCCATTCTTCTCATACCTTAAACATTACATATATGAAATCAAAACCAAAATCCTAAAAGATGCCTTAAACCTACAATATGCACAAGAATGCAATCTGAATCCTGAACTAAAAGCAAATCAAAGACAAGCATCGGAGATATGTATCTTACCAAAAGTAGCAAATTTGGCACACCCTAAATCACAAAGTTCACATAGACATTGGTGGCAGCTAGGCACAATCAGAAAATCTTCAATTAGCACGATCACGATGATGAATTAGCAACCTATTAAGAAATTTGATTTCAACATTGAACCCTAGGCATGAATTATAGAAAAATTACAAAACCCCACATGACTCTAGCGTGGCCCACAAAAAATCGTTATGCATCGAGAAACTCAAAAGCTAGCAATTGAAAATGTGTAATGCACACTAGAGAATTTGTTGGGAACACCCTAAACCTTGATAGCTCTATTGAATTGCTACACCATCATGCCAATTCATTTCCCGCCACCCTAAAAGCACCTAATTCAAATTTAGATTACATATTAAATTGACTTATAACTTGGTTATCAAAACTATTGAATGTCAAACTAAACCTACTAAGCACTTACAAGGGAATTAAAAATTTGGCATCCTATTTTTTTCTACTGCTAAAAAAAATGAAGAATTTCTTCCCATCCTATTTTATATATAAACCTAAACAAGACATATTACCGATGCTATTGTACATCTACAAAAAATATAAAATTTTCCTCCTATGAATTAAATTGACCCTATTTTTTTTATCTCACACCACTTTCTATTACATGGGGAGTTTATCCCCCAAGATATTCTACACTATAATGTACTTCTTGTAATGAAAATTCTAGATTTCTTTTAACCATGAGTTGAATATAATATGAATTTTCTTCATTTGTCCTTCAAAAAATCAAGATAATTTGAAATTTTCACAAAAAAATTTGTAAATTTTAAGACATATATTACATATGTGATTTCATTTTTGAAAAATAAAACCAAAAAATGCACTCATAAATAGCAAAGTAAGGAAAAATACATAGTGAAGGGCTTTTAATTAAGTTTGACATTACATGAAATTTGAGGCCTCTAAAGGGCTTTTTTAGGTTTGTTCTCAAAACAGTTCCCGAAATTGCTCGTTGTTGTCAAGCTAAATGGAAACCAGTCCATTATAGACAAAATTGTTCTAGTGGTGCATATTTTTGAACTAGAAATGTGCACCAGTAGAACAATTTTGCTTATGATGGGGGGGACTTCCATTTGGCTTGTGATACACTAACTTACCTTTAATGAATGTGGGAACAAGTTTCAAGCTTGAAACACATGGAGAGAAAATCTCCAATGACGAGGGATGAATAATTGATGGTTACACCATTGTTTTTTAAATTAAAACAAAACAAAACATGGACAATTTCCATTGATAGAGGAAACAATGCAACGAACCAAGAAAAGTGTTTTCAACCAGACTTTTCTTTTGAAGTTTTGAATCAAAAGCAAAATAAGCTTAACCCTTAAATGACATGAGGGTCACCCTAAAAATCATCCTTTTTGAAATTGTGTGAATCATTGGTTTGAAACATTCCAAAAGTGTGCATTGGAAGTCAAAGTATTATATAAGATCTTCCCTTTCCACCCTTAATTCTAAGGATGAATAGTTGCACTTGTGTCCAATACACAAAGATGCTCTCTCATTCATTAATTAACAAATGGCCTCGGCATCGTTTATGGGTTAACTCATCAAGGACCATGTCAATGATTGCAAATGAATATCTGGTTGGAAATGACATGTTTTCATTAATAGCTGAAGTGACTACTAATGAAAACTTGTCATTTTCAGCTACAATCATCAACTAGTCATCGACCTCGTCCTTAATGGGTTAACTACCAACTTTGAAGCCTACCAAACTAAAAGAAAGAACACACCAACGCATCACCAGAGGTATAAACAGACTCAGGCTCCCCCCCATTGAACTCAGTCTCCTTTGTGGCCCTCACCCAAGCAAGTTGACAAACTTGAAGCACGCCATTGATTACCATTTTGAGATTGATTTGGCTTTCCAAATGGAGAGTGTGTGAGTGTGTTCTACAGTATGTAAGGCAGGAGGTTCTAAAATGGAGCACCTCCTTAAATGTACACCATTTGTACATGTTGTTTTTTCATAGTCTTCAACAATGTACAAACAATGTTCATTTTAGGAGGTGCTCCATTTTAGAGCCCTATGCCAGTCCCTTTTCAAAAATTTATAACTAATTCTACAAAGCTCCAAAAAATATGAAACAACTTGGGTTAGATATCAATTCCACTTGCTTTTTGTGGAAAGTTTACTGAAAAATGTTTCAAGATGTTTCACCTCTCCAAAATTCAGTTTTAGCCTTTAGATGCTCCATTTAAGAACCTCCTACCTTAAAACTTGTAATTATACCATAAGTGATAGTTTTATTTCAACATTGGAATTGTACACGGCTATTGAGCTGCTTTATAGCTTAGTAACTTAACCCATAAAGTTCTTTCATGTTTAGAGGTTTAAAACTTAAATGATCTCTTGAATGATATAAAGGAGGAGGCTTGAAAACTGCTCCAGTTCCAAAACCACTCACCTTTTGAAATGTATATTTTTGGTACATGATGATTTTTTATCTTTACAGTAATGTACAAACAGTGAACATTTGAGGGGGTGGGCGGTTCTGGAGCCCTATGCCATATTGACTTCAGAAATTCATAACTAATTCTACAGAGCTCCAAAAAATACAAAACGACTTGGGTTAGATGCATATTCAAGCTGTCTTTCAAGAAAAATTCACTGAAAAATATTTCAAGATGTTTGACCTGCTCAAAATTCTGTTCCAGCCCTTACATGGTTGGTTTATGGACCTCCTCTAAAGAAAAAATATTTACAAAAAGGAGTTTTGAAAATGCATTTCAGCTTCAAATGTTAAGATATTCATGGATGTTATTTTGGAATACATACTCTTGTTTTGGATTGTGTCACCTTCAGTCCACAGTCAGTGCAAGATTTTGGGGCTTGAGAGCCATTCACACTAGAGAGTATTTCTGAGTGGATTCTGAGAAATGCCACTTTTCAATTAAATTCACATGCATAATTCTCTTAGAACACCCCCCCCCCCTGTACTTGTATTTTTGGAATTTGATTCCGTGTACATTCCATATAGGATATTTCAATTGACTTTTATAACCATATTCATATTTGTATTATGTTTCATATTTTGTATGTGCATTTTATATATATTTTGGATGACTAAGATCATCCCTTTGACAAACATGAATGGTTTTGGATTTTTCAAGGGATCAATGGCTTTTGAGGGGGAATTTTTTAGTGCAAGATCAACACCTTTGGATTTCTAGGGGAGGGGAGGAGGATAAATTGAAGTTGAACATTGTATTCACATCTTTTTAGGCAGTAGTATTTTTAATTGAATTTATATGGACAAAATGTTCAATGTTTAACTCATACAAAGTGATTCAAACTTTAGGATCACTAATATGCCTTGTGTGTCACACCCAAAACAAAAATAAAAGTAATTTTCTAATTTTTCAATCCATTAAAACTTTGAAATTCAATAACTTTCTCACTATGAGTTGAAATGTCATAACACAAAGCCCATACTCCCCTCTTTGCCAAGGGCTTTTTGATGGTATTAAGAATGCAATCAAGGGACATATGGTCTAAGAGATCTCAAAGTAATAAACAAACAAAATAAAACAAATAAACAAACAAACAAACAATCTTAAGGTGTAGATGGTTGATTCAATTTAGTGGTCAACTTTATCAATATACAAACAATATTTGAATCCATGTGAAATATTTGACCATTACTAAATTCCTACTCTACATAACATTGTTTAGTACAACACCGAAGGCAAGCCATGTTTGAATCCATATAAAAAATGATAATTAGACCTTGGAATGCCATATTGGTCTCTATAGAAAGCATCTTTTTCTTTTTTGGTATGATGTGAATCATTTGCTTAAAAAAAATCCAATAGCGTTTAGGGGGAGGTCAAACTAAGGTGGATACATCCAAAAGTGACAAAAATTAGTTTTATGCCTACTTACTATTATTAGGCTATTTTGATTTTCATATAGTCTTATTGGCAAGTGAAAGCACATTCCAATGCACTAAAGAACAAAGTATTTGGATATAGTATGCAAAAGTTATTAAAGTGTTTTTGAAAGTGTTCCATTCAAATATATACATGATTGATTTTGGAAATTTATACAGACTATAGATGGTGTCTTAAGTTTAGCTGCACTTTTGGGTGTACCCACTATAAATTATTGTCCAAGCCTTCTTTTCTCATACAAAATTCCAAGGGTGAACATATGTTGGTCTAACATAAAAGGATTCCCTATCATCAATTGGACAATATTAGGTAGTAAGTTGTGTTGTTATAGGGTTCAATTGGTCCATAGTTCACCCCCCAAAATGATCCCACCCGTTGTTAAATTTTGATTTGATTTCTTGTTTTATATATTAACCTACCATGTTTTTTTGTTTGTTTTTTTCTTTCTTCCTTTTGACTGTTGATATTCCTATTTTCATTGAACTTTGAAGAATTAGTCGGATGACTTGGCGTGACCTTGTCTAGGTGATCCAATCCATCTCAAGCCCAACTTCCATGTAAGCCGGGCTGGTAGCAAAAGAGCTAGCAAACAAGAAGATCCCACCGAATGTGTTATCCAACTCGGTGAGCAGAGAAGGAGGGTTTGAAGTTTCACCGATATCGGTGGACAAGCCCATTGATGAAGCTTGATCAAACTTCAAGGGAATCGTTACATGTGCTTTTCTTATTCAACATCTCTCCACCCACCGAGTCCACATAGAAGTGTCATCACTCACTTCTCATTGTAGCTCTCCTTGGCAAGTTCTACCAGTCCGATTCACATGGAAGCTGGCCCTTAAATCGTCTCAAGTATACTTGACATGGACAACCCCAAAACTACTACTTTTGCTATTATGTCTAGTTATTATTATCAGATTGGTCAAATTTTTATATATTTTTTTGTTGGCAAGTGATAGAAGGTGACATTGGGATACCATACCTAAAACTTTTAATAGGCCTCATTTTTTTGGGTACATGTTCTAAAATCATTTCTTATATATACATACATACATACATACATACATACATACATAGTATTTATTTATTTATTCTAGATGTATATTTTGTGGCACATTATGATGGGCTACAAGTCTCTTGATATTGCAATTAGTCCTTGGTTAACCCTTAAGCGCATACGCATTCCAAAAGTGGATGCGCCTTGGTCAACCTTGATTTTAACTTTAAATGTAACCATTTTTGGAATTTTGACTTTGACTAAGAAAATGAAGCTTGACAAGTTTTCTTTCAATTTCAACTTGAAATTTTGAAAAAATTGAAAAATTGAAAAAGTTATTGCAATTGCAAGCTCTATATGTTAAAATCCAAAAAACACAATTTGTTGTGTTTTTCATTCATATTTTTTTCTTTTAAAATGAATTTTCAACTTAAATTATAAAATTAAGTTTTTCATTGTTATCTTCATTAATGGTAAATTTTTTAGATTATTCTAATATATATTCTAATTGATATAATTATTTTTTATCCTTAACTTTCAAAAATAACAATAATTTGTAGTTTTCATCAAAAAAATTTAAAAAATTTTAGTGAATAGGAAGTTCAATTTCCTATTAGTAAAAAACATCAAATTTTTATATCTCTATTCAATAAAGTATTAAATGTGGTTTAATAGGCAAATATTACTTCAAGGTCTTTGTTGTGGTTGTTTGGGGTTTTAAAAATAGAATAATCAATTGAAAATTTTGTAAACTAATATTCATTTCTACTTGTAATTCTTGAGAAAATTTCAAATAATTTGGATCATTTATTCTATTTTTACTAATTTATTTCTAGTTTTTGCAACAAAAATGATAACAATTACCATTTTTTACAAAATCAATTGAAATTTCTCCTAATATTACATTCTCTCCATAGTTCAAAGTAATAAAAATATAAGATCAATATTTGAAGGCCACCTAATATGCTAAAGTCACCTTGGACATGATGTTTGACTAGATGGCAATGGATCTTGTCATTTAAGCGTTAATTTCTAACCACCTCTTAGTTAGGAATGAGAAGACCTATATGATTAGAGGATGAATTGAATCTTCAGCTAAAAAATTCATGGTAATTTTGTTTTGAGAAATAAAATTCTAACGAAAGATGGAATCCTTTTCAAACCTATTTGTAAATATATAATATTTATTTATTCAAGATGTATATTTTGTGGCACATTGTAATTGGGTTACAAGTCACTTGATATTGCAATTAGTCCTTGGTCAATTTCCAACCAACTCTTAGTTGGAAATGTGAAGACCTATATGACTATCTAGAGTAGGATGAACTGAATCTTCAGCTAAAAAAATTCATGGTAATTTTGTTTTGAGAAATAAAATTCTAAAGAAAGATGGAATCCTTTTCAAGCCTATTTGTGAATATGGAGAAATTTTTCCTCTCAACATATCCACACTCCAAATATGCTCAAATGTTGCTTAAGTGGTCGGAAATGGGTTGCTTTCCTTAACTTGGTCACGTGAGAGGTTAGACTCTTTTGAGGTAGTTGAGATAGTAGGACACTAACTTCTCCATTTGAGTAGAGTAATTTTTGGATTCTTTAGGATAAAAGTAAAAAAAAATCTTGTATTTTGTACTATGTTTAGGGTATGGTCTAGACATCTCCCAACTACATCAAGAGAGATTTGAGGGCTCTAGGAGCCCGTGAGTTCCCACAACCCGAAATCACGTAATTTGCTGAGGGAACGCAGTTTTGCAGGAATCCTACGTGGTTGAGACCATGCCACGTCATTAACTTTTGTTTCTCTTGAATTTTTTTTTTACTTTTTTTCATATTTCAGAACCCCCCAAATTTTAAATTTTTTTTTTTGAGAAATGCTGGCTTGATAGCGGCCAACCGTTCCCAAATTAGTTTCGGGAACACTCCCGAAACGGCCCTTTGGAGCCCTCAAATCCCTCCTCATGGATTTTGGAGTTTCTGATTGCAAATATGAATTCAGAATTTGCAAAAAAGAATTATGTGCAAAAAATAAAAAAATTCCTGCATTTTTCCCTGAGGTAAATCCCACCCTGTGGGCCCACTTCAAATGGAGGATTTACTGTCCTCCTTTGAGGGGGCCCCTGGCCAACACCATATTGATGCTCCTGTTTCCCAAGGGGATCTTCAGTCGATAAAAGGACCAAACCCAGATTCTCTGAATCTTGACTATTTGTGCTCAGGGCAACTAATTTAGAAGATAATCTCCTTGGAATTGCCAATTTTCAGTTAAAATGGCAAAGTCCTGACTGACTGACTGTGCAATCAGTCGTTCTAAACTAACCCACTTATGGCTTTAGGTCTGAATGCATTGTTGAAAAGAAAGAAAGAAAAAGTTCATTTGTGCCAGAAAAAGAAAAAGAAAAAGAAAAGTTAAAAGAAAAGTTCTTTTGTGCCAAAAAAAAGAAAAGAAAAGAAAAAAAGAAAAAAAATTCGCCCAGGACTTGTCCTCCGGTTCTGTGTACTCTTTCCTTTATCAGTTGGAATTATCCATTTGTTAAAAAAAAGAAAAAAGAAAATTAAAAATAGCTGAACAAGGTCTAAGGTAGCACCCCCCATAACCATCAATATAAGCAGTTCAACATAGTTGGAGGCATCTTTTTCTTGAAAAAAACACATTTATGTAGTAATAGCAACTGGAAATCATGAATTTAAAAATAAATAAATAAATAGAAGTTTTGGATAAGGCATCTAATTTCTATGAATTTTCAAAGTAGAATTCTCTAGAGCACCTTAAACCACACTTTATTAACGCTACCTTGATTCTCACACCAAAATCTAAAAGAGTCAAAGTCTACCAACCACAATGAAGCTCGGAGATGGTTTCAAATTATTTTAAAAGTCATTTTACCACTAAAGGACCATCGTCCATTCAACAAACAAATGGGATTTCAAGCACATATCTATGGTTTGAATTTATACCATGATTTTTTGAAACTTTTTTTGAAGATAGAAAAGTTGAATAGCTTCATGGGAATATGATTTTTTTTCCTAGTTAGAGGTGCATGGGAACAAAAATTATACCTATATATGCTCAAAACAAGCGAGACCAAGTAGCAATTGAAATTTTGAAAATTTCTCTCTTATAGTTTATATTTTTGTCTATATGGAATTCAATCAAATGAGTTCTACATGGTTTAGTTTACTTTTTAGAACAATCTCACCATTGGGGTTAGTGCAATTTAATTCCATCTTCGATATATTAATAATTTAGACTTTCCTTCTATCTCATACCTACTTCTACTGAATAATTTTTTTAAGAATGAAAATTAAGTTTTTTAGAATTGATTTTTTTTCCAAGACTCTCAATTGAATTTTCTATTGTAAATATTTAAAGCTCAAAACTCTATAGTACAAAAAATTTAAGTTGAGAAGGTTTAAAGGCAAGTAATTTTGTCCTACAATGTATTAAAAGACTTGTTTTTTCACTTTAAATGTAGATATCTTGCAATCTCTTAGGTCAAAATTTTAGAAGTTTTTTCTACACATTCTCATACTAGTTAGGTGTAAGATCCTATAGTCAAATGTTCAAAAGAAAAAACTTCAAATTTTTTTACTCTTTACTGTTGAAATAGAAATTTTGAATGTTTTTTTCACATACAAAAGGCCTAGGTCATTTCAAAATTAAGGGAACTTGGTATATATCCATAAGATGAAGATAACCACCAAAGGAAAATCATAGAAAAATTCTCTAAGTAGGAAAACTAGAAAAGTGTCAAATCTCAAGAAGATACATATTTTGATGTTTTAATTTGAAAAATATAAGAAAAAAACTAAATAAAAGAAATTGTTCATTTGTAGAAACTCTATAGACATAATCACTCACCTAAAACACTAGAATTTTTTTTACATGTTTTGAAATGCAAGTAAAAAAAAGGCTCACTTTGTCAACTTCTATACAACATATAATAAACTATTTTTTGAAATACTTTGAACATTGCTAAAAGTATATTACAAGGTCATCCCCTAGAAATTTTAGATCCAAATTTATTTCTTTGGATAATACTTTGTTCACCTCCTTTTCAATTGGCAAGTGTGATATAAAATTAGGAGCTATTTTTGAATGGTAAAACATTTTTGAAAATTCTATAAAACTAGATAAGGCATGTAATTGTCATGAATACCTTAACTATGAAATTTGAATCATGTGGAACTTGAATACACAAATTATGGCCAAAAAACAAAGAAGGATGTAATGTGTAATAGAAAATAGTTCAAGTATTTTGTACACCCACTACTCATCTAACACAAAGTGCTAGAGCAATGTCATAGATAGTGAATTGAAAAAATACATGTGAATTCATAAGTAGGGCAATATAATGTATAGAGGGGTTCTTAGATGCTTAGTAGAGTTTCCTCTTTTGTAATGCCAAGTCCAACTTTTAAAGGAGATTTGACACCATTCCATTGGATAGTCAAAAAAACATTATAACTCATAATGCAAATCGTTTTTACACCTTTTGATTTGTAAAAGTATAGATACAAACATTTGTAATGAACTATTTGGCTTAGCATTATCTAGTCCATAATGACGACAAAGTTGAAGTAGCTATGTGTTTTCTAGCTTCAACATTGTTGTGTCTAGGGCGTGAATCTCTTACTTTACAACTAGTTGGATGTTGGGCTCTTCTTTGTGCTAACTGAACTAGCTCTTTGAGTATGATATACTTTTCTTTGTCATTGCCAACTCAATGTTCTTGGAGACAAATTTTGGATTTGTTCATGTGTCATGTATGCTTTGTTCAATGCCAATACTATTGCATCTTTGTTCACTTCCATTTACTCAAGAAATAATGCAATATGAATCAATCATTCACACTAGATGAGAAATCCATCTTGAGTACTCTTTAGCCTTCATTGTAAAATCCATTGGGTATGATGACAAAAAAACAACCTCTACTACCTCAAGCAATGGCAATGGATGTTGGAATGTCTAAAAAATTTCGGGCAACAATAGCTAAGAATCTATGTGATCTAAATTTAGGACAATTAAAATCCTTTACACTTAACCCCTAAAGCCCTTAAATGCATTTTTTTGGCAACATAGCAATTTGGGGGTGCTCACTATGAATGGAGTTTTTATTTTTTTCTTCGAGATTTTCACACAACATGCTTCTAAGGAGTAGCTTTAAGGCCCAAAAAATTTCATAACTTTTCACTACATGGTTAAAAAGCTATTGCACAATATGTAATTTTTGTTGCTCAGCAAGCAACCTCGACAACCGAAAAAACTTTTTTTAAGAAATGAAAATTTGAAACTTTTTTTTTAGATTTAAATAGGCATATAAAGCTTTGAATCATTCCATTTGGATTAATGAGATGAAAGTTACAAAGAATTTTAGTTTGCAAGTAGGTATGGCTTTCAAAGGCTCCTTACCTACCCGCAAACTAAAACTCTTCATAACTTTCATCTCATTAGTCCTTGAGGGGGTCAATGTGTTAAAAAAAGAAGGATATAGGTGCGAACAACAACTATTTTACAGGGGGGGGGTACTTTTTTTCTTAACACGCTATCATTATGTGATTTTCAACTTTGGGTTATTAAAGAAGAGTCTTGCATTACTTATAATTCTAATTGATATGAATAAATGATATAGTAGTTTAGATTTTAAATAAAAATTCTACTACAATTTTTGTCCTACATTAAATTTCTTTCAAACTTTTTTCTTCTTTCAACCACTAATGACTACTTACAACTAGAACTTAACAAAAAAGTGTAGTCAATATTACTATTGCATCTTTCATAAAAATTGTCAATTACACTCACTTACTAGGAAGGTATGATATTATTCAATGCTATCAATCAAAATTTAGATTTGTATCATTTTTACATGATCATATGGATGATGTAGAGATTGTTTTCTTATATCAACTTTACTTTAATTTACATAGTTCAATTCAATGTACATGTCTTCACAATATGCACAATAATATACAAGAATTGTTTTTGCACTATGTTGGTAGTATGAAATCATAGTATAAAATACTATGTAAGAAGTATTTGTGCACAATCATGGTAGTATGAAATAGAAGTATGCAATGGTTGTATGAAATAGAACGTTCTCAACCATTGTGTTTGCAAACACAATGAGTGAAACAAATTGTACATATCACGTCTAATTATGGAGACTTGAACAAAATTGAGCTTGTACATCTAAACCCAAGCATGCACTATTGTATGGTAGTGTACTCTAAAAGTCACCCTCTTCTTTAAACCGTCCTCTAAGTAGCTCAAAAATGGATACATGATGGATTGTTGATTATGTCAGTGAAGAGGAAGAGTTGGTTCCTTCTTCTCCAATGATTGGTTCATAATTCTTTAAAGGTTGGTTTAAAAACCACAATAGGTCCATTTCTAATTAAATGGATAGGTATTCATTAATTCTTTTTAAAATGAGAATTAGTAGCCCAACTACCTTCTTACACATACTAAAAAATCTAAAATAATAATTAACTCAAGCTTCCATTCAAGCTTTAGTAAAGATCACATTTAGAAACCTTCTCTATTCCTGTTTGCATGCCTCAATGCTTGTTTTTGCTAAAAAGCCATATTTTTTTTCAGACTACTTAAGAGAAGGTTTTGCAAGGGCTACAAGTCACAAATAGGTCCCTATGGCAGAATTCTTTGAAAATTCATAACTAATTCATAAAAGCTCCAAAAAATATGAAAGCACTTGGGTTAGATTTTGCAGTAATTTTTCTTCAAGAGAAAAATAAGGGAAAATAATTTTAGGCATATAAAAAACATCAAAAAGGCCCAACAACCTTTAATGTGTTGTTTTTAGAGCCACCTACCTTAATTGATGGGAAAACAAGAAAACAATCATTATCTTCCATATGAGAGGGAAATGTTGCAAAATCCTACAAATTGTTGTGAAGATAGCCTACATCTAGATAATACAATTTCTCTTAATTATTAATGAGTGCACTAGAGTCCTTGAACTTTCTGCAAGGTATGATTAAATGATGATTAATCCCTAAATGCCCAAGGGGGCCTTGACCCCAAAACAATGAATATATGGCCATTTCCTTACCTTAAGCGCAATAACTTTGAAAATAATATTTTTAAAATTGTAACTATTGAATCTTATTAAGATATATGATTGATTGATTGAAACATATCCTAAAATTTTCAAGGCATTTCACCATATCAATTTTCTGGAATTCATCAAAGAAGTTCTATTTCACCTCATTTTTGCATAGTCAAACTTTGGGTAGCATGTGTTTTGAGGGCTATAATTTCTTTTTTTAATATTTCAAATGCTATCATTTTTTGACATACAAGTTCATAATGAACTTTAGAATAAGCAAATGTAAATAAATAATATCAATGCGTTAAACCTATTATTTTCTTTGAGCCTTGCAATTGCTTGCACTCTACTTTCTCAAAGCAATTGTATTTGTTTTTCAAAGCAATTACCTTATAGTATCTTTCTTAGTTCCAATATTGGGACTTCTCTTCCACCTCCTCATATTAGCCTCACATCCGGGAAAGGATCTTGACAACATAATTGTCTTCAATAAAAAAACAAAATAAAAAGATGGTTGTTACCTCCACTTCATCAAGAGCTTTGATGAGGTGGTCCCTGCCCAACTCACTTTTGACTTTGTTCAATGACTTTAGCTTCTAAAATTGCTTGCCTATCCACATATAAAACTTTAAATTTCTACAGTTGTTGATCACTAGTTTGAAAGGTATCAGAACCATGTAGGAAGATCTGACAGCTACAAGATACTATTCAAAAACGACTTGTCCAATGTCCTTACAAATGTTTTTAAATGAATATACCTTAACCAATATGCCACTCACAAGGTAACTTTTTTAGACTTTTGGCCAAAAAACAAAATATAAAGGGGGATATTTTAGGACTACTGTATTTTCTAATGGTACCTATTATTCCAAACCCTATAGTACTTTAAAGATGTCCAATGCCAATTTTTTATACCCTATAGTACAAATATTCCATTTATAATTTTTTTCCCCATGCTTTTAAAAGACCCTATCATTTGTTCACATATATTTTTCTACTCTAACCGCTCACTAGTCATTACCCCCCCTCCCCCCAACATTAATCCAAATGAAATGATTCAAATATTCCCATGCCTACATAAATCTAAAGAACTAGTTTCAAATTTTTATTTCTTAAAAGAAAGTTTTTTGAAGAAGTTTTTGGGTTGCTTGGTTGCCCACCAAGCAACGAAAATTACATATCATGCGATAACTTTTTAACCATGTAGTCAAAAGTTATGAAAATTGTTGAGTCTTGAAGCTACTCCTTGGGTGCATGTTGTGTGAAAATTTCAAAGAGAAAAAAATAAAAACTCCATTCATAGTGAACTGCCCAAAATTGCTATGTTGCCAAAAAACACACTTCAAGGCTTTAGGGGGTAATTGGGAAAAGATGGATGATTTGTACACCAAGCTTCAAGATTGTAAGTGGGCTCTCTTATATGCAAACTAAAATCTAGCGGTATATGCTCTACCTTTGGCAATGCTTTGTGTAAATAGAATGAGTGGTGTTAAATACTCTAAAACCAAATTTGAGTGCAAATTTTGGAATCAATCACTACAATGATCATTATAAATTTCAAGGGTCACTTATGCCAATATAACAACCACTCCAACATTCAAGGTGGTACAAAATCAATATTTGCCACCCACTTCACCATACCTCTATCATGGTTTTCACTACAAGGCATGCTCGTAACACCTTATTGAGCAAGTAGGACCTTGAAGGTGACTTCCTAAGCATTGTGAGAGATTAGGTGAGAAAAATGAAGAGTTCCAAATTAACAAGGCACTATAGTACTTTGTTTGGGACAAAAATATAGTATGCTACATATTTTTGAAAAAATATTGAAAGCATGCATCTATGTTTCTAAAAAAAAATACTAGAATTTGAGTTGTTCATCAAAAGATATAGTTCTATAAACTTGACAATGTCTTGAATTTAAGGGAGGGGATATAGGAGAAAAGGTTAAAAAAAAAAGTCTTATGAAGAATATAGCTTAAGCTTAAAATCATAGGCTAAAAAATGGAATGGAATCTTGAAGAATTACACCTCTTTCAGACTCAAATCTTTAGGAGGTTATAACTTATAACTTACTCAATATTTATTGAATTTGAGAAAGTGAGTGATCTATGATTCCATGGTGATTTAAAGAAAGATTAGGTCATTGATAAGGAACTTGTGCTTTGGATGTGGATCTTAGACCTAAAATAATCATTCTAATAGGAAGATCTAGACCTTGGGGAGATCAGTCCTTGTAATTTTAAGTATACATGTGTGTGAACAAGGTATTTAACATGGGGCTATTTACCTTCATTATAGTAATTAAGATGATTGTATCTTTACATATAAAGATACCAAGGGCTTATTTTTAATATCCTATGATTTTTTTATAAATTTATTCATATGATTTTTATAGTTGGGCTATTTTATATACAAATCTTACATGTCTAATATTTTCATACCTATAAAAAATACACACTATAAAACTAGTGTCTTACATGTACACATTTTTTTATATATGCACTACTTATATTCACTAGAAGAAAACTATGTTGTATTTGACAAAAATTGTGTTGTAGTCAACATAAAAGTATGGAATGGATTGTGTTGAAGTCTCCCTTTGTTATGTGGAATTTTTCATTCTAATACGAAATTCTACATTTTACTTGTTGAATTCTACGTTTTACTTGTTCAATTTGGTGTTGAAACGTTTAAACGCATAATTTTGCATTATAAAGGGAGAACTCAACAAAATCCATTCTACACTTTGTTGTTGAATGCAACGCAGTTGCAACTCAGTCTTTGTTAAGTAAAATGCAGATTTGACAAGTTTAACTCAGTTTTTGGCATGAACAGTGTAGTTTTCTTTTAGTGATTGTAGTACAATTTCAAATGACAAATAAAAGTGTGAAATGAACATTAGTTTTAAATATTTCTAAATTCTATATCATATATTCTAAACAACCTAATATGGTGAATAACAAATAACATCATAAAAACATTAAACATAATTATGATGTCAAAATTAAGAAAAACACCAATACTTAGAACAATATAATATCAACAACATGAGAAATTAACACTCTAAGAATAGTGTAGATTAACACCTGAATATGACCTCAACTGAAACATAGAGACCATATATTTTATCTCTCTCTCTCTCTCTCTATATATATATATGCATTTGCAACGGTTTGAGTTTAAAATCAAAAAATAAAACAGTGTCTATAAAACACTAGTAAATAGAAGATGATTCTAAGCATTTACAAGCATATGTACAAGTAGTTGAGGCAAATCTATTATAGTGTTGAAACATGGGAAAGATTCTATGCAATTGTTGTAGATCAACAAGTTCTATAGATCAACAATTGTTGTAGATAAGTAGCTCTACCAAAAATAGCACTTCCAAGGCTCCAATTCACACTACACCTTTGATGTTGCCTATAGCAGTACTGATAAGCAATAACCCATCTACTCTCCAAAATTAAATTTAAAGCTCAATTCTTATCTTGGAACAATAGATTCTTACATTGTTGTCATATTGTTGGTATACTTATGGTAGGATTGGAATGTACATGCTGAAATTATTTGATAGCTACAACAAATCTCTTGAAAAAATCCCTAGATTGACTAGATTGTATAGGTTTTATCATTCACTTAAGAAAGTTTGTCCACATCTATACTCATTGTACTACAAAAATTTTGTATGGATCCTATTTGGAAAGGCTATTTTATTAATAAAATTTTCTACTAAATGATGTTTTTACATAGCCTAATTTATATATAATAGAGTATGTGACTTTTCAAGGACCCTATAGTAACCCTACATATAATCTAAAATCTATCCCTTTTGAATTAAATCAACCCTATCTTTTAACTCATGTAGTTTTCTAAAAATTGAGAGTAATCTCCCCTAGATCAAAACTTAAGAGTCCTTTTGGGCTCAATTTTGAAGCCAAGGTATGGAATTAGATACCTTCTCTAAGGAGAAGTGATTCTTCAATGTTTTAATAATCTATAAAGGGGGGGGGGGGTTACCAAATCTCATAAAGTGTAATACTTGAAGAGGGGTAGTCTCTGACGTCACTCTTAAATGGTGTTGTAATAAGCCAAAGTGGCCATGGGCAATGAAGTTGGTGATAAAGCTTTATCATTACATTCATAGCATTGTAGGATGCACTTAGACATTCCTTAATACCAGTTGAATGGTATAGATTAGAAGAGATTTGGAACATTAAAAAACTTTTTAGGCCCATTTTTCACATTGTGAACAAGTCTTTGTTGAATTGATTAAATAATAATAGTAAAAAATATAAAAATTTATCAAAAGTCAAAAAATATTTAAAATTTAATTAAATATTATTATCTCATGTAGTAGTCACTCGACCATGTCAAACCGCTTAAGATAGAAGACTCTTAAACGGAGCAGGTTCTAAAATGGTGCCCTATCTTAAATGTATAGTACTTGTACATGTTGCTTTTTCATAGCCTTCAGTAGTGTACTGACAGTGTACATTTTAGCTAGGGCACCATTTTAGAGCCCTATGTCCTTTCAACTTCAAAATTTGATAACTAATTCAAAAAAGATCAGAAAAATATGAAACGACTTGGGTTAAATGTCAATTCTACTTGTCTTTCAAGGAAAATTAACTGAAAAATATTTCTAGAAGTTTTGCCTCCCTGAAATTCTGTTTCAGCCCTTAGATGGTCCATTATAGGATCTTCTTACCTTATGTGGTAGAGTCCTAAACACAATTCTGAAAACTTACAATCTTCCAAATCCCAAAATTGTCTAATGCCACTCTACACTAAGCCATGACATTGAGTCCCAACTAGTGAGTTGCAAACTTGGAATGTTGGATGTCATAAGAAGTGAAATGCCACAATGCGAGAGCTTGGAGCTTCTAAAATACTGAATTACTTCTATTACGGTACCTCTCAAGAATACACCATTCGTGTAAATCCCGTAACTATGCGTACAATGTTTCCAATTGGCAGGAGCTCGAATCGACGTCGTCGGTCGAGACGACCAGCTTGTAAGAGGCCGGGGTCCTGCCCAGATTGCAATCAGTCTCCTCGTGAGTCTGTGATCGCGCCAGATATATGTCAGATAGTCAAACTTGTCCACGAATATATATATGATACTGTAGATATGTGTGAAATTGGGATGTAGCTCCTCAATGTGGATTTCTCTGATATTGGGGTACAAGTCCTTCCTCCGCTATATCCTGGGCAGATTTTTTTGTTGAAATATAATATGAAAATATATACTTCGGGCTCAGAGCTAGCTGCGCGCATGGCCACGGCCGGTACAGCTACCTAGCTCCTGTACGTACACAACAACAGTGTGCTTAGATTCTGCACTGCTCTCGATCTACAAGCGGGTCTACAAGGTAATCGATCCGCCCGTTGGCTTGGTGATCGAAAGTCCAGGGATCTAGCTCGCTAGGTAGGCCTCGATCGAAGACTTTCCAAGTTCAGTCTACTGACTAGCAGAGGTATTCAGTGCTGCAGTAGTCCACTGGAACGTCAACAGCATGTCTGTTGAGTTCTCTATCTCGGCTTTGACTCTTTTAGGGTTGATACAAGACCAGAACCAATGCTACTGTACACAGCCACGAATCGAACAACATCAAAGTCTGTACTGGCATCTAGTACTACTTTCGCAATCTTGAATATCAATTTCGTAATATATTTGTTTATGGGTCCTTCACTATAGAATTAGCATTTTTTTCGATCAGCTTGGCGTACGAACGCGCGAGAACTTAAATGTTTGTGAGAATTTTGTGCAGTCAATTGTGCTCCTGGTCCAAGGTACGTAATATAATTGCGAAGATATATTGATTGCACTGTAACATGATTGACTTCGTTCGAACGAGAAGGACTCTTCGAGATTGTTGTACGTAAATTGTTTGTTTTTTCAAAACCGCACGGCAAATTTGATTGCAAGAATGACTCAGTCTACCTGAGAAGAGATAATGGCATTACAATAGTACAAACTGATCATGAAGTCGTTTGACGAAGAGTGATAATTTCAGGTATGCCTACTTCAGACTCTAACTTGTGTTGCAGGTACGAAAGACCCCATTGCGGCGATAGGTTTTGTTTTTTCTTCACTCGTGAAATCGATCGTGGTCTGCATTATTTAGTAGAAAAAGAACCACTATGATAAAGTAATCAGACCAGTTGTAGGTCTTCTTGCGGCCATTCCCGGAGTGATCGATTCCAGTACCTAGCTAGTGTCAATTCTACCGATTACACACCGGGTTGTCATACACACAAGTGCGTCGATCACGTACCTGGCTGGCTGGAACCATAATATCCTTACGTACATATATTACTACCCAGTTAATTAGATGTTCTCATTGTAAATTAACCACCCCAAGGCTTTCTTCTTCTACTTTTTCCATCCCTTTAATTACTCAACTAACGCTTTTCTTTGCAATTTTCGACAAACGGATACCTTCACTGTCACAGCTCTGCTCAAAAGCAATTTGCAAGAGGCATATAGTACGCACTTGCATTGCTGTTACGTTTCCCCGCCCGACCCGTCCTTAACTTTTTCACAGGTTAGTTTTCTGCGGTCGATCTGTGGAGGGTACTAGCTAGCTAGCGCACAGAGTTTGAGCCGTCTGTGTTAGTCAACTCGCAATCACGATTCTCTTTTAGGTGGTACATGATCGATGTTGCAGAAATCAGCGGTGCTCTCAACGCACAACTAACTTTCCCCCATGCTTCAGTTTCTGCACGACACCCACCGACAGAGACAGACAGAGGGATCGAGAGAGAGAGAGGGATGGAAGGCCGGGGGGAGGATCGGAGGGAGTGGATTGATTGATAAGGTAGTGGCCGGTTGCATTGCCGGTGGTTGATGCTCTGCGTGGTGGATTTCATTTTATTGGTAAAATAATCCTCCGTAAGTTTCTAGGCAGACACGTTCGCACCACCAAACTCGCCCACGAATCGCATCAGCTGGACTGGACTGGACTCTGCCCTGCTCCGCTCTGTCTGTCCGTCCGGAGTCCTGACTGACAGTCCCGACAGACTTGGCAGCCGCAGTCTGCGCATGGCAGGCTTTCCTGTACGTTCCAGCTTCCAAGGTCAATTGCCACTGAAGGCCGGGCCACACAACACATTGACCCCCCCTCCCCCTTTTGGCACGATGGGGGAGCCAGATTGCACCCAATTCAAAAGAAATCTCGAACTAAGGTGGGAGGTTCATAAAGTGCCCATCCAAGAGCTGAAACTGAATTTTGAGGGAGTGAACCTTCTTCAAACATTTTTCAGTAAATTTTATTTGGAAGACAAGTGGAAATGGCATCTAATCCAAGTTGTTTCATAATTTTCGGAGCTTTGTGGAATTAGATATGAATTTTTGAAGGTGAAAGAAAGTGGTCATTCATAACATTCAGTAGCAGCCTGTCACACTGCCTCCCAGCGGATGAAATGGTGTGGAATATCCCACACCATTCCATCCAACAGATGAAATGGTGTGAAATATTCCACACCATTCAGTAACTAAAGTTGCAAACTTCAAGAAATGTCAGATGAAATTAGGTGATGGGGAGTTGGGGACTTCACAAAAGGAAAAGCAGTCCTTCTATGGGCTACTGAATGTTATGTTTGTGGTCATCAAAAGCAACCATGAAAATGTACAGATTTGGTACATTGAAGAAAGAAAAATGTACCTCTAAGGCACTTTGGCTTTTAATGCATGGTTGGAGTTTGAGCCTCCTACCTTATTAAGGTGGGAGGTTCATAAAGTGCCCATTTAAGAGTTGAAATTGAATTTTGGGGCATTGAAACGTCTTGAAACATTATTCAATAAATTTTACTTGAAAGACAAGTGGGAATGGCATCTAAACCAAGTTGTTTCATATTTTTTTGGAGCTTTGTGGAATTAATTATGAATTTTTGAAGTCAAAATGACAAGGGGCTCTAGAACCAACCACCTCCTCAAATATACATTGTTTGTTCATTCCTTTAAAAATGAAAATGAAAAATGTACAAATAGAGTACATTTGAGGAGGTGGATGGTTTTAGAGCTTGAGTGAATTTTGAGCCTCTTCCCTTAGTTTCAAGATGAACCTAAACTATCAGATGTTGGTGGAAAGGTACCCAAATTGAATGGCATGGTTGTAGGTTTATTGTTTGACTATGTCATGTTGTTTATCTAGTGTGAAATTAGTCTTTGCACTTGATGAAAAATCCTTGCAATATACTTGTGTCAAGGGAAAAAAAATCTCTACTTTTTGCCAAAAAAAGCATTTAGAAAAGTTTATTCCTAAACAAATTGTGAATGAATTTATCAAATTTGGATGAAAAAGTGCATAAATGTAATTGAAAATCTTTCCTATTTTTTGTCCTAAAGATGAATGATTGTAAAATTACATTGCTTCACCAAATTTTAAATGATCACCATCCTCTTATTTTGTCAAGAAGTAAAAAGAAGTGCCTTAGAGTAAACCTATTGTTGTTTCAATAGGGGACTTGCAATTAGGGATTCCTTTTTCATTTATTTTAAGTAATGTAAAAAGCTATCTTCATTAAGTTCATTGAAGTGATGCACTTGTTACTAAATCTTTAGAAATGAATGAAACATGATGATAAAACATTAATTATCATTAAGCAATATTTGCCCTTAGAATATGTACCAGATCAACATTTTGGGTGGATGAAAATGGATGAATATATTGCCAAATAATTGTCAATTTTATTTTTTGGATTACTTTTGAATGAAAATATCACTAAAAAATATCACTAAAAAAATCCATTTCTTGCATCTTGCGAAGGGACAAAAAAAAATCCTTAAATGGATGAAAAATTTGATAATAAGAAGGCAAGGTTTTAGTTAAATTCCAATATATATATAAATTAAAATAAACATTTCAATGAATAGTTTTTTTGCCAACAAAGAAAAGGTTAGAAAACCACTAGCAATTCTTTTTTAAGCAAAATAGTACAAGGTGTCAACAAATGCTTTAGACAAGCTACAAGGCTATAGAAAATTTGAAGAGGAAAATACAATTATTCACCATATTTTATAGCAATTGTTTTGAAAATCATTAGAAATTACATTGGATGTCATAGATTGACCTTGAGGTCTTTGGTGTTGGTTGATACTCTCTTCTCCTTTATATGTAATATTATTAGGTAATTCCATGAGACACTTCTAGTGTTTGTTGTATTTTGGTCTAGTAAGATTGATTATTTGAGAAGTTTTTTTTGTTTCTTTTAAATTTTTAAATAAAATAAAATAGGGTCAATTGTTTAGACATTAAATGAGATAATACTTCTTGATAAATGTAGGAATTAGTGGTTGATTTTGGTGTCACATAAAAAGTGACAAAATTGTGTGCAAAATTGCCTTTCATTATAGCTTTTGAAATATAAGTCCTCTACATTTGTGTAAATAGGGCTCCTTTGTGCATACATTTTTGAATATTGTTGAACATTGAAGATGGTTTCAAAGTCATTCTTTTGATGAATATGAGGTCCTTACAAAATTCTACAAATGAATATGATCATCTTTTCATAATGTATATAAATGAAGTTTTGAATATTGTACTTCAACTTTTATTAGTCCTTATATTTATAGTTATACAAAGAGAGTGTTCACATATATTAGATAGAGGGAGACAAACAAGTATATATAGTTCTAAGTATTATTGTAGTACTACAAAATTTATGTATTAATTTAATGTTGTTATTGTCCTATGTTTGGATACAATGGTTTAGTTTTCATTTTCTCTATATATAGTTAGTAACATTGACTTTTTAATCTTGCAATAACTGTATGAGTTAGTACTACTACAAGTGTGTATAAACTCTATAATACAATGCTTACAGTCTCTTTTGAAAATGATAAAAACTTTGGCAATGATAAAAACTTTTGGGACAATTGAGTTATTTGTAAAGCCCCCCCCCCCCCCCCCCCCCGCACTTTGGGCATGACTTTTTTTCAAGTTGAGAAGGCAACTATAGTTGAAGTTTTAAACTTTTTTGCAAGATACTTATGTCACACGACTTCAAAAGTGGGGACCAAATTTTTTTAGGCACCATTTTGATGGAAAAATAAGTTTCATACCCACTTTTATTTTGACTTTTTTAACTCAACCGACTTTTTCACAAAACTCATGGGTTTAAACCCCGATTTAGGGTACTTTACAAATAACTCAAATATCTTGTCCCAAAAGTTCCAATGTTTTGTTATTAGTGGATTTTTTGGTGGAATATTGTAATCTCTAACAAGTAAAGAATAATATAGGTAGGTTCTTCTAAATTTAAGCCAACATAGTGTCATTGTTTTGTTTTGTTTTTCATTTTTTATGAATTGCCAAATTGGTGATATGAAATGTTATAATGGTGCTCCAAATTTCAACATTTTTCTACATAGTAGATGAAAAATGTCACATTAGTGCATATTACATGTCTATAATTCTATCTTCATCTACATTCTAGAGATTTCATTGAAGATTTTTTTTAATTTGAAATTTTGTAGTGAAATACTTTAAGGTTTGTTGCCATTAATTAGCCAGATTATTTTTTTCTAACACAATTTGGCACTACAATGCCAAACCAAAAACTTGAGCAATTCTTCTTAACAATCCATACTTTATGTAGGTTTTTTTTTGTTTTTTTTTGTTTCCGCAAGATTTCCTAGACCATACATTGGCTCATTGTGTTTTTAGTATTGTTGGAATGCCCTTAGTGAGTAGGGGTGAATAGGCTTGGTTTTCTGGCATTCCGACCTATGCTATGAAAAATATTGAATTTTGAATTTTATGGATTAAAAATTAATTTTAAATTAATTTTTTTACACACTGAATGAAATGGAATTTCATTGCTAATAGTTAAGGTAGGAGGTTCTAAAAGTGAGCAAGCTCTAAAATGGAGCACCTCTTTAAATGTCTAGGGTTTGTACATGTTTTTTTTTCATAGCCTTCATCAATGTACAAATTGTTTACATTTTAGAAGGTGCTCCATTTGTGAGCCCTACACCACACAACTTCAAAATTTTATAACCAATTCTACAAAGCTCCAAAAAATATGAAATGACTTGGGTTAGATGTCAATTCCACTTGTCTTTCATAGTTAATTTAGTGAAAAATACTTCAACATGTTTCACCTCCCTAAAATTCAGCTCCAACCCTGTCATGCTCCTTTTATGGACCCCCTACCTCACTATTGAAACAACAACAAGCTCCTTATTTCATACACTATACAAAAACCCAGGGTATATATGACTTGTCTACAATGACTATAAGGACAACAAAGGCTACAAAATAGTCATTTTGTAGTCATTTTGTAGTCATTTTGTAGTCGTTTGTTGCCTTTACAATTATTGTGGACAAGTTATTTATACCCTTGTTTTTTTAGTGATGTCGAACATATTTACCCAAGGTCAAATGCTCATTTTGACTATTTCAGGTGTACAGTAGTTATCAGTTACCTGTAGTAACCAGTCAACCTTCTTGCACACGGAAATGCCACCGAATTTGTTTGACCCCAAATCTGAAAGTCTCCAAAACGAAGCCCCGAAAGTTTGAAAAGCAGGAAGTCGGTGAAACTGAATGTGGGATTCAAACATTCAAAATTTCAAACCGAGGAAGAAGTAAATAAGTTCACCTTGGAGCCTCCGCCTTTGACTTGGCTCAGTCTTCCGCCAGCCTTCCAGTCTTCCAGTGTACCGCAATTCCCAGCCAAAGCCTGGCTTTGCACCAAAGATTCCAGCCATGGCAGAGTCCTCGAGATTTGCTTTCAGCAGGAGGCCCCAAGAAAACGAGTCACTATTCGAACTCTCGAACAATTCTCGCACTTCTCCATCAAGCAATGTGATCACGACCGGCTCTGCCGAGCTTCTACGATCATTTTGGTTTTGAACTCTGTTTTTCGCTGGGCTGGCATTGAATTCAGGCGACTGCGTTGAGTGATTTAGCCCCAGGAAGTTCTTCGGAGGAGGTTGTGATGAACCGGAGCTGTCAGGAGAATGATGGTGCCAGGAGACGAAGCAGCCGGCGAGATGGTCGAACGTTGGAGGATGAGGAGACGGGCCCGGCGTTGCTTGCTAAAGTGAAGGAGCTCGCAGCATTCGTGCGAGAGTCCAAGTACGCTGTGGTATGTATCGCTTTGGCACTCTCTGCATTTAAGAAATTTCTTGAGGAGGAAAAGAGATTGGGTTTTAGGCTTGCAAGGATTTTAGGGTTGGCGCACCTTGTCTACTTTTTAGTCAAATTGCGGATTAGGAAGTTTGATGAAAGCATCCCAAATCGCGTGGGATTGAGTGGGATCGACACTGGTTCTGGCAATGTCTCATCTGTAATCATCACGTCCAAGTACGCTGTGGTGTGTACCGCTTTGATACTCTCATCATTTGTGGAATTTCTTAAGGATGAAAGGAGATTAGGTTACTCTCATCATTAATGATTTTAGGGTTGGGTACCTTATCTACTTTTTGGTCAAGTTGATGAAAGCAATTCGAATCGCGTGGGATTGAGCTTGGGATCGACACCGTTTCTGACGGTGTCTCACCTGCACTCATCACAAATTCAGAGTCATTAGGGTTAGTTGATATTATATGTCGATGACCTAATTATATTCCATCGGAGTGCTGGGTATAAAAACCCTGGTAAAAATAGATGATGAAATTAATGGAGAACGTAGATCGAGATTTCGTGCGTTCTTCGTCTAACGTTTTGAGTGATACCTTGTTGAAAATCTACTGGAAACGCACTTCTATTCAGCTGTAATATGTTTCCTTACTCAAAGCATTGACATAACAACAAGCAGATCACGACAAGCAATTAAAAGCATGCCGCGAATATGACTGCATACCATATAAAGAGCCAACAAGCAATTTTAAAAAAAAAAATTCTGGGTCAAATCTTCTGAGTGATAGCTTGATAGAAAGCTATAGACGATGTTTCTAATAAGCCATTACTCATGTTCTGATTTTCAGTATTGAGATTGCAGCAACCAATTGAATTTCGGTAAGGTTTTTATCTAGTTTTAGATCTGAATCGGAAGAATGACATGCTCATTTGCAGGCGTACACTGGAGCAGGCATTTCAACAGCAGCAGGTATTCCTGATTTTCGGGGACCATCTGGTGTGTGGACTCTTCAAGCCAAGGGCAAAACTGTTGCCGAGCCGGATTTCACTAAGGTTTGATTCTCTTCTCTACAAGTTTGTTGCAGGGTTACTGGTTGTCTGATTAGTGTTTACATCACGTAACTTTTTCAATCTACCCCGTAGAGGTTCAAATGCTTGTTATTAGTACTTTTGAGTGAGTCACATGGAGGCTGTTTTTGATTAATTTTGTTTATTCATTGACCAACGCATGCTGTGTGCTTCACTGATTCTGATGATATGAAATTTGATCGTGTCTGAAATATATTCTTCACTATATTACCGATTAAAATGGTCATTTTGAAACCATGAAATCTTGGTCCTGAAGAGGTTACTTGACTTTGTGTGAGTGTTCTGTTTTGACGCTATCAACCTTATGGTTATTTCTCTGTGCAGCTGAATCCAACACTGACACACGATCTTCTGAGAGTGCTTATAGAAAGTGATCACTTCCATCACATTGTTACACAAAACATCGACAGTTTGCATCTGCGGAGTGGTGTTCCAGTGGAGAAACAAAGCGAGCTCCATGGGAATTATTCTTTGGAAACTTGCCCCATCTGTGAAACCCGCTATTTCAGATCTTATGCCGTGTGGAAAGGATTGACGACTCCTGCCACAAATCCCTTAACAGCTCGCACGAATTTGAACCAGGAGGGTAATGCTGGATCACAGAGATCTAGCAGGAGGCAAGTGCGCAACATTGATCACAGGACCGGGTTCTTGTGTGAAGCAGACAACTGTTCTGGGGAGCTGGAGAATTCCGTAGTTCTTTTTGGTGAAAGCTTGCCGGCGAAGGTACATTATGCGTATTTTCGGAACAACTGTTGCATGTGGGAATGATCTTGGGTCCACTTTAGATTGCACAGGTCAAAGCAACAAACTTGAGTTATCAAGAAATCCTTTCCCTTGATTGGTGCCAAAATTCTTTTTTCGCTTCTTTCACCTCCTTTATGTTCAATGGCTGCTTTGCACTAGCCTTAGTATCAAGAATGAGCTCGAAATCGTGGCGCCTCCATGACTGCTTATGTGGCATGCTTAAAATATTTGAGATAACAAGGTTATAAGCTACCTGTTTAAGGTGGATTGGACCCTTGTTACCTCAAATGCATCATAAGTTGTCATAGATTCTAAGTGATATTTTAAGCTTGTTACTTCACCTCTAGATGCACATGATATTGGTTAAAATTTTAAGGCTTTTCCTCAAACTTTGTTGCTTCATTTACTTAAGCAAAATTCCAAAGAAGCAGATTTTTAAGGAATATATTAAGCTTGTTACTTCACCCCTAGATGCACATGATTTTGGTTCAAATTGAAAGTTTTTTTCTCAAACTTTGTTGCATTTACTTCAGCAAAATTCCAAAGAAGCAGGTTTTTAGTTTTTCCTTTTGGTAATTCTAAGTGTCATTTGCGTTACAGGAAGTGGACGCAGCTTGGAAACATACAGACAAAGCAGATCTTGCCCTTGTTCTGGGCTCCAGTTTGAAAGTAGGACCTGCTTGTGATATGCCTGCGCAAGTAGCCAAGAACGGCGGCAAGCTTGTTATTGTCAACTTGCAACGAACTCCTTTTGATGGACAAGCCTCTCTGGTATGTGATCAACGCCTTTTCTAATTTTCCACCTCGTTTGTTGGAGCACGACACTACCCTTTCTTGTTTTTGCTCACACAGAATCAGGGTTCAGTAAGCATAGACCGCCTTCGGAATTTTCAGACATCCTTAAGAATCTCCTCCATTTATGAAAAGGTTCGCAATAAACGGAGGTCTCTATGTGATCACTGTGACCACAGAGAGACTTCCTTCATCAATTACGGAGAAGAAATCATCTCTCTGTGATTTTGGCGAAAAGATCTGAAAGTCTAGTTTTACTGAAAACCTTGTTAATATTTCACTGTGCTTTTATCTACTCTAACCTGTTCGTGAAAATCGTCTGCGCAAGTGTGTAACATGATTGGAAACCCGACTATGCAGGTAATCCATGCTCGTTGTGATGAGGTGATGCAATTGCTGGCCGAGGAACTTCACCTTGAATTACGGCCCAGTCTTCCAGAGGGACAAAAATTATGTCTTAATTCCTGCAGGCAGACTCTAAAAACCGGCAAAATATTGTATGAAGATATCTCATCTGCGCATGATGACCACATGCTGCAGGAGTTTGAGCGAAGTTTCATGGTTCAAATGTCGGATTCTGTTCCTCCAATTTGAGGACAAGTGTTACAAGAGTCCGCTTCAATTTCACACCGTCTTGTCATACCTTGGTGAACAATGGACACGCCAGTTGAATTTGATGTAGCACTCACTATCCTAGCTGGCAGGACCATCACCAACAGGCTTTCATTTTCCCCGGCCTTGGAGCTGGAGATCTTCTGATGAGTAATGTAAAAATCTTGAGATATATCATAGTACTTTTTACTATTCACATTCAAAGCTATGTTGAATAGGGGTTTTAAAGGGACCCATACTAATTGTTTGATGTTTCACATATATGAATATCTACCTTTGTTGTACATCACTAGTTATTGAAGTGTTTGGGTTATACATCATGTTTCAAACATCTATGGTGTTTTTTTATGATAAGTCCCTTTTGTTTTTTGGTCCCCTTAATATCCCTATTCAGTGTAGTTATAGTTCATCATCATAACTTTGTAGGTAGGGTATAGCAATGAGTTATTGTTGTAGATTATAGAAAGATCAACTACATGATTCTCCAACAAATAGCATGAATTTGGTTAACCTTATACATCAATGTTGGAGGATTGTTTGAGTTTTATCATCTATTGTCCTTCATTTCCTATATTGAACCATTTTTTCAAGTACTAAATCTGTTGCTTTTACTATTTTTTATTCCAAACAAAGGTTTTATAGATTTTTTCACTATGATTTTTCAAAAATTTTCATAATTGCAATTAGTGTGATTATTTTAAGTTGACATCTCTTATGCATGTTGATACTCTTATTTGTACTCAAATTTTATTGGCTTCATTTTGCATGTGTATTTAAGGGTAGGTCTTAATCTTCTTAGCTCTGCCTTGAAACATAGAAAGGCATATTCATTTAACCTTGAAGCTCTCCAATGTCCAAAATTTGGACAATATATAGATTGAAAATTTGATTTCTTTCTCATTACACCTTGGATGAAAGTCATCCTAATTTTTAGAGATACTTTATAAAATTGTTGTCCTATCCAAAGGTTGGATTTGGCATTACTAGCGTACAAATCTTTCTAAAATTACAAATGCCAAAGTATATCAAGTCACTAGCCAAGCCAAAATTGCATTTGACTTTGACTAGTTCAAACTTGGAATTGCAAAAATAAGATCACAAGACCAAAGAACACAAAAATTCCAAAAAATCACCATGTCAAGAGAACCTCATTTCAAATCCATCCCAACATAATTTACTCAAAAAATGACAATATTTTGATTGTAATTGAATTTTGAAGGAATTTTGAATTTCCCCTTTCAGAATTCATAAAAAAATATTGGTGATAGCAATGATGGTGAGTCTATCTATATGGATAAAATCTAAAACTCAAACTCAACAACTTTTATTTGCATTTCAATTCCAAAATATTCTTCCAAAGAGTACTTTACGGTGATTTTTACGAAATCGTAAATTCTGGAAATGAGTCCGGACGCTTAGGGGTTACAGTCCATGCACCAAGATGGCACGACATTAAATATGATAAGCAAATGTCAGGCTAAGTCACCTTATTGTTGACCATTTCGTGAAAGGACATTTTTGGAACGCTCCCAACCTAGTCAACAGGAAAATCTTTCCAGATTTTGATCAATCACTTCGCTGGTTTCTTAAAATATGGTTGGAATATCGTGTCCTTTTGTCCTCAAGGTTTGTCTGGATACATATAAACCCGCCCGGACAAGCCCCCTCCCACCACCACCAGAACATTGACTACATTTATATACGGAGTACTACGTATCAAACAAGAATCAAAATGGTATCATACTAGAAATACCATGTAAGTTATATTAGGGTGCCCATGTATATTACATCGTGCAAACATGCTATTTGCACGCTACAAAGATCACGATATCCTGGCGTAGAAATTTCAGCAAGTCACCAATCAATAGAGTACACTAGATCTGCACGACATTCTGTGCCATAATGTAGAAAATTACGCGGATGCGCTTGCAGACTCGGGCTCAATCTCACACTTTGAAGGAAGCTCACCGATCCCATCGAGGACATCCTCAAACCGAGGTAGGCGACCACTCTGAAAATCACACCACGGGAATTTCAGGAATATGAAAACAGAAATTATCTGTGAACTCAAGATAATTTTCAAGTCTATTTCGTGACACAAAGAAAGGATAGATCAAGGGAAGTACATAAATTTCAAGGTGAGAGACCTTTCGGAGTAGCGGAATTAAGAGAAATGTTGGTGACTTCAGGCTAAAGGAGCCTGAAGTCACCAACATTTCTGAGCCTGAAGTACTGAAACTTTGGTCTGGAAGCGAGAAGTTCCAGGCATAAGGAGTGCTCACCTTCAGCTTTGACCAAATAACATGTCCGTCGCTCGTTATCTCGAATGATCCCTTCCTGTCACATGGGAAGTACTATTTGTAAATTAACCTCTACTCACAAAATATTTTCTTCTCTTTTATTTGACTGCAGTCTTACATATCGTACGTTGTTAACGATTAGTTTGAACCGGAGAGGACCTGGAGAAGGAAACCCAAGACACTATGAAGTTTCTTCCTCCAGGCGAATTACTTTGAAGAGCCTGCAGATGAAGACCCTCGAGGCTTCAGTGAGCTCTTCAAAGACATAAGTCATAAACCCCATACAGCAAAATGAGTAAGGTATCTGACAAGGCTGGAAAGGCTGTGGGTTGATCTCATTAACCTTGGGTTTTATAGTATACTGGGGTCCTCTATACTTAAGATTGGACTTCAGTTGCCTTCGATACCCCAGACCCAAATTCTTCCAGAAAGATATTAATAGTCATCTTTTATGATTCTGCAGTTATAGCCTGACCTGCAGATATTCCTTTGCGAAAAGGATCTGGGTGAACACGTGAATGCGAACAGGAGCAAGTGAACTGATTTGCGGTCTTAAAAGGTGGTGTCATGAAAGTACATACCGGGCCTCTGTGTTGTTGGAACTCACGAGGACTGCCACCTCCGGCATTGCGGCCTCTGCAAGCATCGTGAATACCATCAGACGACTCATTTACAGATAGCAGTAAAAATAATCGTAAAAGTAATACAGTTACGACGATGATATTAGCAATAAGAAATTTATAATATAATGCATCTTTTCAAAATGTTCCCAGCAAGGAAGAATACGGAATGTGGGCGATGTAGTGCATAATACATTGCCGTATTATTAATTACCATATTACAATGTACTGTACATTACATGTAATACACAGTACTATGGATTACATCGGCCACTGTTGATGGCAGCAAACAAACAGTCATATACAGCATTCTCGAATACACTCAACCCTCTCTAATGACACACTCCGTAATTGCATGTTCCCTGTGCATACTCAGAGTCTGTCACATTGAGTAAACATCTGATTGGACAACTACCACAAGCGAAGTAGCGAGCACATGTGAGAGTATTTAGAAGCTTATTGTCCAACGAAGGCAGTGCAGTTAGAGAGGGCTGCCGGTAGACATCAAGCTCCATTGACGCTAGTAGATATTCAACATACTCAATACACAGGGGACTTTCTATTAACCAACTTCAAAAGCCATGATTCTCGAAGAAGAAATAACACATACCAACTTTGTCTGCAATTTCGATGAAGTAGTCAGTGAATTCACTATCTTCATCGTACTCAACAATGACCTGCAATCAACATTCAACATTATGCTTAAAAAGGAAAAAAAATGTTGATGACTCAAATTTAGAATAACAGGCGGCTCTAGGAAACACTAATGTCCATCCATAAGCTACTCTAACTCAATTTGACCTTACGCATGAACAAAAATTTTAAAATTTTGGGCAAAATGGATGTCAGTAGACTGTTTTTCAATTTCTAACTTTCTCGCCAATATATAAAAAAGAACAAATTATTGTAAGTAAACCTAACAAAACAGACGTGGTTCTTGGTGAGTGCATTCATTTGGTTAGGCATGAGGTTTCACTGAATTTATTCGATTGAGTCATTCATGCATTGAATTCCACGAATTCTCGTTTTTGCGATTATTGAAATAATTGACCAAAATCCACCACGGCCTATGCGATACTGATAAGGTCAGAGACGATCTCTACAACAATTTCACAATTCGATCTCATGCTTTACAAATTCTCACAAATTCAAAGCAACATGCTCTGGTTTCATCCCGTCGGTTTCACGACAACGAGAGCTCAACCCTAAAGAAACTCAAACAAGGCGGAAATTGCAAAGGACAGAGTCGCATACCTCTCGCGGGGGCGGGTTCCCCAAATTGGCACAGCAAGACATGTGGTGAGCCTGAATCATCTTGCGCCAGTGAAACCCCGGCTCGAATGTCACATTGCTCGACTCCCGAAAGGGCGCAGCGACTCCAAGGACGGGTGAGATTGTTCGCGGGGTTGTATCGACAGCAGCAGAGCAAAGAACTCTGGCGACGTTCTTCAGAACTCCCGACCGACGCATCACACCACCCAGCATCGCCATCTTTTCCAAAACTGCAACTCCAGCTACCTCTCAAAAACAGCACTTCTCGTTGGAAACCAGTGCAGTAGGAAGGTGGGATTTTTTCAGAAAGCACTGAACGAGAATTGAATTGTAGCAATGAGGTTGGAATTCTTTGAAATGCGCGGTGGGAAATGCACAGGGGGGGAAAACAGTCGTGGAGGGCTTTGGTGTTGCGGGCTCCGTCGTTTTTCACTCGCTTTGCTGCAACGTTGAAGGCCCAGATTGCGCTTCCGAGGACGGCCTGCGACCGTGGCGGTGGCGGTTCTGTTCTATCACCGTGGGGATGATATTTGTATGAACTGGCCCGTCCTGCTCTGAATGAGTGGCTCTCACTGGCTGGGAGTGATTTACATCCGGACATCCTTAGTAACGGTATCACCTACTGTAGGGAATTGATGTTCCTAATTACAAATTTGTACTCCGCATTAATGTATTATATTGTCTCCCAGTGTTTTATTTTGGTGATTTGTCATTATTTGCACCGAAATAATGGGCTGTGCACCAAGCTCATAGGAAATAATTAGTAAAATTTTGGCTGAAATCACAAAAAAAAAATTAAATTAAAAAAATTCTTGGATGAAGTCACCAAATTGTTGATGAAAATAGAATTATGGATGTGTGATGTGTTAATGTGTTATTATCTATCCAATATGTGCATGAATGTTGAAATTAGGAGTTCCATTGCATTATTAAACCCCTAAGTGCCCAATCAACCATATATGGTCGATCTGAAATTTCAGGCCCACTTTTGAATGGGCAATTAAATTCCTGTGACCGTTTTTTAAAAAAGATCGGACAATTTTAAGGGTGCATGTACCATAAGTGAAGTGTAAAGCTTATCAATTTTATTTCATTTCCTAGCTTTATGCAATTTCATTTAATTTGAGATCTAAAAAATTGTATACATCCATTTGCTTTGAAAATGGTCCCAATGGAAAGAGGAAAGTGTTTTCATGATATTCACCATTGAAAATTTAAACATACAACTATTGATTTGGAGTTATTTGCAATTTCTACTTATAAAAATAATTGCATTTCAACAATTGCAAGTTAGAGTGTGTAATGAATTTAATAGCTTTTCATGTGAAATTAAGTTTTTTAGAAGTGCATATTAGTGTGCTAATACTTTTTGTAGTTGTTCATGTCACCTCAAATCCCCCCCAAAATTTATATGCAAATTTGAGAAACATTGTGGGAAAAGGTAGCATACTAAATATAGAAAATGTACTCTTCTCTCATTATAATCTCACAACTCCAATGTAGTTTTGTACTCAAAATTTGTGTACTTACTAATAAACAAGCTCTTTAAACATCTATGCAATTAGATTTTGTAAAAAAACCAATTTGCTTCACTATGGATGACTACAAGTCCATGCACTTTATTCATCGCCAAAACACAATTGAAAAGGCTTGGGCATTTAGGGATTAAGCCCTAAATGTCACCGATGTCATTTTGTAGTGTTTGGATGATCAAAAAAGTCTTTAGAGATAGACTGGAAGTGTTTTTTCATTCATTTTTTGCTTATTGCCCTTTCATGGAAGGTTACAAAGAATACCTAATTGAGTTTTTAGTCTTGCTCATGTTTGTCTTCATATAAATGAGAAGTAAAAAAAACGGATGGCAAAATTTGCTATTTCAATGTATTTTTCTCCTTGCTCTAAATCTGAAATTACTCTTTGAAGATGACATTTTTTGAGTTTGAGCCCATCTAACAACATGAAGGCCATGTACTCTAGTTTCGAATCCAATTGGAATTTTTGATAAATACATAATATTGAATACTTTATTATAGTTTGAACTCTGGATGTATTTTCAATGTCCAATATATTCTAATTACACATGAATTGAGTTTACACCATGATGTTTATTACTTTAATGTACGCACATGGTGAAATTTTCAGATTTTTTGGAATAATTTTTTATTTGATGTGATTTTTTTTCTTCATTTTTCCTTCAAAAATTCTCAGAAAAATCAATTTTCCTCTAAAAAATCTAATTTTTTGGTGAAGTATAGAAGGTATATAGCTTCATATCTGAAAAATAAATACAATTTTTTTTTACATACCTACTTCAAAAATGGCAACAACATGAGTGACGGGCTTTGAGGCCTAAGACCAGTGGTTATAGGTTGGGCGTTTCAGGGTTAACATTGCCACTTTGGCACTTCATGAGAAATGAAAAGAAAAACCCTAAATGTAAGTCATTGGAAATCATGGGAAATGAAAAGAAAACCCCTCCAAAAAACTATTCTCTGATCTTTGTAATAGACGGGCATAAATCAAGTTATCCTAATCTGGTATTGTACCCCGGCACACAACTAGCTTACCATGGGAAAGAGCTGATTCAAAGAGACTTTTGCACATTTGGAATTCGCATCATTGTGAAGCAGACAAGGAAGCAAGTAAGATCATCTCAAAATGATTCGCAAAATTTTTTAAAAAAAATTGCTAACCTCATCATCAACAGACATGATGTTGAGGATTTCAAGAAAGAAGATTCGACAGAACCGAAGTCTGCAACTACGAAACCTGAGTTACGAGAATTGAGTCGATCCATGATTACCTGAATTGGCAAAGTCGTCTAATGCGACATCTGCTCTTGGTATTCTGCATGACACTGGGTACTGGGTACCGAATCAGCTGCTTCAGCAGTGGACCATACATGTAAAAGTCCAAAATTTGAACTCGTGAACTTATTTTTCCATTAAATAACCCAGACTCTGTGCAAGGTAACCATCCTCCTATGAACTCGAAAAAGAAAATGGTTTTCATGAGATCTGGAAATCATGCTCAACTAAAAACTTGACATGAGATGGGGAGGGTATAAATGCAAAATTGACAGCAACATTACACAGCAAGACATGCGTAATCAAGATTTCTCATTTCACCTGTACAGTACAGCAGCCACTTTGATGCATGAGTCACGGTGAAACCAGTGGCAGTGCTGAAACGGCAACTGATGCAACGACCTGCTTGTCAATAACAACATACAAATTGGAGATACACTCCCCTAGCCGGACACATCACAATTGAGTTTTCACAAAGAAACCCTAAACCGGCCTCCATATCACATTCGATTGAAACGAACTCAGTGATGCAAGAATCGATACGGTAACGGACACTTACCATCCTGGCAGAGCCCATAGCCCGCTCGCCTTGGCTCGCCTCAAATCTAAACAAATTTCCAACACGGGCAGGGAGCGTCTACGGATCTCAAGATTTTCTAAGAATCTTCAGTACCTGTGACTGCGATCAAGGACTTCAACAAAGACGAAAATCACGGGCTTTCTCCTTGGGCCTTGCAAAGACCCCAATTTCGCACTCAGCAAATGCAAGCAAGCCCTAGCTGAATCGCCATCGTCATCTTCATTGGAAGCTTGAAAACCTATTTTAGCTCCGGAACAGGTTTTGGGAGGAGATGACGACGATGGAATCTCAGCGATTCCTCCCGAACAACCCTCTCAGACGGAAAAAACAATCAAATGCTCGAGGAAAGAAATATTTCTCCCGTATGACTGATAGACTGCAAACTTATAAAATTGGCCATCTCAGAAAAGTTATCTGAGAGAATAGAATCCTCTTGCAAAAACCAAGGCCATCATCTTAGCCCACTCAAGTGAGAATCAGAAAGTATAGATTTCCTCAAAATTATATTAACCTAAACCACATGCTCAAGGAAAAGAATCATTCTCCCATGTGACTAACAGACTGCAAAATGATGAGAAGGGACAACCGCGCATTGCCGTTCTACTTAGCGCGCTTGGCAGCTCGTTTGCCATGACCCTTCTTAGGAGGACCCTTGCCTCGTCGCTTCTGCCTCTCCGTCTTCAACTGCCGGCGCTTAATGTTAGGATCCTCAAACATGGGGTCCAGCTTCTGAATCGGCGTCGGGTACCACGCCACGATCTTATCCCCGATCAACTTCTTCCGCAACACCTTGTGGGCAGATCGCTCCCCGTTCCCGATCACATGGCCGAAGATCCTGGCCCTCGCCTCATCGATCGACTTCAACTGCATCTCTCTGGATTGCGCAGTCGTTTGGGCAGCCGCAACTGTATCCCCCGATTCCAAATCCGCCTGCACTTCACTCAGAGTCACTAGCTTTACAAATCCTCACAAATTTTTGTAAATTCACACAAACTCAACGCTACGTACTCGGGGTTCATTCCGTTGGCTTCACTACAACGAGAGCCTAACCCTAAAAAAATGCAAACAAGGCCAAAGTGCAAAAAACAGAGCAGCATACCTCTCGCGGGGGAGAGCCTCCCAAATTGACACTGGAAGACATGTGGTGAGCTTGAATCATCTGGCCCCAGTGGAACCCCGGCTCAAATGTCACCTTGCTCGACTCTTGAATGGGCGCTCCCAGGACGGGTGAGATTGTTCTCGGGGTTATCTCGACGACAGGAACGCAAAGAACCCTAACGACATTCTTCATAATTCCCGATCGCCGCAGGACACCACTCAGCATCGCCATCGTTTCCAAATTGCAGCTCCAGCTCCAGCTCCAGTTCGAAGCAGCAACTCTCGTCGGAGACCAGCGCAGTGCGAAAATGGAAGTTTTCAGAGAGACAGTGTGAGGATTGAATTAAAGCAATGAGGTTGCAATTCATGGAATGCGACGTGGGAAATGCACAGGAGGGGGATCAGTCGTGCAGTGCTTCGGTGCGAGTCCCACGCTCAAGCGGAGCCACTCCTGTTAACGGAAGCAGACCCGCTGGTAAGGAAAATGTGAAGAAGATTCTTATCAAATTCTCCCTCCGTCCCAACTCACTGCCCAACGCCTTTTTGAATGTCTTTGGAATTTACCCTTGAACAAAAAGACAACATTTTGATGACTTTTAACAATGATTTTTGAATTGCAACCATCCAAATTCAAACTAGCCATGTAAGAGGATAAGAAAACTTAACAAGAGCACTTATAGATTGAAAGATTATCAAATTTGATCATGAATGTATTTAACCCTTGAAGGACGGAGCAGTGGCCGTGGAAATCATGCATTTTGATATCGTGTGACATTGCCTACTTTGAAAAAACTCAAATATATTCATTGGAAGTTAAAGTCCTATAGAAGATCTTCCCTTTCCACCTCCAATACCGAGGATGAAAAGTTGCATTTCTGTTCTGGAAAGACTGAAAGATTCTTTGTCATTCAAAGGATGCCACACGTCCATGGTAGCATTCAAGGGTTAAACTATAAAAGTGGTTTAAAGTCTTTTAATTTTCTTTTTCCATGTCAAATTTCAAAAATTGGTCACCAAAACAATATGAGGTGAAAGTGTATAAAATGTCTAACCCAAATCAATTTACAACTTCTAAAAATCTACTACACATTTATTTTTAAGTGATTTTTTAAATCTAAGATCTAGTGTACTTGAGGCTCATTTTCAAGAGCCCTCAAACACTAGAAAATCAAGATTTGCAATGAACACCCTTGCACTAATTCTAAAATAGAAAAATCATAACCATTCATTTTCAAAATTGTTTTTTTATGCTAAGACTAAATTTCAAAAATACAAATTCCTAAAAACAATAACTTCATTAGGTTTTATTTCACTTCAAAGTTTTGTCAACACTAAAAATTTGATGTCTTACGAATTTAGGAAATAATGATCTTTCCAATGGCCTTTAAAAAAAAATTCCCCAAAATGCTCTTCTTGTTGTACTTGTGACATTGCAAATTGTTAAAATTTGGCTTATGATTGCTATCTAGGACCAACAAAACAACATTGAGTAGTACTTCCCCCTCCATGCATACAATCATGAATTGAAAGACAAATGAAATAATTGGAGGTGTAAATCAATAGTGGCATTCTTACTTTTTCCAAATCTTTAAGTATTGCTCAATTGAAAGAAATGAAGCTTTGGGAGGCAAAACAAAGTTCTACATATGGTCTTTGGTCCATACAAAATACTCAACAAATTCAACAATTAAATGCCTAATAGTACTCTTTGAAAATGCCCCCCAAATTTGACTTTTCAATATTCCAAAATTGCACTTTGAACAAGGCTCCAAAACTTAGAGTTCCTAGAATGCTTGAAGTGCACCAAACTCTACTCACAACATGAATTGTCGCTTTAATGTTAATTTTAGCCTTATTCCAAAATAATTTGTCCAAGAAGAAGATCATTTGGGACAAAGGTAGTATGAAATACCTTACATGAAGATCAAATTCAAATATTCCATCTCAAGTTCTAAAATATTACAAGTGAAGTGTCCAAAAGATTGTAGAGCTTAATTTGGGGATTATTTTCAAACTATATTAGAAATTGTAAAATTAATATTTTCAAATGTAAAATTCTGTAGCATTTATTGAATGATCATCATTGAGTTGAAAATAATAGAAACACTTCAATTAAAAAGAGGCACAAGCAATAGAAAACAAGCTTAAGGTCAAGGTAATGGAATCAAAAGAATTGTAGTAGGCAAAACCAAAAAATTAATAAACTTAAGTGCTAAAATCTTGAAATGTGAAGTTTACCATTCTAAAATCATTCAACACTATAATATAAATCATTTTAGTAATTTGCTTCCAAATCTAACCTCAAAGAAGGATATTTTGATTTTTTTACCATAGGTGTAGATTATATGGAGTAGTGTAGAATATCATGGCATAAACCAAAGTCATTGAACGTGTCATTTTAAAATAAAAAAATCAACAAACTATTGTCAGTAGGCCCAAAGTTCAAATTGCAATAAAATTCTAAATTTAAAAAAATTTCAATCAAAGTAGAAATTACATTTGAATAACTCCATTTCCTTAGCTAGCCAAAAACATCATTTTATGGGTAAAATTCACATCCAATATAAAGAACAAGATGTGGTTGAAATAAACTACAAAAGTAATTAATAGATTAAGCATTTTTTTAAAAGTCAATATTATCATTATGAGGGAATATCCAATATACACAACCAAGAAAAAAGAATACAAATTTGAAATATTTTCATTCAAATAACCATACTATAAGCATTAATGGACAAAGTTCAAAAGTATATACAAGACCTATAGTGCAAGAAAAAATTAGTTGAAATTTCAAAGAAAATTAATTTCAAGCAAGATTTCAAGTCTATGTAGCCATGTCTAAAAGTTGTACAATACGTAGGGAAACCACCTTTCTTTTTAAAAAAAATTGGACAATTTAAATCTCAACCTTACACACTTTTTTGTGGTTTAAACTCTTACCCAATGCAGTTGTGTACATTGCCATTTTTGTGTTCTTAAACATTTAGCAAACTCCAAAAATCCTCCAAATCATTTTAGGGGTTACAATAACTTTTATTGTAAAAATATTTCATGACCAATTTGCACCAACCAACAAGGAGCAATAGAGGGCTACGATGAATCACCTTCTTCATTGCCTTGCAATTTATCATTATAGAAAATATTGGAACTTTTCATTTGCAAAACATGACAAAATTTGGAAATTATGAGTACATATTTGCAATGAGGGGCTCCAAATTAGACAAGATAGGTGAAGAAATCCAAAAATATGTAGCACAAAAGAAGGGGCAATTTTCTTACAATTACCCTTGGTTGGATCAATGAAGGGGATGCTCCTTGGTGATGGTACTTCTGTAAGCTTAGGGCCACTTTACACTTAGAGTCACAACCAATTAGTTGTATTAGAAGCCCCAAGCCCTCACTTGAAATTGGATAAAGGCTAAATTCAGCCTTAACTCCTTTACATTGAGACATTGGATTACTCATTAGAAGAGATTTGAGGGCTTTAAGAGACTACGAGTTCTCATAGTTTGAGAATGCAAAAAAGTACAGAATTGTAGGAATCTGATGAAGCCGAGGTAGTGCCACATCATTTTTTTTTTGAAAAAAAAATTGGACTTCTTTTTGCATTTCAAGGCCCTTTTTATTTGTATTTTTTAATAATTTTATTTTAAATGCCAGCTTGACAGTAGCCGGCCGTTTGGGAATTGTTTCAAGAACTGTCTTGAAATGGCCCTTTGGAGGCTTCAGATTTCATCTAATGTGATTTAGTAGAATGAATTTATTTATTCAAAAAAGACATGCATGGCCTAAGTTCACTAAACTACATACACCAAAAATAGAAGGCCAATTTTTGGTTTAGGGCCAATGTTAGATTTTAATTAAGAATTTTTTTTAATAGAATATTATTTTTTTCAATAAATCACATCCATTCAATTTTGTACAATTGGCCTCAAGGAATGTTGACTCAACATGTGTATGTGAATTGGCCTTGAGAATTTCAATCTCTCTTTTCTAGACTTTAATGAATTATCTTAGCTGCAAGGCCTTTACATATAGGAGAATTTATCCTTGTTATAATCTTATTTGAATGAGTAGTTGAGGGTGGCCTTTAACCAAAAAGGGTTTGAAATTTTGTGCAATTGGCCTTACAAAACTTTTTCCTAGCCTCAAGGTGTAAAGTGGCCCCTAGAGTCTTTCAAATTCTTCAATCACCCTAAGCAATTGGTTATATGTTTCATCTAAAATCTACAAATTTGTAACATGGAATGTTTCTACTAAGTATACATAATTCCAATCAAATGTACAAA
Source organism: Thuidium tamariscinum (assembly GCA_947034885.2). Taxonomy (NCBI): domain Eukaryota; kingdom Viridiplantae; phylum Streptophyta; class Bryopsida; order Hypnales; family Thuidiaceae; genus Thuidium; species Thuidium tamariscinum. Next base: position 19,769,089 of record OX344752.2, on the reverse strand, counting down.
GGAATTAATGTACAATATAGAACAACTTTCAATCATCTATCCTATTCTACCATTTAAAAGAGTTTTGCATAATGTATGATATAGTTGACATTTTTAGTCTTACATAATCAATAAACAATTCTTATACAATTTTGATCAAGCATACCAAATTTAGGTTTCAAAAAAATAAATATTTATTTTTGATAAATTATTTCATTAAAAATTCATAGTTTTATATGATGATTGATTGACAACCATTGGTGATTAATTTTTTAAATTTGATTGCAACAATATGTAGAAATCATCTATGTACACATCTTTCCTACAATAAGCATCTCCAAAAAGTTTTGGAATTTCTTACCGAAGGATTCAAAAGTTGAGGTGACAATTTCCAAGTTTTGAAAAATAGATATTTCTTCAAATGTAATTATATTTTGCTATTTGACCTTCACATTGTTATAAATTTTATACATTTGACCATAAAGGTATAGTTGCTTTGCCAAAATCTAATTACATTGAAGAAATATCTATTTTTCAAAACTTGGACATTATCACTTCAACTTTTGAAATCTTTGTTAAGAAATTCTAAAACTTTTTTGACACATTTATTGCAAGAAAGATGTGTATATGGATATTTTCAAAATATTGCTGCAATTAAATTAAAAATTCACCATCAATGTTTTTCAATGAAATATTGTGTAAAATCGTTAAAATTTAATGAAACAATTCTCCAAAACTAAAGTTCTTGTTTTTTGAAATTCAAATTTGGTATGCTTGATTAGAATTGCGTAAGAATTGAATGTTAACTGTGCAAGATGAAAATATTAATCACATGATATATTCTACAATTTTCTATTCAATGGCAGAATACCGTATGCTCATGTTAGATTTGTCACCTTGGTCCAAATGAATTTAGTTTTTGAATTTGTACACATTGGTAGTTTGTTTTTCTTTTCTTGGATTTTTGGTACTTTATTCTTCCTACTTTTTTGCAAGTTACTCCCAATTTTGAATTAATTCTTTCTATTCATGTATAAATGTGTTCCTTTTCTAATTTTTCTAAAGAACAATTATTGGATATTCAAAATTAGCAGCTATGAAATTATTTTTCTTCAGATTTTTTAGAAATACTTGTGCAATTTTTACAATTTCGGACATGTTCCAAATTGTCTTTAACTATTTCCCATACTGACCTACACGTCGGGTATTGACAATTGAGAGTTTGCCGGGTATTGTACTGTACATACAGACTGGCATGGTGCTAAGGGCAGATCGCAAATCAGCCCTTTGCTCCTCGTCCCAGAATTGGTGGAACTTCGATGCGGACGGAGGATTTGCAGTTCACGACGTGCCCCGAGAATTTCTTCAACCCTAACTCATCTGGCTGCGGAGAATTGACGTCTTCACAAAAAACATTTCTTGCAGGAAGTGCGCTCCATGTCGTGAGGGTTTCGGATCGGAGAGGCGACGAGTCGTGACGTTGGAGGGAACGCCATGGCCGGGCTTCTGGCTTGGGCGGCCGATGTGGTAGGAGGAAACGGAACAGGTTCGCCCGATCGCACACTGCGCCTCACGCCGCAGCAATGGCAGGCCGTCAGCGCCCTCGACGCGCATGCAGCCGCATTGCAGAACAGCCTTCAACTGCTGCGTCAGCGCATGCCGCCGTCCGACATCGCGCAGCGGTTTCCGCATCTACACGCGGATTCGGTTGCTTCGCAGTCCGCCCTGTCCCTGGAGAAGATGGCGCACGCTGCGACGCTCAATCAGGTGCGGTTCTGGCGGAGTCTAGGGTTTGGTTGTGTTCTTGAATCGAGTTGGTGATGGTATTGTCGTTTCCTCACTGGATTATAGTAGGCTTTAGAGGAAAGATCTACTTTCGCTAACTTAAGAATCAAACCAAGTGTGGATAGAGTCCATCTTCTGCATTAGAGGCCTCGAGCGATCTACGACAAAGTTGTGGGAAATTTTGCATTCGCGTCGTTCCGATAAACCCCTGCTGGTTTAGGATACACGGTGCCAATTTCGTTTGCACTCGGTCACTTTCATACATTCAATCTTTATAATGTGACAGTTTGAGCTTTGTGAGCAATTAGGGTTGAAAGTACGTGAATTCGAAACTTATAAATCTTAAGAAATTTGAAGACAGAGCCCTGGCGATTGAAATGAGCGGATTCTGGTACAATGAAGTGAGTTATTTTTTGTCAGAATGTGGGCTACAGGAACCTTCTTTGCCTGCATTGTTTTATTGTCATTGTGAAGGGACAAAGATAATCAACAGAAGATTACAATCAATTCCTTTTATCGAAGCAGTTCATTTAGTGACGCAAGTAGATACTCCAAAATCACTTTGGATTTGATCTTGAATGGACCATTTTTTCATTAATGCACATATGGTGACTGTGCTCAAAATTGTCAAGGTTTGTAACGTTGAGAATATCCAAAGCCAACAAAGCATTTCACTTAATGCAATTTTCATTGACCTTTGCACCCAATATTGTCATCTGTGAAATCCAGATAGTCATTCCCACTGGCAGTGGGAATCTTGAATCCCTTCTCTGTTCATTAATATCCCAAACATAGCTGTTGTAAATAAGGTGGGTTCATTATAAGATGTTGTTTCCTTAGGTTAAGAATGAGTTTATACCCGTAATAATTATATCTGGAGTTACGTATGACTTGTTCAGAGTAGCTTCCGCTTACTTAGTCTAATGACTTCTTTTATGTTTGTGTTGCAAAGTTGTAGGAAGTCTCGTTACAGTTCAATGTAATTTTTGTGAAGATCTAACATGACATGACATGACATGTTGTGGTTTCCCGAGTTCTTAATTCTATTTAACACTCTAAATTGTGCGATCAGGCGGCAAATTTCCGTATAATTTAAGAAATGTTGATTTCTATGGTATAATTCACATGGTCCTCTCGTTTTTTACAGCTGCTAACAGTGGCTATTGACTCAGGGTGCATTGACGTCCGAAGTTCACTCGTACAGACTTTGCCTCGCTAGAACGAATGATGTCCGTCACAAATTTATTGATGTGATCTTTTATTATTTGTGGATTGTGTTTGGAGTGTATTCTAGCGGTGGATTGAGATGTTTTTGTGTGGCTTGCATGACTTTCCAGTTACAAGCCAGAGAGGCATCATTACTTGGAGAAAATGCAAACTATGCTAATGCCTTAGCTGCAAGGCAGCAGCATGCCCGGGAGAAGGCCCAAGAGACTGTACATTTAGCAACTACTCTCGAGGTATTATTTTGCATTTTTCTTCATTCGTTGACATAGGAGTTTTCAGATGAGAGCAGGTCCGTGGATTGACAACCTTGATGAGTCTACAGCGGTAGTACCATCTCTAAAAGAAATCAGAGAAATTAATTCAAATGCTAAGCATCCCTTTTAATTCTTGTCATTGATTTGTTGACTATGCTGAAGATCACACATCGTCTTTGAATAAAAGTAAGGAAGCACGTTGCTTCATTTAATTTCTAATGTTACGATCTATCATACTCAGGAAATAGAGGCTGCTGAGAGGAACCTTAGAGCCGAGCTCGAGCGGTTACATAATGCCGTTGTGGAGAAGGAGACTGGTGCTTCTTCGCCAGCAACAGTTGAAAAGAAGGAATTACAGGATGATGGGAAGCTCTCTGAATTGTCTTCTTCACACGATATGTCTGCACTCGAAGAGCAAGAGTTGCAGTCGATCAAAGTTGAGCTGGTAAGATATGCATATCATGCTCATCATCACTGTCTAGATTTTGAGCTACATAAATATGGAGGGATCAGTGAGTGAAATTTGCTACCTAATCTCAGTGGTCTTCCCAGTGATGCACGTCAACGTCTATAATACTGCATGCGTCATATTGGCACTAACTTCCGTGTCTGTTAGTTTTCTTCTTTACACTTAATTATTGGTATGTTTTGCATAGTGGATGTTTCAGACTACTTGAAGTGTCTTGGTAATGTGTAAACTTGGGATTTTATTGAATTTCCCGATTAGGGCTCTGATTATGAGATATTGAAATTAAAGTTACTTGAGGTTAAAGTTGGTTAGAACTGTCTCAGTTATGTTGTCGTGAGCTCTGTGCAGACGAGGTGGGAAAATAAAGTTATCAGGCTTGAGAAGGAATGGGAATCTCTGCAACACAACACTTCAAGAACGCCCTCCCCAGGTGAAATTGTGTATTGTATATTCTGTCAGATTATGGAATTAATGGACTCTTACCAAATTTGAATATGTAAATGAATAGCTGGCTTTCACAGCTTAAGTCCATTTAGACTATCAGCATCGATGTTAGTCAGTTTGAACATAGGATTGATTTGTATGTAGATGAGAAGTGTCAATTTTTTTTGTGTGTAGTTGTTCAGAAAGAGCCTTAATTTTGTTTAAATGAAAGTGTGCACATATCTGAAATGATGGGCTCCATTGCTCTGCAGCTCAACGTGAGAAGGAGCTTGAGCGCCGGCTAAGAACCTTAACCGAGCAACTAGTAACCAAGCAGGTAAAGATTTTCTTGCATATTTATTTTTCAAGAAAAGTTCTGGGCACCAACCAGGACAGACCATTTGTGAATGCCTATGTTGGAACAATCTCTTACAGTTAACTCCTTTGCAGGCTCAAGCAGAGTCACTTGCCAGTGAAAGGAATGCATTGGAACTTCGTCTAGAGCAAGCTTCCGAGGCTCGTCGGAATTTGCTGGCTGGGAATGGAGACCATGACTTTTTTAAGAGAAACAAGATCAGTCGGTCATCTTCAGGGTTGTCATCTCAAACAGCGACGATAGCCTTGGAAAATGCGTCCCATCGATCTGCAGCAATGCGTCAACGAGGTGCCAAGGTCACAGAGAATGTAGCTCGAGTAGCTAGATCTGTCGATGCTTTTAGCATGCATGCTGGGAGCCAGTTAAGGAGAAGCATGCTTCTGCGTACCCTTACAGTTTGTTATGTGCTTGGTCTTCACGTCATTGTGTTTCTGATTCTTTCATCTGTTGGCCTAAGACGACTTCATTAGTTTTGTATTGCTCCAGAAAGCAACATAGGAGTTCATCTAGTTTAGTCATTTGTAGGCTAACCTGTATCATAAATGTTTTTAAAAATAATTAATTTTCTTTTTCTTTTGTGATCAAAGATGCAATTTGTTCGTACTAGTTTTGAAAAAATTGGCTCAGTAGTAATACTAATAAGAACAGTGGATTGTTTGTTTTGCTTTCTTGGTCACGTTTTTGGTGTCACAAACCATGAAGCCGGCGAGGTCTTGTGATTTGAGATTTTTGGTCGATTTCTCGATTTCTCAATCGACCGTCTTAAGCATTTTCATTTCACATGAGTAACTTGTCAAAAGTTTATACCTAAATCATTAGAATTTCAAAATACGGGTAACGGGAAAAGAACTTATCGAGGTACATGTGGACACTCCCCCAGTCCCACTCTTAATTAACCGTCGTTTCTGTATGCATAATTCATTCAAGGTAAGCTTAGATGCATCGGTTATTAAGATTTGGCTCTACGCTGCGTAAGTTGTCAGGCTGTGTGCAGGTCCTGACCACCTACCCTACTTTGCATTGATGAAGAAGCCCCATACTGCCGACAGAAGACTCCAGACATAACTTACATTCTTCGAAATCCTTACCCTTTGCTTGCTCTTATGACTTTATTGGCTGGTGATTACAGCATCCTTTTAGGTACTACCGTAGTGTGCATCCTGTAAAACTTTGAAGTGCTCTAAAGCTCTACCTTTCACTTTCTTTCAAGGGAGTTTTTTTTTTTTGAAACAAATGAAACGGAATTCCATTGCAGAGAGAACAGAGAACAAGACCGCCAGCCACGAGTGGCCTGACGGTTGAACCGGACGGACAGACTCACGACTCCTTTCAAGGGAGTTGAGGGAGCAGCTTATGTTGTTGCACGATTTGTTTTCAATGATACTTCAGTACAAGTTACTTGCTCGATGAGGTTACCAGTGACAGCGCTAACTAGCGTCGTACTAGTTTATTAACAACTATTTGCTCACCTATAGCAGACAGTCTGACCATAGCCGGTCAGAATGTGAAACGTCAGATACTGAAACATTTGTGGCTTTTGTGTCATGTTTCTTTGGCACTCATTAAATTTTGTGGTTTTGTGCTTGTCAAATTCTTGTGCAAAATGTGTTGCACCGACATCAGGATGTTTGGAAATTTTACTATATGAATTTGAGGAAACATTTCATTCTTGAAAAGAGCTGCATACACTTCAGTTCCACCTGCTGTTTCAACGAGCTGTTTCAAGGAGGAATCGTGGTTCCAAGATGCTCTGATTTTCATTTTAGTTTGGCACAAATCCTCATATCTTGATGCAGCCAAACTGGTTCTCAACTGTCATGACCAGGAATAAATTTTCTGGTGAATAGACTGCGGTGGAATCCAAACCAGCAGTAAAGCGTCATATGTTCGTATTAAGTACAACTTCGAAATCATTATGAACCCTCGGATCCTAACCCCTGTGACAGCTCTAAGCACGTGTCTTACAACGAACTGATTCAAACAAACTTTTCATGCTTGTAAATTGTAATGTTCACTAGGGTGTCTAACAAAACTTCTACCCAATTTGTTTAGTGCATTGCTACAAAAAATGTGAACAGCAGAGGGGTATAATTGAAAATTTAGGACATTTAGAATACTTCACCCATGTTTCATGGAAATCAAAACCAAGATTTTACTTACAATTTGCTGGTGAACAAGGATTTGTTGATGTACCAGTCAAGTGAGCTAGCGTGTTATTAGCTCTGTCAAATCGTACAGGTATGCCCAGTCTTGGTTATAAATGTACCAGTCCTCAGGAGTCTCTGTCACAGTTTATTGATTAACATCACAACAGTTTTAACTTACATCCCGAACTTTTGTTGTTGCAGCCTGAGCAGAGGGACTGACATCTCAGATTGCGCCTTGCCAATTGCTTCATCTCGGAGGAGCTCCTTGCTATCATGGGTTAACTTAAGCTTATTCCTCCTGCTGCTCGGCTCGATCACAAATCTCCTTCGGATTCTCATTACGACTTCATTGCTCGTTTGTTTGACTGACGGAGTCTGAAGTCTCCATAGCCAAGGATCGAACCTGAGAGTGATGTCCATTGCCCTGGTTTCAAATAGCTTGCTCTTGCAGCATCATTCCGAACATCGTATGTTTTGCGGGGAGATCCTCCAGACACATGTTTCTGGCTCCCGCGTTGCCATTCTTGGTTCACCGGGGAATCTGAGCCTGGCATTTCTTCATTTCCCATGTCTTAATGCAAAACTACCAACGGGAAACTTCTGATATTTCCTTCAGACTTGGAAAAATCGATCTAACTCCCAGTGTTGTTCCTGATCCAGTCTCGTTGATATATCTATATATCTATATCTCTCTCTCTCTATATATGCCAGACTGCTGGAATATGCTACAGATTGCAGCTGAAGGGTTAGGTCTCTGACGATCGAGCAAGTTTTAGCTTTGGAATGGGGTGGAGACATGGGCTAAGAACCAAAGCGGTACTGCTACTCCTGTTGGCAGCGGCGGTCGTGACGGCGCTCGCATTTCCGCATGGCACAGGCAAGTTGCGAGTGGGGCATTACGCCATCACTTGTCCTCATGCGGAGAGGATCGTCCGCCAGACGATGGAGCGCGGAATGCATCAGGACCGCAGCATTGTCGCTGCCGTGCTGCGCCTTCACTTCCACGACTGCTTCGTTGAGGTTTGTACGGTTCTATCGATCTATCAATACGCTTGATTGCCCACCCCCATGCATTGTCGCCATTGCTGTATCTGATTTGTATCTCTTTCCCTCAGCCTGCGGGCAGCTCCGATCAGTGACTGGGAACGAAGCATAGCAACTTACAAACACAGCCATGGTATCATGCAATCACAAGTTCCAGACTGGTGGTGTGGAGGACTGGCAGAGGACCATTTCGTAGTATGCAGAATACGCACAGTCAGTGTGCGCTTGTATCCCTTACTCGTCTTACATGAGGAATTTTCACCAATTTGGCGGGCATAGAAACTTAAGTTAACGGCTGTGTTATGACCGAGAGACAGAGCAGTTTCGAGTTGTCTAGTAAATTCGAACTGAACAGGACCTGTTTCGAGACGCTTGACTAAAACTTGAGTCCCGTCTTTCAAGTTGTCCTTTGTTCCTGAATCTCGTGTCTATTCTATGTGTAGGTTTGGGTTTGTGGTCTCAGTCGTTCGGCCAAGCCACCTTAAAACTCATCTCGTGGAGCACTTGAAAACTTTCATTTTAGGAGCTCGTGGCGCTCGAATTTAAGTCTATTCTTGTCTTCAGAATTTCGAGCACATGAATGTCACATTGTTGCAATTGGCGCTCTGAACTCCGCCATATTTGATGAATGTGAGCTCGCATGTGTTGCCAGTTTGACCTACAGCAATGAACTTCCCGCAGCGACGGCGCAGTTATTTATGTTAGTGGGAGGTTAAGGCGGAAATTGATTTAGATATGTTGATTCGGTGGAATTGATGGTAGTTGGTGTACGTATGCAGGGATGTGATGGATCAGTGCTCCTGGATGGAGCGACCTCTGAGAAAACAGCCGCGCCCAACTTGAGTTTGCGAGCCTTTGAGCTCGTGGACGCGGCCAAGGCGGACTTGGAAGCGCAGTGCCCGGGAGTGGTCTCGTGTGCGGACATCCTCGCCTTCGGCGCTCGCGATGCTGTAGAACTGGTAAGCCTTATCGATCGATTCCTTCCGTAGTTGCAGAACTCTTGGGCACGGAAGCAATACATATCTATACCCCTAAACTGTTGCAATCTCTACTATACAGTTGCAAATACCACTGCATAATTGTTGATAAATTTCTGTTGGTCATTGCAAAACCGGTAGAAATAACATGGCAGTATCAGCCTTCCGTGCTAGTGTTCGCCCGGATGTTTTCCCGATTTTGGTTAACCAATCAGGGAACGATGGAGGTATTCAGACGGGGGGATTAGGGTGGCCAGTGCGAGCCGGCAGACTGGACGGCCGCGTCTCCAGCGCCGCCCGCGCCACGGCGGACCTGCCCATGCCGAGCTTCACCGTGCGCCAGATTGAGGAGCTGTTTGAACGCAAGGGCTTTTCACGAAGTGACATGATTGTACTCTCAGGTAAATAGCACTGCTTCCTCTAAAACACCGATGCCTTTCAGTCATGTGGGATATTTTGGAGTTACAAGTAAACCAACAGCTTGGGTAGAAATAGAACGATATCTGAGAAATACAAAGCTTGGGTAAAAATCGGTCATCTGATAAGAAGTGAGCGTGAAAGCATGCATGATTCTGTCTGCTAATTGAAGCTGCTCACGTTCGAGCTCTCATGTTAACGAATTGCAACATGAGAGAAACAGAAACCAGAATGCCACAATTAGCTTCCAACCGTGCGGGAAATGAGGCAGACTTCGAGACTCGGGAGCTCCAGTCCCCACAAAAATGGTGGTAATCGATGTTTCAAACCGAGTGTTTTGTTGAAGGGAGAAGCTAACCTCTTAATGTGAAACCGGAAATGCAGCATATATAATCTGGGTCTCTTCAGAGCAATGTAATCAAACATTTGGTTCAGACAAAAGATGAGATCTATGCATCAGTGTCAGAATTGAACTATCTAAGCTCGGTTGATGAAGTCCACCGAAAACTCAATCGGTTGTTGTCTAACTAGTCATAACTTTTTGCCCTACGGTTAGTTTACATCACGGCCTGGTCGAATTCAAGCTTGAGATTGATTCAATATTTTTGCAAAATGCTCATACATCCATCAGGCGCGCACACCATCGGGCGCGCACACTGCTCTTCGGTGGTGGACCGCATGTACCCCGAGCAAGATCCACTGATGAGCGACGCCATGGCCGCGGAGCTTCGAGCGGCATGCCCTGATCCGCACGCGGCGACGGAGACGACATTGCCGTCGTTGAACTTGGATTCCACCACCCCTGACCGCTTTGACAGCACGTATTACTCCAACCTCGTGCACAACAAGGGTCTCTTGCATTCCGACCAGGTGCGCATCGCATTGAATAATTTGTCGATCTACCCTGATTGCATGCCCTACTGGAATGTATGTGTCCTCTCTCTCCTGATCGGTATTGCAAATTGATACAGCGGCCCAGCGCGGAGCAGAGTTGTTTCTTACGTGTTAACATAACATAAGGTTCGGGACAATTCGAGGACCTTGCAGAAAGCATTGCACTTAAATCATACTAGGGTTAATTCACAGCCCTTCTTCATTCTGACACTCCTCTCTTCATTGATTTGCTCTCCGTATGATGAACTTCAATTTCGTTAGATTGACAGTAATCCAATACTTGGGCACGTATCAGAACACCCATTTTCTGAAACACGAATCCATGCCTCGTAATTAATGTGTGACCCGAAATTTTACCTTTCTGAAGCTACATCTTACACGTCAGTTTTTGACGCGCTCCAGAATCATGCCAAACGTAACGAAATTGCGCTTGATTGTGCAAGAGCTAGTGAACATCATACATGGGCTCACTTATCTGTCGTAAGCTTATAAACTATGAAGTTAGCTTTGTAAAGATGAACTTGCTCCCAACTTCATTAATTATGTTAGTTTTCTACTGCATAAATGTTTATGTGCTTAAACTTTATAAAGTTAATGTCTTTGCTGTGTAGCCGAAGTAGTATAGTAGCTTGATGTGATTCATTCTGGAGTATTTTGTAGGCGCTCTTGAACGACATGAGAACGCGTGGGGAGACGCTGTTCAATTCTCTCCTGTCAGCTCCGTGGGCGATGCAGTTCACGCACGTCATGGTGGAAATGGGGAACGTGCAAGTGAAGACAACCGCTGCCGACCAGGGCGAGATTCGGCGCCACTGCAGATTCGTCAACTGAAAGCATAAATGGGATGAGGCCGTTCTTCAGGGGAAGAGTGCTACCGCAGAGGCTCTGGCTGAAGATGGAAGACGACTGTACCAGGGGCGTAGATTTCAGGGGGGTCACTCATTACTTGACGCCAGAGTAGGGTACCCAGTCGCAGCATTTGCAATGATAAAGATGACCCCTTGCTGCGTAGTTTGATAGAAGTGAATTGAGTGCTCGCAATTTTTGGATGAAAATGTGATAGGATGAAAACGGGATCACTTGTTGGATGAAAATGTGAGGATGAAAATCTGGCCATTCGTTGGATGAAATCATGACAACTAACTTGTGATTGACAGTGTAGATTGTGTGTATGATATCTGCAAGGATTCGTCTCTCCTACTCTTTGTGATGAAAGTGGAGGAAGACATTGGAAAAGAGCTTAGATAAAGGTTTTGTGATTTGAAGTTTGGATTTGTGCACTTGAAATTACATGTGTTAAGATGATTGATATAGGAATGTTTGTTTGATGGTGAATCAACTTTAACAAATATTGAAAGGTGGTGGTATATGTAGTATACTTAGTAGGTGAGATGGAGTTCAAAATTTATAAAGACTTCTTTCTTTACAATCTTGAGGGTAAGTTATGGGGAAATTGAAGTTAGGCTTGATTAACCCCTAAAGCCCTAAACTATATTTTTTGGGCAATATAGCAATCTTGGACAATTGGATACAAAAGGAGTTCTTATTTCTTTTTCTTTGAAATTTTCACTTGATGAGTGCCTAAGGAGTAGTTCTAAGGCCCAACAATTTTCATATCTTTTGACTACATGGGTAACCCCTAAAAAACGTAGGGGACTTTGGGATTTTGGGTAGGCTTGTGTGACTTGAATTTTTTACATGATTTTTTGAAGATAGGAAGTTAGATTAGCTTTATGAAAATATAATGTTTATTTCAAATGGTGTTTGGTAGTGATCCTAGAATGTATTTGTCTTAATTTGCTAGAAGGCTACACATCTATTGTACTTTGGAGCTATTTTTGTGACTTGTATTTGCTTGTTTAGGACTAAAGTAACTAAAATTGATTCAAAAGTGGAGTATTCTGTATACTTTTAATTTGGGGGATAAAGGCCAAGTTGTGACATGTGAGAAAGTGCACTACAAGACAAAGAGCTAATTTTCCTTTTGAGGGTTTCTAGTACCTTCCCAAAGCCCTATGCTTGCTAATATGCACCCTCCAATTGAACCACTAAGTGAAATGATCAACAACCCAAGAGAGTTTCTAGCTACTAGATGAAAAGAAGTTAGCAAATAGATGCTACTCCCGGTTTAGATGAATAGTTTGAATTGTGACATGTTTGGGCTGGGGCTTGAAGATTTGGTTCAAAATCTTTTTTTTGAAGTCATTTTTCAAATGTACATTTAGTGCATGTACTTCACAGGTAGAAAATTGGCGCAAATTAGCCAGTTTTGAGATCACTAGTGCTTGGGAACAAAAGCTATGCCATTATAAGTCCTTGAAGCAATTATCTAAATTAAAAAATTAAAAAAAATTCCCTCAAAGATTGTGTTTTAGTCTACATTTGAAGCTTTCATTCATTCTATTTGGACTAATAATGAGAAACTTATGGACAATCTTGCATTTTGGGCAATCTAAATAGCTTCTTGAAAAAACAACTTATAGAATTCATTTTTGAATGCAATTTTTCAAATTTTTTTGATAGGGTTAATTTTGTTTGTAAGAACAATCTCGCTATTGGGATTATGATTTTTCAATTTCATCTTGAAGCTATTAACAGTATTGTATATTGTTCAATCTTGGACCTACTTCTACTTAACATTTTTTATTGAATGAAAATATAGTAGATATTTTTTGAAAAAAACTTTCTCAACCCTCAACTCAAATGCTCAAGATTAAAAAAATTTAACTCATGGTCTATAGTATAGAAGAATTCTACAAATGGTAGTCAAAATCATCTGAAATTGCACTCCAAATTTTTTTTTTTTAAATTCCACCTTTGAATGCTAACATCTTCCAATCAATACTATCCAACTTCATGAAATTTTTACCAGATGATCTAAGACAAGTGAATTACATGTACCTACAATTAAATTTTAAGAAAAATATTTATCTTGCTTTGTTGGGTGGAAGTAGCAAACAAGATAGTTTTGAGTGGCTTTCAAACCAAAAATGCCTTGGTCCTTTAGGGGTTAAGAAGTCATGGTATGATATGTAGTTTTCATTGTTCAATTGGTAGCACCTAGGCAGCTAAATTTTTTTTTAAATTATTTTTAAGAAAAAATTGAAAGTGATTTTAAAAATTTATATCTACATAAAAAGCTTTGAATCATTTTATTTTGATACATGTGATAAAAGTTATGAGGAGTTTTAGTATGGAGTAGTTTGACAATACGGTTATAGAAACTCTACTCTATAAGAAAAGTTTGAAATCCTTTAATTAATTTAGTTTTTGATAATTTTGAAAAAAAAATTAAAACATTAGAGGTAAATTGTTTATACAACATTGCAACCATTGGGATTGGCATTTTTCAAATCCATAAGTATATTGTCAACAATTTAGTACGTAGTATTTTGAATCATTTTCTACTTTTTTCTATTTACTAATTTTTTTCCTACATGCTGTACAATTTCAAATGATTTGAAAATTTTTAAGCATGTAGACAACTTGGCTTGAAGAATGAATCCAAAGAGTAACTAACATTTTAAGTGTAAATGTGACTTTGTGAAGCATAGTTGCCTTGTTTTTCAAAAGGCCAATAAATTGATTTTTGTGTATTCAAATGCTAATATCTTGCAATGTACATGGTGGAAATTTCTGAAATTTTTTCCAAATTTTTACAAACCTAGTGTACTACAAGATCCTATGGTTACATGTGTTGAGAATTGTTTTTTTTTAAAAGCTTGGTACTTATAAATCACAATTTTGGAGCATTTTTGGTGAAAAGTACTAGGGTTGGGCTAGAACTATAATTCATCCTATGTAGCATTTTACATTATATAATTTTCATGCCAAAGCTTTGGACCAAGGTTTTTGAGTGGCTTCAAGTCCCATCTAGACATTAGGGGAGATTTGAGCCTTTGGAAGACTACACGTTCCTAAATGTTGTATAAAAAAATGAACCTTGTGGGAACCTTAGGAATGCTGCCACATTAGCAATTTGACATAGGTGGGTGACTACCACATGAGATAATATTAATTAATTGATTAAATTAATTTTTTCAAAAAATTGAATATTTTTAAATCATTTTTTTCTATCTAAGACATTCTAAAATTTTTGAAAATTCAAAAATTCAAACCAATAGTCGCTCGTTTGTAGTATTGGGAATAATTTTAGTAAACAACCCTGAAACAATTTCTTGGAGGCCAGAAACCCTTGTAATGGCTTGATTGAGTTTGTCCATTACATCATACACATCTCTACTATCTATCAATGCAAGGTCTTTTGATTTCTTTATTCTGTTACATGCTTATTAATCCCTAAAGGACCAAAGTGCCTTTTTTTTTGGCAACATAGCGATTTTTGGCAAGTATGTGTGACTAGAGATTTCCATATTTTTGGACCAAACTTTAATAGAAGGTGTAGATGAGGAGTATCTTAAAACCCAACAATTTTCATGACTACATGGTTGAAAAGTTATTGCATGATATGTTGTTTGTTTTTCAACTCAAGCAATTCGAGCAATCAGAAAAAATCACTTTTTCTGGAAACCAAAATTTGAAATTGGTATTATATATATATAGATAGATAGATTTATATATATATATATATATATATATGGAAAGCTTTGAATCATTCCATTTGAATTAATGAGTCAAAAGTTATGAAGAATTTTAGTTTGCGGGTAGTTATGAATTCTCTGCTTTAAAATAAACTTTGAAGTCCTTTATTTTACTCAATTTTCAATATTTTTGAAAAAAATAAAAATATTGGATATAGATTGTTTATTACAACATTTGATCCATTGGGATTGGCATTTTTTAGTTCAATGAATAAATTGTTAACAATTCAGTATTTTGAATCATTTTCTACTTCTTTCTACTTACTATATTTTTTGTACATGTTGTACGATTACAAATGATTTGAAAATTTTCAAGTATGTAGCCAACTTGAATTGAAGAATGAATCCAAAGAGGTACACTAGGGGAGGACACTTCCCGTCTTTTAATAACCTACGTGCGGCGGAAGATAGGGTACATTTAAATAATCTTGGGTAAAATTTATAAGAAATTTATATATAAAATAGGGGACATTGAAAAGGCAAAGTGTTTTAAAAATAAAATAGGGATGATAATATGGTTGATTTTTCCGCTTTATGGTAAAATAGGGGCTCTTTTAATGTTGCCAAGTAATGATTACAAGTAATTGATAGCCCCCCTAAAAATACCCCACCGCCGCACATGGGTCCCCCAAATACACAAGAAGTGTTCTCCCCGGGGAGGTACAACCATTTTGAACATTTTTTCATAAAAATGTGGCCTTCTAAAGTGTAGCTACCCGGATTTTCGCAGTGGTAAAAAAAAGATATTTGTAACTTCAAACACTAATATCTTGCAATCTACACAATGAAAATTTCTGAAATTGTTTATACACCTTCTCAAACTAGTGCACTAAAAGATCCTCTGGTTACATTATTCCAGAAATGTTTTCTTTTTAAAATTTTGTAGTTGTCCTAAAAATGACAATTTTGGAGCAATTTTGGTGAAACATAGTCAAAAACCTTTAGGGTTAATTGTGTTTTCCAAAAATTTCCATTCATTTGCATTGCTAGATTTTAGAAGATTTGTTAGCAATCCTAGTCTTACTCAAGATAGCAAGGATACAAATACAATACATTTACTTCATAATTTATATGGAAAAATCAAGTTTTGAAAAATTGAGTTGGAAACTAAGGGTATTGTAAACTACATTGGTTGCAAAAATGGAGGGAATTATCCATCTTTAAATGTATTTAAACTCCAAATATTTAAATCTATTGTCATTCAAAAGGTGATGGAATTTTCTTATAAGTTAAAGGAATGTTTTTTCTTCAATAAAGTAGATAATACTGAATCCCAATTGAAGATTACCTACAATTTTTAATTTGAGCAATTTATTTATTATAGATTAATTTTGTAAACAACTATTATGAGATTAAATACTTATATTGTTTGGGTATCTAATGTTATTAATATGTCAATTCGTTGCTACTATGACTTCTAAATTATATAGTCAGTGAGTTTGAAATTTCGAAGGAAAATTTATAATATCTTTTATATGGTCTTTTTGAATTTTAGAAAAATTTTGAATAATATTTTTTAATGTTTAATTATACTAATATGTCATGATTGGATTATTATGTTTTTTTTAACCTTGTATATTTCCAAATTAATAATTTAAACTTGGTGATTAGGTGAGGTTTAAGGTCTAAGTTCCCACTATTTATACTCGAGGGGGGCACTATGTCTTGTGTTAGGACATCACGTGCGTTCAAGCCTTATTAGTATTGGGGCTATGTAGGTACATCCGGTGAATTAAAATAGGCCTATCTTTACCTAAATTTCTAAAGTCTGCTCATTACAAGTACCCTATCTTTACTTTGAAATTTTTTGGGGCATCAATTAATTACACCCTACTTTCATTATAAACAAAGAAGACCTGCATTGTGGTTCTGGATACAAGAGGAAAAAAATTGGTCACTAACTTTGCCTAAACATGTACTCTGCAATAATAAACATGTCATATACTTAGAAAATACAAGATACACAATACTTTCTGGTGGCAGTTGCAGTTAAACACATTCAAAGAATACAACCCAAAAACAAACACACAGCTTCAAGTAATATTATGTGCAAGTGTATACTACGAAAGAAAATGCTTGTATGAATATAGGAGACTATGCAACGAGCAGAAATACACATTTGTGTTCACAAACACAACATATGCCATGAAAAAAAGTCCCCAAACTGGAAGCCACACAAACTCAGGAAGACAGGTCTACTACAGTTTTATAGTTTGAATTATGAAAATGGCCTGTGCTATCAAAAATGGAGGCAATATCCTGAAAACATGAAACAAAAACAAATGCTGCAGCTTGTGCAAGTCCGCCCTTTCCCCTTCAAATGTAAGAGAGAAACCTGCAGAGTGAACCAACACATACAAACAAAGCGAGTTGAATTCAACTGAAAACCAAAAAGAAACAAATGTAGGAAACAAAACTTGTAGTCTACAACACCAACACATTGAAAGAAATTGAGAAAGAAATTCGATTGAAACCAAAAAACTGAATCCACATAGAAAAAAAATAATGGAAGTGAAGAATTGACCTTAACGCATTCCTGGGGTCACCTAGGCTATGGAAGACAAGGCCTGGCCATCATCCTTGTGCACCTGGATTTCTTCCTGCCAGCCACTTCGTAAAATCTGTCGAAGCTGATGCAACTCAGCTACAGTCAATGCACTAAAAGGACTGGTGCGCAACTTCAACGGCATCTCAACTTGGAGCACCCATGACCTGCTAAAGATATGGAAGTTCAGGTCAAACTCCCGCAAAATAGCACTCGCCTTGCGGGATGAAGACTTCGCCACATCAACCTTGGCTACATCAAATTGGGCCAGTCGCAGCACTGCAAGTTGGGGTGTCAAGTGTGCATACATCCATGATGCATTTGAAACACCTGCCAAATACGGGAACAAGTGCAATGCTGCGCCCCGATGCACACGACGCTCAAAACGGAGCTAGTGGTCATCAAATTCAGGAGAAAGTTGATGAAGAATAAAGTTCAGGAGCGCCTGATTCACAAAGCCTTCTGCAACTGATCCCATGGATGGTAATTTTGGGCCAAAAACTAATGTGACCTAGCCCTCACGAATTGGAAACAGAAGCACACCCCAACGAAGCAACGCAGAAGGCATTAGTAGTAAGAAAGCATCCGGGTTCTAGTAGGAACATTCACAGAACTTCACATTTGCTAACGAAGAACCAACCAAAACGAGAGGAGAAAAAAATCACAAAGACAGGAGGGTAAGTGCGACACCTCAGCAATTCAGTTTCGCTCTTTGCTGCAAATCCAGAGACAACCCTGCACACACCAGCGATGCCAACGTTCAGCAGTGACAAAAGAACGGCTCCAGGATGCAACGACAACGGCTAGGAACTAAATACAAGAGCAACGACATGTAATTTAAACCAGAACTGAATTTCTAAGTCACACACTCACAAAGCTACGGATGGAGGCAACTTTTGATAACCACGGAATTCTAAGAAACCTCTCAAGAAAACCCAGCAAAGAAAAGACGCGCATTTCCAACTGCGACTACCACAATAAAACGAGGGCGAGGAAACCACAGCTTCAGCTATCGCAACAAGACGAAGGCGATGAATTGGGAGGAGATTCACCTAATTTCAGCTTCTCCACCGAGCGCCAAGACTTGGAACAAAAGACAAATGCATCTGTGCGGACCTTGGGGGCTGCAAACGCTTTTGGACTCCAAAAACACAGGCATTCTCTACTCAGCCAAGTTTTGCCCTGAGAGTTCAAAATCTAATCATTAACTTCAAATGACAAAATGATACCTGTATGAGTGGATGTGACAAACTACAGCAAATTCTGAATTCCAAATGTCTACCTCAAAATCTTCGTGAGTATTTTGAAGATCTCATTGCTAATTGTCAATTCAAAAAGATCCAAATAATGTAACTGTCAATTGAATGCTAAATGTTGGGTTTAGGGCAATCAGTCCAAGAATTTGTATGTGAGGGCTCAAATAAGAAATTAGGTAATTCATAAAAATTAACTTGCAAAAGGCTTTGGCTATAGGGTTTAGGGGGAAAAAAATGGGTTTTGGGTTTAGGCTTCAAGACTAAAATTCAAATATTGTAGGTAAAAGGAAAAAAAATGGGATTATGTATAACACTCACAAATTAAATTCAAATTCCATGGGTAAAAGATAAAAAAAAATTGGGTGTATATATTAGATCAAAAATTAAATTAAATTATAGAGGGTAAAAGATTTTTAAGAAAAGTGTGTGTGTGTGTGTATAAGATCAGTAATTAAATCCAATTACACTAGATAAAAGAAAAAAAAAGGTGTGTGTATAAGACTCACAATTCAATTCAATTACAGTAAATAAAAGAAGAAAAAAAAAAGGATATGTGTATATGATCCTAAATTAAATCCAATTACAGTGGATAAAATTAAAAAAATAAAAAGGGATGTGAGTATAAGACTCACAAATTAAATACAAATACATTATATAAAAAAAAAAAAAGGTGTGTATGTATAAGATCAGTAATTAAATCCAATTACACTGGATAAAAGAAAAAAAAAGGTGTATGTATAAGACTCACAATTCAATTCAATTACAGTAAATAAAAGAAGAAAAAAAAAGGATGTGTGTATACGATCCAAAATTAAATCCAATTACAGTGGATAAAAGATTAAAAAAAAAAAAAAAGTGTGTGTGTGTGTGTGCATAAGACGCACAAATTCAATTCAATTACAGTATAGAAAACCAAAAAAAAAGGGTGTGTATAAGATCAGAAATTAAATCCAATTACAGTGGATAAAAGATTAAAAAAATCAAAAAGGATGTGTGTATCAGACTCACAAATTAAATTTAATTATAGTATGTAAAAGAAAAAAAAATTTGAGTTTATAAGATTAGAAATTCGGTTTCCAATTACAGTGGATGAAAGATTTTTGTTTAGAAAGGGTATAGGTATAGGGTTCAAAATTTAATTCAAATACTGTGGATAAATGACTTTTATAAAAAGGACTATGTATAAGATTTAGAATTAAATTCAAAAAGGCTGTCAGGAAGATTTTAAAGGCAAAAAAATGGATGCCAATTCTGTGGTTTATCCCCCACACCTAATGCCAATAGCGCTTTTGGCTGTAAGTATCTCCACACACAAAAAGAAAAAAACAAAACAAGGTGTAAGTGTTTAGAATCCTAACCATGAGTGGTGTTTGGATAAAGAAGAAACCCTCCTTGAACATCCCTACGCCAAGAAAACATTCCCACGGCATCTTTAATGGCCAATTTCCATGCACTTGATGAAATACAAGATCAAGAAGGACAAATACTGTGAATTTGTAGATGTAGCTTGTGTAAATGCAATGGGTTTCCTTCCTTTAGATCACTTTCGCAAAACTAAAATTGAAAACTTATAATCTGCTTGTTTCTAATTGCAACAAATCTCGGGGCTTCGTAAACACCTAGTTGATGAATGCCTGATTGGGAACCAAAATAAGTGTACCATCAAAACCCAGAACCTTGGGCTACATGTACCCAATGTTTGCTACCCGCACAGAAATCGCTCCAGCCTACGCAGCCACAGTCACTCAATTTTTTGTTAAATGCACCGTTCAAATATCCTCACAAATCAATCATCTCACAAGTCTGCAACCGCCATAGATGATCGAATCTAGTATTCCCAGAATATGAAACTACGATAACCTTGAGAACAAACATAAGTTGAATAGAATACACAGGCGTTTTCTTGAAAAAAACTAAATTGAGAAACAAGCCATGGAACCAACTGTCAAGCCATTAGATTCTTCACCTTTTGCTTTGCAATATCCGAACTTGCAAACTTGAATATCCGAACCACCAGGCACCACCTACCTGCACAGTGCACACTTCCATCCGAGTAATGGTGCCTAGTGGCATCCACCAATATCGTAAATCCAGAACCAAACTCAAAGACGACATTACAAGCGCATAGATCATCAGGAGGAGGTTATAAGAAGTTGAACTCATGCCAAGTTCCCAACGCCACTTCTAATAAGGACTTACAGAAATTAGAAAGTTAGGATCGGTGGTACATGCATTGTAAACACAAACATGTTACGTCACACAATCACAAGGAGACCAACATTTGAAACTGTAGGTTTTGAGGAAAAAAAAGACTTCCAATTCCTGCAAGGTTAGCAACTATGCATTAACAGACACAAACTCATTCAAAGCCTCAGCATTGCTTCTGTCTAAGCTGTAGACTTGATTCTCTGCATTCAAAGTAAGAGTCACATTTGTGATGATAGACTCCACAGTAATCCACTTTGAATCTGTTACATTATACTTGAATTTGTACTGGCCAGTTGCTCTTGAATAATACTATAAGATAACTTCAATACTCAAAACTGTAGCACCCTTTTTTCTTGGAGTTTCATCACGATTGGCAAGATCCACGGGTTGCTTGATGGATCCCCAAGAGTTGCTACCAGCTCGTCTTCGCATCTTCTGAATGCGTTCAATCCACCAAGTGCCCTTGTCCACACCTTGTAGTGTTGACGCTGTTCTATTTGATTTGCCTAATCGACATCTTTCTCTTTTTTTAGCTGCAGTTACAGTTGATGCCCTTGCAATCGTAGAACGCTGCATGAAATAGACTCCCACATCTGAACCAATCCCCACAAAGCATGAATTTGAGCATTGAGCAGCATTTAGGTAATCCTCACTATTATTGAAGTACAATGATTTCTTTACTCGAGTCAACCTGTCCTTCGAAAGAAAAGGATTACCATTCAATTGTCCTACCAATGTAGACTTGAAAATTCGGTTCCCATCAAACTGTACAAAAGCCACAACTTATATGGGGTGGGTTGGTCCTGCACTTGAGCTTCGTGGTTGTTTAACACCTCAGTAATGATGTCACGAGTTTCACTCTCCACAACAGTGATGGCTTCCACCCCATCGTCCACCAAATCTTCCTCCACGTTGATTTCTATAGGAAGCTGAAGTTCCTCCAGTTCAGCTCTTCGTTGTAACTCCAACTCTTTTTGTTGGATATCTTCACGCAGAACCTCCATGTCCCCATCCTTGCCACGGACTGGTTTGGTGCTTGGAGAAAACAAAAAAGACCCAGCATCTGCAAGTTCCAGTATCCACGGCCTCTCAAACCAAACCTTATTTCGTGCAACAACTTGTGGACTAGGCACCATGTTTAAGGAATTCAGCATCTTTTGTGCCTCCTTCAGCCCTTCTTTCAGGGCTGTGACTACCTCTTCGTTGCTTCTCATAGCACTGTAGTCTCCAAGGTCTAGTTCAATCTCGCCCTCTCCAAGTTGGTGGAGCTTTGCCCATATGTTAGTCATTTTGTTGTGAGCCCGCCCAAATTTGATGCCGTTGCCTCCATATTCAATCTGCGATAAACAATTCACAGTGTTTGCAGCCCCCAACAATTCCTGAAAATCATAAGCCCTTTCCATTCCTACCATGCCTCCCACTTTAGAAAAAAAAATTTCACAGGAGTCACTACCAGTTAGGTGCAATGGCACATGCAGGTGAGGATATTCATCACGGAAATGGCAAATGAAGAGGACAACAAAATGACATGAAAGTTGAATATCCAGAAAACATTGTTGGCTCACAAAGTGTAATTTTGGATTCACATTCTCTGTATTCCCTAGGACACCATGATTTCCATGCTTCATCCAGAGTTTCCACAATCTGAAAAAGAAGGACACCTTAGCTGCTTTTACAATCTGAGCATGAATGTCATGACGGGGTGACAGAAAAATGTCTATATAGTCCGCACATATCTCAAGGTACATCTCAGTCCCTAGAGTGCGTTCACGGTGTAAATCAGTGGCCAAACAAAAAGAGCGTAAGCAATCACGAACTTTTTGAGAACACAATCGTTGTGCACTTGCCTAGTTCTGCCGATCCTTTCTATCATAGTCTTCTTGTAGCAAGCCATGCTCATCTACTGTGAATCGATTGAATACTTGACAGATTTGTTGGTGAAGGGCCAAATCCCCCCCCTAACCTCAAAGTAAGCACGTTACCTTCCAAGGGATTCAGAAGTTTCTTACCATTGTGTATGTAGTCCTGGTCATGCAAGCCAGTTGCTTCTGCAGCGACATTCATGGCTGAAGTGAAAACCCAGCCGTTCCAACCGACACTCAACCGCATTCCATCATCACTCCAGTAATCTTCGAGCATTAGCTGTCAACGGCGTGAGTCCCCGTCACTAGCATGCCCAATAATTGGACCAACAGCGTCATAGCAATGCTTCGCCCACAACTCATCTATTTTGTTCCACTGTGCTCTAACCTAGGTAGAATTGAAACAACCACAGGTGCAACAAGCAACAAGGACTAGACGAGGCAGTTTTTCATGCAGTGGATTCACTACAATTACTCTTGCAAAACCCCCCACCTTATCCTGTCTAAATGACTCGACTACTTTATTGTAGCCCACTTCAGCAACTCCAACTATGGGCTTATAATCTGTTACACAATTATGATTTTCTATTGGGCCACAAAATCCCACAAGGCTGTCCGACCGTGCTTCCCACGAAATATGACCCTTGACCTTGGTTTCATCTTTTGCAAGTATGACAGGGATGGGTCCAAACAGTCCATGAGCCGCTTTGGCATCAATGTAAATGCTAGCGATGGATTGAAAGATTTCTTCGTGCTCCCCGGATACAAATACGACACCTTTTCTACTCTCTCTGCGTATACTATCAAAGCTAGGTCCCGTGAAATTGAGGGCAAATAAGTCACACAAACGACGTCCTCCGTAGATTCTCATTGCCTGTGCAAAGGATTTAGTGTTGTCACTGTACCGATTTCCTGAGTCCTTTCTATTTAAGTTCGCAGCTACATCCTTTAGGAAATCCCAGAATGCATCTTTTCTCCCAAAGGCTCCGATCCTATGCGCACTAATGATGTTGTTACAGAATTTGATTAACCCCTAAAGGTTTTGGACTATGTTTTCACCAAAACTGCTTCAAAACTGTCATTTTTTAGATAACTATCAAATTTTTAGAAAAAAACATTTTTTGACAAAAATAACCGTAAGATCTTTTAGAAAACAAGTTTAAGAATATGTGGAAAAAATTTCAGCAATTTCCGCCATGTAGATTGCAAGATATTAGTGTTTAAAGTCACAGAAATCATTTTTTTACCACTGCGGAAATCCGGGCAGCTGCGCTCCAGAAGACCATATTTGTGTGGAAAAATGTCCAAAATGATTGTAACTCTTTGGATTCATTTTTCAAGTGAAGTTGGCTACATGCTTGAAAATTTTCAGATCATTTGAAACTGTACAACATATAGGAAAAAAATAGTAAGTAGAAAGAAGTAGAAAATGAGCCAAAACACTAGATTATTAACAATTTATTTATAGAGTTAAAAAAAGACAATCCCAATGGTTGTAATGTTGTGTTAAACAATATACACCCAATTTTTTTATTTTTTTTCAAAAATATTAAAAATTGAATTAAATAAAGAATTTCAAACTTTTTTTGTAGTGTAGAGATTTTATAACTAGCCGAAACTACCTCAAACTAAAAATCCTCATAACTTTTGACTCATTAATCAGAATGGAATGATTCAAAGGTTTCCACTTTGATAAAAATCAAAGAAACCAATTTCAAATTTTAATTTCTTAAAAAATTAATTTTTGAAGAAGTTTTTTTTGCTGCCCAGGCTGCCCACCGAGTAGAGAAATTACATATCAGCTAATAACTTTTTCACTATGTAGCCAAAAGTTATGAAAATTGTTGGGCCTTAAAGCTACTCCTTGGACACATGTTGTGTAAAAATTTCAGAGAAAAAAACCAAAAACTCCATCTGTAATGAGTTGCCCGAAATCACTATGTTGCCAAAAAACGCAGTTTGGTCCTTTAGGGGTTAAATTATTATCTGAGGATGCATTTTGGACACTTTCACGGAGTGTGGGCCTTTTGGCTTTCAATTGCACAATACAAGTTCTAGCGTTCCAGCACTGCAACTTCATTACTCTGAATTTCTGCGATAGAATCCTACTCTGTCCCGAAATCTCAGATGTAGACAAATAGCCTAATCGTATCCCTTTTGTAGTACTACGGTGCCCCCATTTAACCAATGAGCCTTCTTCTCTTAAAACTCGCATTCGAAAATCATGTAGACGTGGAATAGACGCACAATTAAGGCAAGTCAGGCTTAAGAAGGGCTTTGAACTCCCAGACACACATTTACAATTGTTATGCCGAAAGGCACCTCTAACATTTAGTATTCCAAATCTTACCTTTACATCGGCATTAAGGTGGGGTTCTAGGTACCACTGAACATTAGAATGTGGGTCATTCAACAAAGCTGTCACCAAATAAGAATTCCCACCGTATTCAACACTTGGACCCCTAAACCCATAGCAAATCAAACTCGGCAACAAATTGGGGTGGAAATTAGGAGACATACCTTCCAAACTAGCTGATGAAGGTTGCTTCAACCATGAGTGAAGGTCACACTGATTTGAGTATGAACTTGTTGCCGAAGATCTGCTCGGGCGACCACGACGTCCAGTTCTTGTTGGCTCACTCACATGTCGATCTACATTCTCCACATCCTTCTGGTGCTTCAAACCATCCAAGTGGTTCTTCAAATTTGCTTCCAACGTCTTTCTTGGTGGACACAGGCTCATCAAATCCCTACAGTATGGGCATCTTACCTTGAACCAATAACATCTTGTATTCTCTGCACTCAAATTCCCTAGCACCATGAATTTCTTCTGGCCTTCCGGAAGAGAAGCATTGACAGCCTCTACTATTTTCACACCCTCGGAAATAAGGCGCTTGTGGTCTTCAGGAGTCACAGTGACAGCCCTCCCATTCTTGGCAGCAGATTGTGGATGATCCTCAAAATTCACATTTTTAGCAGCACAATAGTTCTTCACATGTAGAGTGCTCACAATGTGAGAACGCCTGAAATTATTGAACAAGTTGTCAATATCCGCTTTGATGTGGCCCTTGCTGCCCCCACCACAATCCTTTCTGCATTCAGCGCACCATAATTTCACAACTCCACTGCCATTCATATCGAATGTCTTCAGCCACCACTCATGGTCATCCAGAGAGATGTGTTTCAGCTCCAGCCTCAGCTTCTTGGCTCGTTCAAGATACCTATCCATGAGATGAGTAGGTATAAGCTGAGATTTAAGAGGATTGTCTTGAACCTCCGCAGCCTCTCCTAAATCGCTCACTCGAGATGATCCGATAGAGGGAATGACTGGATCGCCTTTTGTGACTTCAATTTCAGGAAATTCAGCTGCGACCTCCATGCCAGCAGTACCCTCCACAGCAGTAGTAGAGGGGGATCCATCAACAAGTCTTTGCCGCTTGTTTGCATGGTTTTCAGTTGATACCTGCTGAATGACGTGCACTTCTTTTGGAAATCCATTGATCCGCTCTAACTTATTCTTCACTCGTTTTTTGTCTTCTGGGTCCTAGAAATCGAAGGGCCACTCCAGTACATCATGCGATTCCAAAGTAAACCTCAGCGCCTTCAACGTCGTCGCACCTCCAACATCAATCTTTCCAAAATATTCAGAATCTAGAAACTCATTTTCAAGCGTCCACAAGGTAATTCTCTCAGGAATACTAGCGGCCATAGTTCCCTGAACCCTAAGTTTACGTGAGCTCAGCCTAAGTTGCCTTTGAATTCATGTCCCTGACCCCGTCTTCTCACCCTAAACCAGATGAAAATCAGAAGTTCCTCCCCGCCAAAACAATAAACCTTCAATCCTAATTTCTCCACTGTCCTACCCTAAACCGCAAAACCCAACCCGTTGTAAGCTTCATACATTGAATCCCAGGCATTCACAAAACCCGCCCTCCGCTCAGAAAGCCCAAGAACCCTAAACCCAAAAACAAAGCAAAACAATCTGTCCCGTACATCCCAACTTTGTTCCACCTTAAGCATGATAGCCTAAGTTTCTTTCAGTTCCTAAAACCTTTGTGAGAATCGTCAAGCATTCACAGCACTACAGAAATTTTTGTGCAGCAGACCTTCAAGCATGCCATGTCCAGAAACAAAGGCAACTACTCCGTTGAGCCCTAAACCCTAACGGCAAAGTCTCCAATGACGGAACCCAGCAGAATTCGTCAACTGTTTTGCGTTCATCCTCCACTTTCCATCCACTGGCACGTTTAGTTCCCTGACTTCCCTCATTGATGAATCCAGCTCATAGTCTCATAGTATTCTTTTTTTTGGGAAACCACGTTCTCATAGTATTCATTCCATAAGATTCTTATAGTATACTTCATAAAAGTTCAGATTTCTAGAGATCTTTCTTGGCTACCCTACTTTAGAAAAAAAAAATTGGTAAAGTTGTGTATTATTTTCTACCCTTCATTATTTATAATGATTATAGTTCATTTTAGTGATGCTTATTTATTTCTAAAAAATTTCTAAAATTTAGGTGAAGTGAATTAAAACCACCCTTCATTTGATTGCACGCTATAATTAAATAAACCGGGAGTGCCCCCCCCCCCCCCCCCGAGTATTTATACAAAGTGATCATGCAAAAGATACCTAAAAATAGTAAATATGATCCCTTCTTGTTTTATACAAAGATGATTGCATTACACTCATACTTTTAGACATTCAATTACAGTTAGTATCCGTTTCTTTGATTTAATTTCAACTTCAACAAAAATTTATTAAGAATGGCCAATTTTTAGTTTCTATTAGTTTTAATCTCTCTCTTTATTCATGATTTATATATTCTTGCATACCAATATATTTTTTGAGATTTTGCACTTTGTTAATTTTCTTCCTTAGAAAAATAATTTTGGTTTCGTATTTTTAGGATATAGTTTCTTTAAAGTTATATGCTCCCATATTCTTATGAATATATAGGTTATACACATATGTTTTGGTTGTTTGAAACTTTGTTGTTTAGTAATATGTTGTTCAAATATTGTGTAAAAAAAGAATCTACTATACTCTTTTGATTTACATACTATTTCTGAGAAAGAAAACTAGTATACTTCCAACAAGGTCCAACAAAAAAATAGGAAATTTAATAATAATGATGTTCAAATGTAATCATGTTACTACTCTAGTTTTAAAAAAACATATTCTATATAAAACATACTAGCCAAGACATGTTGCAATGTAACATTGAATTTATGAGAATATAGACTTGATAGCCAACTAAGGTCTTTCAAAACTAGATGAAAAACATTCCAGATGATGGAATGAAATATTGGGAATGAAATTGTGACTATATTTGTGACAATGGATTGTAACAAATTGAGAAGAAATGTTTATTTAATATAATAGATGACATATCAATCCAACAATAAAGGAAGATGCAATGTGAGTGAGTAGTAAGAGGTGCCCCCTATTTGCAATTTATAATTTACCATGTAGTTTTTAAAACTTACACCTAGTTAAGACAAAAAATTCAACAATTTTTCACAATATTATTCACTCATGACAACTTATCTTAATTTTTCATTGTCAATAAATATTTCCAACTTCCAAATTTCTTTATTGTTAAGTTCACATTTTCCAAAAAAAAATTGTTTTCATTTCAAATTTTCAATTTTCAATTGCATTGTCTTCACATACTACAAGCTTAAAGGTGGGGACCTAGGGCTAAAGGAGCTCTAATTAAGTCATGGAGGCAAAACAAAGATGGAAAATTGATGGTCAAACCATATAGTTGGCTTAATCCATTTGCAAAAATCATTACTTGGTTTGAAGTAGGGCAACAAGCCATTTTCCATAAAACAAAAGCCCTAATTGTTCTTTAAACCAAAGCTTGATCCACTACATCAAGTAAAATGAGTTTGCTAGACTCATTTCTATTAAGCCATAAGCTCGTAACATTATTGGCTTAGAAGGGACATCCTAAAACAATGCTGGATGTTAAAATGACAACTTTCATTAATTTTTGGTTGTCATCTAGGGCAACTTTCTTCACAAAGTAGTTGTCAAATTAAAGGACAACTAAAATGTAAAATGACAAGCCATAGGTCATCAATGTTATACCTATTGAGAAGATACTTAGTTACAATGCATTGTGTGAAACATTGGAGGCATATCCTTGAGTTAGCTAATGATTGGTGGGAAACTTTTCTAAAATGCAAGTTATACAAAAGTAAGCCCCAAATATTGATGAATAATATTAAATACATATGCTCCAAGATTGGGCAAATATATGGAATTTGCCCCAAGTGTTATTAGAAATGCTACAAGATGTATTTGGATTGCCATGATATAGTTTCGAACAATTACTTTAGTAAAACTTGATGGCCTAAGTATTCAAATTTTCAACAAATGAATAGTGTAAATTAAAGGAACCCAAATCTTGGAAATATTGAATGCATTCTATATTTTTTAATTGTTACCTTTATTGTTTTGTTTATTTGTTATAGTAAATAAGACTTGAGTACAAAAATAATTGATCAATTTCTTTAGCAAGTAGGACTTGTTGTTAAAAAAGTACTTTGCAAAAAATATTATTGACATCTATTGTAATTTTTTTCAATTCAATTTCAATATTGTATCCAGTATTTTTACTTAGGTGATAAGAATACATGTCTAATACAATCACTAGCAGAAGAACTTGTCTTAAAAACATGTCATGAACATGGTCTCAACAACTCAACATAATCCAAATAAAACTCAAATCAAACATGTTGATACCAACATATTTAACATCTCAAAATCAAAGTATCAAATGGACTACATTTAGACCATATTTATAACTTATTTTAAATATCACACATTTTTCTACTAGACGTGCTAATGGCAAACCTCAATACTTGTTATCGAGATAAGCGTTAAAATCTAAATCCTGAAAAATAATTGGTACAGATGTTAACCATTTACTAATTTTCCATAACATTCTTTGTAAATATACTTCACTATGTGTTGGTATAGTTGAGTAGCAAATAAATTAGAATACGTGTTATTGTTAATATACAGCATAAAAGTTAATAAGTAAAATATATATTACTTAGTTATAGCCAAAAATTTAATAATATATTATTTATTGTTTATTATTTATTATAATGCTAAATGTATTAGAAATCTTCTAGTCCATCTTTTCCAACTTGTAGCATATACACAAGGTTTGACTGGATTATTTAGTCATGCAAGGGAAATATTAGAGGAAGTCACACCTTCACTACACACCCATTCTTCAAAGAATGATGTGGCTACTTCCTATTGGCTCTTTGTGGCAAAATATTTTTTTTTACAAAATCTTCTCATCATCTATTATTCTCTTCTAGATGTGAATAATGAGTATGAGGTAGATTTCCTTATAGAAGTACATTCTCTTGTGTTCTTTGCCTTCTAAAGTTTGCCCTCTTTATTGTGAATTGCAAAAAGTTCGCTCGACAAATTTCAACCTTGTATCCATAGCTACGTGCATTCCCTACCTGCTTACACTATGAACAATGAGCAACACCTACAATTTTGCTAATTGGCTTGTCTATTTTTAGTTCAAAATGAATTGCTAATATATGTAGCACCTAATTCCAATGTTCTCACTAAAAAATTAGTGCTAAAAAGTTATTCTCGCTGAATTCATTCTTTGATCTCATCCTTTACACAACACAGAAAGTTATGTCACACCTTCACCCCAAACTACTCCCCATTGGCTCTTATTTTCTCTCTCCAACTTCTCATTCTTTGTAGATGCTCCCCATTGGCTCTTATTCTCTCTCTCACCAGCTTTTCATTCTTCATAAATGCTCTCCATTAAGGGTAGTCACAGCTCTTCCAAAGAGCCAAACTTCTCCACCGTTAATGAACGTGGCAGCTTAGGGTTGGCTCTTAAAGACAGTAGGTGATGGAATATTCTTCAACAGCGAAGACTTCGCTGCGCCGCTTATTCTACTCCGGAGTGAATAAGCAGTATGGAAAAGCCTTCGTGTGCACAACTTTTCATCTCGTGCTACTACAGCTGTTGCCAATTTCACCACCATCCAACCCATGCGCTCATTCTGCATTGAGAATGAAAACTCAGGCTCAAAACCCTCCTAAGGGATGTCACACTTCCTCCACACAGGAATCAATTTCATTGGCTCCTTCTTCTGTGGATTCTCTGGAGAAGTTCACCCCGTCTGGAAGAACAGTGACTACCCCTATTGGCTCTTGTTTTCTCTCACCAACTTCTCAATCTTCAAAAAAGTTTGCTTGGAGTGAAGGTATGACTACCTCTACTGTAGCTACAAAATCAATAAAATCAACATCTTCCAGTGAGCGCACATCCTTTTATGACTTCTTTTTCACTTCGAAACTGTACCGCTGGTACTGGTCCGTACTCCTTTCCAGTGAAACACATGCCAAACAGTGCCGGTGTGTGGCTGTGACAGCCGGCATCTGAGCTACTGGTGGCTAGATTCCCCACTGACAATCTGTGCTGGACTCTCTGCATTCCCCTGGATGAAAATTCAAAGAGAACGTGGTGCGGAATCACGTGGAATTTGTTCCACAAGAAAGTTTCAAACCCGAAAATTAGCCGCCGGACGCGCGAGATCGATCTATTCAGCTAGTCACGCTAGCTCGCATTCGCTTCAACTTGCACCCCGCTTTCTCGCACTTCCTACTCCCAAATCCACCAAACACCTCGTTCCATCACTCCATCACCTCCTCCATCTGATCAAATGCAAACACCCATTTAGCGCCACTATCTTTACTTCCCCAAACCCGCCAGTTTTCGTAGATCCGGCCCACAATGTAAACCACCAGAGCGGGGCACCAGATTCAGGCGCCACTCTCAACTACCAGTCCTTCCGTCACCTTGTAATATTGTAGCTCGCATTGCAGCTTGTATTGCAGCTTGTATTATTGTAGTTTGTTGACAGACGACGTTGCTTGGACACCATGAGGACTGCGGTTGCAGCGACTGCAGTGCTGGTGCTTTGTCTGGCACTTGCACTTGCACAGACACCACCGAGCTTCGCGCTTTCAAATATCGACGATGCGAAACACGGAGGGGTTCCCAGTGTACTAGACTTACTCCAGGCGAGCTCGAGGAAGTCGGTGCCCGATTTGATGCTCAACCACCGGAGATCTCTGAAGAAAGCCTCGAAGACCAAGGTGAAGAGGACCAAGTGGGCAGCGGGTCAGCCGACGTTTCTGGGCACCGTGATCACCGTGTCGATAGTCGTGGCGCTCGTTCTCATGTTCGTGGTGTGGTTGCTGATCACGGAGAAGAAGAAGCAGGACCCCAAGTGGAGGGTGCGGGATTTGTTCAAGCGGCGGTTGAAACCGGGCGTGAAGCGCACGCTCACGAGGAGATTTACGCGCAAGACGGCGGCGGGTGGGGAGGACTTGGAGGAGGTGGAGAAGCCGAAGAGGGTGGAAGAGAGTGCGCCTCCAAAGGTGTAATTGGTGTCCGAGCATGCTTGAGATTCTCAAGGCAAAGGCATTCTGATGAAAGTAAGGTTGAGTCTCCATTAATCTTTACAGTAATGTACATTAGAGATCGACTCCGTGGACCATACAGGGGAGCTTCGATTTGTGCTAATTGTGAAAATACTTCATCTATTGACATTTGTTGATTTGCAATTGTTTTGAAGCTTAACAAAAAAATAAATGTGCAAAACTTTAGATGGTGCAAGGTTCTCGATTCAAAGTGAGTGGAACCTCTCCTTTACTGTTTGGGGAAATGGAGACTTCACGTCCATTAGACTTGAACTTCCCTTCTTGTGTTCGAGAGATTCGAATTCGTAGCATGTTGTATGATTCCTGAACTCCTATAAATTAGTTTCGCATCAATTCGTTGACTTGTTCTGTTAGTTTCTTTTCTGGCAGGTTAATTTGGAACCCAGTTTTGTGAAGTGATTGTGGCATTCACGTGCACAGAGCTCTAGAAACTTCGATTGTAGGACGTATTGTTGCAGATTTAAGGATTGGAAATTGTGCCTATTTTATGAAGTTTTGTCATTTATCAGATGTGACGGTCTTTTCCTCGATTAGAATGGGGGGAGCAGATTTGCCGTTTGGAAAGAAGTCGGTGCCAATTATGTGGATTTTTGTCATTTAATTAACAGATGTGACAGTGAAACTCTGTTTCATTTGTGCCAAAGAAACAAAAACAAATAGTACAGTCTTTTCCTCGATAATTGGGGGTTTCACTGCAGAGTCGGTGTGCATTTGCTTGAGAATGTTGTGTTCTTACGATGAGGAAAGCAAATCCTGTGAAACTGAGTATTCATTTGGAATCAAAACCGACAAAGAGTCTACACGCCAATTGATAGAAATCTAAACAAGAAGAGTAATTGGATGATAGTGAGGTTTGAGGTTTTTAAGTCACTCATAGGCAAATTGTAATGAAATGTACTTGAAATTAACCCTTAAACGTCAAGGCGGACATTTTGCATCCAATGAATGACAAAGAATCTTCCCTTGTAGGACATAACTACAACTAATCATCCTTGGTATTAGGGGTGGAAAGGGTAGATGTTCTACAATATTTTGGCTTCCAATGAGTATATTTGGCTTATTCTAAGTACATGATGTCACACAACATTAGATGTTTTTTCAGGGTTTAGAAGACTATTTCAGGCCCGTTCCCAATGCTGTGAATAGTCAAAATAAAAAATAATAAGAAAATAAGAAAATAATTTTTTTCTTAAAACGAAAAAATTTTAATTTAAAAAAATATATTATTATATGACATGGCAGTCTCTTGACCATGCCATATCGCTTATGTGGCAATTTCCACAATGTTCCCAATTTCCACAATCGATAACGTAAAGTCTTCTAAATTGTAGAAAAAACATCTAATGGTATCAAAATGCATGATTTCCACAGCCACAAGTTCGTCCTTCAAGGGTTAAACTAAAGAATTACACTTGAATGTTGCAAGGTAGATTTGCCCATTTGCATTAGGTGCTTAATTTTGTCATTGTACATTTGGCTACAATTCCATTCTAGAAATTATCCAAATCCATTCATTTCTTAACAAAAATCACTACCTTGATGCTAACAAGGGGTAGTATGTCAATGCTCACTTAATTCCTAAATGCCCAAGGCCTTTTTTGAGCTTTTAGAAATTTGCTCTAAATTGAATAAAAAGCCAACATTTTGATAAGCTTTATCAATTTTTTTTGAAATGTAAACATGCAAATTCAAACTAGATATGTTACAAATCATATAGGAAAAGAAAGCACAACAATATCACTTATAAATTGAAAAATCACCAATGTTTGATCATAAAAGTGTTAAAAATTGTAAAAGTGAGTTGAGGTCTTTTGATCTTTTTTTGACATGTCAAATTTTAAAGGTTGGTCACCAAAAAAATATGAGGTTAAAGGGCCTAATATATATAATCCCAATCAATTTATAGCTTCTCAAAATCTACTCTACTATTTTTTCAAAGTGAATCCTGAATGTGATTGTGAGTGTATTTGAGGCTCAACTCTAAGAGACCTTAAGATTGCAATGGACATCTTTGTACAAAATCTTAAATAGAAAAATCAATAATCAATCATTTTCAAAATTAAATTTTTGATACTAAAACTAAACATCAAAAACAAGTTTGCAAAAATTTAAACTACTGAAACTAACAACTTCATTAGGTTTTATTTAACTTCAAAGATACGCAAACACCAAATTTCCATGCCTTAAGCATTTAGGAGTAACTAATTGGTGAACACTTTAAGCACCATTGAATATATGGGAGAGTGGTTATGGGTTGTTTATAGGATGGTAACCTATTTCCAACCACTTAAGGAATAAAGCATATATATATATATATATATATATATATATATATATATATTTATATATATATATTTTATTTATTTATTTATTTATTTATATATATATATATATATATTTTTTTAATTTTTATATATATATATATATATATTTATATATATATATATATATTTATATATATATATATATATATATATATATATATATATTAGATGTGTGTGTTGAAGAAAAAAGATTTTCCATATAAGGAAATTTATGTTAGAAAGATTTGAATGTTTTTTTCATAAAAACAAAAATACTATGATTTTTTTCATGGAAATTATGTGAAACATATATTTATTTTATAGGTCCTTCTATTTCTAATCATAGGCTAGTTTCAAATCAATGAAAGTGATCATTTGTGGCTTTCAATGTACATATTGTGATCATTCTTTGCTTTCAATGTACACTTTTTAGACATTTATATTACTCCAAGCTATGGAAGCTATAATGTAAACTATGACTCATTGGAAATAGAACAACATATATTGTAGAAAAGAGGTGGTGTTGAAAAGTGGAGAATGCACTAGTAGAAATCTGCGTTTGCCTCAACAAAATCTACTTGACATGTTTGTTGAGGCAAACACAAAAACTGCGTTTTCTACGTTTTCAAACGCAGTTTTTGCGTTTGCCTCAACAAACACATCAAGTAGATTTTGTTGAGGCAAATGCAGATTTCTACTAGTAATGGGTTGCCTACTGGCTATATATAGGTGCTCATGACTCCATTCTATGAATCATTTTGTAATATTGGAGTAAACCATTTTAGGTGTATAAAAGAATTAAAATTACAATTGAAAAATTATAATTCCCCTTAGGTTTGATTTGTGAAACAAGCACACATGTCTAAAAAATATGTGCCTCTTTTAGAATTGGCCCCAAGATATTCAAATAGCTAGTGTGCATGGTAATAAGCTTGTCTACTACATGCAAAACATATAATAGGTCAAAGTTTCTAAATACATATCCCAATTTCAACTAGTGAAGACTCTACAATTCTAAAGAATCTTGGTGAGTGACCATTACATTAACCCTAGGAGAATGTTGTCGATCACAATGATTTGTAGTTAACTATAGAAAAATAAAATGCTCCTCGTAGTCTAATAATAATATGGTTTTGGAAAAAAATTATAGTAATTTTGAATTTCCTCCTACAATTTCAAGGTTATTTTTAGTTGTAGTAGACATATGACTTCATCTCTAAAAAATGAATAGAAAGTTTTTCATTCATATCTAGTTGCCAAATAGAAACAAAAAGTGATGGACAATGAAGCTTAAAATCAATGACCATAGACCCATCTTTAAAAGTTAACTAAAATTTGCCTATTTAACAAGAATTACTCTATTCTTTCTTTTCAATACTTTTGGATTGGTAGCCCAACACATTATAGTCACTATCTTTAATCCCCGAAAGACCAAAGAATCTTATTTTGACCTCATATTTTTTTATACCTTTTGAAAACATCATTTGTAGATTTATTTTTATTCAATTTGGTTTATTTTTTGATTGGCACATCATTTATTTTTTGACTAGCACATCCAATGTTATTCATTGATTTTGAATGATATTTTTTTCTTAATTGAATTGGTCTTTGTTGAAGGTGGAATCCTTTGTCCTTTAGGGTCTAAATATAAGAGACATCTTGTGCTACATTATCTGCAATTGTTAAGCTAATTCTATAACAATTCCAGTCGACCAAAATATCCTTGCTTGCAAGAAAAATGAAAACTTCCAACTGTGCTGAAGGCGATTTCAATTGATTTGGAAATTCTCCCATTTCTAAAAATGATGAGCACAAAAGATTATTCCTTTCACAACTGAAGATTGACAGAGGTCAAGCTTCCATTGTTTGTGGAGGTTGCACCTCATTCTTCATAGCTTGATTGTATGCAGCTCGCTTGTGTATGTACACATCTCAATTCTTGAGGGCTAGAATATAGATGGTATTGACAATCAAAATGGAATCAAAGTGGACATAAAAAATGAATTGAAAAGGCCTTTCAGCTATGGATGCTGTTTTTTTAGTAGGAAAACAAAATGAACTACAAATGAGTTCAACGGTAATGTAATCAACATGACGTCCAAATGAAAATGAACAATAAAAGATATCAAATTAAGTTCAAAAGATGAATTGTAAAATAAATTGAAATGAAATCCACCTGGATCCAAAATGAACTGAAAATGAGATAAAAGAAAGGAAATCAAATTGAACAGCTTTTCAATGCTATTGATAAAACTCACCAAACAAACAGATATTGACAATAATGACGAAATGTAACATGTTCACCACAGGCGTCTTAAGGATTGTCAGAACGAAGCCTGAGAAATTGAAGGCGGCATGGCGGACATTCCAATGGCAATTCTCACACCTATGATCTTGATCCGGATAGTGCCACACTTGACTAAACCCATAATCAGAAGATTCACATTCATAGAAACACATAACTTCAATCCAGTTCGTCGTTCACACAAGAGATAAGCCAGGAGCCGTGCTGGTAAGAGAAAGAAGGGCATTCAAGCGACTCAGCATCAATACAGTGCAGAGTAGACTTACCGACGGCTCATCTCCTCACACATAACTGGCTTGATCGCTCATGGTGCTCCTCTGCAGTTGTGTCGTTGCTGGGAAATATCAGATGTCCTTCCCACGAAAATCTAATATAACATCCCTTGCACAGGAAAAGGGCATAAAAAACAATTGGGCATTCGGGATCGCCAAGGTGTATACGACAATTCATCCTGATTCAAATAACTAAATCATTGATATAGATCAGGGCCAGGTGCTCACTCACGCTCCTCCTAAATGCGCTCCTGAAAAGGAACCAGCGATTTTCTTGCGAGTTCCCCTTTCACAGGCAAAGGATGAAACGGTATCAAAATTTCAGATATGGTTACACTAAACTAATTCCTAAGATTTTAAGACAACTGGTGCAGTACCTATGGACCTGTCTTCTGCATCCCCAAAAAGGTCATCATTGTCATCTTTCATCAACCCAGGACTAGTTCCTGGGGTCAAGTTCCTATTCGTTTGTCCTTTTTCTAAGTTACCCCTAGAAAGTGCTGTTGCATCCTTGTTCTTTATTCCAGGTGAGGTACCCTCACCATCCGAATTAGCTCCATCTGAATAGCTTCGGGTGGACCCTGCCCAAGAGCCACCCACTAATCCTGATACTGAGTCTCCATACAAGTCCCCGTACAAACCACCCTTGTTAGGGGATTTTACCTTGTCCAAGTACTGCTGAAGCCTTTGCGTCACACCTGGTATAGACCCACCCTGTACTTTCCCCTTCGAATCATCTTGCCCCTTTGGGATAACCGTGACTTGCACCAACGACTCATACTTGCCAACTAAACTCCCTTCTCTCACACCAATTGGTCCAGGTTCTGTACTCACATCTGCACCATCGGAGATGCCTACCACTTCCGCAAGAATTCCCCCATACTCATCCCGAAATGACACCCCCGACTTCCTCGCCCGTTTTGTAGGTCTCTCAGATGCCCTTTCTTCCCCTCTTGCTGTTCCGTCTGTAGAAGCATTCCTCTTGTGCCTGCACATGCCCAGGTCTGTGATTCTGCGGTGGGTGGGGCGAACGAGGAATTGTCACGCAAATTATGAATATTATAGTATTTAAGGTATCGAAACAATGCATATAAGGTATGTGTTGATAATTATTGGTCTATGATAGAAGAAGAATATTATAAATCACTCCGGTATTATACTATTAGATATATTCCACTTCAGGCTTGATGGATAACCACGACATTAAGACCATAACATATAATTGATTACTGATAAATTGGAACTGATGCACGCAAGAGAGGTGAATGAACAGGTCATACCTTTGATATGTGAATGTCGGAACAGGATTTGGACTTGGAACTCCTAGCCTGTTGAGGCTTGTGTTGTAAGCCACGACTGCCCCCTCATCGCTAGCATCTGGGGCTGGCGGATACACAAATTTTTCTGGCAACTCCGTAGGGGCTGCAGATGGATCTGGAACTATTTTCCTAAGAACATAGGTCCGTGTTGAAGCTGCAAATTTGAGAGATTGTCCCACTTCCAGCTCCACAGGATTATCTTTGGTCAAGCGCTCGTTGGCCACAAACGTCCCATGAACAGAACCCAGGTCAATGACATACACACTGCCACATGACCACCACGACAGAAAATATTCTCAGACAGTAAATCCTTGCGATCATCGTTGTTGGAGAAGGAAATGAGAAAATAAATCTGAATTTGCTCCATCCACAACAACAAAAAGAGATCGTAAAATAATAACCTTCCATTCTTGTGCTGTACAATAACAGCATGCTGGCGGGAAACTGAGGGATGATCTAGTACATAGTCGCACATAATAGCTTGACGTCCAAAAAGTGCACGTCTTTTCTCAAGCGATATCTTGTCCACCACCGCACCATCTTTAACTACCTCGAGAACATGAACCCCATTCTTAAACTCCACAGCCCATTCAGGAGCCTGCCAGTTCGATCCTCCTTGTCCCAATGACGTGCTTGAGGTCTGCACCATGATCACGAACTCCCAATTTCGTAGGCGTAAGCTTGACTTTCGTTTAGTGACATTAGTTCACAACGTGAGGACAATGTCCAAAAAAGTGGGGATTGATGACATGCAGTCTTCACGGATAATGTAATTACAATTGAACAAAAAAGAGAATAACAAGGACAGCCTACCGCAGTGACTTGGGCTTCTGGAGGGGGGGGAGGTGGCGGAAGCCGGGTTTGAGGTTGAGAAGGCGCCTGC
This sequence comes from Thuidium tamariscinum, assembly GCA_947034885.2. Lineage (NCBI taxonomy): Eukaryota > Viridiplantae > Streptophyta > Bryopsida > Hypnales > Thuidiaceae > Thuidium > Thuidium tamariscinum. The sequence goes on along the minus strand of OX344752.2, from coordinate 19,730,033 downwards.
TTAAGAACCCCAGGATTTACAGAAAAAGGTTCAATAGATTCTGCCTTCTTGAATCTGTCCATGCCATATCTGTTCAACATCTTATACAATCCTTTCAGACTCCAGCAGCACTCTCTGATGGTGGAGTTCTCGAGTCGCTTTCTTGAAGTTAGTAACCTCGCTGCCTCCAGTCAGGATTTGCTACTATTGCAGATAGCAAATACCATGGTGTCTTCCAAAGATACAGCACGTGGACTTGGAGAAAACTGCAAACTCGGAGAAACAGCATTAATATTGCATTTTCATGGAGCTTAATACGAAAACGAAGGATAATCGGCTACCCTTCACCACACCAAGAAGAGAGAACAAAAAAACCCATGCTGCTATGGACACCCCCCCCCCCCCAGTTGATCCTTTGAAATGTTATGAAAAACAAGCGACAGAAGTCAATTTAAAACAAACCAACGCGTCTAACTTGAAATTGGATGAATCTCCCTTCAATACAATTGCAGACAAAGAAAGAAGAAGAATATTTTATGTACAGGCTTCCAGAAACACGTACACCAATTCCCAGTTCGTCTAAACTAAGGTCATAAGCACACCAATTGCACATTATTTTCTGAATTGTCTATCTACACGAAAGTCTAGCTGGACTACACTTCCGATGATCAACCTCGAAATGTATTCGTTTCTTGAGTGTACTAACCCTAAAAAAAGAACTGTTTGTCGTCTTGGCATCGAATGCCCTTCCCAACGAGATACGTTTCCGTCTTTTATGAAAGGACCAGCGATGAAAGTACCGCATTAATAACGAGAACGCATGGACGAAAACTGACGAGACTTCGCCAACTGACCAGGAATCCATACATCGTAATTCGAAATCCGACGTAACTTAAATCCTCCCTCGTCGACAACCACTTGTTTTGTTTGAAACGGTCATTATCTTCTCCTCTCAGTTTATAGTTACTGATCACTCTAGAGAACTTGACCGAAGCCGAAAATTTCAACCCCACCCTTCCATCAAATTAAAGCATAACATGCTACCGTGAACCGAAATGAAACTTCAATAACAACACAATCAACAAAATCTTCGCGCATCCACTATGGGTAATCCCTACTTTGAGATTAAATCAGTGAACAAATACTTATAGGTCAATTACAAAAGGTGCAAACCTTCAGGAAGAAAGGTCTGGAAGCACCATTGCTCCCCCATCTCAGTATTCTAATTGATGATCACTCTAGAAAAACTTGACCTAAAGCAGAATATATTTCTTTCTATACTGTACTTTCAACTAATCAAATAAAAAATTAAGCATACAAATCAGTGCAAAACGGATTGAAACTTCTACAACGCCATTGAAAGTAAGATATTCGGTCACACGCTATGTCAAAACAAAATTTGAAAATAAATACCTAAGGGTCAAAATAGAAGATGTGCACACCTTCAGGGAGAAAATTCTCGAAGCACCTCTGCGCTCCTCATCTTCCTCCTGGTCCTCATCTTCACCACCGTCCTCGTCCTCACCCTAAGGATCAACCAATATGCCCTGGACCGCAGCAATCAAAAGAGAGTCCGACACAACCATTGTAAATCATCCGCAAATTTGATCTCAAATAAAACGCATCATCACAGCACAAATATCGTCACCAGGGTTCTCTTTCCGGATCATAGGGTTTACTCTCTCTGGTCCTGCTGGCTATGGCAGGGGCAGGGGCAAACGCAGGGCAGCAGCAGCGGTCTCGAAACTGAAAAGACGATGGCCCCGGAGTTTAGAGGAAGATGACGATCCCATTACCACGTACATCGTATGTTGATCGTCGATATTCTGGGTTGGAGATCGAACGGTGATCGGGAATTTATTGAGCGAGAGATCCTCCACCGTTGAAACTTTTATCGCCGGATGGTGGAGATTTTTTTTCATTTTAACCCAGATGGGTTTGTTCCACAAGGTGAAGCAAGAATCAAGGGCATGTTGGATTGTAGAGGTGAGGTAGAAGGCTCAGTAATCACTCATCTAAGGGCTGAAACTGAATTTTGGGGAGGTGAAACATCTTCAAATATTTTTCAATATATTTTCCTTGAAAGACAAGTGGAATTGACATCTAACCCAAGTCATTTCATATTTTTTGGAGCTTTGTGGAATTAGCTATCAAATTTTGAAGTTGAAAGGGTATAGGGCTCCTAGCTAAAATATACACTGTTAGTACACTATTAATACACTATTGAAGGCTATGAAAAAGTAATATGTACAAATATTGGACATTTAAAGTAGGGCATCATTTTAGAACCTGCTCCATTTAAGAGCCTTCTACCTTAGGATTAAAAAAATACTATAAATATGTTGTAACTCTACTTATAGGTCTTTCTCATATTCCTGAATATTGCTTGATCTTACCACTTTGTTAACCATATGTTTTGAGGACATTAAAGTTCTCCTTTTGAGATTAAGACAAGATTGAAAAAATATGTGTATAGGTGCCTTTGGGACCTTTCAAATGAAGATATTAAAATCCAATTTTGAAGTTGTGACCATTTGATAACATTTTTATATTAAGGTAGCAACACCTATAACTATAAAATAAGAAATTCAATATAGTTGTAGGCACATTTTCTAAAAATAATACTTTTGAAGTATTAGCAATTGAAAATTTAAAAAATTCAAAAATAACAGAATTTTTTATTAAGGTATCTAATTTCTATGAATTTTCAAAGTAGAACTTCCTAGGACACCCTAAATTAACACTAGGACAAACATCGAGGCAAACATTTTTGTGTCTGATGAATAACAAAGAATCTTCCCTTGTAGGACAAAAGTGTGACTATTCATCTTTGGTATTAGGGGTGGAAAGGGGAGATTTACTACAGTACTTTGACTTCCAATGAGTATATTTAGCTTATTCAAAGTAGGCAATGTCAGTATCAAAATGCATGATCAGATTTCCACAGCCACCAGTTCGTCCACTACAAGGTAAAGGGCCCTAACATAAGATTAACTAATTTGTGTTGATTGTGATAAAATTGAAAGTTCATGTGTTGATCTGAGTGATGCATTTCTTGAAAAAAATAGCATTCAACAAAAATGTGCTGATTGTGACCAAAAACAAAACTTGCTTTGTTGATTCAACTATTTACTAATCCTTCAAGGATCAAGGGAATATAATGTGTCTTCTTCAAAATTTCAATGGCAAATTCTTGCTAGGGTGAAATAAATCTCAATATTTTGTAAAGTAGGATCTTGTAGAGTAATAAGTTTACAAACTTGTTGCATTTTTAAATTTTCAAAATTTGAATGTATAAAGAATTTAAAATTTTATTTAAGAAATGTAGTCTAGTAGAAAAAGGGAACAAATGTATTTTTTTCCAGTGAAAAGAATAGTAGAGATGGAAAAACCATTTTTTGTAGATGTTTTTAGTTTTTATTCTATACAGAAGATTTAGAAAAAAACTTTCAAAATTTTATTTTTAGCAATTTTAAAAATAAAAGGTTCAATCTACTATGATTAAGAATACAAAATCATTATAATGATTCCAAAATTTTTGAAGATGTTCCAAATAATAAGATAATAATATCATTTGTTAAATTTTTAAAAAATTATATGTTCCTAAATTTAAAAAAAAATTAGGATCCAATTTGGTCAATTTTACCTTTCTATTATTTTCTATTTGATAATGTGTACAAATTTGAAAGAGTTTTTTATTTTTCAAAAATTTAAATAAAAAATACTACATTTGCCTCGGATTCCAAGACAATTTTTTTCAAGGACGAAGGGGGGAGCATTATTCATCTCTTAAAAAAAATTCTCCAAAATTTGTATTTTTTGCTTATGAAGTGGATCATCCAAACTTTAACAATGCTTGTATATGAGTATGAATGTGAGTATGTGAGCCTCAAGTATGTATATAAGTAAATATACATCAACAATTGATGGTGATTATGACATAGAGACCTATAATATAAGTATCTTCAATATAATTGCACTATAATTATAGAAAGTTTTTATACTACAGGCACTTATACCATAGGTATAGAAAGCTCATGGGCTCACACTTTTAGGCTCACATAATAGCAACCCTCATCCAAAATTATTATAATCTAAAAATCTAAGAGTGAAAATTTTCTACAATTAATTTATGTACACTAATAAAAGTAGTCTCTCCTTTTTTATAGTTGAAATTAAAATTTTCAAGCACATCTATGTGCAAAAAAATATTACAGTGGCACAATTCATTGAAAACCTTCATTGTCAAAAAGTCATTGGGCCTTGAAGAGTTAAAAATACTCTAAGTGGCATTTTAGACCTCATTTAGATGTAGTAGAATAATGTTTTTTAAACAACTTTGGATAAAAAAGAAAATAAGTTTAATCTCCAAAAATTCATTTGATGTTTCAAGTCTCTAATAAAAAGTTATGGGCAAATTTTAGAGAGGGCTTAGACAGGACCTTTTTTTTGACAAATTAAAAACTTCCTCTTTGAAATTTGACCATATATTTTGATTGGAGGCTTAAAATGTCAAATGGATTTTGGCGATTGAATTAAATTTGATTTCCCACCTTTTTTTGGTTCAAATTTTTTTGAAAAAAATTCATCTACTATGCTTAAATTAGGTTTAAAATTCTACTTAGAGTATGCTTACTACTTTTGACTTAAGTATAAGCACTTGAGTTCCTACTCAACCTAATCAAATATATCCCATATGTTTTGTTCCACCTCTTACTACCCTATGTAGTAATTATGTAGTTTGACACATTGCACTGTACAAAATATAAATCAAGTTCTCCACATCAACAATTGTGATGAATATTGGATGTTAAATACTTCACATCAATTCTACTATTACATTTTCAAACCCATGAACTTCATTTTGCAACTACTTTGCAACTTCAACAATCTATATGTCAAAGTTAGTGCAAATACATAGAGTAGTTGTTGTAGGGTAGTTGCAAAGGACATTTAGTTGCATTTCAATTGGTTGCAACGGATACATCTTTCTTCTAATACTACTTTGTAAATTTAGCATATTGGAATAACTTTATGCAAGTAGTAATATAAAAGTTCAAAGCTCCAACATGGTAATTTGGTAGTGTCAACACATCTATTGAGCCAAACATCAAATCCAAAATATATTGTCAATGCACTTTGATGTCAAAACTTATAGCCTTAAACCTCTAAACTACATCACACCAAAGAAAATTTTCAAATTCTCAAAATTTTGAACTATTAGAATTTGGTCTAATCCAAAGTGATTAGAAAACCTCTCAATAAACTTTTGACTAGCCTCTACTGCTACTTCAATACCAACCTTGGTCTACTAGTGGCCAACACCATTTTGTGCCTCAAGTACATTCACTACCAAGTTCAAGTAGCTTGTGTCAAAATCAAGATTTAAAATCTTGGCACAACCCTTGGAGGTGTGAGATTTTTTGTAAACCTAGATATTTACCACCTTAGGCATGTGATTGACCTCCTAGAGTTTCAATTCCCACTACAACCCAACAACCCAATACAAGATCTCACTTAAAAAGTAAAAAAATAATATTAGCAAGGAAATAGAAATTTGTCCCTCCAAACTCACCATGAAGACTTTAACTTGTACAATTTATATAGAAACAACCCAAATCATTCCTCATTAGATTTTGAAGCACTCAAAAGCTTCTTCTCTGTGTATTTTTCTAGAAGCACATCCGGTACCCCATGCCAAAAGTCTTCTTTCCTTCCATCCGGCCTAACCCTGGCAGTTGGAGATCTCAGAAAGAGCACAATTTCCTCAGCCTTAGTCTTCGACCTTGTAACTCTTACATTTTCATCTTCAACTCCAACACCATTTCTTCCCCTTTTATTAACCCTTGAACGTCACAGGGGATGTTTTTCAAACCTTGGATTTTGGGAGACTGGGTTCATCAAACCTTATAATGTTTGCATCCACATGGCAAATTTCTCTCCAAAAAATGAATCTAGATTGATGAGGTTGTTGGCTATAGATCTATACAGTGAAGAATGTAATAATCAGTTCAAATTCAAGTTATGTTTGTTTTTTAAGAATGGTCCTGTCTGGAGAATTGTTTGCTTTGTGACGCTTAGGGGTTAAGCTTGTGAGTGGCCCGGCTAATTGATGTTATGGTGGACATCTTGATGTTATGGTGGACATCATTATTGACATAAAAACACATGTTGCTACATTGGATGTCAACTAAAATCTGTCACCTAAAACATGAGTTTCTTATAGTAATTGAATCATTAGTCAATGGGGTCTCTAATAGTATGAGAAAGCACACTCCAATTCTACGTCACCAAAAACACAATATCTAATTGCCACAACTAAAATCAATATGAATCACCCAAATTTAGGGGTTCTTCCCCAAAACAGAATACCCTATAATCACCAAAATTTAGAGAGATGTGCTAAAAGGGAATCCAATATCATAATCTAAAGAGTTTTCAAAGGGCTAAAAGTTCAAATCATATTTTTTGCAATATAGAAATTTGGGGTAGGTACTTATGACTAAAGATTTTATTATTTTTCTTTGAAAATTTGATAGAACATTTTCCTAGGAAGTAGCTTTAAGTCCCAACAATTTTCATAACTTTTGACTACATGATAAAAACGTTCTTGTATGATATGTGATTTTCAATGTTTAGAGAGTAGCTTGGGCAATCCAAATTTCTTTGGAATAAATCATTGTTTTGAGAAACAAAAATTTGAAATTGATTCCCTAAATTTGTAATTATAAGGAGAGCATTGAATTATTCTATTTGGATTAATGAACAAGAAGTTATGAGGAGTTTTAGCTTGGGGGCAATTATGGATTCACTACCCTAAAATATACTTTGTAGTCATTTGTTTAATTCAATTTTTAATATTTTTTGAGAAAAACAAAAAGATTAGGTGTAGATTGTTTATTATAGCATTACAACCATTGGCATTGACATTTTTCAATTCCATAAATAAATTATTAACCAGCTTAGTATTTTGAATCATTTTCTATTTCTTTGTACTTACTATTTTTTCCCTACATATTGTGCAATTCCAAATGATCTAAAATATTTTTTAAGAGTGTAGCCAACTTGCCTTGAAGAATGAATCCAACAAGTTACAACAATTTTCGACAATTTTTCATTCAAATGTTAGGTTGTGAAGTGCAATAGCGTAGATTTCTACAAGGCCAAAAAAAAGAATTTTGTTGATTCAATTGCGCATATCTTGCAATCTACAAGGAAATTTTAGAAATTTTTTCCACATCTTTTTTAACCAATTTACTACAAGATCCTATGGTTAGATGTGTCCAAAAATGTTTTTTTTATCTAAAATTTTGCACTTGCAACAAAAATGGCAGTTTTTGAGCATTTTTATGGGTGGAAACTTAGTCAAAAACCTAAAGGGTTTAAGAAGACAATTTGCCATCTTAGTCTATGAGGCTTAGATAGTTGAGCCATTTCCACTCAATACTCCGTGAATGATGTTCTTTCATACTCGAGTTATCCTTCTTTTCTTTTCCAAAGTACTTTGTACGATTTCAAAGTTTGAAATTCATACCACTCATATACAATTTGTTTTTTTTGTTTTTTTCCAGACAAATGTTGATGTCACCTTCCTTTCAAGAAGGTTTTAAGTTGGCTATCTCCTTAACTGAAGGAGCTGTAATTGAAAGAGGCCAATTTTGAGTATACAATTTTTAATATGTAATTTTTGTACGCAATTTTGGCTTTGCATGATAGATGAAATGAAGTTTAAAAAGCATTTCGGCAACAGTACAAAGGACTATAATTATAGCCTAGCATTTTTTTCACATTCACCCTCATTTTTTTCTATAGACTTGAAGTTGCTCATTCTTTTTTGGAAATTGGGCATTTAATTGCCTTGAAAAAACCCCTGTACACAACGGTTCAAATAGAGTGGCTTCTGAATTCTGAATCTAGAATCTTGACCCAAATAGGATCTAATACAGATCTCAACCACCACTGAAGCCTCCGTCTCTCACTGCAGGAGCGCCAGCATCGACAAGCCAGAAATGGGAAAATAATAATAATAAAATACTAATAATTCATCTACACTAATAATTCAGGTCATCATACCACCCAGCTTTCATTTCCACTCATCAGTGGCCGTCCAATGTCATCCCTCGTAGGAGTCCCAAACCATAATACCCGGACCCGGATCCGGAGCACGACGCCCGCGCACCACGGTCTCGGCCAGCTAACCGCGTCGAGTGGGCAGAAATTGAGAGTGCGTTGATGCAACTTGGACAGCAGCGGGACGACTTCTAAGGTGTTGCTGCTGTTCAAGCTTCAGTTTGCTTTGGCTCTGCGCTTCGAAAGCTTCTTCTCCGCGGTGAGGACTGCTGCGCCTGTGTTGTGAGTAATTCGTCGTCGTTGTCGTCTGTTGTGGCCATCGAAAGTTAGAGCTCCCGTGAGGAAGGGTTTCATTCTTCCTGTTTACCGCGCACTCTTTCTCTCTCCTCGCGCGCGTGTGCCCTCGAAGTCCCGGTCGTCTCTTCCGGTCCCCGCGGGGTGTGCTGCCGCCATGGGGCTCACCTTCACGAAGCTGTTCCAGAAGCTGTTCTCCAAGCGGGAGATGCGCATCCTTATGGTCGGTCTCGACGCAGCTGGTAAGACGACCATTTTGTACAAGCTCAAGCTCGGAGAGATCGTCACCACCATCCCCACCATCGGTACGTCATTATCCTTCTGCTTCAACTGTTCTGTGCTTTCGCACCCCCGTCTGCTGTGGCTGAGACGGCGTTTGGTTGGAGAGAGACGCTTCTGTGTCGCGTTTCCGACTCGGTTGTGTGGGGACGCGGCGCGCGGGTCGGTTTTTCGCAGACGCACTGCGTGCGTGTGTTGAAATTTTGTTCCTTCTTGGCTGCATTTCTTGGTCGTTTTTGTTTTGGCTTCTGGTGCTCTGCTTTTCGTGTTGGGGCGTGGCATCCATCCCGCGAATGAGGTTGGTTTGCGCCGATGGATCGGGCGATTTCAACTAGGTCACGTGTTGCTTCGTGCCATGCTTTGGAATTCTTTGCTGTGGTCAACGGTGCGCCTTGGATGTACGTATTGGGTCGGTTTCCAAGTAATGTGTTGGGAGATCCGATGCACGGTCGTTCCGGAGGCTGTTTTTTCTCGTTTGGTGAGATCTGGTTGCATCTCCGGCGTGCACTCAGACCCAAGCGACCCGATGCCATGTTGAATCGGCCGAGGTCGTTTCTTCTGAGGGGGGAACTGTGGAGCGCGGCGGTCGGTGGCGTGAGGGAATGAGTCGAATTGTTTGTGCTCAGCGCCGGCGTCCCGTGGACGTTTGGGCGTAAGGCGCGTCCTCGCGACGCTGCTTGCCCTGGCGCTTGATGTCGGAGGTCCTGAAATTGGTTGGGAGCCTCTGGAGTGACCGTTTCCGGTTTCTTGAGCCCTGACGTGGTGCGATTGGTCGTGCAGGTTTCAATGTGGAGACTGTGGAATACAAGAACATTAGTTTCACCGTGTGGGATGTCGGAGGTCAGGACAAGGTGAGTGTCTTAGGTCCTCTCTTCGCATGTTTCCTCCGTCCGGGAGTGCGACTTCGCTGCCGGTAATGTGTGGCAGCATGGTTCGTCGGGACAATTTTCCTTCCGTCTTTTTGAGACGCCCCCATTCGGCGTGCATTGTTGGGAGTGAATCCTCGAAGGTGATCTCGTTCTGACTTGATTTCTGCGTGTTTCAGATTCGTCCGTTGTGGAGGCATTATTTCCAGAACACTCAGGGCCTGATCTTCGTGGTGGATAGTAACGATAGGGACCGTGTCGTGGAAGCCCGAGATGAGCTGCATCGGATGCTGAACGAGGTACTCCCTGCATTCCTTTGGTTGGATGATTGCATTCCGATGACGTTGCTAGGGAACATTGTGACGAATTTGGTTCCGTTGTTGTTGCCCTGTAGGACGAGCTTCGGGACGCCGTGCTCCTTGTTTTCGCGAACAAGCAAGATCTTCCGAATGCCATGAATGCCGCGGAGATCACTGACAAGCTTGGTCTGCACTCCCTTCGACAACGCCACTGGTAATCCCCTTCGACATTTTTGCGTTTTCTTGTTTGTGTTCGGCTCGGATTTTCTCTTTCGTGGTTTTCGAAGTTGGTTGGTCTGGTCCACTCACGGTTTCTGTTTCGGATCCTGCAGGTACATTCAGAGTACTTGCGCCACTTCTGGAGAGGGTTTGTACGAAGGTCTTGACTGGCTGTCCAGCAACATCGCAAACAAGGTAGGGTCTGCTTGAACCTTTTTGGACTGGATCGGTTCCCGGACTGTGGCAACGTGCATCTTTCCTGTATGTAGGGCGATTTGGTTGTTATCACTGCTGATTTGGACCCTGCTGATACTTGGGAGTGTGGATATTTGCAGGCTTAGGCACGTTGGTTCCGAGTGCTGCTTTTTCCCTTTCAAGAGGTTTTATGCAATCTACCCCGAGTTGGCACCATTTCATTTTAGTCTAGAGCTTGCACGTCGCGTTTGCCACTATGTTTCTCTCAGTGCCTTCTATACGTACCTCTCGGAGAAGAATATTGTCGTAATGAAACTGTGTGCCTTGTACACATCCCTCTTCACTGATTGCATTATGACGTCCAGTAGGTCATTCATCATCAGTTTTGTACCTATTCTGCATTTGAATGCAGGTATTTGAAATTGCTTTATTAGTCCAGCCCATGTCTCGACTGTTGTGGATGCTCCTTTTCCAGCCCAGATGGTTGACTGTGTTTGGGGGGGTTGGTTTTGCTCATGTGTTGAGCGGTTCAGATGTTGCTTACGTGAGCACTTGGATGGGTGTAAAGTCTTGGTAGTGTAAAGTCCATAAGCAATTCCTGGACGTCGACACGAAAGCCGCATTCGTTGTCCGGGTTCAATTTCTCGTTGTCCGGGTAGGTGGTTTGAGTGAGGGTTCTGAGGTCTTATTTGAATTTGATGTGAATCGAAGGGTGATGGATGTATCGCTCTTGATTTAGGTCTATTTCATATAGGTTGCGAAGATTAGCTTCTCGAGATAATTCGATGTTACTTACGTCTTGCGTCTACCTGTCTGGTAGGATTTCTCTGCACATCGTGTAATGTTCACTGCATTCTGACGGTGTCATTTGTATCTGCAAGTTATGGATTTGTAAATTATTTTTGAAATGTGTTTCTGAATCAAATTATCTCTTAATTGTGGTTTAAACTTGACCTCCAAGTTTCATGTTGATACTTGTACACTGTCGTGTATGTGGCATCTGTCTTGTGGGTGGATTATTGACTCAGAAAACCCACTCATGTTGATAGTTATTAATTTGAATTGAAATCCCCCCTCCCTGGGTTTGTAAACGGGCCATCCATTCGATTACAGATACGTTTGCGTACACGAATTCACCTGCCACCCTTCCAGCTTGTTTAGTTTTGCCACCTCACCCCCGTTTTGTGTTTTGAGAAGGAATTTCGTTAGCGAATGTTACTCCCTCTGTCCCACTATAAGCTTCCAAATCAAGCAAATTTCTGCCCCCACTAAAAGGTTCCTTCTTGTTCCTTCTTGTGATTTTGAGCATTTAGAGAATGTTGTGTTGAAATGCAAGTATCAGGGTGTTTTTTTTCATTTCTTGTGAATTGCCAAAGTGGCGATATTTCATTTTATTGTGGAGCTCCAAATGTCAACATTCATCTATATATTGGATAGAAAATATCATATTAGCATATAATACATATGTATCATTATATTTTCATCCATTATTTGGTGATTTCATCCATTGTTTTAAAAAAAATTGAAGTTTATTGGCGATTTCATCCAAAATTTCACTGTTTTTTTCCTATAGGCTTGGTGCCAGGCCAAAAAATTTGGTGCAATTTTGTACCAAATTGCCAGAAAAAAAAACCCTGGCAAGTGTGGCCTAAAATGGCAATTGTTTCTTCAAGTAGTAGTATTCACAACTTGTTTAGTGACTAACTTTTTTTTTTTTGAACAAATGTGTAGAATCCATTGCATTAAAAAAAAAAAAAGAACAACAACTAGGCAAAAACAGTCGGACAATGAAGAGAGATATGAGCAAATTTAGTGACTACTTTGGTGCTATTAAAATTTGATTATAAAGTGAGCTACTTTCTTTTATTTTTGGATACTTAGATTGGTGAACACGTTATTAGAATCCAATTGTATCCACCACCTTTTAAATCATTATTAATTTTGTACTTTTAACTTGTATTTTGGGTGCCTAAACAATAGTGCCTAAGCTCTAAATTTTGCATAGATCTAAGGAATGGGTTATTCATTCTTGAATGCATGTACTTTTGGCACTTTCATCAAAAACATAGTTAATTTTTTAAGGGGAAGAGTTTTGGAAGCTTTTAGTGGGGCAAAGGGAGTATGGATTATTATGAGAACTACAATGACAAATTGCCTGCACCCTAGCCTTTATGGATTGTCTAATAGATCAGCATAGGCGACCCTTTTTCCTTTCATCTTGATCAATGTCTTCTTGTTTCTCTAGTGTGCGTGTGTTTGGCAAGGCAGAATGTATCTTTTGACGAGAAAGTGGCCTTAGGGTAGAAGTATTGGTAGCTAATTATTTCAACAATTTTGTGATAGATCTTGAGTAGTATGAGGTGATGCAAATTTTTCCCACAAAGGATAAGAAATATGGATATAAAAGAAAAATTGTGATTTTATTTCCAAAATTGAAATTGTTATGAATTTTGGAAACCTAAAGGTGCTTTGTATCTATAGTTAGTTTCTAGATTCTTTTTTTTTTAATTATTGAAGAGCTACTTTCCCACTCACTACTTCCTGTTTTTTTGTTTACTACTTTGATGAATGTGTCATAACCTTAATAGTTCCATCCTTCAAAAATAAAAGTAAAACACATTCTAAGTTTTATTTAGAAATTTGTTGTAGCTTTCATTGGAAATATTTGCATCCTAGAGGTTGGATATAACTTGTTGGTCAACAATGGGTGGTCAAACTATAGTTGTATTGAGAGTGCAACCTTGCACTCATTTGTGCATACCAAATATTGTATTTCAAAGTTTCTTTAACCTTTGCAAAATTGTTTGTTTCCTAAGAGGACAATTTGGATTTGGGTAGATTCCTATTGTTTCAATTTGTAGAGAATGTTTTTGAAACTTTTTGAATACATGTGGCTATGTAAGAGATTTGTAGATACGTAATTTTTTTCAATCAATGCAGCTTCAGAGCAAATGTTACAAAATATAGGGGCAATGGACAATATAAGAAAAATCACAAAAAACTCAAAATAATTTCTTGAAAAAATTTATTCAAATATTATATGTTTGTCCACACGTGAAGCTTTGATTCATTCTATTTGGACTAGTAATGAGAAATTCTTAGACACTCTTAGTTTTCAAAGCAATCTAAGCATTCCAAGAAGCATTCTTTTGAAAAAATAACTTACAAAATTCATTTTTGAATATAATTTTCACAATTTTTCAAGATAAATTGTTAAACAAGGTTAAGCTCCTTTGCTAAAACAATCTCAGTAGTGGGATTAATATGATTCAATTCCATCTTAAAGCTATGAACAATTTAGATTTTGCTTCAATCATGAATGTATATCTACTTAAGAATTTTTTGATGAGTGAATGCTAAGTGTTGTTTCCCTAAAAACAAATTCTTAGATTCTCAACTCAACTATTCATTACAAATAATTAGAAAATCAGAATCAAGAGTGCAAAAATTTTTAAGTCAAGAAATTCAAAGCCAAAAATTCTAGTCAACTATGGTACAACAAAAATTGTTTTTTTCACTTTAAATGCAAATATCTTGCAATCTACATAGTCAAAGTTTCTAAAACTTCTTCTATATATATCTATACTAGTCTAGTATAAGATCCTAGAGTTAGATATGAAAAATAAACAATGTTTAAAGTTTTTTTCCTTGCAATAGAAATTATAGTTTTGTGATTGATAGGAAAATGGCCTTGGTCCTTTAGGTTTTTTCAAATTTTCTAGTTTGAGTGCAAACTAGACTTATAGGATTCATTGCATTAGTTGATCTCACATTTAAGTAAGATTTTTATAGTTGAACTTTGATAAATAGAAAGTTGCCAAAATATACTATATATGATGTATAGTTTTGCCGTTTTTTTATATGTGAAAGTTAAAATGTATGAGGAGGAAAATCCAACACCTACTTGAAAATGTGAATCCTGACCATGATTGAATACACTATAAAATCTCAACCAATGTAGGAAGGACCCTACGCCTAAGCCAAAGATGCATTATTCATTAGTATTTTTAGTTTGAAATTGACTTTTTGGTTAGTGTCTACTTCAATTGGGAGAAAATTTGGACTGTGAGGAAATGATATTGCAAGAAATTAACCAATAGATTTCCAGCTGAGAAGATGTAACTAATGATGAGCATTGAAGAAAATCTAGTCTATTCCTATGAAAGAAGGACATCGGTTTGGGAACTCCAAAAATTTCCATAATAGTCATCTACTTTAGTCTTGAAAAATACTCATACTAGGGTTTTTTTTTCATTTTTTATAAAGTGCCAAAGCGGTGATATAAAATGTTATAGTGATGCTCTCAATTTCAACATTCATCCACTTATTGAATAGAAATTATCACATTAGTACAAATCAGATGTCTATAATTCTATTTTCATCTAGAATTTGGTGATTTCATCCAATATTTTATTTTAATTTGAAGTTTTCTAGTGATAAACTTCATGATTTGTTGCCATTTTTTAACCAAAATTTTCTTTTCCAAGTGCAATTTGGTGCGAGAAAGCCAAAAAAAAAGCCCTCACTCATAGTCATTGTCGGTGCATTGAAGAAAGCAAAATGTACCTTTGTGGCACAAGAGGCTTTTAAGCCTAGTCTATTTTAGGACCTCTTAGGTTGATTCATTCCAAGGTCCACGACTATCTAGAGTTGTCCCTTCCCGCATTCCCCACGTTCTATTTGAACACCCCTCTAAGTTAATATGCGCTACAAATCTCAAATAGGTCCTAGACTTGGGGACATTGGTTCACTAGGCTCGGTTTTCAAATCCTCCTTGGAGCTTTCCAATTGCACGCCACCTAGATTGCCAACACTTCGTTCCCATCCCACCATCTCTCCCTCCACTTTGTTGGTAAGGTAAGGAATTGCATCCCACTGTTTGCATTTAGATTGTTGAAACCAAGTTTGTTGGTGAAGAATTGAATTTGGACGATTGTAGGCTTAGGATTGTGCCTGTTGATAAGGCTAGTTTTTTCACTTTTCTCTCTTTTAAAAGTCTATTTGAGTTTATAGGGAGATTGGATGGAAAGAAGATAGTGTACGTGCTTTGTTGGTAACTCGAACACAATTTCTTTTTCATATTTTCAAACCAATTAGGTGGTGGGAGAATTGAGTGTTGCCAATTCTCCATTTAAGGTTACATTTGGTAGTTAGGTTTTGGTCCCTTCCTTTTAAGCTATTTTTTGGCGGTTTTTCTTAGTTTTTTTTGTGAGGTGGTAGTGTGTGTTCTTGGTTTTGATTTTGGGAACAATTTTTTTATAAATTTTTTTCCTATTGGGTAGAAGGATAGAACCCTTGTTTGTACTTGTGGGGTCTATTTTCAGGGACAGTTGATGAGATGAGCACAAAATCATGATATTTGAATTTCGGATCGAGTTTTCTATCTCTTATAGAGTCATTGCAAATTCTTATTCAGAGAATAGTTGCTTGTAGAGGATCAACAAGGTTTTGGAATCAAGCATCAAAAATCCTTCATGCTCTTTATTGAATGTATCTATACTTTCAGATTTTCAAAATATTTGAGACCTAAAGTTATATTCAACGAGCGCTAAAGTTGAAGCATAGTTGATAGGTTTGGTTGATAGTTTTTGAGTTCAAATTGGTCCAAAGCTTTTAGTGTACTAGACTTTGTATTGCTTTACATTAGTGTTATGAGAGGTGTTTGTTTGCATTTGTGAAACTATTCTTTGTTGTTGTAACTAATTTGCAATTGGTATTATTGTTGAAAGTAATTCCAAACAAATTTTGCCAATTCTTCATGGCTATTTGGTGTGTTTTGATAGGTATCCACTCTTGTCCCTTATTGCGTTGCAATCCTATCACTGTGCTACTAGTGTGTTTCCATAGGCATCCATTGTCATCCCTTACTTGCATCGCAATCTCATCATTGTGTTGGTCACTATGGCCTTTGAACTTCATTTGTTGTCGCTAATTTTCTTGTGTAGTATTATACATCATCTATTTACATGGGAAATTGGGAATCTATGTTTAGTGTAGGCAAGCATCACTTCTTTCTACCGACTTAATTTCATTTGGTTTTAGTAGCAACTTTCAAGTCTCTACTCTATTATAATTGATTATTTTCCACCACTCTAATTAAAGTATTCTTTGTATGGATTGTGTTGAGTGTAGGTAGGAAATTTATGTGGTTGGATGTGTTTTTGTGAAGAGTTGGAGATGGTTTTCTAAGAAGTTTAGGATTACAATAGAGATTCAAGAAACTATAGATTAGGTCATTTACGGTTATATGAATGTTTTGTGTACATGAAGAGATGCGGGTTCTTGGTTTAGAGGATTTACTAGCTAGATTCATTTATTGTAGGCTAAAATTACTTCAAAGTTCAAAGGTTGCCATGGTGGAATCGGTGGTTATCTTTTAGTTTGATGATTCACCAATGAAGATTTCAAGAGAAGATTCTATTTCGGAATTGGATGGTACATGGGAGGTGAGGGCGTTGAGTGACAACGTTTGCACTAAGGTGGATTTCAAAATACTATTGAAAATCCATGTTTTAGGTGACAAATTTCAACTAACATCCAATGTAGCAACACTTGTTTTTATGCCAACAATAATGTCTGCCATAACATCTTGATGTTATGATGGACATCATTGTGGATGTAAAAAGAAGTGTTGCTACATTCAATGTCATCCAAAATTCATCAGCTAAAACATGGATTTCTTATAGTGAAAATGCCGTGGACATGGGGCACACATTAGTGTATATGAAGGCGCTTGAATATGGCTACAAACCCGTCAAAACTTGGGTAAAGAAGTTGGAGCTTGACCTAAGGCAACAAAATATTAGATTGGATGATCCCACTTTCTAGTTGGGGGTGATTGCAAGAAACACCTGTCCTATTTTGTGTCACACGTCGCATTCTGATCTGGTTTTTGGCCATAACTTTTGTTTTTTAGCTCCGATTGACTCAAGATTTGTAGGGAAGGTACTCATAACTATCATAAACCTTCCATAATTTTTTCATAATTTTCAAAAATATTTTACTATCCAAAAATAGACCCCGATTGGATGTCACACTTGGTAGTTTAGGGGTTTTCAATACCTGAGCTATACCTTTTTTTAATGATTTTAACATGAAATTTGGATGAGATGGTCTTCTAATAGACTTCTAGCGTTCCAGGGAAGGATTTTAAAAAAAAGTTAATTTTGTGAGGTGTGGAGGTCTACAAAGTGAGCTCCCTTCTGCTTGTATTTTGAAACATACAAAATATTATTTTGGTGGGTTTTTTGGTGAATGACCATCTCCATAAAGTTTTTACAAATGGCCACTTTTTATTTTTTGAAAATATCTATTTTTACTATTTTTCCCTAATTAAAACATGAAGGTATGTATTTTCTGGAGGTTTGGCACTTTTCAAGTTCTCCTACTTAGAGAATTTTTCTATCCATTTCCTTCGGTGAAAACCTTCATCTTAGAGGTATATACACTATTCATATTTTTAAAATTTTTAAAAAATTAATTTTCTAATTTTAAAGTACTCCCGAAAAAATCAGCCAAACGCAACAAATAGGACAGGTGTTTCTTGCAATCACCCTTGGAAATATTTTTGAACTGGAAGGATTTTCTACATTTGGACTCTAAACTCTTTGATGTGTGCAACTTTATGGATACACTCCAAATGCGATTCACAAGCTTCTATGAGGATGAGGCCTTTAGTGATGTGATAACAGATTGTAGGGTGCTCTTCCCTTCCTTTGATGGGGGACTTGCCATGATGTCCTATGCAAACTTTTTATGGAACAAGTACAAGTGAATGGGGCCACTTGGGCCACTTGAAGAGTAATAGTTGGTTTATGCGATGGACTACACCAAATACATGGATATATGGGACCTTGTAGCTAAAGGCTATATTTTGCCAAAGATAGACAAAAGGACACAAAATCAGATTCTTTACGAAATTGCACTTGGTGATGAAGTGACAAATAACTTTGACAATGCCACACTCCTTCACCAGGTTGATGAAGGATGCCAACAAGTGCGACTGAATATGGTAATGTAATTTAGGGTATTGAAAACTAAGATCCAAAGAAATGATGTTGTCCAATTCAATTGAGACCAAAACTTGTTCCGTAGGAGAAATGCTAAACCGCAATCAAGCCCTTTGTAGTGTCCCCAAAAGAGACTTGTTCTAGGATAGAAAAACAAAGTTGATAAACCTATTGAAGAGTTTTAAGGATCTTCAGACCATGCCAAGGGGACTTCATATCCTAACCACCGCCACTCCTACGCATATTCATTATATTACAAGTGTTCTAAGTAGAAAGAAAATGTAAAGAGGTAATTAGTGAGTTTGAATCTACTAAAGTTGGGCATCCATGAGGCTGTAGTCAGATATGGTAAAAAAATCAAGCAAGCTTGGTTGTATTCTCCTGGTAGTTGATTTGTTGTTTGCAATGTACAGTTATAGGGTCTTTTATGTGTAGGTCCTTTTTGAAAATCCTATATCAATGTGTAGTACTTTTCTCCAATGATGGACCAATTGGAAAATGATAAATGTTTTCCATTAACTTGAAGAGGAACTAATAATATAGAAGCATCATTTTGGTGTATTGTATGTAATTGGCCTAGGGGCTAGAATGGACTCCTATTCTAATTCAATGAAAAAAATCAACCGAGTTTTCTTAATGGCTTCAGGTACAAGAATGATATTGTTTATTGTGCAAACATTGATATCACTAGAACCTAAAAATTTCTTGTGCTTGCTCTAATATGTTGAAACTAGTGTAGTAGATAGGAGAATGCACAACATAGTAGTGTTTTATCTAAGAATTAAACATGAAGACTTGAGGATGAGAATGTTAGCTAACAAGATCATGAAGACTTGAAGAAGAATGAGGGTACAACTATGAAGAGGGTATATCACTACTAGAAATGGGGGGTATAAATGACTATAAAGAATGATTCCAAAACAATCATTCGAGACCAAAATGACTATAAAATGGTTCAAGGCTTTGGAATCATTTTAGACAAGTCATTCTTTAAATGATTGCAATTCTATTATTACCAAAATTTTTAGACTTGAATGGAAAATGGCCAGATGAAAGAGTTTATGTGGCCAAGGTAATTTTTAGAAAAAGTTGGATAGCTGCCCATTTTCAAAGTAATTTTTGTTTATGTGGATGGCCATGTAAGCTAATTTTATAATCATTCTGCAGTTGTAATATAGTCTGAATGTTGATGATGTGGACATCCATGTCGAAGTCACAAAGAAGTCATTGTGAAGTCATTTTGTAGTCGTGATATAGCCCAAGCACTATTGACGTGAAAATCCTTGTCAAAGTCACTTGGAAGTCATTATATAGTCATCTTAAAGTTGTGATGGTGTTTTTGCATTATGGAGATGGACTTCCATGTGGCAAGTCATTTTATAATCATTCTTAAATGACATGGAATTAGGGTTCAAGTCACTCTCCAAAAACATGGAAAGTCATTTTTTTGTGATTTTTAATTTGTGACTATGTGTGCAAAAAAGATTGTATTTACATAGGGAGTAGTCATTTTACAAGAAAATATAAAAACATTCAAAGTTCTATAGTAAAACACTATACACAATAATTATGCCATACACAATACACCATACATTACATATAATACATTATATTTCATATACAGTTCACTATATACTATACACCATGCATTATTCCAAAGGCACTTAGTGTGTGAATATGATTAGATGCAACAACAAGCCTTTTCTAGGAATAGGATATTAGTAGGCAAGACAAAGCTTGTGGGATATGTAAATTGCAAAAATTGAATTATAAGTAATATTTTAAACCTCCTTGAGGCATAATATATTAAATTTTCTTTAAGAATTTTGAACTAATGAAAGTTGGAGAATCAATCTCACTTTCATCTCCAAATTTAAAAAAAAATTATGAGCTTCAAATGAACAATTATAGACAAATTTATTAAAAGGTAGAAAAGATTGGTATAGAAAGAGTCACCTATTTGACTTCCCCAAACAAGGATGTATGTAATTATCCTAAGTTTCTTCACTTTATGTAAGGAAAGTTTAATGAACAAACAAGATGTTTGCACATAGCACAATGAATCATAATGCACAAGGCTTTAAAGTAGTAGTAGTAGTAGTAGTAGAGTAACATTATAGTAGAGTAGTTGTGCATTAGTTTGAGACTTTTAAGTAGTCGTTTGGTAGTTGCAAGAAGTCATTATGTAGTAGAATCAAAGTGGTGATGTTGTCATTTGAAGTGGAAAATCTAGGCATTTGGTGCATATTGCATAAAAATCCTTGACCATAAATGAATTCCACACTTTGTTACATAATCATCTATGAATTACATTTATGAATGAAAAATGACTTGCATATTGAGGAATTAGTGTATTTATAGAAGTATTAGTCATTGTTCATTGAATACCAAACATGTAGCCATTCTTTGCAAACATATATATCTCCAATTTTTTGTTGTAGTATGCCTCAAAATTAAAGCAAGATAGATTTAGAAGGTGTGTGCAAGTGAAGTTGGATTTAAATTGCATTGATGACAAGTGATACCTACTTGTAAGGCCCTACTATCTTATATCAATTTCTTCTACCGTAGTAGTTGCACAACAATCATTTAAGAGTGACTAAATTCCATGCAAGCAAATTGATCTATCCGTCTTTTATACATAAAATTTTAGCCAATCGGCTTAGCTTAAAAAGGGACACTTAAGTCATTTTAGAGTTGTGCAATAGTAATGCATAGTTGCAACATAGTCATAGAAGAATGGATGCAGTCCACATCAACAAACTACCCTATCCATTCTTAGTGCAAAAAATCTTGGTCTAACTGAAAAAGGGACATCTAAGTCATTTTGGAGTTGCATACTATGTGTAGTAGTGATTTGTACTTGCATCATAGTTACACAAGAATGATTGAAGTCCACGTCAACAAACTATCCTACCTATATTTTGTACAAAAAACTTGGCTTTGCACTAAAAAAAACACCAGTCATTTTGAAGTTATGCAGTAGTGATGTGTAGTCATATCACAGTCACATGAGAATGATTGAAGTCCACATGCAAACCACCTTGCCCATATTTTGTATAAAATCTCTTAGCTTTGCATTAAAAAAAACACCAAAGTCATTTTAAAGTTGCGCAATAGTGATGTGCAATAGTATCACAATCACACAAGAATGACTAGTCGATGTCAGCAAACTACCTTGCCTATTTTTTGCACATAAAATCTTAACTTGGCTTAAGAAGGGCAAGATAAGTCATCTTGGAGTTGCGCACTAGTGATGCTCAATTACAATTAATGATAGCCAAGTAGTTGTTAATGACTTTAGTATCCACAATGGATCCCCATTCCCTACATGTTGTTAATGGTATTTTCATGAAATGGTAAAAAATGAATGATGCAGTGCGTTACTCCTTCATTCACAAGTTGTGTGAAATGACTCAAAAATGACTTGAACATTTGGGTAGTGCAAACTTGGTGCAATTATAGAATTTCCAATCATTTTTCAGTCAAACTGGACAAGCAATCATTCTTTGTAGTAATTTATACCTTCCATTTTTAGTAGTATATGTAACCAAAGGAAACCAGCTAGTATAGAAGTATGCTTTTGTAGTAGTTTCTACAAAGACAACTTAGCACTACGGAAGGCTTTCCTAGCAAATCCTGGAAGATAGCATGGCACAACAATATGTGGCTTGGATGGGCAACACAATAGCAATTGCAACACAGTGGCTTCCATCATCAAATGCAAGTTGATTGATTGGCTTATGAGTTGTTATATCTATAAGTTACGCTTCACCATCATGGTTGTCATCAGGATTGGATGGTCTAGGTTCACTCATGTAAGGTCTTACTCTCCATCTATCCCTCCTCTTGTCCCTCCTTTCATTATAATAAATTAACTGAGGCCCATTTCATACACGCTTATCTACAACTTGAAGACAAAACTGTAAGTGATATAATTGGTCCATTCTTAGGCTTTGTCCGCCTAGGATTTCACACATGAAGGATGGCCTCTTGGATGGAACTCCACATCATCTATGACTCCCACCAAAATTATCAACAAACTAGGACTTCTACCAAACAAGTTTGGGATGACATCAAGAGGTGATTCCAAACTTGTCCAGATGACAAAACTCTCCCATTCACTTGCATCCCTTGAGTCTTTATTTGATGTAGTATTTTTTTGCTCTCAATGTTTTTGGTGAGGTCTTTGTTTGGTAAAGAGGCGCAACTACTTGTTTTTTTTTTCCATTTCTTGTTGTACACTACCTTTTATATGAATTGTTTTGAATTTTGAATTTTTTTCTTCTACCACTTGTGATCATAATTTGCATTCTTACTTTCACAACCTTCACTGTCAAAAAACCCAACTCGACCTATTAGGCGTAGAGTTGTGCACAACAAGAAAGCCAACAGAGAAAAAGATCAAATACAATCATAATTAGTTTGAAATTTCCTTTTGTTGCATTGCAACCTAGTCTTTTATAAATGGAATTTAGCAAGAATATAATTAGGATGTAGGGTTAGCTAATGAAGGGTGCTTCAATTTCATCTACTTGATTATGTATGCCTTAAAGATTGCCTGAATTAGAAAAATATAAAGAATTTTTTGGATGTTGAAAGCAAGATCCCATGGCTGCCTTTGTGTACTGTATTGTGATTTTAGTAATTGCATGTCGAAACCCGAGGCCTTTTCCATTCTTTAATAGAAAAATAAAATGTCCTTCTCGAGATTGGACTTTAAAACTATTCAATTACAAGATTACTTTGACTTTTAGTACCATAAATTTTATCTAAAGGAATAAAATGAAAACCTATCTCTATTCAAAAGATTTGATGCTTTTATTCCAAAGGATTGAAATGAAATTTTTTTCCTAGGTAAGGGCTCTTTTTCTTGTGAAAAAGGTTTGCATTATGCATTTTTGGTTTCCCTCCGAATCATGTATAGAGGACTCTGCAACCAAATCACCCAATCTCCTCATGGATTCATGGGATGCTCTATGTGGAGAATGACACTACAAAATTTAGAGCTAATACTTTTGAATTAGAGCCTACTAAGAATGACATTGAACAAGACACTCAACAAGACATTTTGCAAGACGCAGAAACCTAAGCCCCTTCCAAAAAACATACCAAGGTTGTGAAGCAAAAAGGAGAGGCAAAGAAGAAACGTGTATGAACCTCTAAGGCCTTCCCAATTGATAGTCCTAAAAGTGATGACAAAGAAGGAGCCAAACGAGGGCCCAATTGGAAGGAACATTGCATTGTCAACCTTGTTCACTTAAAGGGGACACTAACCAAAAAGTCAATTTCAAACTAAAAATACTAATGAATAATGCATCTTTGGCTTAGGCGTAGGGTCCTTCCTACATTGGTTGAGATTTTATAGTGTATTCAATCATGGTCAGGATTCACATTTTCAAGTAGGTGTTGGATTTTCCTCCTCATACATTTTAACTTTCACATATAAAAAAATGGCAAAACTATACATCATATATAGTATATTTTGGCAACTTTCTATTTATCAAAGTTCAACTATAAAAATCTTACTTAAATGTGAGATCAACTAATGCAATGAATCCTATAAGTCTAGTTTGCACTCAAACTAGAAAATTTGAAAAAACCTAAAGGACCAAGGCCATTTTCCTATCAATCACAAAACTATAATTTCTATTGCAAGGAAAAAAACTTTAAACATTGTTTATTTTTCATATCTAACTCTAGGATCTTATACTAGACTAGTATAGATATATATAGAAGAAGTTTTAGAAACTTTGACTATGTAGATTGCAAGATATTTGCATTTAAAGTGAAAAAAACAATTTTTGTTGTACCATAGTTGACTAGAATTTTTGGCTTTGAATTTCTTGACTTAAAAATTTTTGCACTCTTGATTCTGATTTTCTAATTATTTGTAATGAATAGTTGAGTTGAGAATCTAAGAATTTGTTTTTAGGGAAACAACACTTAGCATTCACTCATCAAAAAATTCTTAAGTAGATATACATTCATGATTGAAGCAAAATCTAAATTGTTCATAGCTTTAAGATGGAATTGAATCATATTAATCCCACTACTGAGATTGTTTTAGCAAAGGAGCTTAACCTTGTTTAACAATTTATCTTGAAAAATTGTGAAAATTATATTCAAAAATGAATTTTGTAAGTTATTTTTTCAAAAGAATGCTTCTTGGAATGCTTAGATTGCTTTGAAAACTAAGAGTGTCTAAGAATTTCTCATTACTAGTCCAAATAGAATGAATCAAAGCTTCACGTGTGGACAAACATATAATATTTGAATAAATTTTTTCAAGAAATTATTTTGAGTTTTTTGTGATTTTTCTTATATTGTCCATTGCCCCTATATTTTGTAACATTTGCTCTGAAGCTGCATTGATTGAAAAAAATTACGTATCTACAAATCTCTTACATAGCCACATGTATTCAAAAAGTTTCAAAAACATTCTCTACAAATTGAAACAATAGGAATCTACCCAAATCCAAATTGTCCTCTTAGGAAACAAACAATTTTGCAAAGGTTAAAGAAACTTTGAAATACAATATTTGGTATGCACAAATGAGTGCAAGGTTGCACTCTCAATACAACTATAGTTTGACCACCCATTGTTGACCAACAAGTTATATCCAACCTCTAGGATGCAAATATTTCCAATGAAAGCTACAACAAATTTCTAAATAAAACTTAGAATGTGTTTTACTTTTATTTTTGAAGGATGGAACTATTAAGGTTATGACACATTCATCAAAGTAGTAAACAAAAAAACAGGAAGTAGTGAGTGGGAAAGTAGCTCTTCAATAATTAAAAAAAAAAGAATCTAGAAACTAACTATAGATACAAAGCACCTTTAGGTTTCCAAAATTCATAACAATTTCAATTTTGGAAATAAAATCACAATTTTTCTTTTATATCCATATTTCTTATCCTTTGTGGGAAAAATTTGCATCACCTCATACTACTCAAGATCTATCACAAAATTGTTGAAATAATTAGCTACCAATACTTCTACCCTAAGGCCACTTTCTCGTCAAAAGATACATTCTGCCTTGCCAAACACACGCACACTAGAGAAACAAGAAGACATTGATCAAGATGAAAGGAAAAAGGGTCGCCTATGCTGATCTATTAGACAATCCATAAAGGCTAGGGTGCAGGCAATTTGTCATTGTAGTTCTCATAATAATCCATACTCCCTTTGCCCCACTAAAAGCTTCCAAAACTCTTCCCCTTAAAAAATTAACTATGTTTTTGATGAAAGTGCCAAAAGTACATGCATTCAAGAATGAATAACCCATTCCTTAGATCTATGCAAAATTTAGAGCTTAGGCACTATTGTTTAGGCACCCAAAATACAAGTTAAAAGTACAAAATTAATAATGATTTAAAAGGTGGTGGATACAATTGGATTCTAATAACGTGTTCACCAATCTAAGTATCCAAAAATAAAAGAAAGTAGCTCACTTTATAATCAAATTTTAATAGCACCAAAGTAGTCACTAAATTTGCTCATATCTCTCTTCATTGTCCGACTGTTTTTGCCTAGTTGTTGTTCTTTTTTTTTTTTTAATGCAATGGATTCTACACATTTGTTCAAAAAAAAAAAAGTTAGTCACTAAACAAGTTGTGAATACTACTACTTGAAGAAACAATTGCCATTTTAGGCCACACTTGCCAGGGTTTTTTTTTCTGGCAATTTGGTACAAAATTGCACCAAATTTTTTGGCCTGGCACCAAGCCTATAGGAAAAAAACAGTGAAATTTTGGATGAAATCGCCAATAAACTTCAATTTTTTTTAAAACAATGGATGAAATCACCAAATAATGGATGAAAATATAATGATACATATGTATTATATGCTAATATGATATTTTCTATCCAATATATAGATGAATGTTGACATTTGGAGCTCCACAATAAAATGAAATATCGCCACTTTGGCAATTCACAAGAAATGAAAAAAAACACCCTGATACTTGCATTTCAACACAACATTCTCTAAATGCTCAAAATCACAAGAAGGAACAAGAAGGAACCTTTTAGTGGGGGCAGAAATTTGCTTGATTTGGAAGCTTATAGTGGGACAGAGGGAGTAACATTCGCTAACGAAATTCCTTCTCAAAACACAAAACGGGGGTGAGGTGGCAAAACTAAACAAGCTGGAAGGGTGGCAGGTGAATTCGTGTACGCAAACGTATCTGTAATCGAATGGATGGCCCGTTTACAAACCCAGGGAGGGGGGATTTCAATTCAAATTAATAACTATCAACATGAGTGGGTTTTCTGAGTCAATAATCCACCCACAAGACAGATGCCACATACACGACAGTGTACAAGTATCAACATGAAACTTGGAGGTCAAGTTTAAACCACAATTAAGAGATAATTTGATTCAGAAACACATTTCAAAAATAATTTACAAATCCATAACTTGCAGATACAAATGACACCGTCAGAATGCAGTGAACATTACACGATGTGCAGAGAAATCCTACCAGACAGGTAGACGCAAGACGTAAGTAACATCGAATTATCTCGAGAAGCTAATCTTCGCAACCTATATGAAATAGACCTAAATCAAGAGCGATACATCCATCACCCTTCGATTCACATCAAATTCAAATAAGACCTCAGAACCCTCACTCAAACCACCTACCCGGACAACGAGAAATTGAACCCGGACAACGAATGCGGCTTTCGTGTCGACGTCCAGGAATTGCTTATGGACTTTACACTACCAAGACTTTACACCCATCCAAGTGCTCACGTAAGCAACATCTGAACCGCTCAACACATGAGCAAAACCAACCCCCCCAAACACAGTCAACCATCTGGGCTGGAAAAGGAGCATCCACAACAGTCGAGACATGGGCTGGACTAATAAAGCAATTTCAAATACCTGCATTCAAATGCAGAATAGGTACAAAACTGATGATGAATGACCTACTGGACGTCATAATGCAATCAGTGAAGAGGGATGTGTACAAGGCACACAGTTTCATTACGACAATATTCTTCTCCGAGAGGTACGTATAGAAGGCACTGAGAGAAACATAGTGGCAAACGCGACGTGCAAGCTCTAGACTAAAATGAAATGGTGCCAACTCGGGGTAGATTGCATAAAACCTCTTGAAAGGGAAAAAGCAGCACTCGGAACCAACGTGCCTAAGCCTGCAAATATCCACACTCCCAAGTATCAGCAGGGTCCAAATCAGCAGTGATAACAACCAAATCGCCCTACATACAGGAAAGATGCACGTTGCCACAGTCCGGGAACCGATCCAGTCCAAAAAGGTTCAAGCAGACCCTACCTTGTTTGCGATGTTGCTGGACAGCCAGTCAAGACCTTCGTACAAACCCTCTCCAGAAGTGGCGCAAGTACTCTGAATGTACCTGCAGGATCCGAAACAGAAACCGTGAGTGGACCAGACCAACCAACTTCGAAAACCACGAAAGAGAAAATCCGAGCCGAACACAAACAAGAAAACGCAAAAATGTCGAAGGGGATTACCAGTGGCGTTGTCGAAGGGAGTGCAGACCAAGCTTGTCAGTGATCTCCGCGGCATTCATGGCATTCGGAAGATCTTGCTTGTTCGCGAAAACAAGGAGCACGGCGTCCCGAAGCTCGTCCTACAGGGCAACAACAACGGAACCAAATTCGTCACAATGTTCCCTAGCAACGTCATCGGAATGCAATCATCCAACCAAAGGAATGCAGGGAGTACCTCGTTCAGCATCCGATGCAGCTCATCTCGGGCTTCCACGACACGGTCCCTATCGTTACTATCCACCACGAAGATCAGGCCCTGAGTGTTCTGGAAATAATGCCTCCACAACGGACGAATCTGAAACACGCAGAAATCAAGTCAGAACGAGATCACCTTCGAGGATTCACTCCCAACAATGCACGCCGAATGGGGGCGTCTCAAAAAGACGGAAGGAAAATTGTCCCGACGAACCATGCTGCCACACATTACCGGCAGCGAAGTCGCACTCCCGGACGGAGGAAACATGCGAAGAGAGGACCTAAGACACTCACCTTGTCCTGACCTCCGACATCCCACACGGTGAAACTAATGTTCTTGTATTCCACAGTCTCCACATTGAAACCTGCACGACCAATCGCACCACGTCAGGGCTCAAGAAACCGGAAACGGTCACTCCAGAGGCTCCCAACCAATTTCAGGACCTCCGACATCAAGCGCCAGGGCAAGCAGCGTCGCGAGGACGCGCCTTACGCCCAAACGTCCACGGGACGCCGGCGCTGAGCACAAACAATTCGACTCATTCCCTCACGCCACCGACCGCCGCGCTCCACAGTTCCCCCCTCAGAAGAAACGACCTCGGCCGATTCAACATGGCATCGGGTCGCTTGGGTCTGAGTGCACGCCGGAGATGCAACCAGATCTCACCAAACGAGAAAAAACAGCCTCCGGAACGACCGTGCATCGGATCTCCCAACACATTACTTGGAAACCGACCCAATACGTACATCCAAGGCGCACCGTTGACCACAGCAAAGAATTCCAAAGCATGGCACGAAGCAACACGTGACCTAGTTGAAATCGCCCGATCCATCGGCGCAAACCAACCTCATTCGCGGGATGGATGCCACGCCCCAACACGAAAAGCAGAGCACCAGAAGCCAAAACAAAAACGACCAAGAAATGCAGCCAAGAAGGAACAAAATTTCAACACACGCACGCAGTGCGTCTGCGAAAAACCGACCCGCGCGCCGCGTCCCCACACAACCGAGTCGGAAACGCGACACAGAAGCGTCTCTCTCCAACCAAACGCCGTCTCAGCCACAGCAGACGGGGGTGCGAAAGCACAGAACAGTTGAAGCAGAAGGATAATGACGTACCGATGGTGGGGATGGTGGTGACGATCTCTCCGAGCTTGAGCTTGTACAAAATGGTCGTCTTACCAGCTGCGTCGAGACCGACCATAAGGATGCGCATCTCCCGCTTGGAGAACAGCTTCTGGAACAGCTTCGTGAAGGTGAGCCCCATGGCGGCAGCACACCCCGCGGGGACCGGAAGAGACGACCGGGACTTCGAGGGCACACGCGCGCGAGGAGAGAATGAAAGTCTTCCGGCCGCAGGCTCGCAACAATCAGCGGGAGCTCAAACCCTCGACGACAGGACGACGACAACAACAACAACAGAGGCGCAGGCAAGACTACTGAGGAGCGAAGGCGGGGGAGCTCAAGGGAAGCTCCAATACTGGAAGTTGCCTTCCCTTCCCAGTTGTTGTCCAAGTTGAATCACATGGTCTCTCTTCGTTTCTGCCAACTTCTACGCGGTTAGCTTCCACCGAGACCGGAGTATCCGGGTATCCTTGTGCGGTTCCGGGTATTAGGATTGCTCGTCTCGGGCATGTGACTGCTGAGTGGGGCGGTTGCCGAGGCGGACCTCGTATTATTATTTCCTTCCCTTCGCTGGCACCTGGGTCCGTTTGGGACCTAATCGAGGTGACAATCGATATCCCTTCCGTCGTGGGCTAAATCCAGTGGCTGCATCGGACGGTTGGCCATCGTGGGAGGTCTTAATTATATGAGTCCCGTATTACGCTTTTTCGTCCACGTCCTTCGCTTTTGCTGCTGAGTTGGCTATGGCACGTGTGATGGAGAGGGATAGAGGGTGGTTCAGTTACCATGACACAGGTCAGATTCGGCTGAAGTTAAGTCATTCTCGGAACAAAAAAAGTGACATGTGTCATCTTGTCAGTGGTCTGAAGTGACGTGGACCCCTAAAATTCTGACGTGGAAATTCAATTTCAGCACTTCTCTTCCGAATCGAACATTCAAGTAGTAAATTTATGTATGTGAAGGTCCCACTCCTGCAGTGAGGTGACCAAATCCAATTTCCACATCAGATTTTAAGGGTCCTTGTCCCCTCACACCATTCCCAAGATGGCATGTGGGCAACTTTTTTTTTTTTTAACAGCATGACTTCAGCAATGCCAAATGTGACCTCTATGTGCTAATTGCAAGGCACGTAACAGGCATCCGATGGAGAATCTACGTCAGAAGTTGTTATTGGGCCTTTTAGGCTGTTTGTGGGGCATGCATGGGCTGGGTGAATTGAGTGGGGAATGAGTGGGGTTGCTTGGAATTTAAGCAGTTCGGGCCTATCAGTGAGGGACACGTGGCTGAGAGATGCTATTGGGCTGAAACCAAACGCCGCCAGCCAGCACTGACCAGGTCAAACTGAAGTTAACTTTATGGATGGGTCTAGAGTCTAGGCTGGTAGTTGGGAGAAAAGATATGACATTGGCCTTTATTACCTTCGTCCGACAATATTACCATATGTGAAGGTTTGATTTGGCACTCAGGGTAGTAAAAGGTTGAATTTCCATGTCAGATTTTCAGGGGTTTATGTCATCTCACATCATTCACAAAATGACATGTGGCACTTCTTTTTTTCCAAAAATGACTTAATTTACGTTGAATTTGACCTTGACAGAAGTTGAGTAGTCTCTTTAGAAGTTTTTCATTTGTTTAGTTCTAAATGACCTATTTCCTTTACTTCAAATCTAATTTTTGGACTGAATATGCTTTGTTTTTGTTTTTGATGTTGACTTATGAAATGAAGATGTAGAAATTTAGCTTATTATCCATTTTATAGGTCAAACTTTTTTTGAAAATTGAATTATTTTTATAGCAATTTGAAGTTGATTAGGTCCAAAGGATCAAAAGATGTTGAACTTTTCATTGAATCTATTGAAATTTAAGCAATTCTTGTGCAAATTTAAACCCCTATTAAATGGCAAAGTAGTTGCATAGGAAGTCTTCCTTCTCTATAAGGCTTATTTTGATTTGTGTGGCACTTTGTATCAATTACATCCTCTTACTTTCCTAATCTTTCTTGAATAACAACTAATACCTACATGCATTTGTTTTGCACTTGAGGGGACATGTTGCACATTTTCTATTTAATTGTTTGATTTTAATATACATTACAAAATTGTTGTCAATACTTTAATATTGTCATGACTACACAAAGATGACTAGTATTATGGATCAAAAGGAGTATTTGTCACTAGGCATGGATTTACTTTCTATGCACACTATTTATTTTTGTATGCCTATGAATGTATTTTAGCCAAAAAAAATGGATCATAGTTTTAGATGTAAAACAATACATCAAAAACATTGATATTTCATCCAAGAAAATTTAGGGTTCTTTAAATGTGATTGAAATCAATGTTGCTAGTAGAAATTCCATTGAAATATCATATACTTCTCTATAGAAATGACACTAAAAAATGAATCATACAAGATGTTTTGAATATGTTTTTGCAACATTTGCCTCTTTGCTCTAAATCAAAATTTCATGATTTAAAATAAAATTTGAAACTAACTAATGAAGTAAAGTTTATCAAATCTAGTTTTTTCTTCAATTCAAAATTCTAAGAAATACATAAGACTATAATCATTTTATTACAATTTTAACTAAGGATTAAAAATCACAATCTATTGACTTTCAAATCATAGAATGACATGGAATTTTGGTTTATACATTGATGTTCTACTATAATATATATTAATAGTGAAATTTTTAGATTAATTAGGCATGATGTAAATAAAATATGAGTTTTCTTTAGTTTATTTTTCTAAATTCATTGTAATTACTAGTTTTAGATGAACATTTTGAAAGTTTTAGTGCTTAAGAAAATACTTGATTTCATCATTGAAGAATCAAAAAAATAATTTCCACTCCTATTCAATGGTAAACTTTAGCATATAAACAAATAATAACATTTGACATTGGTTGCAATGCCTATGAATTTGTAAATTGAAAATTTTTAAATTTTTAAAGGAAAATTATGAATCATTCAATGAAGTTTAGTTTCTAATTTCATTTATTTATTCATTATTATTTTGAATTTGTAAATATATAATTGAAATTATGAATTCATAGTATTGCTAAAGAGGAGGATTTTACCTAAAGTAGGTCAAATATCAATGATTATGATACAAATGCATGTTAGATGAGGTGATTGAACAAAGTTCAAAGGAGTAGAAAATTATTGCATTTGAATGGAAGGACTCATATATGGCTGTAGACTTCAAATAGATACTATCGTAAACCCAATCATAAATGGATTCAATGTAGAAGTACTAGAATGTAAATGCATTGCAGACTTAAAGAGATGTGAAAAAAGGCACCAATTAGTTGTAGGAATGGAGTTAAAGGCATAGTAGATCAAAAGAGTAATGCAAATGATGTACATTAAAATAGATGTGGCTTCTAATTTTTTACTTGTATATATTTGAATTTCTATTGTAATTCAATTTTGCACCTCAAACTTAGAGCCTTTGAATCAAAATACAAATTCTAATATTTTGAAATCTAATCATTTGGTGTTAAATGAGAAGTTTCTATTTATTCTATGAACATGAAAATTTTGGAAATTCTTTATTCTAGGTCTACGCAATTATACAAGGTAGTATATTTTTTTGGAGGGGAAATGCTATCATATGAGTGGAATGTAGAGTTTAGAACATAGACCCTAGGTTTCTAGATCCTAAACCTTATCTTAGTGGTGATTTTCTAAAACACAGATTACAGTTTAGAAGGTGTATCTACCACTACAAGAGAAAGGGGTGTTTTAAGTGAGTGTTTAAATATAGTCCTTGACATAAGATCATAAGTAATGACCTTTGAGGTGATTTTCATTAAAAATTCACTAGAAATACATGTGTTTCTAGTAAATTTTTATTGAAAATCGCCTTAAAGGTCATTTGTTATTATCTTATGTCTAGGACTATACTTAAACACTCACTTAAAATACCCCTTTCTCTTGTAGTGGTAGATACCTTATAACCATTGAAGGTACCTTGAAATATAACACACTTTATAGATAATGTTACATATACCTATAACTTAGGTACATATTCTATAACCACCCAAGGTAGACTATGATCCTTCATGCTCTATACTCATATGCCAAATATTTGTCAGACTACTCTTTGAAAATCATCTCATTACTAAGAAAATAAATTTTGCAAAATATTTATATTTTCATCATTCTCTAAATTTATTCTCAAGGATAAATTAAGTATTTCACATAGAAGTGTCAATCCTTCTCTTTACTTAATGTATCCAAAACTAAATTAAAAAAATCAATACTATAGACCAAGGGATCATTGCAAGAAACACTAGCAGTTTTGTGTAACATTCTCTAAAAATGGTTTTGGAAAATACTACTCCCTCCGTCCCAAAATGATCTTTTTGTTGCCTTTTGTGATATGAAAATTTGTCAAATTTGGATTTTAATTCTTGTCCAAGACTAGTAAAACAACTTTAAGCAATAATTTCCCTTCCATTCATAAAATCATAAATCAATAGACAAAAGAAATGCTTAAAGGGGTTAATCAACACTTTTTGTTTGTATTTTTTGCATCTCTTTGAGTGTTGCCTACTTGAAAGAGGTGAAGCTTTGGTAGGTGGAACAAAGGTTCACACATGGTCTTAGGCCCATACTAATCACCCACAAAATAAGACCCTCAAATTCAAAATTTAAGTGCCTACTGGTGCTTTTTGAAAATGCCTCCAAAATTCTACTTTTCTATATTCTAAAATTACACTTTGGAAAAGGTTTTTAAAGCTCAAAGTTTCAAAGATACTAAGAGTAAACCAAGCTTTGCTTACAAATCCAAAGGGGACTTTAAAATGTTATTATTGGCCTTAATCCATAATATTTTGTTAAACAGGAAGATCATTTTGGGATGGAGGTAGTATAACTTTAGATGTTCAATCCGATGCAAACACAACAAAACAAAAAAATTTAAAATTCTAGATGTCTTCAATGTAATTCTATCCATTATTTTTCAAAAAAATTTAAAAATCATTTTGTATTTAAAAGTTAATTTTATTAATTCGTCACACATTCAAATTTAGGATTTTTGACTATGAAAAGAGGTATAAATTAATTATTTTCAGCTTTTGTGGCATATTCCTATAGTAGGAGTCTGTATATAGAGAGGAGTCTATATATAGAGTGGATAGTGAGGAACCATGTCAAAAACAATTAAAACCATACATGATTTATAGAAAGGGTACATGTGTCAATTTTCCATAGGTTGTAAAAATTTTATACATATTTTAAACTGGATACAATACCCATTTTTCTATTGAATGTAAAACTTTTACATTCAATCTAAAACCCTAATTTCTTCAACAACTTTGTCTTCAATCTCATGTCTCATTCTCCTTAGTTGTGCCTTCACGCTCCTATATTGTTTACAAATGACAAAGAAAGCATCATAAATAAAAAACAAGTGAATAAAAAAGCATTAACAATAAGAATAACAAAGACAATCAAATATTAATAATAATAATAATACAACTATCATAAAATGTCAACATTCAAAATTTCAAACATACTGTAATACTAAATTCCTTACTCAAAATTCACAAGCACTTCATTCTACCACAATTCAATTGAAAAAATGAACATGCTTACAAATCGAGATACAACTTGCCAAACCCTGAAGCTTCTAATCCACCTCCAAATCCTACACACTGTGATGCAAATTGCTTAACATGACATTATAATGCAAAATCTTTTTCTACATGCATCAAGTTGGTTTTGTACTTTCAAAAATGATATCAAAATTATTGAATTCCAAGCAAATACAAAACAATAGGTAGTTGACTCTTCCAAAAGAATATAATAGCTAACAACTTAGTGAAACACTGAAGGTCCTATGTTTCATCTTTGGCCTGCTTTTTTATTTGGTTTGCTTTGTCTCCTTCCATAAAGAGCTTACTATTGTTGGCTTATTGCACAATAAGAAAAAATAAGAATTCATAGGTCTTAGCATGTTCCATTGAAAACAGCTTTCAAAAATTAAAAACTTCAAATAGTACTTGCAAATACTGCTTGTTTAGAGGATCATTGCCATGACATTTGAACTCTCTTTAATGATTACAAAGAAGAATATATTCATCACTCAAATGTACTCTACATTAAGTAGCAAGAACAACAATAATTGAAACAAGAGCAATGATCATGTACTAATAGGGAAGAAGATGTTAAAAAAGATTTGAATAGTCAAGTAATCTTAAGGAAAGAATGTGCTTCCTTTGAACATTAAATTGTATATTTGTAAAACCTTTGATTAGTATCCTCCCACCAAAATCTTTTCATCGGTAAGAGGGCTTCAATGCACCGTGGATGGTAACCATCAATGGCCACCAAAATCTTTTCATACTTTGCAAAGAGGGGGGGAGGACGCGGTTTGTAAACACCATAGATAGTAGGTAGACACGATCCTATCAAAGGGCATCTGCAATTTCAATTAATAATAATGGTTTTGACATAATTTTTTTGCTTAAATTTCATCACCATCAAGTCTTTACAGATATAGAATTTTTAATTTCTTTAATTTTACTATTTTTGATTTATTATAAATTCAAACTTCAAGATATCCCTTTTCTATCCAAACTTCTATCTCCAAGAGTACGTCCTTAAAAATATACCTTTTGATGTTTTAATTTGGAAAAAATAGTAAATTTTTTTTCAAAGAAACTAAAAATTGGCCATTTGTGAGGACTTAATGGTGATGAGATTTGACCACAAAAAAGTATATCAAAACCACTTCTATTGTAGAGAAGCATGTGCACAAGGGAGGCCTATTTGCATGAACATGGAGGATATAAAATAATGTATTTTTAGATGCCCTATGATAGAAACGTGTCCACCTACTATAGGAATATATTGCAAAAAATTCAGCTAAATATAATTAATTTAGACTACTTTTGTAGTCAAGAACCCTAAATCCAAGAATGTGACAAATTAACAAAATTGACTTTTAAATATAAAATGATTCTTAAAAATTTCTGAAAAATTAAGGATATAATGACAATCAAGATAGCTAGAATTTTTTAAAAATTTCATTGGATTTATTATTCAAAAGTTGTAGAAGATGACAAGAGAGCCACTCTCATTATCATGGGCCGGTGTTTCTTCCAATGCCCCTTGGGTGCAATGCAACAATACATTTTGACAATTTTGTTTTTACTCTTGGTTTTCAATATATCGTAGGATTGGTTCATAGTATGTGCTCTATACTATTTCTCCATGTCCTACTTCAATGTTGAATCCTAATATTTGTGTGGGATAGAATAAAGCAAATAGAATAAAAAATTATCTGGGGCTTAGAGCTTCATAGTGAAAGCCAAAGTTCTAAATTTCAATCCCAAAACTTTTCATGAATAATGTTGAAAAGAAAACATATGTCAAAAAATGGGGTTGAAAAGCGAAAGTGTTCATTTTGGATCACTTTTAGCATGGAATTTGCAAATGACAAATTTATCTACAAAATTTCTCTTGAAAGATGCTCGATATAGTTTTATTTTTCTAATGTCATATAAAAGAACAATAAATGAAACTTGGAGCCCTTGTTCAATCTAAACTTTTATTAGACCTAATTTGGGGAAGAAATCTTTTTATTAAATTCATCAAACTTTAATAGAAATAAACTAGCTAGGTATTGTAAAAGTAGCTTGTTTGTAACAAAAAGACATTTGAAATAATCAAAAATAGAATTTCTCCCGCTTGTAGAGGTTTTATTGAATGGAATATTATATCATGTTTTTGTTATGTAGAACCCCTACAATTGTACATAATATGATAAACAAGTGAATGGATGATTTATAATAATAGATTCATGAAGGTGACACCTTTAATTATCCTTTTCACTGATGAAAGTGATCTCATTTGCATGGATTTACTTTATAGCATCAAAAG
The DNA here is from genome assembly GCA_947034885.2 of Thuidium tamariscinum. Classification (NCBI taxonomy): domain Eukaryota; kingdom Viridiplantae; phylum Streptophyta; class Bryopsida; order Hypnales; family Thuidiaceae; genus Thuidium; species Thuidium tamariscinum. The sequence goes on along the minus strand of OX344752.2, from coordinate 19,693,066 downwards.
ATTTTTATTGATAAAAATAGATTATTTCTTGATTCTTATAGTAGGAATGTTCTAAGGATTTTAGATTTTGATATATTTTGATTTAGGATTTAGTTCCAAATCATCATCTTTGAGTTTATTTTCCTTTTTGAATATCAATTATATTATAAAGTGGCACCTAATTTTGACCATAATGTAAAAATGATTCTTTCAAAAATGCAAAACTTTTATTTATGAGACCCAATGGACAATTTTGGATACATTGAATTTTAGTACTTTGAAAGCTCATGGTTTATTCTTTTAGCGTCCCAAAAATGAATTATAAAAGTCTCTAGAATTTCCTATTAACTACCAACAAAATCCAATACAAACTTTGACAAGTCAGTACTAAAAAACAAACTTAAGCCCTTGTTTTGATTATTTTAGTTTTTATTTTAGTTTTATTATGTTGTTTTCTTTATAGAGCTATAGATATACAATTAGAAATAATTTAGTAATAGATTAACTCCTAGGGTGGATTTTTTTTAAAATTTTCAAGAAAGTGACAAAATGACACTCTTTTTGAATTGGTTAAGCACTCCATTTCTACTTTCCTACGGGTGTGTGCATAGGCTTGCTTTCATGGTAGTTAGATCTACTATGTGAAAGTTATTGAATTTTATAGTTTTTATCAATTGAATTTTTTTTATGAATTGAGAAGTTTTAGAGATTTTTTTTAATTTTTTTTTATTATGATGTGGCAACAACACAATACAAACTAGTCTATACTTTAAATGAGATTGTTTATTTGTTTGTTAGATGGGATCTATAGAACCATGTGTCTCTCAATTGCATCTTTGGTGTTATTGGAAATCTCTCTACAAAAAGGGATGCATCAAATGCATGACCCAACTCATAGTTGAAAAAATTTTGAATTTTGAATTTTGAATGATCTAGAGAATAAAAAATTTATTTTTACTTTGATTTTATTAAGTTCTAGCAACAACACAAGGTATACTAATATATGAAAAATTTATGACACGAGTGACTACTCTAAAGTGAATGTAGTGAAAATTACAAATTCTTTTTTGAATTGGTGCAATTTGGCCCTATGTTGACATCTCCAAAAGGACACTCCTTATACTACTATCCCTTGAAAAGGTGCAATTTGGTCCTATGTTGACATCTTCAAAAGGGCACTCCTCATACTACTATACCTTAAAAAGATGCAGCCCTCCCCCTCCTTTCCTTTCCCTTTCCTTCTCCCTCCCTTTCCTAGTATGGAAAAAAGATAACCATTGATTGAATTTGGAAAAAAAACAAGAACCCCCTTCTTCTATTGTTGATAAAAATACAATATATATATACACAAACATACAAATACAAATGTAGGTATCAAAATACAATATGACTATGGCTATGGAAATATAGATATGGATATTATAATACAATACATATACAAAAATACAAAAACATTAACCCATATCATTTGGTCTTGAGATTACATTTAGAAATTTCATTTAGAAATTACGTAAGGGAGTTGTTAACCCCTCACCGCCCAAGTGTCCTCATACAGTCTAGCAACCAACTTTAAAGTGCTGTAACTTTTGCATTTGATGTCCAAATTCAATCAAACTTGTTGATAAAGTTGCGCATAGAAGTCTAGTTTTTATGGAAAATTTTTCAGATCAATCCAAGTTGTATTGAATTTTTGGTAGCCAATTAAAGCTTGCAGGTTCAATTTGAGTTCACCAAATTGCATTTTAGGGCTGCAACTTCGGGGGCTTGTATCTTTTTCATTAAATGCTTGATTCTAATCAAATTTGTTGGGTTTTGTTTGCCTTGAAGACTAGTTACTGTGGTAAAATTTTCATCTCAATCCAAGTTGTTTTGAATGTTTGAGAGCAATTTGAAGTTCAAAATCTTGCCATTTTTGGAGTGCAGTGAACTTTGGTGACTAATAACTTCTTTTTATATGGTCCATTTACAACAATTTTTGTTGGAAAAATTGAGCATACTAGTCTACTTTTTGTGGTTCAAATTTCATATCAATTTAAGAACTAATGAGTGACTAAGAAGCATTTTAGTAAAGAGAGGTTCAGCCATAGATGTGATTTTTTGCTACTTTTTTCACTGTTTTTTGACATTTCAAAACAATTTTGCAAACACAATGAGTCAATTTAATGATATTTTTTTCCACCAAAGTGTTTTTCTTTTCTTTTCAAATCATTTTGTAGCTAAATTTTTTTTCATTTGAGTAGGTTTAGAAATCAAATTTCACCTCTAAATGTGTTTGTAAGAAAATTTCAGCATCTTTTTTGAACACTAAAACATTATAATCTTTCAATCTATACGGTCAAATGATTCCAAATTTGATCTACAACATCTTTAACATGCACACTACAAGATTGTACGGTTCAGATTTTCATACTTTACTCACATTTAGACTTATAACACTTGAAAAGTGGGGTTGTTTCCTGACATGGTTGGGGCTTGGGCGGTGAGGGGTTAACCTAACAAACCTCGTACTATAAATAAATCAAATAACCCCTCTCCTCACTATTGAGGTGTCCTGGAACCTGTCGGTGTCATACTATGCCTATGCACCCAAAAGACAACATACTATAAACTTATGGGGATGAATTTTAGGGTTTAGGTACTTGCGTGAATCACCACTATCTATTGTCATCGCTTTGCAATCCATTTGAGTTTTCAAATGCACGATGAGGAGGATGCGAGGGTTGCTCGCGACGACCGCCATAGCCGCTGCGACGACGGGCGCCGCTCTCACGTACGCTTTTTTAGCAACGACGCGTCCTCCCGTTCCTCCTTCACCTCCTCACCAGTTCTCTCCTCCGCCAGAGTTACCTTCGTCGTCCAAGCTTCTCATTCCCAACATCAATCTCGACTTCTTGCCGGATCCCGATGTCCGACCGCCGCAGTGTGATTACGGACCTCTGTATGAGTGTATTGTCAACGGCAACGGAGGATGCGAAGCTCTCGAGCAGGATTTGCGGAATTGTTTGGACAGGGTGGGGGAACCGGAGCCTGCGACAGTCGGCACCTCGCAATGTGACTATGCTCCGCTTTGGGAATGCATTGTTAATGGAAATGGAGGATGTGAGGTTCTAGAGAAGGAATTGCGGAATTGCTTGGAGAAAAGCCAAAAAGAAAACTAGGAGACCTTGTACAGGAATTGTCATTCGGGTACGTTCGTTTTCTATATATCCACCACATTGTGAAATTTATGCCGTTTTCTTCTAGGTGCTCTTTCGAGTAGTTGATCGACTCATATGATTCTTAGAATTTGGAGCATAGCAAGATTTAGAACTAGAATAATTTTACATTCAGAATTTTACGAACGACCAAGAACTAGAATTTTTAACCTAGGAGCTTTGACGTAATACAATCCTAGTTCATTACAAGAGATTGTGAACCAAAGTAGGGCCACAGTTGCTGTTGAACATCGTTACTATTGTTAGACTGGTCTAAGTTTTAGGTGGTCTTTTTGACGAATAAAAGAGCGTTCTAAGGCACCGAGAATCCGTTATTTGGACTCTGCCGAAATTATGACGGGTTACAGATTTGGACTTTTGGTAGATTCTTAAAAATCGTTTTTCTAGAGTTGCTTCTAAAATTGCTTGTTGGACGGTCGTACATGGTCATGAAGGGGATGTACACTGGCTAGTCAATTGACTGTTCGCGGTTCTGTCAATTTCGGGATCCCTACCTTAGCAGTAGTCTCTTAGAGTAAGTGCATTGTAGCGCACGCACATTGATGCTGTCTCAAACTTCGCTTGCAACCACTAAGAGTTAATAATCCTCAAGATTTGGACGAAGGGTGGTTAGGGTTTTTCAACAATAATCTTCATTGTAGGTGATCAAGCTACTGTACTGTAGATTATCGAGCTGCTACTCGACCATAAGTTTCTATCGACTTTGGCGACAAATGCATAATTTGGAGGAGTTTTGTTTTCTCTTGTTTATTCTGCATTCATAAAATATTTCCTCTTCTGTTTCAGGCCTACTTCGGAAAAGATCATCAGCAGTTGGAGTCTCGATGCGGATGATGATGTTACAGAAGCCAAGAAATTTTTCAATCTAATCATAAATTCGCACGTAAGGTTTGCAAGTAAGATTTGCGAGTAAGACCTTATGCGAGTGCCTTGGTATCAGACACTAGTGCTACAACTCCAACTTGTTTTAATTGTAGATTGACTTCAAAAGACCGTATTTGTAGGCCGTGTTTGACAGCATTTTGTCCACAATCCTTAGGGGAAGCCGAGCTAAAGAGTTGGGAGAGCAAAGCGGATGGAGGGAACGTTTCTAATGTTACCTCGCTGGTGTGCTGCTTTTGAGGTGAGTAACTTACCTATCTGATACGGTGCAACAACTCAAATGTCTCTACCCCAAATAGAAATTTATTATTTTCATCAGTGTCTTTCTATGTAATTCTTAAATTCAATTCACAACTGAACTCTTGAAGTATTATTTGCTAATCTTGAAGTCCAGAAATCGTTGGCATTGTCCTCACCAGTCAAAATTTGCATAAAAACTATCATTATAATAGCTCATCCTTGAGCACCTTGTGGACGTCCTTTCTTGAACTATGTGTAAGTCATGTGATGAGATTTGTAAGTTCATTGATAATATTTCTTGTAAAACTTGAGAATAGGATATTCTGGCATCAAAGGAAGTACTCAATGCACTTAATTGGCTCTTTTTGTGCAGGTCGAAGGTGATTTGAGGGTTATTGTCAAGTTCAAGGTGCAACCAGGAAAGAAAAACAGGAGGGACTTTGTCACATTGGTGATGGATCATGAATCTTATTCTTAATTGAGCTCTCTCCATTTTGGATCAGCTCAATGTAACAAAACATTAAATTTGAAAAGAATCATAGGTCTGAGTAACTCTTGTTGTGCAGATGGGTGTACTACCTATATCTTTTAAAGTTACTGTGCAGCGATGCATTTATCAAAATCAAGTCTGTTCTACTCTGAATTATATATCTTCCAGTGCCAGACTTTCTACAGTCCCCATATCTTTTTCACTTCCAGTTTGTAATTTGGAGAAATTTCATTTGATGTCTAACTTTGATAGCCTCTCTGCCCTTGTGCGTCTCCAGCGGTGCTGTAGAAATGAGGCTCTCCTTGTTTGTGAGGTGGAAAAAGAAAAATATCTACAGTACACTGAGGTGGTCATTATGACAAAATTTTAATCCAACTCCGATTACGAGGGCTGAGGCAAATAGCCGAAACAATAGACATTGTTTCGCATCATCTAATCCTTGATGTTTGATCAAATCTTAGAGGGAGTTACAAGAGTGAAACAGTTTGAGTTAGTGTAAGGAATTAGGATCGTAGGTTTATCAAGTAGAACAGCCCGTGAAGGTTGAAAGACCCATCATGAACACCTAGGGATGACCTCATTATATGGGTTTTCGAAAAATGAGAAATGGGCCACTATCAATGTCTTATTTGATAGTAGTAGAGTGATTAGTGATTACATTAAGAATTTCTAACATTTGAGTGTAAATTCATTGCTAGAAGTGGGTTTTTTAAGGTCTTCATGTAGTGGCTGTGGTAGAAAACAATATGATTGATTTAGGGGAGTAAGATGAAGTGGATATAGTTTTTGGTGGTTTAAGGGTAGTCCAGAGACTCATCTGGGCTGCAAAGGGCAGCACCCTTCAATAAACAAACTCATACTTTGACCAAAAAATATAATTTCAATTGCTCTTGAGATTTCTCACACTTATCTTTCTGTGGCATTTTTCCTTTTTCTTTTTAAAAAACACTCAGCAATGGCATGAGGGCAAACTCCTCATTCTGCCATGATGGGTTGTTCTACCTTCCACATTCTTCTAATACACAAGCGAACTCATTGAGGCAATTCGTCTCAACCGCCAGGACGGTAGAGGATACTAAAACCACTGAGACCTGATCCCGTCTCTTGTACCGAATCCGTCTAACAGTAAATCATATATTCTTACACTTGGTTGGACTGACTTACACTTGGTTGGACTGACTAGATAGTGCAAGCGAGACCAGGCTACACGGCTAATGCTACTGATTTTTGAACTCTAATAAAATTCTCCTTTATGGATCACATTTGGCTCTTGTATGGAAAGATCTCTCCAAAACTCTAAGCCTCTCCCCAAAACCCCTCCAACAAATGCTTAAATGCTTAAAATTGCATCCGCGACCTAATTGACTGTAATACTTGCCTGAGTGTCCATTCTCGTGACGCAAAGAAATCGATTACAAACATCGCTCCTCATAATCAACTCCGAAAGGACCACCATGTTATTGACCACCTTATGGGAAATGTGGGGAATCGAAAAGAGAAAACCACAGACACAACCGAAACTCTCTAATTCCTGAGATACCTCAACATCGGCTCCCTTGAAGAAGATTGATAAAGCTCTAGAACAAGCTAGTCAAGTTCAGCAAATCTTCAGTCAGGCAAGGGATAATTTTCCTGTTCTGTGCGACAACTCTCCTGCCTCGGATTTTTTTAATAGTAACGAAACTAGTAAATTTAATAAATGACTTGTAAGAGGTGAAGAGCATGTAGAACAAAGGAAGATTAAAACAGAGCAACACTAAAAGGGAGACATGAATTCATGAATTCGCTTGGCAACTCAACTAACAAAATTGAGGCATGGAAACGCAAGAGAAGCGCTTTCCATGAAAAAATAAGGAAAACCTTAAAACTGAACTTTCCTTTTGCGACCTGTATATTTGGAATCCTCCGGCACATTCACATACCCTCGGTGTCTCCTCTGCTCTTTCTTCTTCAAAACCCACGATCGACCCTTGATATTCTTCTTCCCATTCTCCCTCCTCTGTTTCTTCGCAGGTCGTTGCCTCTCCGATACATTCACAGTATTTCCCTCTCCCTCTTCCTCACTCCCACTCTCCTCACTGTCACTCACCATTTCACTACCCTCTTTGCCCTTGGGCAGCGCGGTACTCGTACTCGGCGGTCCACAACTGAGCACCAGAAAATACTTCTTCGCCCTTGTACTATGCGGGTAATCCACGACCAACCCTCCCGAGAATCCCGACTTCATCGCCGCAGACGAGATCATCTCCAGCTGCGCAGCGTTCTCCGGGTAGAGTTGCAAAACAGCCCTGGCTCCTCTCGCTAGACTCTTATACAACGATCCGAAGAAAGCTTTCAGCCGCAGCCGCGGGTGATTACACGTCTTGTCGGCGTTGCATAACCATTGCACGGCGGAAATGCTAATGGCGCCATCTAGGGTTCCGGGTCGAAACCCTAACCCCTGTCCGATGTCGCTTAGAAGAAGGTCCCCCTCGGTCTCCCGCTCCACGGCCACATCCAGCATCGACTCAGAGATGTCCATCCCGATCCAGTGATGCCCACTCTCACTCAGAGTCTCCCCACTTAGTCCCGACCCGCAGCCGATGTCCAAAAGCAGGCGAGGCACATCGTCATCGGGGAGGGCGAGTAGCTCCAAAGCGCGCTCCGAGAGCTTGGCCTGGATTTTCACGATGCGAGACGAGGTCGTGTACTTGCGAGCCTCCCTATCGTTGTAGAAAATCTCAGGAGGTGCTTGTCGCTCCGGCCGAATCGACATGGCGAGAGTGCTCCCGCGGCTTGCGCCTTGCAACTGATTTCCGGAAAAAAGCTGATACCTTCACTAAATATTTGTGAGCTGGAGATTCTACCCGGAATTGCACAACAGAAACAGAAACGCTAGAGTGAACATGAAGACGGTGCGGAATCGATTGGATGCAGAAAGGACGACGTGTTGCCGGTCGAGGACGGTAAGGGTCTGAAACAGTATCCTCTAAACCCAAAACCCAAAACCCTAAAAGGGATGTAAGGGATGTTCCCACTTGGCGTTACATAGTACAAAGGAGCGTAGTTTCTTAACATGCAGGACATGGGTGTTTACACCAGCCTCTGTTCTTAGAACCCGAACCTACGTGGAGGGTGAGTTGGCATGCGGCTAACCACGATGTTAGCTGAAAAGCTCCAGAGTTGCTTCCGAGAATGTAGGATTCCGTTGGCTGTTTTAGTTAATATCTAAATCCTCATAAAATGTACATTTCATGAAATTGTGGTCGATTAATAGCGCTCTTTTATAGTCGCTTGAATTACGAGCCAGTTGCAAAGACCGTTGTTGCTAGTTGTGCCTAATTTTTCACTATGGCTTCTAGCTCTACCTTGATGAGAGCCGCCATGATCTCCGCAACAACAACATGAGAGGACGTCGATGAGAGAGAATAAATTCCAACGTCGATATGTGTACTGCACCATAGTAGCATCATCATCGACGCCATCTTCTACTGCATTTGTATGTTCTCTACCCTAGACTTTTGATTTTTGGACGCCTTCTCATCGATCAAGGCAAACTTGTAGATAGCTAGAATTGCATGTATTGAATATATTATGGTGTTTTTTTTTAAGTTGGTGTACTTAGTATTTTGTCACATTTTTTTTCAAAGTTATATTTTATGATTTCTCTTTAAAGTTCCTCTCTAAAAGTTCAGTCCTTCATGAGGAATGTTCACTTTGTAGCTACTGAAGTTTCTAAAGCCTGTGCATTCTGCAGTTAGCAACTGCCACACTTGTTTAACTGTTGTACTTCAACTGCATCCAGAGGTAAAGAAGCCCAAAAGTTCTTCAGGTTGTGATTGTTGTCTAGAAGTAAATGAAGTGCGTCATGGCTTGAAGACGTGATTCCTTACAACTTCCTACATTTCCCAGTGCATGGATCTCATGTTCAACTATGATGTTGATCTTTTTTTTGTCAGGGTTTTCTTTTGGACAGTAAAAGAGACTTGCTTCATGGAAAACACATTGGATGCCCAACACTACAACATGCCGATGCAACCAGCAGCGTTACCTATAAATGGTTAAGTCACTGTTTTGATTAGTTCCCTCTTTCAAAGCAAATACCTACATCCTCCCTATACTACTAGTATTCTTCATATGTGCTGTATGTTTATTTTCTATGTACAATATATTTGTATAGCAAAACAAATCCATTAAACTTTGAAATATGTTCATTCCTATCTACAATGCAAATAAAAACGGACACCAGAGTTCTCATATTTAGATCTCACCTTGTTCATTAATCGTTGTATGTGAACTTGTAGGGCACAACTCATCGCCCCCTCTCCAGCAAAGATGCCTGAACCCTCGACCTCGAGTTGGCACTGTCCGAGGTGCTTCCAGTTCTGCACGTCAAGGCAATGCAAGTCAATCCAAGCGCGCTAGAAAAGATAAAGGCCCAAATTAGACGCCTCAGGAGATTCTCGTACTCATTTCAGCTAAACGAGGGATGTTTCTAGAAGACCTCGACACGGTAGATGGAAGGGATCTCATGACCCCTGACCACACAAAATGGATTCAAATTTCACATGAAGTTATGCAAGCTAACATCTCACCTTGTGTACGTGATGGTCCTGCTTGCAAGACAAAGTGGAATCAACTCCTACCCGACTACAAGCGCATCGCCGACTATCTCAACAGAACCGGAACAAGTGTACCTGACTACTGGGAGCTTTCACCGAGTGAGCGGAGAGTTGAGGCACTTCCGAAACAATTTCCCGAAGACTTCTTCCGTGCTATTCACGAGTGGTTTGGAAACAGACCCCAGATAAATCCACCCCATGTGCGTGACGGACTCGCACCCAATGATACAAACTACCGGCAACAAGAGACTGGTCATAACGATGGTGATCACGACCACAACGACTATGAGGACCCAATGGACATGCAAGCGACTAATGAAACTGACGGTACAGGAGGCATTACACCTCCGAGATCACCTCGCGTTGCAACATCCACACCCAGTCGAGGAGCGGGACCATCGATATCACGAGGTACACCCCTTTCCCGGCCATTGCATGGTCTGCCCATAGGTGTCACCCCACAAGTCATTAGTTCATCGGATACTTCAGAGTATGCAATCAAACGTCGAGCTGGGAATACCGCAGTTCGTAGAAAAAATCTGTCCGGACATAATGTGATTGCTGAGGCCACAAAAGCCACAGGGCTTATTATGGCCCAACATATGCAAGATATAGCAGAATCCAGCAGAGAATTAGAGCGTTCCAAGATAGAGGTGCAGTTGAAATTATTTAGTGAACAAATGCAATATCAACGAGAAAAAGATAGGCGACTTTATGAAAATGTAGTGGCTGCCACAAAGAATGCATGACTTTCCATTTTAAAGCAAGGAGAGATGGTTACTTGTCTTGCCCATCTCTCAAGCGTCTTAACCAAAAGCTTGAATATGACAAGTGACTACACTTCTCCAAGCATGCCTCAATCGGCAGTTAATGAAGACAACACAGCACTGAGGCCCTCATGCACTACTGCCCCGACTCATACTACACTGAACACTTGTGGAACTGCCGTTGAGACCCAAGCAGAAGCCTCGGACATCAACAACCTTGCAACTTGCGACAACATTCACCCAACAATTCTATGACAACCTAGTGCACTCTCTATGCTAGACTTGCCTGCTTCCAGTGAAGTGAATCCTGCTTGCATTCTAGTACTATGGATTACAGGAAAATCCACCGCAAGCCAATGGAGGGCTTCACCTTTGTCGCAAGAAGTCCAGTTCCATATTAGCACTGCATGACAGGAAAAGAGAATTGTTAGATTTCCCTTGCAGTAGTGAAGTAGCGACTTTTATGAGTTTGAATATTTTCTAGAAGTACATCTGAACCCCAATGTAATTCCCTCAAAAAATATGAAATCAAAAAAAAAAAAAATTAGAGTAGGAAAAACGAAGTGTAAGAGTTTAAAGCATGTTGTCTTTTTTTATTGCATGGTGTGTGTACAACACATGAAGGTAGGCTTTGAAAGTAGAAGCCAATAAAAACTAACCTCTTCATTGAAATTACTGTTGCTGTTGCATGCGTTGCATGCTCAAGAAAAGGCCCAAGTCTGTTCGTTTGTCCACCGCTAAATCTGCTAGTGGAGCCTCTACTATGATGTCCCCGCCATCTTCAGCACTTGGAATGCCGTCCATGACTTCGCCATCAAGTCCCTCCGCCCGCAGCACGTGGAGGAGGTTTTCAACATCTTCATGAGATTGCCCAAGCAACATGTTGTGCAAAATTGCACATGCAAAGATGACGTCTGGAAGGAATGCCACATGCAAGTCTGACTTTGTGAGCAATTCCCGAAATGTTTGTTTCAAGATACCGAAAGCGTTTTCAACAACACATCGCCCCCTGCGAAGCTTCTTATTGAATAACATTTCCGCTACGGACAATTGAACTCCACCACAATGAGGGACCATGAGCCAGGGTAGCAGAGGATAACCCGAATCGCCAATCAGAAAGGGGGAAAAGCCATGCATAGAATGCTGATCATCGAACAAATTATTGCGCATCGCTAAATTATAGAGAGAGGAACGACGTAGCACTCGGGAGTCATTTGTCGAGCCAGGCATACCGAGGTACAAATCTAGAAATCGCTTTTTACTGTCTACAATTGCTTGACAATTCAGAGTATATCCGCCCGACTTGAAATAAAAATAATCTGCAGGTACATGTTGAGGCTTGGAAATAGAGATATGCGTACCGTCGATTGCTCCGACTATCGCTGGTAAACCGCACAAATCGTAGAATTGTTCTTGAGTTTGTCGTAAACGATCCCCTACAGGCCACATCAATTCATGCCTAAGAGTGTCATTTATGGCGTGAACTATGTCTCTCAAAATGGATGACACGGTGCTTTTTCCAATTGCGAACATCTCGCTGCAAATGAAGAGAGAAGCACCGTGAATCAATTTGAACAAGCAACAAGCCACACGAATGACGACAGGGATTGCCAATCTGTACTTTGTATCTTTCCTTCGAACAGAAGGCCTCAAGATATCAGCCAAGGTGAATACAGCTGATTTTGTCAATCTGAACATTTGTACCCATCTGGTGTCATCGTATTCGTTGAGCAAAAAACGAGAAAACCAAGTTGTAGACCTAGGCTTCACCCAGAAGCCTAGGTCATCATCAAAAACGTTCAATGACGTGCAAAGGCGGAAGTTATGTACGGCAGCTCGAATTTCAGCATGGCCATCATCTATAGGTTGCCACAAGTCATCTCCAATGGTTAGCATAGGGTTTTGGTCTTCTTCTTCCTCCTCTGATGGCTGTGGTAAATAGAGAGCGTTTGGTGCACTGAGAAGTTGCAGAAGTAGCCACGCCACATATGCAAGCGCAGCATGAGCATTCATTTCGGGTTCCATACCGTGTGAAATGAAGCCTCCACCCTATTCAAGAAAAACCCAGCAACAGAAGAAGTTGTTACGCAAACATGCCATTACAGTGGATTGCCGATTCCATAAAGACGGAACGAAAACAAATTGACGGAAGCAGTAATGTGGTGTTGAGTACAATGACGGTAAATTCACTAGACATCAACACATTTGCCGCCCTAAAAGGAAGTGAAGAAAGGTATAGCAAGTGTGTCCTCTTACATCGTTCATTCTTAAAACTAAGAAGCAGGTAGGGTTTAGATGATGAAGACGCTTGAAAGAAAACGACATTTTACACAATTCAAGAATTTCACCTAGTCCCATCCACAAGAGCGAATACAAATTGTAAGATCACTCCTCTGAATCCCTCCAATCGACCACCAGGAACCCTCACCAATCTGCACAGAAAGTTCTGGAGAACGCAAACTATGTCTACAGCAATGGCCTACAACAAATGAAGCTAAATCTGCAAAACAAAAACATTGAGACGTACCAGCAGAAGCTTTCACCGCTGTGATGAAGAAGACCCTTGCACGAAAAAAACACGGGAAATAGGAAGTGGACAGGTTGGAAAAAACCTGAAGCGCAGAAATTGTTTCCACTTCGACGGGAGAATGAGGACCATTCCGATTTCTGGTGGAGAGGACCACGAGCGATGCAGGTGAATTGAAGAAGCGACCCCGGCGAAAATATTGGGCCCAAATTTGTCGTAACTCACAATTTTTGTAACCCTCCTAGAGTCCTAGTGCGAACCCCACTCACAATGTGACGAAAAGTGGCTGTCACAGTTTTGTATTAATTTTCCTACCCCCTCCCTCATTAGAAAAATCAGCAGCCATTGGATTTGAATTTTAAAAAATCCCACCCCCCCTCCAAGAAAAATCAACAACTGTCGGATATCGATACAATATAGTATACGATACAGAATACGGTACAGAATGTGGGTACATATTACGGGTACATACTACGATACTAAAATATGGTACTGAATACGGGTACGAATACAATATACGGATACTGATACTGAATGTCATTTATCCCATATTCTTTGTCTCCCAACCCACCCTCTCAGAATTATAAGAGGGTGGGGGGAGGGGGGATTCACAAGTTTAAACAATTTTAAAATTTAAAATTTAATACTTATATCAGATTGGGTGGGGAGGGGGGTTAAAAAAAATTTTAATTTAATGTTTAAATAAGATTAGGGGGGTGCATCAATTTTTAAATCTTTTTAATTTTTGAGCTCATTGTGACACAGTTTGTCACAATGAGCTCAAAAGAGGCAGTCACTGCCTCAACACAGTGACCGGTTTTATCTACCTAGCTGGCTGATTATGCGAATCCCTAAAAATATGTAAGAACCTTGGTGTGAACGAACTGAAATTACGTAATGGCATTAAATACTAATTTAAATACGATCCTGAAACCACTCCTGGAACCCAGCGCCCTAAAATCCCGCAACAGTTTTATGCCTTACCACCCTCTGTTTCCTAACGCCAAGTGGGAACGGGCTTTAACTCCTAACCCTAATGAGAGATGCAGACCATGGAGGTCCATGGAGCTCGATGAAGCCCCGAAGGAACAAGAGGAGTTCTCTTTTCCTTGAATACCGAGGTTGACCGGAAACCGGCTGGAGTTTGACTTGCAAACCGGCTGCAGGCTAGTAATAATTTTGCCCCCTAAGCGCTCAAGGGACCATTTTTTGGTCGCTGCCTGACTTCGGGCAGAAAAAAAAACTTTTTTCAAATTATTTTTTTCAGCTTTGAAAAAATTGGGTTGTCTCTCAACATTTATATTCGAAACTAAGATTGGTTCGGTCAAACAAAAATTATACGAGAAATAGCACAAAGTATTTAGAATTGCCTAGTGTTGAAAAATTTACTATTTGGGAAAAGTGTTGATGCTCTCATTTTTTTTCAGAAATCAATAGAAACTGCAATTTAGACCAATCAAAAAAAATTCATATATTAAATATAGAAGTTGTATTTTTGGTGAATTTTTGAAGCTATATCTTCAAAATTCATTTGAAGGGAATCAAAGAACAATTTTGAAATTTTGACCGTATGGATACTTTCTATATTTTGTACTTTATATTACCTTCTTTAATGCTAACTTCAAAAAAGTTATAGAATTTATATTTTATAACACATTTGTATTTTGTCCTACTTCCTTGGGCTTTTAGGACTTTTAGGGCAATTCCCGTGGCAAATTATCACAAGTTCCTAAAACCTTTGAAGGACTTAACCCCTAAAAGCTCAAGGGGTTTGAACAAAACACAAATGTGTAATAAAGTATAAGACTTATAACTTTTTTGAAGTTTGCATCAATGAGAATAATGTGAAGCACAAAATTTTGAAATTATCCATATAGTCAAAACTATAAAAATATTTTTAAATTCTCTTCAAATGAATTTTGAAGATGCAACTTCAAAAATTCACCAAATTATAATTTTTATTTTTAGCAATTGAAAATTTTTTAATTGTTCAAAATTTAGTGTTTTATCCATTTGTGAAAAAATTTATAGGATTTTGTAATGAGAACATTGACACTTTTTCCAAATAGTAAAATTTCCAACATTAGGCAAATTCTTGATACCTTGTGCTATTTTCCTAATAATCTTTGTTTGACCTTAGTAATTTTAGTTTTAAATATGAGAATTGAAAGAAAATTTACTATGATTTTCAAAAAAAATTGAAAATGAAAAATATGCTCTTGAATAATCTTGCCAATAATATTACCAAAAGTCAAAGCAATGACCAAGAAATGGTCACTCGAACACATAGGGATTAAGAGACCTACTTAGAACTTTTTGCGGAATTGAGCAATCAATGAGACAATGATTTCAAAGGTTGAAGGGGGAAGTTGTTGTCTCTATGTTGTTAGAGCATCCCTATGGATTGTACATGAGAGAGGTGCAGTCAAGGGATGCTTGCGGAGCCATTCAAGAAGTCCGAGCTTAGGCAAATAAATTTCTTGCACTACAATGCACCAAATAAGCACGGGGAACAAATAATTTTGGATTTCGAGGCACTTTATCATGGATTCCAAGAAAACAAGCTATTAGTCAATGATAAAGTATCTTGAAAATAGGAATTAAATTTTTTTAAAGGCACACAGAGCCCAGCCAAGTTTTTTCCATTTGGCCGAGCCATCTTTAAATTTGGCTGGGCGTGGCTTTTTTTTTTGCTTGGCCATGCCTCCCGTGGGGCAATTTATTTTCCCAGGCCCGGCCATCCCTTGAGTTTGCTCACTCCTTGAGTCCCGTGGAGATGCTCTTAAGTATGCTTGCCCGTGAAGTCTTATATGGTAAGGTTTGGTCAACTTTAGAAAAAGGGATTGTGAAAAGGTTTGTTCCATTGGCATGAAAGGTTAAGGTAGAGTTACTCAATAAAGAATTCCATCTTTGTAAACCAATTGAATATGGTACAACATTTGTATTCTAGAATGTTTTCACATAGAATATCAAGGTGAAA